>CM056052.1:419863607-420518375 GCA_029574335.1 Rana kukunoris | reverse complement strand
ATACGGAACCCCCCTAACCAAGGCTACCCCGTCTTCTGAGGGAAGAGCAGCAAGGAGCCAGCTCACATTAGGCATCTTTGCACGTTAAACACACACATTAATAATGGCACAATGAGAATGCATGCATGCACCACCACTGTGGTCCCTAGCACAGACACATCACATCCTCATCACATTGGATTGGCACAAGCCCACCATGCAGGACTTGTGAGCAGCAACGCCACCATGCCACGGCTCCAATTATGTCACTGTACATTCATACACCATTCACACGGACCTGGGGATCACTTCTCCACAACAAAAATGAGGGTGACACCCCTTTTTCCGGCAGGAATGTCACCCCCACATTCCCAAATCAACACAAACAGAACAAAAAAAATAAAAATTGACCAGCAAAAATAAAAAATGCCCAGCAAAAATATAAATTCAAACAAAATAACAACAAAGAAAACACATAAAAGACAAAAAATCACTCTGCAAAACAGTCCCCAAATATCTCAAAGACACGTCACAAACAAATAAACAAACAAACGCTAATAAACAACAGAACAAAGGCACCTTGCTGTATAGGAAGGGATACAAAGGGATGTACTTTTGCAAAGGAAGTGCGTTTGTGTCTGTCTATTTATGCTGTCTGCGTAGTTTCACTAAGTTGCCCTGGTCCACTTCCAATTTCACTGATTGCGCTGTTCCCGAGTTGTGAGCATGCGCACAGAGGTGCTGGACCATGGTCTGCTTCTCATGTGTTGCGCATGCCGAGCCCGCCGGCCCTTCATTTGCATGGGGTCACGGCTCATTTCAATGTAACACGCCCACGTCCTTTCCCAATTTGAATTACTTCCGCTTACGCCTCTAAATTACGTTGCACAGGCGCTATTTTATGCGCAAATCAATCGAGAATACGGTGATTGCGCCGCTACAAATTGCGGCAGTCTAACGTAAAGGAGGTGCGCTACGCCAGTCAAAAAATGCGCCGATGTACGTGAATCTGGCCCACTGTTTCCTGATATCCACACTCTAGTTCACTTTTAGAGTCCTGACATCCATACTGCTGCTATAGACATTCCCATATTGCTTCTTCGCTGTTCCAACACTGTCAGTCTATATTCTAGAACAGCCTCTATGTCCAGTGTCAATTATATGTCCAGATACCTCCCACCCCAATCCACTCTTTTTTACTCTTAACATTCCTGCTCTTGTGGTGGGGCCACTCGCCATGGACATTGGGTACCATTTGCTGTGCACATGCTCACAACCATGCCCAGGGACCGGGTGGGGACGGTGGTCATGTAAAAATCGAACATTAGGGTAGTTTCATGATTTAGAGATGAGCTGTAACCTGAGTTCAGTAAATAAAAGTGTAACGTTTCTCTGAAAAGTGCTGTCTCATGTTAATACACATGGTTGCATGATGTGTTGTTGCATTTAGGAGGGAAGCTGAGGGGAGATGCAGAGTGGTGCGTTGGCAGTAAATACTCTGGCAGGACTCCTCGAGCTTAATGCCGCATACAGACGATCGGCACATTCCGTCAACAAAACTGTGGATTTTTTTCCGACAGGTAGGCTCAAAGTTGTATTGAATACACACGGCATGACGGTTCAAGCAAATGGCTGTCGGAAATTCTGAAGTCAAGAACGTGACTGGTGACGTACAAATGTACGACGGCACTAGAAAAGGAGAGGCACTAGAAAAGGAGAAGTTCAATAACAGTCATGTTAGTAGAATTTTGGTGATAGACGATTCGTGCTTTTCAGCCTCATGCTTTTCAGTCCGTTACATCGTGACAAATGTGCTATCTCCATCTTCGATGAAGTCACGTGACAGTGATGATACGCATCAGACACAAGGATACCGGAAGTGACCAAAAAAGACAACAAGGCGCACCAGCCTTGTGTATTACCGTTTTTATACAATATTAAAAAAATACTCACAATTGTAGTAGAAATATTAACAGTACAAAGTATCATAAATAGCTGCAGCATCTAGAACTTGAACGACACTCCGAAAGATCATGGAGGATGTGATGAGGACCACTACTGGTTGACGCATTTCAAAGCTCAAGGCTTCTTCATCAGAACTGTGTATGACTGTATGTCTGTAGCCTTGTCTTTCGAGTTCTAGATGCTGCAGCCATTTATGGATATTTTGTACTGCTAATATTTTCTACTACAATTGTGAGTAGTTTTTTTTTATTGTATTTTAATAAACGGTAATACACTAGGCTGGTGCGCCTTTGTTGTCTTTTTTGTTTGCTATTAGGATATCCCCATCCATGAAGGGCAGCAAGGCCAGTGTCTTCATTATGGGATCATTGACTGCTTGACATCCCACTCATGTGCAGGAGCGTGTGTTTTCTGTTATCAAACATACCGGAAGTGACGTTTTCACGGCACAAGCTCGCTGCTTGTTTGTGATACATTGCATACATTTCTGTTTTTAAATGTGAGCACCCATTTTGCTTTATGATTAAATAAATCAATAAGTCTTTAAACATACTACGACAGAGAGCCTCCTTATGTTTCTCTACCCTGTTTGGTAATACACTCTGAGCGGTATTTGCTCATCCAGCCTGGAAGCCCTAACCCCCTAGGCGTCATACTGACTGGAAGGATGGATAGGAGACATCCCCCTCATGCCCCAGAGTGACCCCATTGGTTTTATATGCTGCTTAACTTGCAGCTGTAAGGTAATAAGCTGGTACACCTGTGGGTGTTACTACGCACCGAAGAGTCACCTATAAGTCACCCTGCCACTTGTTTATGTCATCTAAGCACCCTGTATTAGATCTACACACCTGAGGCCCCGTACACACAGCAGAGAACCTCGACGGGCGGAAGACATCGTTCCGCCCGTCGAGGTTCTCGGCCAGCCGTCAGATTCGGCGACCAGCCCGTCAGGAAAGGCGACCAGCCATTCATCCCGACGGGCCGTCGAGCAAATAGAGAACCTGCTCTCTATTTCGGCTCGACGGCATTCCCGACGGGATGCTCGCCGAAATCCGTACACACGGCCGAGGTTCTCGGCAGAATGAGGATCCCAGCGAGGTTCTCGCTGGTTTCTGCCGAGAACCTCGGCCGCGTGTACGGGGCTTTAGGCCGCGTACACACGTACGAGAACCTCGTCGGGCTAAACTCATCGTTCTGCCCGACGAGGTTCTCGGCGGGCCGTCGAGTTCGTCGACCAGGCTGTCGAAAAAAGGCATCGAGCCATTAGTCCCGATGGCCCATCGAGGAAATAGAGAACCTGCTCTCTATTTTGGCTCGACGCCTTGCTCAACAGTTTTTTCTCGGCGAAAACGTACACACGATCGAGCTTCTCGGCAGAATATGGATCCCAGTGAGCTTCTCGCTGGATTCTGCCGAGAAGCTCGGACGTGTGTACGTTTTTGTGTGTTACCATAAGTCACCCTGTCACCTGCTGATGTTATTCAAGCACCTGGATCCCTTTCTTTCTTTATGTGAGCTATACATTGGAGGCTGAAGAAGCAACACAGAGGGAGGAAAAGTTGCCAGAGCGTTACACAGGGCATACACTGTGAAAGCCATTCACTCCAAGAGGGGGTGAAGGATCTGGTGAGTGCGGGCCATACCAGAGCACAAGAAAAGGGGGCACTGTGTGGAACACGGCAGCAGTGTTGAAATTGGCACAGAGCACGTTTATGCAATATCCAGCACTTGTGTGCTGAATATGGCACAAAGCACGAAGAAGCACTTTCTATTTTTATTTTTTCACCACTTTTAATTTTGATTTCATCTGTATGCATGTATTTTTTAACCATATATTGTATTAGGAAAGTGGTTTAATTTTTATGTCTAATTTATTTTAACCTATTTTGAAGATACTGTAGCACTTTATATTAAGCACTTTTGTTTGTTTTTTAAAAATTCACATATCACAATAATTTGAGCACATCATTAGATAGGACAATCATATTTTCACATTTTTCACAGATTGTGCTAGGTTGGCGCCAATTCTACTACTATATATTTTTTCATTAAAATTGCATTATATATATATATATATATTTTCTGGACCGAATTACAGTTGCACCATTTATTATATTTTTTAAATACTTGGACCATTCTGAAGTATCATATATTATTCATATGATGTGATTTCCATTCACACTACAGTCACTTTTATTTTTATTTGCATTATTTTGCACTTCCATACAGTACACTGTTGAATTTATTTGTTACTGTATTTCTACACTACAGTCACCTTATTTTCCAGTTTTGCACATTTTTATCACTGTTTTACCAAATTACCTTTGATGCAGATTGTTGGTTTCAGTGGCGTATCCAAGGTATGGCAGCTATGGCAAGTACCATAGGCGCCATGGGGGGGAGGCGCAAAAAAAAAAGAAACAAAAAAATTCCCACCCGCGACCGTCCTCCTGCAGGCTGCCTCCCGCACTATAGCCCCCGTCAGCAGCACGGCACTTTACTTATAGTACTCTTACTTGGCTGCATGACAGTACGTAGGAGAGCGTGACAGGTGTTGGCGCCCCCATGCCTGTAGATGGGTCGGTCCACTGCATCCAGTGATAGGCGTGCGTTTTATCATCCCCTAATCCCCTGACATACTTGTCTACACCTGGATGAGAGGGGTGACGGGCGGCATATAGAACAACCGATGCTCTATATTTTCCACCCTACAGCCATTAAATGCCTTTGGGAGGAAGAGAAGCAAGCATTCAGGGGCTGCATGGAGGAAAATAAAGAGCATCGGTTGTACTATATGCTGTCCGCTGCCCCTCTCATCCAGCCTGGTGTACTAGAACTGCTGGCTCCGCCTCCCGGCTCCCCATGACTCCTTCGTTCCAAGTATAGTAACTGCTGCAGGACCGCCCACCCAGCTTCTCCATAGCTCTGTCCATTAGAGCAGCAGACAGGTGGGGGCATGGCGTCCGAGGGACTGTGGAAGAGCCAGCTGATCCAGTAGGAAGAGCGGAGGAGGTCTCCACTGTGTGAGGAGACACGTGAAGCCTGGAGGGACCCAGAGACACAACAAGCATGGAGTCCACATTGAGAGCAAGTGAGTGCCACCAATCCCATCCATCCCCCCACCCAGCACTGCCACTCATCCTATCTCCCCCCCACCCAGCACTGCCACTCATCCTATCTCCCACCCCCCACCCAGCACTGCCACTCATCCTATCTCCCCTCCCACCCAGCACTGCCACTCATCCTATCTCCCCCCACCCAGCACTGCCACTCATCATATCCCCCCCCCACCCAGCACTGCCACTCATCCTAACTCCCCCCCACCCAGCACTGCCACTCATCCTATCTCCCCCCAGCACCCAGCACTGCCACTCATCCTATCTCCCGCCCACCCAGCACTGCCACTCATCCTATCTCCCCCACCCAGCACTGCCACTCATCCTATCTCCCCCACCCAGCACTGCCACTCATCCTATCCCCCCCCCTACCCAGCACTGCCACTCATACTATCTCCCCCCCAGAATTGCTACTGATCCCCCCTCCACTGCCACTCACCCCCCATTACTGCCACAAATCCTACACCACCACCAATCCCATCAACCCCCAGCACTGCCACCGACCCCCCCCAACCTTGCCACACATCCTATTCCCCCCAGTACTGCCACTGATTCCATTACCCACCACCACAACCACAATCAACGTCACTGCCCCCAGCACTGCCACTGATCCCACTTAATCCCCTAGCACTGCCACTGACCCCCCCACCACTGCCACTCATCCCACCCCAGTACTGCCACTGATCCCATTACCCCCCCACCACAACTGCCACTGATCCCATCAACCCCCTAGCACTGCCACTGATCACTCCCCCCCAGCACTACCACAGATCCCATGCCCTCCAGCAGTTCCACTCATTCCATCCCCCCCGAACTGCCACTGATCCCATTCCCCTTCCCCCACCACCACTGCCAACTGATCCCATATCCCCCTCTCTCACCCCCACTTTCTCCCTCTGACCAGCTGAGCCATAAGATGTAAAATGTATTGGAATATTAAAAATAGTTTTAAACACATTTCAAAATGTTGGCTTACATTTATTTAAAAGAGTGTGTGTCTGTGTGTATAATACATACCCACACATCTGTGTGTTTGAGTTTTGGGGTGCACACCCTAATCCAATAGTCTCCGCACGCCTATGTGTCCAGTCCAGACCGGCATGATTCGGCTAACTGGTGGAGGCAGGGTTTCCCCCCCACCCCACGCTGCTTCCATCTTCTTCCCGAGCGTGAGCGAGTCGGTGATGTTACGTGAGGTGAGGTCGCTGAGGTGGAGAACTTCGGCTGACAGAGGAGACTTGGTCCAAGTTGAGCAATTGGACTCTGGAACCCGAATCCCCAAGCCAGGCAGCACTGCAGCAGCGGCAGTCTGTATGCACTATGGTCAAAACATTCCTCTCATCATGTGCATGTGTATGATGTGGACCAGGCCAGGCCACAATTATGCATGTTGATATAAGAGGAGAAACCGAAAAAACTGACTTTGAGCACATCATAGACCAGTTTGCATCAGCGAAAGCAAGGAAGGTGCAGTTGTAATTTTTATGTAGTGCCAATCCATAATTTGTTGATTGGAAGATTGAAAAGTTTGACTTGGGTTATCTGAAGATGGGTTTTAAATGTTTTGACAGGGGCGCAGATTTAGTGCTTGCCATAGGCGCCATTTTCACTAGATACGCTTCTGGTTGGTTTATTTTAGATAATCACTACACGTTGTTGCCTGATGTATGTTGCATTTAGGTGGGATGCTGCTGAGCCCACACCCTCTCCACCAGTGCAGCGTATGTCTGTTACCTCACTCCCAGTAACAGAATGGTGTCCTGGTATGCACTTAGTGCGGACCTCATGTGTGCGTTTGTTAACTCCTTTCTTCGGGCACCATGTTGCCAGGCTAAGGATCTCCGTAATGTGGGTTCATTCCTGGTTGCTTTTGGGCTTGATCCAAAAAGCCCAGGAACAGCAGCACACAAATTAACTCTTTCCCCCCAGCCTAGGCCAGCCACTAACTGAAACCATATCTTTATAGGGATCTTGCCTACACGCTTCTTAAAATTTAAAGTGGAATTTAGGTCTTAACAAACCTGCGAGCAGGAAGAATTTTTATTGTAGAAGAGACATATTATGTCTCTTCTGCAATAAAGGATTCTTACCTTCTCCCTCCCAAGATGCGTTAGAATGTACACTGAGCTGTGCAAGCACAGTTTAGTGTACATTCTTGGCAAACCTCACTGCCAGTATGAATGAACTGCCATGTGCAGGCACAGTAATTAGGTGATTCCCAGCCCATCTAATCATGATGGGCATAGACTCCAAACCCGGTAGAAGCTGGAGAAAAGATGTCAGTGCTGGCAAGAGGGAAGGTGAATATTTGAGGGTTTTATTTAGCTTTAAACATTACTAGATGGCAGATGTCAGGCTGGCAGTTTGTGGTCTCTTTGTAAGAAGCTTTACTTTCATTTTCCTTTGGCATCCTTCCATCTACCAGAACACTCACTATTATACTGTTATAATTGTAAACTGTTATGTTTCTCCCTTCATGCTGATACATCGCTTGTCACTTTACTAGTAATATTATATTATTGCCTTCACCCTCCAACAATGTCATTTGTCTCCCCTCTCTGCTACTACCCACAAAGTCTTTCTCCCATACTTCCAAATGGGATACCTCTCTTTGCTGTAAAACAGTATGTACTTGGTTCTATTAATTATAGCAGCTGGCTCATTTACATTATTATCCCTTTTTTCTTCCTGTTACTATTCCAGCGTGTTTCCCCTGTTATTTCTTATGTTTTATGTAATTTTATTATTCATTGCAGATTAAGTAGGGATTGTGAGCCCCCCCAAATGTATATTCTCTGACCTGAAATAAACTTCTACTGGACTTGATACAAACATGTGGTACTCTCTTCCTTCAGCATATTACTTTGACCACTCCAGGGACTCTTATGGATACCTTGGCTGACAGAGCGCTCAGCCTATATTTTCACCTATTAATAGGTTCAGAGTTTCACCAATCCACTTCTTATAATTTGGGGTTTAATCGTGTTATTGATCAATGTAAAATATGTCTGACTTGGAAATAATACTTTCCAATTTTTTATGTTGTGATAAAACCTGCCTTGTCCCTCCCTTTTACGCTGTGTTTAAAGCGCAGTTCCACTCAAAAGTGGAAGCTCCGCTTGTTGCTTCCCCCACCCCCTCTGGTGCCACATTTTGCACCTTTTAGGAGGAGGGGGGAACGGGGACCTGTTTTTGATAGGCACCTGTCCCCACTTCCAGGAGGCCTGGCTGCGATGAGATGTGACAAGGTCTCCCTCCTCCTCCATCCTCCACCACTTGGCCAGTCAGGAACCGGCTGTGAAGCCGAAAGGCGAATGGTGGCGGCAGGACCCGAGAGTCAATCGGAATATCGGCTGGGGTGCCGACATCGCAGGATCGCTGGACAGGTAAGTGTCCTCATACCATAAAAAGTTAGCAGCTACAATATTTGTAGATGCTGAATTTCTACTTTTGGAGTGGGGCGCTGGAGCTCCGCTTTAATCAAGCTGCTTACATAATACCCAGCAACTGTATAATATTTGTGGCTATTGTCTCTAAAATTATATATTCTAATTTGTTATTACATGATAACATCTGCCTCTTCTCTCCCTATTTTAGTTTGTGGCCAATCAAGCTGCTTACATTTTCTCCTGTTAAATTACAATATTGATGGGTATTCTCACAAATATTGTACAGCTGCTTACATTCTTTCCAGCCACTGTACTATATGTACTGTATAGCTATTGTCTCTGAAATACTACACTCTAATTCTTATTTCATGATATTTCATGATAAAAGTTGCATTGTCTCTCTATTTACATTGCAGCCTAGTCAGCCTAGTCAAGTTGCTTAAATACTCTCCAGCCACAGTACTATATCTGTGGCTTTTGTCTCTGAAATAATTCACTCTCATCTATTTGTAAGGATCTATGTGTACTTATTTGATGTTTTAATAAACATTTATGACAGTACGATGAGGTACTGTGAAAAACAAAGCTCACAAACTATGCTATGAAACTGTTTTCTCACTAGCCAAATAATATATACGATTAGTGTTTTAGCTTTATTTTATATACTGTATTATAGTTTTTAGATAAGGTGTGGCTGCTATTTCCAGGCGTCGCTACCTAACCCTCCTCTTTAACTGTGTTAACTTTTTGTTGCTATCCATGATGTTAATGGGTCGGTTTTGACCCGTGTCTTAAATCAGCCATAAAATACCCTCTGAACAATTTTTTATCATCCAATTTGTTTCTTACCTCTTGGTTACCTTGTTAAGCTTCTTTATCCTTGAAAAGATTGGTTTTAATATTTTTGGTGTAACCCCTTAGACCTTTCTTTTGATAGCATACCTCTCATTTTCAAATTTAAAAAATGTTAAAATAAAGTCAGCTACTCTGAAATGTATTGGTCCTATGTTTCTTTACTTTATTTAGAGAAGCAAACAAGCAGGAAAAGAGATAGGCCCCTCCCTAACTACAGCTCACAGGGTTAAGAGGTGATTGGCTGTCATAAACGTCTTAATTTTCACCACAGTATTTTATAATTTAGTGAAAAGGATTCTTTTTCTATTACATTGTTTAAATAGAGGTTCCTGACAAAGTAAAAAAATCTTGATACAAAAAACAAATTTATGTGATACTTATAGACATTCAAAACCTGAAAGCGGGTCGGTTCTGACCATAACACAAGAGGAGGGCTAAAAAGCCTATTTTTTAAAACGATAATTAGTCATATATGGGTTCTGTTATATTTAAACTAAGCAATAATGTAACAGTAAAAAAAACAATTATGAATGCAGAATTTGTAATGCCAGAATACAGTGTAGTTGGTGCTTGTACTGTTTAGTGACATCACAGTCAGAATCAAATCATCCCCCAAGAATGTCATTTAAAGGATTAGGATATTTTCTATGTCGCCCTTGAAGTCACAATAAAAGGTAGACCCTCTCCCAGCTGTATACTATTTATTAACTTATTTTCTTATGCCAGTACCTGGCCCCCCATGCCATTTGTTTGACAATCCTTTACATATTAGACTTGAAAATGTCCAGAATTGATTTTCAAGAATCCCCTCCCATAGACTTTAATGAAGTTCGCAAATGCAATGCGACGTGTGTGCATGGGTGGAGCCACACACGCCACAGTGCATGTGCATCTGGTGTTTATGGTATTGGATAAAAATACATGTGGGTCATTGCTGTTCTACATGTATGAGCAATGTTTAATCAATAAATGTGATTGGTTTTACAATATTACACTGTATGGAACCTTTGTTTCATATTCATGTGACCTTTAGCCCTGGTTCACACTGATGCTACTTTGAAATCGTGCTACTTTTCTTGAAGTAGCGCAATTTCAAAGTAGCAAGGTCAGCGCGATTTCAGGTGCTACTTGATAGACATTTGTGTGGCTTCATACACAAATGTCTATAGAAATCGCACCTGAAATCAGCAAAATTAGTGCAGGAACTACTTTTGCAAATCCGTGCGGCGCCACAAAATCGGTGTCGCATCGATTGGAACAGTGCCGTTGCCGCCAATAGGCTGCGACTTGTCATGCGATTTGATCTCTCGCTACAATGTGAGCCTAGGCTAAATGCAAATAAAACTTCGATGGTCTGTTTGAAATCATATGAGTGTTGGACCTTTGAATGGGCTTCCTGGAGCCATTGGAGCCAAGTTTCCATTTCCCAACAGTGTGGTTTTCTGAATTAAGCACTCGCTGATCTCCCTGAATAAGTGGGCTCACTGGCTATCTGGTAAGCCTCCTGTGTGAATATCTTCTGGGTGTCACAACCACTATCTTTGGACTCTTTTCTTCACACTTGGCAGAATGACTTCTATATGCTTATTTTTGAAGAACTTTTTCATTTTCAACTTTTCACACTGTATATTGGTGTCCACAATTCATTTATGAAAAGTACTCCTTTGCCTAAATTATTTGCTACATATGTTATTTTTCATCATTGGAACTTTTATAGACTTTATTAGTGCTGCACTCTGTATTTGAATTATTCTAGAAAATTTACCTGATTCTTATGACACCCCTGGTCTGCTTTATAGCATTTTTTTAGCACTTTATAGCAATTTTTTTTTTAACTAAAAACTCAAAATTTCTCAAACACAATTTTGTCACATTTTAACCTGACACCAATACATTGAAACACTTTCCTAGTAGAATTTCAGGAGGCTACCTATGCTTCTTTTTGTAGCAGATGCTGTTAACGTAATGCTGAAGGATACATAACTTAATCAAGATTGCTGTATGAAGTGATGCATTTAGAGAAGGACATACCTGCAATATCCCAGAGCTGCAGTCTGACCAGTGTTCCATTGTCCCAGTCAATTATTTTGAGAGCAAAATCCATGCCAATAGTAGTTCTGTAATGCTCAGTGAACAGCTGATGCACATAACGTCGGATAATACAAGTTTTGCCAACACCTGTCTCTCCTAGCACCAATACCTTGAAGAGATGATCATTATGGATGCACAGTCCAGTGGCCATAACAGCAGGGTATAGCTCTCTAACAGCAAAATTTGTATTAAAAAACGCCTTATTTTTTCAATTCTAAATCCCAATTTTACCCACGATGCTACATACAGTATAGTGGTTTACAAGCCAGAAGTAAAGTGTAAAAAATGCATGCAATGTATTTATCCATGAGTTGTTTTTTTTGTAAGAATACAGTAACTGTTATTCAGTTAATCAACCACTTGATTGCGTATCACACGACAGGAAATTGCAGTGAAAAGGCTTTCATAAGCAGTGAGCAGAGGGGAGGGCAGAAAGTATGTGCAGAACTACTGTATATAGAAATACATTCAAAAAATACTGAGTGACATTTGAACAAAACATTATAATCTGTTCATCGCTATTTTAAGCGGACCTGGCATGAAATATACAGTATTTTATCATGTTACTGCATCAAAGCTTAATAATGTATAATAATAACATTTACAAGTATTTATTACTTCTCAGGCCGCGTACACACGATCAGTCCAAACCGATGAAAACGGACTTAAGTCCAGTTTCATCGGTCCAAACCGACCATGTGTATGGCCCATCGGTCTTTTGTCCTTCAGTCCAAAGTTTTTAGTATGCAAAAGCATCGGTTCAAAAACCCGCGCATGCTCAGAATCAAGTCGACACATGCTTGGAAGCATTGAACTTTGTTTTTTTCAGCACGTCGTTGTGTTTTACGTCACCGCGTTCTGACACGATCGGTTTTTGAACTGATGGTATGTACGCAAATCAGACCATCAGACCATCAGTCTGTGAACCGATGAAAATGAACTTTTTCCGTTTTCATCGGTTTGGACTGATCGTGTGTGCGCGGGTGGACTCACAAGAATCACAGTACTCACAGACAATGCCTTTATCTGTTTTTTTTGCCATCAGCACATCCCCATTTTTGTTTAGGTATTATTCAGTGTTAACTTCATAGACTGACATAAGCCAATTATACAATTTCTAGTGTCTGTACAATTGTTGGCTGCATTCACAGATGTCTGACATTTCCCAGCGGTTGCCTCTCCCTGCAGACCGATTCCTTATTAAGTCACAAAGTTGCAATTTGATTACTGGGGGACACTGAGGAAATAATTGCAAACCCAGCAGGATTCCAAACCCAGCAGGATGTCAATTCAGAACATAGCACCAAACCCCACTGAAGTCTATGAGAGTCGAATCCTATAATTTTTCCCCTTTCCTGACCACCCAAGCTACATGCCTGGATAAGGGACTGGTAAAAGTCTCCCTATGCACTTTCTTCTTAGGCTGCATTCACACCTAGGCGTAGGCGATTTGCGGCATTTTATGGCGTTTTTTTCGTCGTTTTTTCCCGTCGTTTTGTCGCGCATATTTGCGCGTATTCGCGCGTTTGCATGCGTTTGTATACAGCGTCGTCCGACGTTTTTCTACTGCAACGTTTTTTATTTTACCCAATAGGAAAAATGTTCATCCGTGTCATTATTTGTTGCTATGCTAGGATTTTTTTTCCTCTTCCTGGGTGAATATACCTCTTCCGGGTCATCCTGTGCCTCCTACTCCATAATATTTACTACTGAAAATGAGTGATGATGAGATGGCGTGTATGCTGGCAGCAGCCACTGCTACCTCATATCTGCTGTACCAGAGAGAGAGGACAAGAAAGAGTGCACGCAGATATTGGATCCACCCCGTCATTGCTGGTCGGGAAGAGAGAGGCCAATTTTGGGTCATGTACAATGATCTACGTGACCATGAGGAGACATTTCTGGACTACACCAGGATGTCCATAAAAAGGTTAGTCAAAATTAAATGGATTCATTCTTTTTGACATTGTACCTTTCCATGACCACTAAAATCCCCATTTATCTTTAATAACAGCTTTGATGAGTTGCTTGAACTACTCAGCAGTAGATTGCAGAGGATGGACACCTACTTCCGCAATAGTATTCCCCTGTGGAGCGACTTATCATCACACTGAGGTAATTTTAAAACTCTTTTTCAAATCTATCATGCTGATATCTGTCTCTTTTTAAAAAATGGTTCAAAACTGATGCTCTCTTCCTGCTAATAGCGCCAAAAGACAAGAAAAAACAGAGGTGATGAAAAACCAAAACAAAGCTATGACAAAAAGTATGCCGATTACGTTTAGAGCCACGTCGCATGACCGTGCAATTAATCGCAAAAAAAAACTGCCCGGGTCCTTCTGACTAGCTGACTAGGTCAAGGTCTGGTTACAGACTATTGCATATATTACCCAATATTAATATATTTGTATATGCATCTAAAAAAAAGCAAACACACGTTTTAGAAGGTTTAATTTTTTTTAAAAATTTTTCAAAACTATTCAAAAAATTCGGTACCTTACATTTTTAATGTTCGATATGTAAATAACAAAAGAAATAGAGCTAACGTTGCTCTTTAGAACAATTTTTTTTTCAGAGGTTTTGAAAGGTTGGCGAGGATTCCTCTCGCTCGTCTGGTGATATAACCACAGTCATGGCTTGGCCAAAATGTGACCAGCTGGAGGTTAAGGGGCTATCATGCGGCCAATGGGAAGGTGGTGGTGGTGGTGGTGGTGTTGGTGGAGGATTATAAGGTGGTAGTCTAGGCAGATGTGGGTAAACAGAAGAATTTGATGTTGTCAGAGCAGGGTAAGTAGAAGATGGTGTCGGCAGATGAGGGTATGTAGAAGAAGTTATTGTCGTCGTCTGAGGATGGTAAGTAGAAGGTGGTGTGGGCAGATGAGTGTAAGCAGAAAGTGTTGTGGTAGTCTGAGGAGGGTAAGTCGGAGGTGGTGTGGGCAGATGAGTGGTAGCAGAAAGTGTTGTGGTAGTCTGAGAAGGGTAAGTCGGAGGTGGTGTGGGCAGATGAGTGTAAGCAGAAAGTGTTGTGGTAGTCTGAGAAGGGTAAGTCGGAGGTGGTGTGGGCAGATGAGTGTAACCAGAAATTGTTGTCGTCGTCTGAGGAGGGTAAGTCGGAGGTGGTGTTGATCGAGGTAGGTGGGTGGGAGTAGGTGGTCCTGACAAAACAGGAAGTGGTGGTGCTGACAGATGCTGCGGGGGGTGAGTAGCATAGGGACCATAGGGTGGTGGAGGTTCTGAGAATTCATAGGCTTGGTCAGGAGGTATAAAGGTTGCAATGTACCTTATGGTACGGGCCAACATTATTGCCTGCAGATTTTTGGGAACCCTGTCTATTAGCTCCCCCAGACATCTAGCGGACATTTGTCCGTATGAACGGTTGCTTGACAGTTTGTCTGACATGTCTGACATGATGTCCAACATTCTGTCGATATTGGGGTCTGGATCTGTAGCCTTCCTTCTCGCCCCTCTTGCAGGTCCACGAGGAAACACCCTTGGCGTGGACTCTTCGTCTCCCACCGGTGTAGCCGATGTGGACCTCGACGACGTTGACAACTGGCTTTCCGGCTCCGGACCCGCCAGAGCCTGATCGCCTGAAGCTAAGCTGGAATTTTCTGTGTCGACAGGGGCGGTTGGAGCAGCCTCCTCCCAGCAGTTTTCAGTACTGAAAATATAAATGAGTTATTCTAACTTACTTATTAACATTTCGATTACTGACCTTAGTACAGATAATAGCTTACCTCCCCAAAGCCAGAATTGGTCGTAAGAACTCCAATTCTTTGGAATGGATGTAGTCCCTTGGGGCACACGCTGACGATCCACTTCTTCTTTCTCGTTGTGCCCTCAAATGGCGAGTCATGGCGTCACGGATGCTCTTCCACTTTGACTTGAGCATTTTCACTGTCAAAAACAAAATAAAAAAATATATATTATTTTCTTTGTAGGTATCTATCAACTGGACAATCCCTAGGAAGCCTACATTATGCCTTCCGTATCGGAAAGTCAACAGCGAGCTACATTATACGTGACACCTGCACTGCAATTTGGGAAGTGCTCAAGGAAATTGTGTTTAAAAAAACCTACAGCAGAGGACTGGGCACAGATTTCTGAAGTATTCTGGCAACGCTGCAACTTCCCCAATTGTCTCGGAGCAATTGATGGGAAACACATTCATATTGTGAAGCCCATGGCTAGTGGAAGCCAGTACTTTAACTACAAAAAATACTTTTCGTTTGTGTTAATGGCTGTGGCTGATGCCAATTATTGTTTCCGATACATAGACATTGGGTCGTATGGCAGCAGCGCGGACTCCGCTATATTTGGGAACTCTTCTTTTGGACACATGCTGCGTACAGATGATCTGGACCTACCGGAATGCACTCCACTCCCGGGCACAAATGGCCCTCCCCTACCCAGTGTATTTGTTGGTGATGAGGCCTTTTCTCTAAGTACACATCTTCTACGGCCTTATTCGGGCCATAATCTGACTGTGGAGAAGAGTGTGTTCAACTATCGCCTAACCAGAGCATGGCGAGTAGTTGAATGTGCTTTCGGTATATTGGCTAATAAGTGGCGGGTCCTACACACTCCAATAGTGCTGAATATGCAGAATGCAGTCAGTGCTGTTAAAGCTGCGTGTGCCTTGCACAACTTTGTACGGGAGCGTGATGGCTTTGATTTTGACGAGCCTGTTTCTGAGAACCTGGAAAGAGCTCATTGGACTGGTGTACGTGGGAACAGACAGGGTACACATGTCCGTGATCAATATGCGGCATACTTCATGTCTCCTGCAGGACAGGTCCCATGGCAGCTTGATTCAATTTAATAATTTCACTTTTTCTGTTTTTTTTATAACTGTACTGTTTGCTGCGCTGTTTTGAACAAATAAAAAAATTTGATTGATGTATTCAGAAGTCTCATGTTGATTTTATTTAGATATTTTTTTACCTTTGGGTGCAGTATCCCTACGATATCAAATTGGGGTCAGAATTGTGCCTCATGACATTGTGCCGGATAAAGGCTACATAGGGACATATGTACATAGGGACAAAGATTGGTCAATCCCCCCAGTCACCCCCCTCCCCCCACAGTTAGAACACTATATAGGGTACACATTTAACCCCTTCCTCACCCCCTAGTGTTAAACACTTCCCTGCCAGTCACATTTATACAGTAAACAGTGCATATTTATAGCACTGATTGCAGTATAAATGTGAATGGTGTTAAAAATGTGTCAAAAGTGTCCAATGTGTCCGCCATAATGTGGCATTTTTAATAAAAATAGACTTACAGGTAAGCCTTATTATAGGCTTATCTGTAGGCAAAAGTACAAAAAGTGGGTTTACAAACCTTAATGTAATAAAAAACAATCATTCTGTTATCTCCCTATTGTCATTTTTCTGTTTGCAGGAGTTTACCTTTGTTATCCTTGTCCAGGATGTGTGCCCAGTTCGGGTACACCTGACTGCCAATTTGGTTCCATACCTTTCTCCGAACAGTTCGCAGTTTATAGGACGTATCCCTAGTGTCATATAGACAGGGTTTCTCCTTCACCATCCGGATGAATTTTTCCTGATCCAGGAGAGACACGGTTTCATCGAGTTGATCCTCATCCTCCATGATGCTGTACTCCTATGTCTTTTTATAATGTAAAATGGAGATTTTTGGACTTCCTGTGTAAATTATTTCATTTTTGTGTAATTTCCTCTATTTCATTTGAGCTGAATAGGCGTCAAAACGCTCGTACAAACGCTTGTTGTCGCGCTATACGCGCAAATCGGGCGTTTTACATTACTTTCAATGGAAAAAAAACCCGCTCAAATACGCCGAAACCGCACGATTCGCGCGACAAAAAAGGGTCTGGAGCCTAAGGCTCCATTCACACCTAGGCGTTTTGTCGCCTGTAGCGCGACGCTCAGATACGCTAGAGGGACAAAAATACATTAAAGCCTATGGAGATGGTTCACATCTGCACGCCGATGCGCCTGACGCCAATCGCCTGTAGCTCAAACAAGTCCCGGACCCTTTTTTGTTGCGCGAATCGTGCAGTTTCGGCGTATTTGAGCGTTTTTTTTTCCATTGAAAGTAATGTAAAACGCCCGATTTGCGCGTATAGCGCGACAACAAGCGTTTGTACGAGCGTTTTGACGCCTATTCAGCTCAAATGAAATAGAGGAAATGACACAAAAATGAAATAATTTACACAGGAAGTCCAAAAATCTCCATTTTACATTATAAAAAGACATAGGAGTACAGCATCATGGAGGATGAGGATCAACTCGATGAAACCGTGTCTCTCCTGGATCAGGAAAAATTCATCCGGATGGTGAAGGAGAAACCCTGTCTATATGACACTAGGGATCCGTCCTATAAACTGCAAACTGTTCGGAGAAAGGCATGGAACCAAATTGGCAGTCAGGTGTACCCGAACTGGGCACACATCCTGGACAAGGATAACAAAGGTAAACTCCTGCAAACAGAAAAATGACAATAGGGAGATAACAGAATGATTGTTTTTTATTACATTAAGGTTTGTAAACTCACTTTTTGTACTTTTGCCTACAGATAAGCCTATAATAAGGCTTACCTGTAAGTCTATTTTTATTAAAAATGCCACATTATGGCGAACACATTGGACACTTTTGACACATTTTTAACACCATTCACATTTATACTGCAATCAGTGCTATAAATATGCACTGTTTACTGTATAAATGTGACTGGTAGGGAAGTGTTTAACACTAGGGGGTGAGGAAGGGGTTAAATGTGTACCCTATATAGTGTTCTAACTGTGGGGGGAGGGGGGTGACTGGGGGGATTGACCAATCTTTGTCCCTATGTACATATGTCCCTATGTAGCCTTTATCCGGCACAATGTCATGAGGCACAATTCTGACCCCAAATTGATATCGTAGGGATACTGCACCCAAAGGTAAAAAAATATCTAAATAAAATCAACATGAGACTTCTGAATACATCAATCAAATTTTTTTATTTGTTCAAAACAGCGCAGCAAACAGTACAATTATAAAAAAACAGAAAAAGTGAAATTATTAAATTGAATCAAGCTGCCATGGGACCTGTCCTGCAGGAGACATGAAGTATGCCGTATATTGATCACGGACATGTGTACCCTGTCTGTTCCCACGTACACCAGTCCAATGAGCTCTTTCCAGGTTCTCAGAAACAGGCTCGTCAAAATCAAAGCCATCACGCTCCCGTACAAAGTTGTGCAAGGCACACGCAGCTTTAACAGCACTGACTGCATTCTGCATATTCAGCACTATTGGAGTGTGTAGGACCCGCCACTTATTAGCCAATATACCGAAAGCACATTCAACTACTCGCCGTGCTCTGGTTAGGCGATAGTTGAACACACTCTTCTCCACAGTCAGATTATGGCCCGAATAAGGCCGTAGAAGATGTGTACTTAGAGAAAAGGCCTCATCACCAACAAATACACTGGGTAGGGGAGGGCCATTTGTGCCCGGGAGTGGAGTGCATTCAGGTAGGTTCAGATCATCTGTACGCAGCATGTGTCCAAAAGAAGAGTTCCCAAATATAGCGGAGTCCGTGCTGCTGCCATACGACCCAATGTCTATGTATCGGAAACAATAATTGGCATCAGCCACAGCCATTAACACAAACGAAAAGTATTTTCTGTAGTTAAAGTACTGGCTTCCACTAGCCATGGGCTTCACAATACGAATGTGTTTCCCATCAATTGCTCCGAGACAATTGGGGAAGTTGCAGCGTTGCCAGAATACTTCAGAAATCTGTGCCCAGTCCTCTGCTGTAGGTTTTTTAAACACAATTTCCTTGAGCACTTCCCAAATTGCAGTGCAGGTGTCACGTATAATGTAGCTCGCTGTTGACTTTCCGATACGGAAGGCATAATGTAGGCTTCCTAGGGATTGTCCAGTTGATAGATACCTACAAAGAAAATAATATATATTTTTTTATTTTGTTTTTGACAGTGAAAATGCTCAAGTCAAAGTGGAAGAGCATCCGTGACGCCATGACTCGCCATTTGAGGGCACAACGAGAAAGAAGAAGTGGATCGTCAGCGTGTGCCCCAAGGGACTACATCCATTCCAAAGAATTGGAGTTCTTACGACCAATTCTGGCTTTGGGGAGGTAAGCTATTATCTGTACTAAGGTCAGTAATCGAAATGTTAATAAGTAAGTTAGAATAACTCATTTATATTTTCAGTACTGAAAACTGCTGGGAGGAGGCTTCTCCAACCGCCCCTGTCGACACAGAAAATTCCAGCTTAGCTTCAGGCGATCAGGCTCTGGCGGGTCCGGAGCCGGAAAGCCAGTTGTCAACGTCATCGAGGTCCACATCGGTTACACCGGTGGGAGACGAAGAGTCCACGCCAAGGGTGTTTCCTCGTGGACCTGCAAGAGGGGCGAGAAGGAAGGCTACAGATCCAGACCCCAATATCGACAGAATGTTGGACATCATGTCAGACATGTCAGACAAACTGTCAAGCAACCGTTCATACGGACAAATGTCCGCTAGATGTCTGGGGGAGCTAATAGACAGGGTTCCCAAAAATCTGCAGGCAATAATGTTGGCCCGTACCATAAGGTACATTGCAACCTTTATACCTCCTGACCAAGCCTATGAATTCTCAGAACCTCCACCACCCTATGGTCCCTATGCTACTCACCCCCCGCAGCATCTGTCAGCACCACCACTTCCTGTTTTGTCAGGACCACCTACTCCCACCCACCTACCTCGATCAACACCACCTCCGACTTACCCTCCTCAGACGACGACAACAATTTCTGGTTACACTCATCTGCCCACACCACCTCCGACTTACCCTTCTCAGACTACCACAACACTTTCTGCTTACACTCATCTGCCCACACCACCTCCGACTTACCCTTCTCAGACTACCACAACACTTTCTGCTACCACTCATCTGCCCACACCACCTCCGACTTACCCTCCTCAGACTACCACAACACTTTCTGCTTACACTCATCTGCCCACACCACCTTCTACTTACCATCCTCAGATGACGACAACAACTTCTACTTACCCTGCTCTGACAACATCAAATTCTTCTGTTTACCCACATCTGCCTAGACTACCACCTTATAATCCTCCACCAACACCACCACCACCACCACCACCTTCCCATTGGCCGCATGATAGCCCCTCAACCTCCAGCTGGTCACATTTTGGCCAAGCCATGACTGTGGTTATATCACCAGACGAGCGAGAGGAATCCTCGCCAACCTTTCAAAACCTCTGAAAAAAAAATTGTTCTAAAGAGCAACGTTCGCTCTATTTCTTTTGTTATTTACATATCGAACATTAAAAATGTAAGGTACCGAATTTTTTGAATAGTTTTGAAAAAATTAAAAAAAAAATTAAACCTTCTAAAACGTGTGTTTGCTTTTTTTTAGATGCATATACAAATATATTAATATTGGGTAATATATGCAATAGTCTGTAACCAGACCTTGACCTAGTCAGCTAGTCAGAAGGACCCGGGCAGTTTTTTTGCGATTAATTGCACGGTCATGCGACGTGGCTCTAAACGTAATTGGCATACTTTTTGTCATAGCTTTGTTTTGGTTTTTCATCACCTCTGTTTTTTCTTGTCTTTTGGCGCTATTAGCAGGAAGAGAGCATCAGTTTTGAACCATTTTTTAAAAAGAGACAGATATCAGCATGATAGATTTGAAAAAGAGTTTTAAAATTACCTCAGTGTGATGATAAGTCGCTCCACAGGGGGAATACTATTGCGGAAGTAGGTGTCCATCCTCTGCAATCTACTGCTGAGTAGTTCAAGCAACTCATCAAAGCTGTTATTAAAGATAAATGGGGATTTTAGTGGTCATGGAAAGGTACAATGTCAAAAAGAATGAATCCATTTAATTTTGACTAACCTTTTTATGGACATCCTGGTGTAGTCCAGAAATTTCTCCTCATGGTCACGTAGATCATTGTACATGACCCAAAATTGGCCTCTCTCTTCCCGACCAGCAATGACGGGGTGGATCCAATATCTGCGTGCACTCTTGCTTGTCCTCTCTCTCTGGTACAGCAGATATGAGGTAGCAGTGGCTGCTGCCAGCATACACGCCATCTCATCATCACTCATTTTCAGTAGTAAATATTATGGAGTAGGAGGCACAGGATGACCCGGAAGAGGTATATTCACCCAGGAAGAGGAAAAAAAAATCCTAGCATAGCAACAAATGATGACAGCGATGAACATTTTTCCTATTGGGTAAAATAAAAAACGTTGCAGTAGAAAAACGTCGGACGACGCTGTATACAAACGCGTGCAAACGCGCGAATACGCGCAAATATGCGCGACAAAACGATGGGAAAAACTACGAAAAAAACGCCATTAAAACGCCGCAAATCGCCTACGCCTAGGTGTGAATGCAGCCTTAAAGAGCAGCAAGTGTTTATCTGCCCAATCCCAGATAACCAGACTATGACACAAATGCCGTTGACAATGGAAGGGTACCTTGAAAAAGGTAGAAGAAAATCTTCCCCTTCCTTGCAAGACCCCTTGTCCCTATGCCCCTTGTCTTGTGTCCCTATAAGACTGGATCATACATATATGAATGTGTTTAGCATTATGGAGTATTCTAACTTAGTAAACATGGACAATCACCTATGAGTGCATTATTTATCATCAGTCTTATCATATTATAATTTATGGATAAATTCAGAGGCATTACTGGTACTAGTAGTTTGCATATTATTTGCCAAGATTTGTTATCTTTTTGCTCATGATTTTACTAATAAGGATGATTATATTGTATCTACTGCACCAATGGGCACTGATACACTGCACTGATGGGCAATGGTAGGCTGCACTAATGGGCACTGATAGGCTGCACTGATGACCACTGATGGGGCAGAACTTATAAGCTGCACTGATGGGCACTGAAAAGGCTGCAATCATGGGCACTGATGAGGTTGCAGTACATTTCTACACTAATGGGCACAGATGGGCAATGGTATGCTGCACTGGTGGGAAATTGTATTCTGCACTGATGGTATGCTGCACTGATATGCTGCACTGATGGCCACTGATGAGGCAGAACTGATAAGCTGCACTGATGGGCACTGATAAGGCTGCACTGATGGGCACTGATGAGGCTGCACTGATTGGATGCACTGAATGGCATTGGCTGCACTGATGGGCACTGATGAGAATGCACTGATGAATACTGATATGCTTTATGTTAATATTGTTAAACTTGTTGTTAATATTTAATTTTGGAACTTAATTCTGCATAAAACATTTAACAGTGTAATTTCATTACATAATTTACTAGGGCATGTTTAAGGAAGGACTTAGGGGCGCGGCAGAGTAGGGGTTGGTTGGGCCAACTGATGGTGAGTAGCTCTTAAGGCCTGGCTAGTGGCACAGGAATTGCAATTTTGAGGCCTGTTCTAAAGTATCTATAACATTGTATATTCAACTACTTTATTCATAAGAAAAAAAATCACACATTCCACTACAATTCTCACCCCTGTACTCCTGATTCTTGAATTCTGTGTACTCCTCGTTTAATGACTTACCTGTTTAACGACCACTCAAACATACGACCAGCTCTCCCCACCCAAACAACGTGCTATACATCATTGTATTGTACAGTGCAGTACAGAATTTTCATTTGCGTTCTGTACTTATGCAAATTAAAATAACGTTATTGAGCTGAAGTTTTGTGTTTAGACCTTTTATTCACAATACAGTAAAGTACAGAAGTTAAAAATGCTTTAAATATTCATTACTTGTGGCTCCTTATTTAATGACTATTTAATCGAATGACCTGGTTGTTGGAACGGAACCTGATCGATAAATGAGGAGTATCTGTATTAGGCACTGCTAACCCTTGCCCTATGCATCACACACTCTTGACCCCTTACTTTGTCCGTTATTAATTCCTAACTACTGCACACTTTGTGTAATGCTCTCCTGACTCCAGCACTTTCTGTGTGCTGCAATCCTGACTGGTACAACCTGTATATTAAAGGAGAAGTACAGCCAAAGCTTGTTTGACTATACTTCTCCTGTGGATCACAGGAGTACAGTATCAGGAACTGTGAATCAGACTCAGACAAAAGTGCAGTAAAAATCACATGGTATAAACTAAGCAAATGTAGTTAAAACATAGCCAGAGTTTGGTAAGAAGGATACTTAGTGAGAACAAGCCAGAGAAACTGGAGTCCAGAGGTCAGCAAAGTTGGGTGCAGCAAACAGGATCAGGAACCAGAAGGGAAGTCAGCCAAGCAAATGTCTTTCACAGGAAAACACAGCAGAGAGAGTCCAGATATGTTGACCAAGGTGAAGGCACATAAGATCTGAGCCATACAGTTTAAATAGCTAGCAGATCTATTTATTACAATTATGGTTCTAAAGCTGCACTGATGCATTTTAGAGCAGGAGAAATTCTCTGTACCTTGTATTTCTTGGAACATGAGACATTCTCTGTACTGTGTATTACTTACAAGTTTAGTTCTGTCCCTTTAGGCCAGCCTTGTGCTGAAATGTAATCAGAATGTAGAACTCATCGAGCTGGTTGCTCTGTAGCTTGAGAGTCCTTTCAGTCATTCATGTGACTTTGAAACATCAAACTGTCTCAGACTGTGCTGCCTCATAGCAAGCGTTACTAAAGTGTACAAAATAAGAAAACAAGTTTTAAAATTTCCATTTGGCAGAGAGCAATAATTTTAGTAATATTTAAAGTGAAACATTAAAAATTCATAACTCCGTTAAATAACATGCCTACGGGATGACTTGATCCTGCCTTTGAAGTAGCACACCTTTGCAGTGTATACTACCCACTACAGCTACTGACCTTTACAAACATGTGTTTCAATTGTTGGTAAAATGACAGCTCCAGGTTCTGTATGTAAACAGAACAGCCCTTCATGTATACCAAACTGTTGTCCTTGATAAAGATCTGGTGTAAATGCTTGTGGGAGACCTCCACCAAAAAAATTGAGGTTCCACCATTCATATTTGACCTGAAAAGATTTTAATGGAAACATATGCAAAATCAATAAAGTAAAGCATGCCCCCCCCCCCCCCCCACAAAAAATACATACCAGACCCTTATCTGAGCAACCAACCTGGCCAGAAAAGGTGGGTGGGGGTGAACATCAGCCATTTGTCTCCATGTTGATAAGAACAAGGGCCTCTTCCCTACAACCCTGGTGCAGTGGTTGTAGGAGGTATGCAGGCAGGGTGCTTTTGAGAATTCGGAAACGATTAAGGTGCTCCCCAGTAGGGATGAGCCGAACACCCCCCCATTCGGTTCTAGCCTAATATGCAAGTTATTGTTGTAAAACGGGTTTTAGAACCCGGGTCTTGCCCCAGGGAACATGTATCAATGCAAAAAAAGTTTTAAAAACTGTCGTTTTTTTCTGGAGCATTGATTTTAATGATGCTTAAAGTGAAAAAAAAAATTCCTTTAAATATCGTACTTGCTTTGTGTCTATAGTATGCCTGTGAAGTGACACATGTTTAGAACTGTCCCTGCACAAAATGAGATTACTATAAGAAAAAAGTAACTTAAAACTGCTTAAATGTAATGTCTGGTCCCTGCAATATGGATGAAAATCATTGAGAAAAAAAGCATGGGTTTCCCCCAACTCCCCCCAGGTCATTACAAGCATATTTGGCCCTATACACATTGAACAGCAGTATATAGGCGGTGCAAACAAAACAAGTTAAGGACATGAGCAAAACAGGGCACATGGGTCAGTTGTCCCTGTCGCAGGGCAGAGAGGAGGTTGGTGCCATTGTCGCAAACCACCATTTCTGGCTTAAACTGGTGTGGCGTCAGCCACCTCTGAGCCTGCCCCTGCAGAGCTGACAAAACCTCTGGCCCAGTGTGGCTCCTGTCCCCCAAGCACACCAGCTCAAGCACTGCATGGCATCTCTTTGCCTGCTTACCTGCGTAGCCCCTTGAACGCCTACGGAGCACCGCTGGTTCCGAGGACACATCAGCACAGGAAGAGGTCACAGAGGAAGAAGAGGAGGGGGTGGAGGAGAGAGGTGTGTCACAACCAGTAGTAGCATTTTGGAGGCGTGGTGGTGGAACAACCTCCAACACTAATGTACCTTGTCCTGCGTCCTTCCCAGCTGCCAGCAGAGTGACCCAATGCGCCGTGAAAGATAGGTAAAGTCCCTGTCCATGCCTGCTGGACCATGAGTCAGCAGTAATATGCACCTTACCACTGACCGCCCTGTCCAGCGAGGCATGGACATTGCCTTCCACATGCCAGTAGAGAGCCGGAATCGCCTTCTGTGACAAAAAGTGGCGTTTCTTAAACAGGAAAGCTAATGTAGCCATGACATCTAAGTAGGGCTTTTTTCTCAGAAAATGGGTGCAGGAACTCAACTATGACCCCCTCACAAACACACCTTCCAAACCTCATCACATAGTGGGTTAATAGTGTGGTCAAATATCACTAATGTCGTGTACACATGACCGTTTTTCGGGTTCTAAAAAATTTAGTTTTTTAATGGTCTAGAAAAAACAAAGTTTTTTTCAACCCGATCAATAAAACGGCCTTGCCTACACACGATCGTGAAAAAAAAAATGCTCTAGCAAAGCGCAGTGACGTAGAACACGTACAACGGCACTATAAAGGGGAAGTTCCATTCAGATGGCGCCACCCTTGGGCTGCTTTTGCTGATTTTGTGTTAGTAAAAGACGATTCGCGCTTTTCAGTCTGTTACAGCGTGATGAATGTGCTTACTCCATTATGAACGGTAGTTTTACCAGAACGAGCGCTCCCGTCTCATAACTTGCTTCTGAGCATGCACGTTTTTTTTCACGTTGTTAAAGCCTACACATGACCATTTTTTACAACCTTAAAAACGACAACGTTAAAAAAATAGAACATGTTTAAAATTTTTAATGCCCATTTTTTACATTGTGAAAAATTCTCCAGAGCCCACACACACAATAGTTTTTAATGACATTAAAAAAAAAAAACATAATCTTTTAGAACCCAAAAAACGGTCGTGTGTACGTGGCATAACAGTGGGAGTATCTTAAGGGGCCTTAAACACCAGGGGCCAGATCCACGTACATAGGCGCATATTTATGCGGGCGTAGCACATCTCCGATCCGCTACGCTGACATACGCCAGAGAGGCAAGCACGGTATCCACAGAGCAAATGCTCCTAACGATGCGCCGGTGTAACGTAAATTAGTCGGCGTACGGCGGCGCAATTCAAAGTAGGAGGGAAGTGGGCGTGATCCATTTAAATGAACCTTGACCCCATGCAAATGAAGGGCTGAACGAACGGAGCATGCGCCATGACGTGGACGTACGTCACGCTCCCCACCTCGCATGAGAACACCTATGCCCGGCGTAATCCCTATGATACGCTGGCCCTTGTATAAATGCGCCCAGATATGCGCCCGTCGAGTGCAAAAGTACATCCGTTTGCTTCTTTCCCCCCCTGAAGCAAGGTACTTTTGTCCTCTTACTGTGATCCATGTCTGGTCGTGCGTCAGGGTCTGGTCCTGTGTCAGGGAAGGAGAGGAGGAAAAAAAACTTTTCTGCCCAGGAGAGGGCTGTTATTATTTCAGGTATGGCCAGGTACGACATCTACCTCCATGGGGCAAAAAGTGGATCCACCAGCAAGGCCAGGAAGGAGGAGATCCTGGAGGAGATCACCAGCCAGGTCAATCTCCTTGGACAGGAGGCCAGGACCTCCAAGGATAAACGATCTTCGTTGTGCTGTCTGGGAGAAGCTGGGAGCCATCAGGAGGCATGCCAGTGCCACTGGAGGGGGACCACCCACTTTTCTCAGTCTCACTCCGGATGAGCAGATGGTTGCCCGGTGTCTCCAGAGGGAGCTAGTGGAGGGAGATCAGGCCCTGACGACTGGTAAGTTTTTTTTTTTTTTATATTTGGTGTGTAGTGTGTGTGGGGGGGGGGGGGTGGAAGGGAACATGTGACAAGTGTGTTGGTCCAACAACATGTGAATGCTTTGTGTCATCCACAGATGTGCTTGAGGGAGCTGGGCCATCATCTTCCAGTGCCCATCCCACACCATCCCCCCAACAGCATCCTGAGACAGACCCTGGGAAGACAAGACGCAGCGGTGGAGGGGATTGCGCACACCTCTCCTCTTGAGGTGGTTGAGAAAGAGCCGGTCCTTTCGGACCAAGATGGGTTCCTTTTTTTGGAGGAGTCTTACCCTTTTGCCGGGCCCTCTGTGACCTCCACCCCCATCAGGGGAAGACCCTCAGGGTCCTCCCCCAACATGTCTACCTCCTCAAGGGCCTCCCCTTATAACCGGCCCGAAGCCACTCCTAGCCCCAGAAAGGCAACCAGGAAGACTAGGGGAGTGCCTGAGTTCCTCCCGAAACACTTAGGGAGGGAACAGGACCGCCAGACCTGGCATATGGGAGGAGGAGAGGAGAAAATATGTCTTTAGTTTTGGGCGCATGCCCATTCAGCTCCGCTTGCATGTTCTTCTGCCTTGGCTCAAGTCCCAGCCAGCCGTCTGCCTGCTTATCTCCTTGCCCAGAGAGTAAGACGTGACAGGCTGTGGGGCGGGCGACGACGGGCACAGTTGCTGATTGTCGCCATTACTAGTAAAAAATAAATATGTCCCCGGATTGCATCTTAAAAGTCTGGTCACTTTATGTTGGGGGTACACACAGAGTGCAGAGTTCAGCCTTCTTTCACAGCTGCTTACCTCTGCATCCCCATCCACATCTCACTTTCAACCTTCTTCAGCTCTGACCCCTCCATACAACCCCCCTCCCCTATCTTCCCCCTTCCTCTTAAAAGCTCCACCATCGTCCACATGTCTTACTTTTGTTGCTGTATTAAGCTTTTGCACCCAACCAGCTCTAGTACTTTTTCGCACACTGTAGGTGGCTTCACCTGCAGGGAGATCATCCAGTAGGGATGTTGGGATCTGCACTGCACCCCGAGCACCTGCACCTTCCTTGTCTACATCCTGCACTCAGTGGGAGGCACTCAGGAGGTCAGATCTGTGGGAGTCAGTGAGAGACAAGCTGTCACTTGTAAACACAAGAGTAGGACTTGTGTTTACAAGTGATGAGCAGGGAGCAGAGGGACTGAGCCAGAGGTGGTGGAACTGAGTTCTACCAAGTTCCAGCTGAAAAAAGCCCTGCATCTAAGAATTTTTAAGCTGCAATATAATTAAATGATTGCTTTTGAGTTCAATGCTGCTTTAAGGCACCCAGACTACAAAAATGACAAAACTGGTGTGCACATATGACCAAAGCTTTGGGGACCTTGTACACTGGCTTCATCCATAGAAAAGTTGGAGCCTTCTTCTGCTCAGTGGGCTATACTGAATAATTCGTTTTTTTATGACATGCCAAATCTTCTATTGTTTCTCAGGTATACAAGCTCAGTTTGTGGGGGCAACTGGGTTCTAATAAAATCAACAGTGCTTCTTATGCCTTATACACATGGTCGGACTTTCCAAGAAAAAAAGAGTTGCTTTTTTTCTCGGAAAGTCCAGCAGTGTGTAGCCTCCAGCCTCCATTCTATTACCTTAGGGTGTGCACCTCAAAACTAAAACACACATGCACATATATATATATGGCAGTAGGTCAATGGACAGTATCAGTAGAAGAGTGGATGGTGTTAGTGGGCAGGGACTGTTGCCAGTATTACTTTATTATTTTTATTTAATAATTTTCATTATTATTTTTATTACAGTATTACTTTTTATTACTTTTTTATTATTACTTTTTACAATTTTTTAGGAGCACCATTGGGTGGCTTTGGTGACATATCACGGGCCTAAACAGACCCCTGATATCTCACTTTTGAGACAGAGAAAGGGGCTGAAGGCAGAAATTCCAGAGTCCCTTTCTCTGCAGCCAAGCAGCAGGGGGAATCTGTGCAGCACAGGGTGATTAGGATGTGTACAGGGCATTAAAATTGTGCAAGTTTGCCCACCTTGTATTTCAAGTACACCCATTCTTTATTTCTCAGAAATTTAACAGTTACACTAAATCAAGCACAGCTTTATGCATCTGGTAAACAGCAACTCGGTTCCACTGGATCTCCTTTTTTTGTACAGGACATTGTTAGGCATTATCTTAATGTCTCATTCTTTTATCCACAATTCTGGCACTCGTACTACTATTATTATTATTAATATTTTATAGGATTTATATAGCACCAACAGTTTGTGCAGGGCTGTAAAATATAAAGGGAGACAGTACAGCTACAATACAATAAAATAAAATACAAAAGGGTTATTTTTGTTAGAGTAAGAGACCCCCGTCAATTTTTTATTTATTTTTTGCCATCTGTGTCCTATTTGGGGAGATTTCTTTTCCCATAATCAGAACAGTGAGAAGAAATCCCTGGTTCTCATCAGGATCACCAGAATTAGTGTCCCCATTTGAAGATTTCCCCTCTATTCTTGTTCTGATGACAACCCAAAATTTAAGAATTTTCTTTCACTACAGAACACGTTGTGGGGGCAGATCTCCTTAACAGGGGCATGGGCACTAAATAAAATCTGACAGTTGTTCTAATCCATATCTGCCCTTAGTTATGAGTATTTATTTACTTAAGAAAGAGGTAACACTTGAATTCTCTCAAATGGAAAATCTTCCAAGAGTTTAGGACTTAAAACAAAGTTATCTCCACAAATCATCGTAATCTCTATCATTTGATTAATTTACTTAACTTGCAAACCAAATGGGCAAAAAGAATTGGTCCCGCTAATTACATAGACTGACATATTTATTTAGACTACAGTATTTGCCCCCCCCCCCCAAATAAAAAGAAAAATCTACACACTGACATAGGCTTACCCAGAGTATGAGATATTGGAGTTTTTTGTTTCTATGGCTGGTAATGCTGAAAAAAAATTAAAGAATTTCTAGTTTTCTTCTAGCCCACAGTCAGTGGCCTTCAGTCTTCTAGGTATCATGCTAAAGTTAATCTCGACTGGCCATGCAGGTTTGTTTTAGGCATGCACACACGCCATCTACTGGCCTCAAGCTTACGTATACTACTGATATCACCTGATTTCTACAATGGGTTGTTAGAACAAAATCATTCTACTTGGTCATTCAGGTTTCTTTTCATTAATCTGAAATTACAGTTATAATCTAGTTCTGACCCTGGTCAGTTTTACTAATTTTGGTTATCTGCTTGCTGCCCGTCTGTTTTTGCAACAACTCTAATGCCGCGTACACACAATCACTTTTTGTGATGAAAAAAAACTATGTTTTCAAAAACGTCATTTAAAATGATGGTGTGTGGGCAAAACGTTGTTTTATGTCTTCAAAAAAATGACCAAAAAAAAAATCGAACATGCTTGAATTTTTTGTGTCGTTTTTCAAAATGTAATTTTTTGTGTCATAAAAAGTGATCGTGTGTGGGCAAAACGATGTTGAAAGCAAGTTATGAGACGGAGCTTCAATGGAACAGAGTGCCGTCCAACGTGGTGTACATCACCACGCTTTGCTAGAGCATTTTGGAAAAACGATGGTGTGTATGCAACGTCGTTTTGGAAAATGAAGTTTGAAAAACGTTGTTTTGTTTCGTCACATAAAACGTCGTTTTTTTTCATCACAAAAAGTGATCGTGTGTACGCGGCATTAGGCCGGGTTCACACCTATGCGAATTGAGTGCGGCATAAACCGCATCCAATACGCAGAACATTTCTAAATACATTGTTTTCAATGAGGCTGGTTCACACTGCGCATTGCAGAAAAAACGTGTACGTCTTTTAGGCCCTGTGTTGCAGCTCAGGTGCGAATTCAGGCCCATTATCTTCTATGGGCACCCATCTGATTCGCAGATGTGTTAATTTCCCTTCAGGATTTCTCTCATTCACCTCATTACACTTCCCCCCTCCCCCTCTCCTCTCCCAGGTCTCAAAATTCGCAGCTAATCTGCAGTTAAAACGCAATGGATCTGCTGAACAGTTGTCTTATCTCTCTGCAGAGATAAGAGAGCTGAAATTCGCACCGCACAAGTGTGAATCCGGCCTAAATGCAAAACTGTTTCTCATTCTGAAGACACTGCTCTTTCTTTTTCTGATGCATTATATCAATTTTATGCTGGCATATTGGCGATTGTTAATAGTGATTCTCAGTGTTAAAACCAGTTTGTGTGTATTAGTTAGCGTAAGCAGACCTCAGTCCACAGCGGCAGGTCAATTTTGCAAACTAAAAAAAAATTCTGGGAAACTTGCAGCACCACCTTTAGTAGCAAATCAGTTGATGTCTGCTAGTTGCATCAGACTGAAACTGAAACTCTTGTACACTACCCTTGTAACCTGCTCAATGCAATATTAACCCCCCCCCCCCCCAAGAAAAAGATAAATTGCAGCTTATCAATTCTTATGCCGCGTACACACGACCGTTTTTCATGACGAGAAAAATTAATTTTTTTTAAATGGTCGTGAAAAATGGTTGTGTGTAGGCTTCAGAGCATTTTTATCACCGAGAAAAATGGGCGTTAAAATGTAGAACCTAAAGTGATTATAAGAGGAAAGCTACAGGGCTGACCAACAGTGAATGAACGTAACAGTGAGAATCTTAAACTAAATTAAATGCAGCTCAAATCTGTTATGTGCTAACAACAATAAATGAAAGTGAAATAGAAGGTGATGAGCGCAAAACCTAAACTAACCTAAAGGCGCAAATGGTGCCCCTAAAGGCAAAAAGTGTGAAAATAATACAAATAACAACCACTAAAAGTGAACAATAAATAAATCAAAGTCCAGTGATAGTGATAAATCACAACTGCATGGTGATGGACGCAGAAACCAGTCCAAAAAAGTGAATATTGACAATGCTTGTGTCAAACAATTCAATAGCTTCTATCCCTTTAAGCAATCAAAAAAATCCAGAGACGTCTTCAAAGATAACTGTGCTCACAGAGCGCTTACCTCCCAACAGAGAGAAAGGGGCCTCAACTCAATCCTCAATAATATTGTTGAATTCCGTCTTGGATAGATAATGCTGTCCGCATCCAGGCGTAGTCAGGGTCCGCTCACCGTGGATTAAGCATATGCATAGAATGGAAAAAATGAAGCTCTCATCGTGAAAAAACGGTCATGTGTACGCTTTAACGAGGGGGGAAAAAACACGCATGCTCAGAAGCAAGTTATGAGACGGGGAAATTAGCATAAGCAGGCCAAAGGGAACTTCCCCTTTATAGTGCCGTCGTACAAGTTGTACATCACCGCGCTTTGCTCTAGCATTTTGTTCACGATCGTGTGTATGCAAGGCAGGCTTGAGAGGAATCACATTGAGAAAAACATTGTTTTTCTTCCATGACATGAATAACGGTCGTGTGTACGCGGCATTAGATGTGGTGCAGCACCACTTTTTTTTTTTAGGGTTTTTTCCTTTATTTTCACTTGGTGATCCAGCCAGTGTTATTCTTAAACCTACTTTAACAGACTAAGACTAAGTTGTCTGACAAAAGTTAGGGTTGAGACAAACCATTTTTACCTTGACAGTGGTCAGCTTTTATTCATTTATGTAAAACTTTTTTCCCAAAAGAAAAATGTCTGCTGTATCCGTGTTACTTGTAGTTTAGTTTTAGTCCCTTCCTGCCACTGCCTCCCAGCCTTTAAGAGGCTTTAAATGCCAAGAGTCGGAGTCGGGCATTCCAATCAGGGGGCTGCTGTGATTGGCAGTCAGAGTGGTCACAGGATTGGAAAGCTCCTGATGGCAAATATGCATCAGGAGCTTTCCGGTACCCACCAGTAACTGTGTTGGACGAGCACTTTCAGCACAGTAATTTACACAGCAGGGGCGTCCTGAGGCCTGGGCTTGGAAGGCTGGAGCCCCGAATGGGTCCCGAAAAGCCCAGAGTCTCAGGCATTTAGGACTCCATTATTAGCCCTGAGCGGGGAGCGCCGGGACCGATCTGATCCGAGCGCCGCTGAGTGCGGCAGAGTCGCCGGGACCGAGCTGATCCCGACCAGACCCGAGCCTTGCTGAATGTGGCCGAGTCTTGCCGACTCGACGAGTTTTATAGCAGGTCCCACCCTCTGGAGCCTGGGCAACGCCTATGATTTACGTCCCACTGGTCCAATGCCGGGACCGCGGGATGTGTGACGTCCATCATAAATGAAAAAGAAAAGAAAGGAGGGCGCACCGACCTTGTGCATTACCACTTAAATTTTTTTAATAAACATGAAATAAAAAGCAATGGTCCTACTTACAAACATTCAGAAGTAAGCGCATTTAAAAACAGCTAAAACTGGACCTCACGGCACCTGCCAATCCGACCCTTGACACCAATATGGCTGACGCGTTTCTGGGGCGTGCCCCCTTCCTCAAAGCCTAGGTGGTATGTGGTAACTCTCTCTTTCTGCAGATCATCCTTTAAAGGAGCATGTGTGCATATAGGCGCAGTCATTGGTCACTGAATAGCGAGTACCGCCTTTCTTACGGGGCTCCGCCCACCCCACTAATTTCCCAGAGGGGCTCCATCTGTGTAGAGGGGCAAGTTGTTCTAGGGTGATCCAAGTGCCCATCCTATACAGTGGAGTACACAGCAATACAATATTACAGAACTGACAGTACAGCGGTGCAATGGGATCACCACACTCCCAGTTACTCTATATCAACTGGCAGCTCCACTGCAGCCTGGCCAATTTGCCAGGACCTACATCAGAGCCAATTTGTGTCACAACCGGGCATGGGGGTACAACATGAAAGTACCCACCTGGTGACATCCTGTGCACGAGGAGACGCCCACATCCACCGCGGGCTGCCGCCACCCCACCGTTCTCTGCCGATCTGTGTCGGCGCCCTGGTTAGCTGGAACGCACGCCGTCCACAATCAGGAAGCGCGGGGCCTTCTGCGCTCCACCCGCACTTCCGGTTTCGCCGTACTCACGCATGCGCGCGCACACAGATATGCGCGCGCATAGCATGTGGGTTGCGTTCCACAGTCACAGGAAGTGCGGGTGTTTGCGTTCCACCCGCCACTTCCGGTTTGATGCCAGCCAGTGAACGAGCTTCCGGAGCTCTACATGACGGTGCAGGGGGCAAGTCTAACCCCCCACACACTAGGCTGAAAGAGTGTGGCCCCAAGGCCCCTGCGCCATATATACACACACACCCCCACGACAGGATGATAGCAGCCGTGCCAGAGCAGGCATATCTAATGGGAGACGGGCGCAAGTCCATCTCCTGATGCTATTATACATCACTCTTAAAGGAGTATAAAAATGGATAAAATACACAGTGTATATACATGTAATGATAAATATAATAAAAAATGGTATATAAACACTTATATTAAAAGCATTGTTATATAGTACAAACACGCTGTATAGGAAGCACATCTTTTAAGGTACATATAAAAGAACACACATTCATGGTCCAATCTGTGTGATCAAGCCATCCTAGGCTATGTCCTAGAGCTAGCAGTAATATTGGCGGGAATGACTGCATACAAGTTTAAATACATATATAAATATATAAAGCATGCAAAAGGCCCAACCGTAGAAATATAACACATATTGACATATATATACACCAGTATCTGTGCACCAGTAGCCACTTAGTGACATCCCTCCTTGCACGGAACCCCTGGGACAAATCCCATGGGAATAAAGAGAGAGAGAAATAAATATATAATTTAAAGACCACATTATTTGATTGTATCATAGAGTTACAGTCTACTTGTACAGTATATATACATATATATACACAAACCCCATACTACAAGTAGCGACAATATCGTCCACTAGATTAAATTAATAAATATTCACTCCAATAAAAGCTACTTGTCATCCCTATCTATAACACGAATAAAAACAGAACTGCACAGGATTGCACATTTTCTCCTAACTCCCCCTAGCATCAACTCAAAACCTTACTACAGATGGGTGGACCGCCACTGATTATACCAATGTCTACCGGGCTCATTTGAACTCAATTATGTTATATTGTGTAGCTCAATCTCTTCATTGAGACCTTGCGGAGCCAAGGTTTTTAAAGTAAAGATCCAGTAGGCCTCCCTTCTGCATAGGATCTGAAACTTTTTGCCACTATCAAGGTCGCTTGGCATAGCTTCTATGCCAAACACTTTGAGCCCGTCTATGCTGCTGTCATGGAACTCTTTAAAGTGTCTCGGCACCGAACACTTATCTTTTTCTGTTGTAATGTTACTTCTATGTTCGGTCATCCTGATTCTCATCTGTCGAGAAGTGCGACCGATATACAATAGCCCACATGGGCAAATCAGGCCATACACAACATAGGAGGTGCCGCAATTGTTTAATCTTGTGCTTTGTTCCATCAGCTCCTACTACCTCTTTTTTTCTATGACACATGTGCGCACAATTGCCACAATTCCCCCCTCCACACTTATAGCTGCCCTTTTGATCGAATATGCTTGTCCAAATCTTATTTAGCCCTTTATCTTTGCTTTTCTTTACTCTGCTTGGAGCAATAATGCTCCTCAGGTCTTTGGGTCTCCTAAAGATTAGATTGGGGTGGGGTGGTAAGCATTTATTTAGCACAGGATCCGACTCTAGGATTTTCCAGTTTCTTTTGAAGATTTTTTGGATTGTTGGCACTTTATTGTTGTACCTAGTGCAAAATCTTATTTGTGGAAATTCATCTTTTTCGCACCTAGTTATTCCTTCTTCTCCTTCTCCTATATCAGCCTCTCTGTATAGTTTTAAATACTTCTGATAGGCTTCCTCTATATGCTCGTTGTCGTATCCTTTCTCCTTGAACTTATTCCTTAGAACAAGGCTTTGATCTTTGTAGTCTCTTTCCAGGGTACAAGTCCGTCTAAGCCTACAGAATTGGCCGAAGGGCACATTTTTGATCCACCTCGGGTGGTGGTGGCTGCGGGCATGTAAGTAAGAGTTGCCCGCACTTGCTTTAAAGTGTGTCTTTGAATAGATTTTTCCATTCTCATCCACCCCTAGTTTGAGATCCAGAAAAACCAGGTTGCTCTCGTCCGCTACATGCGTGAATGTGATGCCATAGGGGTTCCTAGCGCAATGTGACAGAAAGCCATCCAAATCCTCGTCAGTGCCATCCCAAATTATGAGTATGTCGTCAATATAACGAGAGTATAGCACAAGGTTTTTTCCAAAAGGGTTATTGGCCCAAATGTAATTCAATTCTCAATACCCCATGAACAGGTTTGCATAACTTGGAGCAAACCTGGCCCCCATGGCTGTGCCTCGTACCTGCCTATAAAAGCAATCCATAAACGAAAAGTAATTGTGAGTTAGGGTAAATTCGATACTCTCATAAATAAACTGAGCCTGTTGGGGACTAAAAAGATGTGCTTCTGCCAAATAGTGCTCAATCGCTCTCAGTCCATATTCATGTTGGATAGACGTGTACAAAGATGCTACGTCAAGCGAGAGCCATCTATATCTGCTTTCCCATTTGTAGGGGCTTAGAATCTCTAGAGCATGGCCTGAATCTTTAATGTACGACATGCTATGCGCGCGCATATCTGTGTGCGCGCGCATGCGCGAGTACGGCAAAACCGGAAGTGCGGGTGGAGCGCAGAAGGCCCCGCACTTCCTGATTGTGGACGGCGTGCGTTCCAGCTAACCAGGGCGCCGACACAGATCGGCAGAGAACGGTGGGGTGGCGGCAGCCCGCGTGGATGTGGGCGTCTCCTCGGGCACAGGATGTCACCAGGTGGGTACTTTCATGTTGTACCCCCATGCCCGGTTGTGACACAAATTGGCTCCGATGTAGGTCCTGGCAAATTGGCCAGGCTGCAGTGGAGCTGCCAGTTTATATAGAGTAACTGGGAGTGTGGTGATCCCATTGCACCGCTGTACTGTCAGTTCTGTAATATTGTATTGCTGTGTACTCCACTGTATAGGATGGCACTTGGATCACCCTAGAACAACTTGCCCCTCTACACAGATGGAGCCCCTCTGGGAAATTAGTGGGGTGGGCGGAGCCCCGTAAGAAAGGCGGTACTCGCTATTCAGTGACCAATGACTGCACCTATATGCACACATGCTCCTTTAAAGGATGATCTGCAGAAAGAGAGAGTTACCACAGACCACCTAGGCTTTGAGGAAGGGGGCACGCCCCAGAAACGCGTCAGCCATATTGGTGTCAAGGGTCGGATTGGCAGGTGCCGTGAGGTCCAGTTTTAGCTGTTTTTAAATGCGCTTACTTCTGAATGTTTGTAAGTAGGACCATTGCTTTTTATTTCATGTTTATTAAAAAAATTTAAGTGGTAATGCACAAGGTCGGTGCGCCCTCCTTTCTTTTCTTTTTCATTTTAGCCATATGAACACCCTTTGTTCTGTGGAGGGCTGCAAGACTTAAGACTTTGCCTTTATACCATACTGATACACCCAGTTTGGCGATACACCAGAGCGCAGGAGGATTTTTTGTGGTATATTACGTCCATCATAGACACTGCAGACTCCAGATGGCGGGAATTACAATGTGGCTGCCTTGCCAAATCCACGCTCGGGGGCTCAGGTGGGCGGCTGGCTCTCCTCTACTCCCCGGCTCTCCTCCCCTCATGGAATGACTGTCTGACTGCAGTAGTGCCTGCTGTGACAACGCTGAGTGGAGGTGTATGTAAATGTCAGTGTAGGTAGGTCAGGTCAGTGTAGGTCAGGTCAGTGTAGGTAGGTAGGTCAGTGTATATAGGTCACTACCTGGTAGGTAGGTCAGTGTATATAGGTCACTACCTGGTAGGTAGGTCAGTGTATATAGGTCTCCACCTGGTAGGTAGGTCAGTGTATATAGGTCACTAACGTCAGTGTAGGTAGATCAGTGTAGGTAGGTCACTACAGTCAGTGTAGGTAGGTCAGTGTAGGTAGGTCAGTTAGGTCAGTGTATGTAGGTCACTACCATCAGTGTAGGTAGGTAACTACCGTCAATGTAGGTAGGTAACCACCGTCAGTGTATGTAGGTCATGAGCCAGCCAAAAAAAAAAAGCTGTTGCATACACCATCCCCCCCCCCCGCTTCTGGCCTTCGGCCTCGGGCTGAAGCCCCTGGTCTTTTTGCCACCTAGCAACACCCCCGCACAAGGCCACATATAAGTAGCCTTTCTGCATTAAAGCCCTCCTGCCGAGAGGCCACATACAGTATATGCGTACGGCCAGCGGGAAGTGGTTAATTATTTAAGTCCATCTAAATTGGCTAGTGCATCTACCATTACCCTCTTCCCTACTCGTTGAATATGCTTCTGTCCAAAGGTTGCTCCTCCATAGTGGAGTGGAGACACCCTAAGACAGAAGTGTGTTACTGACTTGATCACCAGAAGACGCACAATTGGTGAACAGGGACACACTGGACCCCATGCTGTGAACCACGGCTGCAGCATGTGTGAACCCAGCCTTATGATTGGTAGTGAGCAGTGTATTACATTTTTGTTTTTGGATTTATGATGCTTTAACAAATGTAAAAAAAAAAGTCCAATAGTAATAATGTATATTTTAAAAGTATCTTTTTTCTCCTGACTATCTATTTTCTGCAAAATGGAGAAGAGGAACAGTTGTGATTTAATTGTGCCCTTTGAATTACATCTAGATACCATTAAGGTACATCTGCACTGAATATGCTCAATTTAAGTGACAGCGAGTGAAGCTTCTGTATTTTATCATTAAGTGACATCTGCAAAATTCGAAGCAGTACCAACATTAACATGTAAGATGAAAATAATAATTAGTGACAAAGTTTGATCGTGGAAAAAGCCTGAATCATCGGTGGCAAAACATGTCATAATTATTCGCGTGTTGTCAAAGCCTTGCCTGAGGATTGTGGTACATCAAGGGAAAAGGAATTTTTTAAGACAAAGGCTCGTAAGGCACAATAGAAGTGTAAAGGGAACAAGGAATAATTCAGCAATATTGTATATAACAATTGTAAGTGAGACAATAAAAATAATACAGTCTTTAGGGCAACAAAGTAACTAATTTCCAACAAGGTAAAGGTGATACTTTCAAAGTGATAAATAATTCAGAATTTTTGGTTGGCTGAATTATGTGGCAGCTAGATAATATAGGAATTATGAATTTCAGCCATCAATTATGATTTATCTCAGGAATTTGACAACCCTTACAGGGAAGAACCAGTTCCTGTAATAGTGTCTTCCATTGAGCAGCACTAGAAGAAGGGTCATTTTAAATTAAAGTGACCACCAATGAAATGGGATTCTCTTTCTCCCACTGACCACCAATATAAAGTATCATGATTTCCATTGATCACCTTATAGTGGTGGTAATTGGGTAAAAGTATGCCCACTTACATTGGTGTTTAGCAAGATTAAAATGTAGTGGGACACCAATGTAAAGGGGCATACTTCCTCTCACTGATCACCCATGTATTGGCAAACTTCTGACCACCAATATAGAGGACATTTTTCTTTCCACTGACTGTCAATGAAAGAGGGCATTCTTCTTCCTGTTGGCCACCAATGTAAAGAGTTATTCTGCTTCCTGCTGACCACCAATGTAATGGGTATTGTTCTGCCTGTAGCAAGCACTGAAAGGTAAAAATCCTTCTCCTATAGACTACCAATATAAGAGAGCATGCTTTCTCCAACTGACAATCTGTGGAAGGGTTCAACAAGTAAATTAGTCAAATAAGACCTAGACCGTTAGCAATCCAGTCCAATATTTTTTTAATAGTTTATAGTATAATAAAACGGGGCACTCAATGGATTTTGGGATCTCAAGCACCCCCTTCATCAGTGCTTTAAAGTGATGTGTACTTCAGGGGAGTCAGTATTGCAAAATAGCCATACGTAGTATTTATAAATGATATACTGAGAATTAGGGAAGAGCCTAACATACCTGAGCTCAGTTTGAGGCAGAAAATCACAGAAAATGAGTAAGGTTTGGGTGCAGAATCTGAACCCTATTACATTTAATAGGAGCCAAATATAAAAAAAAGTAATGGACATTTTCTAGACCAGTGGTCTCCAAAGTGCGGCCCGAGGGCCAGAGGCAGCCCTTTGCTTGCCTTTATCCGGCCCTTGGGGCACTATACCTCCCACTGATACGAGACACTATTCTGCCATCTGACACCGACAATGGAGCACCATTTCCCCCACTGACACATCTAATAGAGCACTATAACTCCCTATGGTACCAGAAATGGGGCACTATTCCTCACCCTAATACCAGATGTTCACCAACAATGATGCCAGTAAAATTTCTACTCCCGCTGGCCAAAGTCTGGCCCTCCAAGAGTCTGAAGGACAATAAACCGGTCCTTTGTTTAGAATGCTTGGAGACCCCTGTTCTAGACTAATAGGTAAGGGATTGTTAGGCAATCTGGGGCTAAGCACTGCCCTGAAATACATGTACCAAAGCAAAAAAAAAAAAAAAAGTAAAAAAAAAATTGCATTTGGCAGGGAGAATTGATTTTAAGGGTGCTCCGTTGGCAACATTAAAAATGTAAAATTAATTTAATAGGGCTGTGCAAAATAACTATTAATTGATCGATTAATCTTTAATTTTTTTGATCGATCAAAAACTTTTTGATCGATGAAAATTTGTTTGATTGGTACTCACCTCTCCGCCGGCTTCCAGGCCTTCAGGGAGTTCTGTCCGCGATCCGGTGACGTCACGGACACCGGCGGGGCTTGCCGTGTCCATCTGAAGGGCTCCTTTGCTGTACCTTTATATCTGCATGCCAGCGGGACCTTACTATCTGCCACACGCAAGGGCACTTCCCTCTATCACTTCCCTCTATCAACCTGGGATTCTACAGCCATCCAATGGGAGTTGTGATAGTTCCCTTAATGGGACATCTACATGCCAACAAACTGATGTTAACCCCTCCCCATCTGGATTCAGCAGTGGTATCATTGTACACATTTTTATTCCAGTATCATACTTAGCTACATGTTTTTATGACTGATTTTGGTACCGTTTGGTATTACTCGCACCATTTTTACAGTTTATGTAGCTACATCGATTTTATCTCCAGTGCAATATTTATTTTGTTACCTACTTAAAGACTATAAAAGTTTTAATGCTATTCCCATTGAGCGCTGCCTTTTGTGTGTTTTTTGTATCCTGCTATCCATTTTTCCAGTGGTTGGGAGCTGCACTGGGAATCTGCCTGCAAGGAGATCAGCTAAAAGTAGTTGGATCTGTATGTGCGTTATAATTAATCGAAATTAGTCGATTAATCGATTAAAAAAACAAACGATTAATTGAACACAACAATTTTGATCAGTAACAGCCCTATAATTTAAATAACCTACCTTAACCTGCCTAAACTGAAACTGAAAATTTGAAAGAAAAAAAAATACCCTTCCTTTATTTCTGTTTATTAACAAATGGCTGGAGATTCCCTTTATCTACGTATATCAGACCCTTTTATTAGATTAGGGTCTGATATAGATTGTAATGTGGGATCACCAAACCCAAAAAATAATGGTATGGGATTCGACCTGAAAATACATACCAGACCCTTATCATTGAGTGAGTGAGTGAGTGAAAAACGTATATAGCGATGCACATGCAAACTCAATCGCCTCTGGGCACTTGCAATCCATTTCTCCTTTGAACTCAAAAGAGATGGGTTTTGATCTTTCTCCTAAAGGCCAAGTGGTTCTCCTCCAACCGAATGCTGGTTGGTAAAGCGTTCCATTGTCTGGGTCCTTGGACCGCAAATCTTCTTTCTCCTTTGGACTTGTATCTGGCTTTGGGTATCCGGAGTAGATTTTGATTGGTGGATCGCAGAACACGATTGGGGTTGTGAGCTTTTAGTTTTTCGCATAAATATAGGGGGGCATTTCCTTGAACATACTTATGCGTCAGACAGAGTGCTTTGAAAGTGATTCTGTCTTTTACTGGCAACCAATGAATGGATCTCAGTGAAGGTGAGATTGACTCCCATGTTTTTTTCCCAGTCACGAGTCTAGCAGCCGTGTTTTGAACGACTTGCAGACAAGCGATTTGGTACTTTGGGAGTCCAAGATAGAGGGCATTTGCATAGTCCAGTCTGGAGTTAACAAGTGTTCCCACCACGACTGCTATGTTTTCTTTAGGAATAAATTGAATAAGTCTGCGTAGTAGGCGCAGCAGATGGTGCGATCCGCTGACTACTGACCCTATTTGTGCATCCATTGTCATGTCAGTGTCGAAGATGACTTTGAGACTTTTGACTTTAGTGCTAGGGGTGATAATTTTGCCCAGAATGGGCGGGGACGTCCAAGTTGTTGCAAGTTGATTCTTTCGATTGGCGTGAACAGGAGAAGTTCTGTTTTCGAACATCATTGATAAGGGTCCGGTTTTGATGTCAAGGGGACATCAAGAAAATGGTACAAAAAAACAAAACAAAAGAACACATACTAGACCCATATCTAACATGCAGTTTGGCAGGCCAGAAAAAGGTGTGTGTGTGTGTGGGGGGGGGGGGGGGGGCAGAGGTGCCCTCAACATGGGATTGTACCCTTCCAGAAGGGACTCCCCAGGCAAAGCACTTTGTCACCACGTTGATCACCATGGACTTGTGGTTGTAGGAACTGTGGATAGGGGGCATATTGGAATATGGATGTTCCCTTTAACAGTAGGTCATCGATGCCACCTTCCTGTGTGAATAAAAAAGTGGCACATAGTGCATCTACTCATTCACAAAAAAGTAAAAAGTTTATAAACACACCTACAGAGTTCTGACAAGTCCTTCAATTAAAAAAAATGAATAAAAGTCCCATGCTATAAATCCATTGTCAATCATGTCATCCAGTTATGCAGATCCATGTTAATCACAATGAACGTTGCCCGACATGTACTGAAAGAAAAAAATCCTGCCAGCCAACATGCATATCTGATCCCATCATAGAATGAAAACTCCTGAGGTCCTGTTGTTAATGGTAAACAAAGGGACAGGGTTTCTGAGGTGATGTCATTAACTGAATATATGGGCACAACACACAACACATCAAGCTTCGCTCCAACTTTAATTTCACATACTTTTTTTCAGATACCACTGACTCAGTATCTTTGATGATTTCACTTTGAGGGGCACCCAATCCAGATGGCTTCATGCAAAAAGGCTAAATGTGAATAGAGGATTAGGAAACTGTCTCATGTATTGCCTCAAGCAGAAGAGTTATGGAAATCTCAACCTTCACCTTTTATTAAATGTATGTAGCGTACCTCCTAAGGAGCTGCAAATAGAATATGATCCCCCACCTTGCACAGCCAGGCACACCAAATTTCCACAGGCACTCCAGAGTCAGAGAACCGTCTGTGACTTTGTTTTTGTTATTTATTGAGTGATACTAACTTGGATAGGGATTGGAAACTATGGGATGCCCACTTGAACAACTTAAGGGACAACTCTTTCTATTTCTATTTTTATATACAGTCTCTACAAACACTACACTTCTTCCTCCTCTTGGCAAGCACACATAACTATGATTCAGAAAGGTCTGGACATGGGCTCCAAACCTAAAATTTCCAGCCAATGCCCTTATTGATTGTGAACCTGAAATTGTTGGGAAAAGTCCTTGGTTCTTGGATCAATAATGTAACAGGTGCTGTTTCGCCAGCTGTCCTTTTGAAACAGGCGCCGTTGCGCCAGCTCTCCTCTGTGAATAGGCGCTTTATTGCGTTCCATGCTGGAATGCATACGGCACATGCGTGATGATGTCATCGCCCAGCGCCGTGATGCGTTCCAGCGTTGGAAGGTGGAAGTGGGCCTTATACAGCGCTCTATTCAAATCTCACTGCAATGCACTACACCTGATCTCCTGCCTATAAAGGCATGCATAGGAGATACAGGAGTTGTTCTGCCGTAGTGTCAGCCGTAGACTCAGGCTTGGCCTGTCAGCTCAGCCATGCTGCTGTCCTTGCTCCTTTTGCTGGGACACTGCTCCAGGAAACAACTACTACTTTGCTGCTAAGACTTCCTACAACACCTGCTTTGCTGGGAACTACCTTCATGTCATGAACATCTTGTACTATGGACTTTCCATCCCCTGTATAGATATCTACAAATGGATAACTAGACATTCCTTCACTTGTAGTTCTATTGGAAGATCTAATGCTAATGATTCATCTATTACTATTGTACTATTACAAATACTGTGGGGATATTACTATATCTTCTGGGAGATACTAATGTGCTAAAGCTTATTGCAAAGGAGTACCTAAATCATTATAGCAATATATACCTGATGTAGGCTACTCTAGATGCCTGAGCTATATCACCTCTCATAAGCAATAATATTGCGTCTACCAAATTACCATAAGTATGCTATTATAACTACCTGACCTACATTGCCTCTCTTATACAAGTACTACTACCTAATTTTAAGCACTTGTTATATGTAAGCAACAGTTGTTACTACAAAAAGGTGACCAGATTTTTAATATGGAAACCGGGGACATTTTTTTTTGGCGGCAATCAGCGACTCAATAACCGTCGCCACCACCGCCCGCCCCACATCCTCTCAAGTCTTACTCTCTGGGCCCCGGGTACTACTGGGGGGAGCGGAGGAAGATCACCCTGGCAGGGAAGGCAAGGAGATAAGCAGGCAGGTAACTGGCTGGGACTTGAGCCAAGGCAAAAGAACATGCAAGCGGAGCTGAATGGGCATGCGCCTGAAACCGAAGAAATATTCCCTCCGCTCTAACCAGCACATGATCATCAGAAAGGGGCACAGTTAATGGAAAAAATCCATCCCCCTAAGCTAGTAGGAGCGGCGGAGTAGTGGTGCGTAATTCAGATTTTTTTTTTAATTCTGCACTTACTGGACTGTCTTTGAAATTGCCTCAGCCCTTGTTCAAATCCAATCTGGGGACAAAACCGGGACAGACTTGGTCCGGGGACAGTGTCCTCAATCCGGGGACTGTCCCCTAAAACCGGGGATGTCTGGTCACCCTTTACTACAACCTCTAGTACTACGTGCCCAGCATGAGTACAAATCCTCGTAGGCCTTGTCCTAATTCTCTAAACTTGACCACTCTAACTTTTCTATGCTAGGGGTTGATGTTATTCCATAACGTCTCCCCTAGTGGCCTTAATACATCTCTACATGCCAAAAGTGATATGATGTAGAGAACCCCCAAACTCCTGTTACTGGGGTCCCTTACTGATTATTACCTGCATGTAGTGGTGTATTGGGATATTGTCCTTGAACTTATTTTAAACTCTAAGCTCTGGTCGCATGCTGTAATGCGTCCATGCTTAGTAGCTCAACGCCTCTGTGACAGAGAGATGATGTATATATTCCCCAAACTCCTGTTGCGAGGAGTGACGCCTGGGGCCTAGTACTGAGTTGTCACATAGAGAATCACATTGAAGTCCTTGCTAACCGCAGTTGTGGTTCAATCCGTTCACCAGTGCTGTTACAAATAAATATCTCTGGTGCCTCACCCATAGGAACATAGTGGCTAAGCGAGATCAGAATAGTTTATGGCTGGGTTATGAGGATCATCACATTTTCCTTGGGTGTTTCGTTTATCACTATTGCATTTCACGTTTGGAAAGGAACTTATGAGCACTGGATTTATTGGACTTTTTTTTGGACTATAATTTTATTCAATTTTTGTTTACACTGTCATCCATCTATATATTTCTTTACAAACCGCACATAGATGTGACAGTTTCCTTCGAGTGGCTAGTGTCATTCAGATGTTCCACTGACAGGCACTGTCTCATTGGGTTTTAGGATTATATTTTATCATTTCATTTCGTCTCCACTAGAGGGTGAATAGTAGGTGATTTTGGTTTTCAATCACAGATTTTCACTTTTGCATTTTTTACATTGCAGCACAGCCATTATTCTTTTACATTTGTTTTCCAAGATTTATCTTACTTGGTTGGTTGCAGCAGCACATCATGTTTAACACACATTAGCAATTGTTTTCATCCTTACTCTTGAAGACAGCGCAGTATCATTTACACTACATGATTGGAAATTCCCTGCTATAGGTTACACCAGTTTGTATATACATTTTTCAATGCATTTTATAGTTAGTATCGTTTTTTTACTTTTATGCCTTTTCTACCTTTTTTAAGATGTTCGAGAACAGTAGCAACAGCTGTGTCAAAATAACCGCAAATGTTATTTAAATGATGGCAGTGGGATTTTATCTGGTGAAGAGAACTGCTGAACTGAAAGATTATTACTATACCAGAGGCATTCGCCTTAATTATGAATATAAGCATCTCACTAATAAAACAATAAAAGCTTGAGTGATATGCCTTTAGAGGATACAAAACTCTATAGTCAGCTATGCTCTTGATTAGCCCAGGGCTGCAGAATCATCATTTTACAAATACTAGCCACAATACAGCAAAAGGGTTAATTTAAGTCCCACTTTATGGGGCCTGTCTTGGGTTTTCTACATAAAGCAATTAATCTCTGTTAAATCCAGCAATGTATGTATTGTATCAGAAACAGAATAATTGTACATTTTAAGTCATGGGTTTTAAAAAGCAAAATAGATAAATTTTGATGTTAGATTTCCTTTTTAACCACTTAAGACCCGGACCATTATGCAGGTAAAGGACCAGGCCACGTTTTGCGATTCGGCACTGCGTCGCTTTAACGGACAATTTCGCGGTCGTGTGACGTGGCTCCCAAGATAATTGGCGTCCTTTTTTTACCACAAATAGAGCTTTCTTTTGGTGGTATTTGATCACCTCTGCGGTTTTAATTTTTTTGCAATATAAACAAAAATAGAGCGCCATTTTTTTAAAAAATTCAATATTTTTTACTTTTTGTTGTAATAAATATCCCCCAAAAATATATAAAAAACATTTTTTTTCTCAGTTTAAGCCGATACGTATTCTTCTACCAATTTTTGGTAAAGAAAATTGCAATAAGCGTTTATTGATTGGCTTGCGCAAAAGTTATAGCGTTTACAAAATAGGGGATAGTTTTATGGCATTTTTATTAATATGTTTTTTTTGCTAGTAATTGCGGCGATCAGCGTTTTTTTTTTCGTGACTGCGACATTATGGCGGGCACATCGGACACTTTTGACACATTTTTGGGACCATTGTCACTTTCACAGTGAAAAGTGCTATAAAAATGCACTGATTACTGTGAAAATGGCAATAGCAGTGAAGGGGTTAATCACTAGGGTGGCACTAAAGGGGTTAAGTGTGTCCTATTGTGTGTTGTGCGTGACCCATGGCTGGGCTCTTAAAGGCGACGTACCTGTACGTGCCTGTGCCCAGCCGTGCCATTCTGCCGATGTATTTCGGCGTGAAGGGGTCTTCAAGTGGTTAACTACTTTCTTAATGGGCACTTAAACCCCCCTCCTGCCCAGACCAATTTTCAGCTTTCAGCGCTGATGCATTTTGAATCACAATTGCTCTGTCATACAACGCTGTACCCAAATTAAATGTTCCGCTGTCTTCTGCCGGTGATCGGCTTTTTTTTCCTCCTCGTGCTATGAGCTGGAGGAGAAAAAATTGCAGATAATCGGCTCTGTTTACATCACATGATCAGCTGTCAATGGCTGAAGCTGATCACATGGTAAGGGGTCGGGACCGAGACAGAGTGAGCCATGCGTGCCCTGCAGGGCCTGTCGTGCCTGTTGTACTATGTGTATGGTAATTCTAAAATCAGCATATATCTCCTGTTCCATCAGTGCAATTTTTGGTACAACCTACCAGGAAATTGTCATTTTGGATATGATTTGTGCAGACCCTCTGAGATATCATCTTGAAATTGCTCACCCTTTAGCTTCGTATATCCATACTGGCTGATTGGAGCTGTGCCTCTTGCAAATCCTGGTTTGAGAGCACAAAAAGTGTATATACAAAGATTCAATTTGTGAAGCTCTTTGGACTCTTTTTAGAGTTGGTTCACACTGGGGCGACACGACTTCCAGCAGGACTTTCAGAAGCAACTTCAACACGACTTGAGCATGAACCACAGGGCAATCTGGGGCGATTTACAACACGACATGAAGTCCTTTTCAGGTCAGGAGACATTCCAGTGCCCAATAAAACAACAATCAGCTCTGGGAGAGGGAAGGGAAGGGAGGGGTTTGCCTGAGAAATGTATGTTATCTTGCTGAAAGGTGCTTCAATTAAAACAGTGATCAGACTTGGAAGCGACTTCCATTGAAATCAATGGGTACAAATCGCCTAGAAGTCTGATTGAAGTAGTACAGGAACCTCTTCTGAAGTCAGAGCGACATGAGTAGTGTGTATTAACACCGCTCCTATTCACTTACATTGCTTTTCTGGACAGCACGACTTGGGACGACTTGAGACGACTTCAAGTCGGATCCCAAGTCGCCCCAGTGTGAACCGACTCTTATAGTTTTTTTTTTGGCCTTTTGAGTTTGGGCTTGGTTTTGTGCACGCCTGTGGCTTTTTACTATCTGGGATGACAACTTAGCTTTATAGCCTTTTAGCCTTTTAAGATTGGCTGGGCATCTTCAAGCGTGAACCCTGAAGAAGCAATTTTTTGCAAAACGTGTCGGTTCGATGCGCTTACCTGTACAGTATTTTTTGTCTTACCAATGCTACCTGTTTGATGTAAGCAATATATCATGTCAATTTGATTTTAAAGATACCATTATGGTTTTAAAAAAATGTATTAATAAAATCTATTTTTTCTGAAGTTTCGTTTTTTTCTGTCTTGTCCTCCCATTGTTTTGGCACATTTATTTGTTGGCAGGAGGAAGGGGATTTGTTTGTCTTTCCCTCCCCCTTTGTGGGTAATTTGGGGTTATATATTTCCCCCCCCCTTTTTTTCTTCTATATGGTTCTATTTAACTTGGCTAAGAAAACTCTGCTTGCTATTGTCTCTCTGTGATGAAGGCATAAGGACTGATTATGAGACGAATGTTGCTATAAACTCTTCTATCAGGCAAAATAATTTTAAATATTATGGACATGTTTACAATATAAACAATGACAGTAAAATCTTGTTCAATTTTTCAATTTATGTGTGTGTGTGTATATATATATATATATATATATATATATATATATATATATATATATACACTACGGAGTGACATGAGGAAGTGACAAAACTGGGGACGGCTGAGTGCTGAAGGGCCACCTGTTGCCGCGACATTATCTGTCCTTTCTTATCCCACTACACGCCTGTTCCCTCACCAAAGGGAGGGCTTAGGCCGTGTACACACGAGGAGACATGTCCGCTGAAACTGGTCCGCAGACCAGTTTCAGCGGATATGTTCGATCGTGTGTACGGCCTGGTGTGTACACACATCAGACCAAAAGATCCCTTCAGACATGTCCGCTGGAAACGGTTCCCCATGGAGTGAGTGTTTCAGCTACTCTCAGGACGGTGGTACAGTAACCTGCGGTGAGGAGATTGACAGGAGGCAGGAGATTCTGACTTCACGGATGAACCTAAGACCCCCGCAGAGGGTTATATCTGCAGGCATCTGTGACCTTGCTACTATCGGGAGGTCCACCCAATCCGGTAAGGGTCCCCGCTTTCTGTAGTGTGTCCCACGAGGAGAAGCTCACCCTTGGTGTTGGTGGATAGCCATCTACAACTTCACTCTCAACTTCAATTTTTTGCTCACTCTGTTTTTGGTCACACTGTGTAACTTGATTATATTCTGTTTGATTTCAGTGGACTTTACACTGATTGATTTTGTCACCACTTCCCCTGGTCTAATTTTCTGAGCACTTGTCATCTGCTCAATACACAGAGCTATTGGTGGACTATTTCAGATATTTGTTAATGTTATATATCTTTATGCTCACTGAATTATTGTATATGTATATATATTTGTGTGAGTACATGTGGTAGGATACACCATATCTTTGCTAAAGAGAACATTTAATATCACAATATACTTTTTCTTATACCCACTTAGCGTGACTATTTCCCTTACACATATTATTTTACTTGATTATCACATGTTTTGTGTCGCAGCTTGGCTTTATTAGCACTTACTCTTCACTATTCTACAATTAGCACAGTATTTGTCCCTTTTTTTTACTAAAAATAAGTTAAAATTGCACTAGCATTGTATGAAATCATAAAATTATGTCCTCTGGAAACTGAAGAGCTGTAACAGGCGCTCCTCGCGCCCATTCTATCTTGTAATGCGTTCCGCGCTGGACTGCTTTACGGCGACCGCGATGACAACATTGCGCGGCGTCCTGTGCGTTCCACTGTAGAGCGCGGAAGTGCGCCGCACTATACGGCGCTTCATTTAAATCACTGCCAATGCATTACAGCTGTCTGGTGCCTGTCTCCTGCCTATAAAGGCATTCACCTGATACACAGACAGCGTTCTATTATTGTCAGCGGTAGCTCGGCCATGCTACTGATATTGGTGCCATTGCTCCCCATGCTGCAACACTGCTCCAGCCCGCAACTACTACTTTAGTGCTGTTACATATTCTGCAACAGAGAGCCATTGCTGGGGACAACCTTGAGGCCTTCCTTGCTCAACACCTTACACCACGAAATCCCTGCTTACTACATTGAAGCCTGCAAACGGATAAGTAGCTATTGTGTCACTTGTCTGCTGCTTGTGTTCCATCTAATACTATTGCTATTACTTATTATGCCTCGAGGATATCAACATACTATTTGGGATATATTGTTGTGCTAAGGACTGTTTCCTAAGGAATACCTTAAAGGGCCATCTCCCTCCAAATTACCTGAGCTATATTTGCCTTTCATATACAACTATAACTACCTAAGCTATATTGCTTCTCATATGCAACTATGATTACCTAAGCTCTATTGCTTCTCATATGCAACTACTAATACCTCAGCTATACCGCCGCTCATACGCAACCACTAGTTGTCACTACAACTCCTATTTACTACGAGCTTGACATCAGTACAAATCGCTTATAGGCCTTGTCCTAAATCATTGAGCATGTTCGCTCTAACTTTTTCATGCTAAGGGTTGATGGTATTTCATACCAACTGCCTTAGTGGCCTAAAACATTGCTATATGTTTAAAGTGATATGATGTAGAGAACCCCCAAACTCCTGTTTGTGTGGAGTGACATCGGAGGTCCCATACTGATAATCACTTGCATATAGAGGTGTATTGGAATCTTGATCTTTAAAGTAAATAATATAATTTTAAACACTAAGCTCTGGTCGCATGTTGTAATGCGTCCATCCTTAGTAGCATAACGCCTTTCTTTATGTGAGAGAGAGATGATGTAGAGATCCCCCAAACTCCTGTTTGTGTGGAGTGACGCCTAAGGCCAATACTGAGTTCTCAAATAGAGAAGCACATTGAAATCCTTGCTAACCGCAGTTGTGGTTCACTTCGTTCACCAGTGCTCTTACAAGAGCTTGGCAGGGCAGTGGCTGGGTAGAGCAGAGTGAAGCCTAGAAGCAGCTGGTCTGTATATGCAGAACACGTGGCTGAAAAATGTAGAGTCATAGCAGGAAGCGGCGAGTATCAGCATGGTGTGCACCATCAGCCTCAAACCAAGAGGAGGAGCCAGAGATACACAAGTATGACAAGGAAATGAGAAGTGGTTATGAGTTTTGGGGACACGCCCTTTGTCAACAAACAAAGGACGTGTTTATTTTGTTTTCTCATAAACCTAATAGCTAAAAGTGTGAGCCTCAACTTTCCCTTTTAAAAGTTGTCATCTCATATTTTTTTTTTTTTTTTTTACATTGTGAACCACATTAAAGTTAACATATTTTTTTAAAACAAGGTTTCATCTTTACCACTTGTCAAATATGCAATAAGCAATTAAAAGATATTTTAGGATGAACAAAAAATTAAATCAAGCAGAGATATATAATTTTGTGTCTGTTTCTGTAACTTATTGCCACATGGAATGCATGTTTTATTACAAGCATAAATTAAATGGCATTAGTCTGGTACCAAGTGGTGATGCAGATGTAGTAAGCAGACAATGAGCATCTATTATATAATTAAATTCATGTTTATACCAATTGAAATGAGGATAAACTGTCCTATCTCTCACAGCAAAGGAAGCTTCCATGATCTGCAATTGCTATGGTACTGCACATGTAATTAGTTATGACACCAGCCATTTGATGGCCTAATAGTTTGGTTGAGCGTACAACTGTGACAGTTATCCTTCACAGCATGCTTTTAATGTAACTGTTTTAGTGAACAGTTTAACCACTTTAGCTGGCCAAAGACCAGGCCACTTTTTGCGATTCGGCACTACGTCGCTTAATCTAAAAATTGAGCAGTCATGCGACGTGGCTCCCAAACAAAATTGACGTTCTTTTTTTCCCACAAATAGAGCTTTCTTTTGGTCGTATTTGATTTTATTTGTTGCGCTTAAACAAAAATAGAGCGACAATTTTGAAAAAAACTATATTTTTTACTTTTTGCTATAATAAATATCCCCCAAAAATATATATTTTTGACATCAATGTCAAGGGTCTGACTTGCAGGTGCCGTGAGGTCCAGTTTTAGCTGGTTTTAAAAGCGCTTACCTCTGAATGTTTGTAAGTAGGACCATTGCTTTTTATTTTGTGTTTATTAAACTTTTAAGTGGTAATGCACAAGGTTGGTGCGCCCTCCTTTCTTTTCTTTTTCAAGTAAGGGGTTAACACTAGGGGAGATCAAGGGGTTAATTGTGTTCCCTAAAGTGTGTTCTAACGAAAGGGGGGATGGGACTGACTAGGGGAAATTACAGATCACTATTTATACTCTTTACATCTGGAGGAAAATAGTTTTTTACCTCCAAATATGGAAAGGTTTCTTCACAGTAAGGCCTCGTACACACGATCAAATCTGTCTGCTGGAAACGGTCTGCTAGACCGTTTCAGCAGACAGATTTGATCCTGTGTACGGGCAAACAGACGGATTTGGCCACCCGACAGATTTCAAAGCATGCTTTGAAATCTGTCGGCTGGGAACCCGTCCGCCTGACACGTCTGCTGGTTAGTACGCTAACCAGCAGACATGTCTTCTCGCACACGCGCCGAATGGTTTTCGACGCATGCGCGGAAGTGTTTTACTTCCTGGTGCGGTGACGTAGCGGCGTCAACGTCACCGCCACGTCACCGACACGTCAGACCGTTTTGAACAAATCTATTTACTCGTGTGTACGAGGCCTAAAAGCTGTGAAAATGTGGAACAGACTCCCTGCAGAGGTGGTTCTGGCCAGCTCAGTAGATTGCTTTAAGAAGGGCCTGGATTCTTTCCTAAATGCACATAATATAACTGAGTACTAAGATTTGTAGGTAAATTTGATCCAGGGTATTGCCTCTCGGGGGATCAGGAAGGAATTTTTTCCCCTCTTGTAGCAAATTGGATCATGCTCTGCTGTTTTTTTTTTGTTGCCTTCCTCTGGATCAACTGTGGGTATGGGGTTAGGTGTATGGGATTGTACTGTGTTTTATTTTGTTTGTTTATTTTTTTATGGTTGAACTGGATGGACTTTTTTCAACCTGACTAACTATGCAATTATGCAACTATGTAACAATCAGTCATTTCTCCCACTGAAAGAACCAGGAGCTGTGTGTTCTCGCTCTGTCACGAGAGATCACGGATGTCTGTGGGTGATTGCGCCCGCCGGGCACTCGCATCGGCGACGGGGGCGAGCAGGAGGCATGCGCACGTGCCCCTAGTGGCCACAGAGCGACATCACGTTATATTATGTGATTTTGCGCAGCCGAGCCAACCTGCCGCAGTAAAACAGCGGTGGGCGGTCGGCAATCAGTTAATGAATGGGTTAAGTTCCACTTTAAAGGGCACTTAACCACTTAAGACCCGGACCAATACGCTGGTAAATGACCCAAGGTGTTTTTGCGATTCGGCACTGCGTCGCTTTAACAGACAATTGCGCGGTCGTGCGACGTGGCTCCCAAACAAAATTTGCGTCCTTTTCTTTCCACAAATAGAGCTTTATTTTGGTGGTATTTGATCACCTCTGCGATTTTTATTTTTTGCGCTATATACAAAAATAGAGCGACATTTTTGAAAAAAAAACACTATTTTTTACTTTTTGTTAAAAAAAAATCAAATAAACTAAATTTTAGTCAAACATTTAGGCCAAAATTTATTTAGCCACATGTGTTTAGTAAAAAAAAAAATTGCAATAAAAAAAAATAGCTACCTAGCGGGAACAGTGACACTAATACAGCGATCAGAAAAATGATCGCTTAGTGACGCTGGCAATAGGGAGTGAAATGGTTAACTAGGGCGGTGATCAGGGGGTTAAAACTTTATTAGGGGGGGTGGGGGGGCTATCCTGAACCTAACACTAACTGTTTTTTACACTGCCTGTCACACTGACACTAAATGCAGTGATTAGATCACTGCATTCAGTGACACTGTGACAGGGGGGTGGGGGGGGGCGATAACAAGGGGTTAATATGCCTATGTGAGTGTGTGTCAGTGTTGTGTTGGTTCACACTTACTTGTGATGTCTTCTCTCATCAGCAGCGCTGGGAAACAGCGCTGCGATGAGAGATTACATCATTTCCTCCTTCCTGTGTAAACACAGGAGGAGGAACTGACAGGATGGGAGCGCGCTCCCATTGGCTAGGAGCGATCGCGGGGGGGGGCGGGTATTCACCGACATCCGCCCGCTGATCCCGGATCGCTCCCGGAGCCAGGGGGACCCCCGCACGCCGCGGAGGGGGTCCCGATGGGACCCCCGAACCGTACTTAGGCGGGGACGTAAATTTACGCCCTTGTGCCTGTACGTGCCATTCTGTGACCGTATATGTGCGTGCGGGGGTCCTTAAGTGGTTAAGTTAGACATTAAAATGATTTTTTTTTTTTTTATGCAGATTCTTCATACCACAATAATTCCTATGGATTTTGTTGTAGTCTAAAGCAGTACTGATAAACAGAACTTTAGAAAAATCTTAATGCTAATTTGTAATTAATAAAACAATTTAGAAAAAAAAAAAACAACAGCCGCCACTGGGTTGTAGTAATACTGCCACTTAATGAATCATTTTCCTCCCGTTTGTTTCACATTGTAAACAAGCTGGCTGGGTAACTAAGTGATGTCAATGACTGGGTGATGTTGCTGTATAAATTCTAGCTGGGGCTACCCCTTACTCATTCACATGGGGGAGGGTCCTAGGGGCCTCCTTACTTTTTTTAGATTCTGATATGTCCCCTTACCCGCTCTCCATCATTTACTGAGTTCTGGAGAAAATCCACTTTCAAAATTAAACAGTCTATTTGCCTTTGGTAAATACACCCCTTTATGTAAAATGTATATTCCTATTAACCACTTGCTTACTGGGCACTTATACCCCCCTCCTGCCCAGGTGATATTTCAGCTTCCGGCACTGCGTCGCTTTAACTGACAATTCCGCGGTCGTGCGACGTGGCTCCCAAACAAAATTGACGTCCTTTTTTCCCCACAAGTAGAGCTTTCTTTTGGTGGTATTTGATCACCTCTGCGGTTTTTATTTTTTGCGCTATAAACAAAAAAGAGCGACAATTTTGAAAAAAATACAATTATTTTTACTTGTTGCTATAATAAATATCCCAATTAAAAAAACAAACAACTTTTTTTTCTCAGTTTAGGGCGATGCGTATTCTTCTACATATTTTTGGTAAAAAAAAACAAAAAACGCAATAAGCGTCTGGTTTGCGCAAAATTTATAGTGCCTACAAAATAGGGGACAGAATTATTATTTTTTATTATTTTTTTTTACTAGAAATGGCGGCGATCTGCGATTTTTATTGTGACTGCGACGTTATGGCGGACACATCGGACACTTTTGACACATTTTTGGCGTCATTCACATTTATACTGCGATTGGTGCTATAAATATGCACTAATTACAGTATAAATGTGACTGGCATTGAAGGGGTTAACACTAGGGGGTGAGGAAGGGGTTAAATGTATTCCCTGCATAGTGTTCTAACTGTGGGGGAAGGGGGGGTGACTGGGGAGGTGACCGATCTGTGTCTCCTATGTACAAGAGACACAGATCCGTCTCCTGCTCTCCAGAGACAGGACGCTGTCTCTATGTAAAACGGCAATGAGAGATGATCTATGAGATCATCTCTCATTGGCCGCACAGATCGCATCGCAAACGGCCACTCTGATTGGCCGTTCGCGGCGATCTGTGATTGGCTGTGTCCAAGGGACACGGGCAACACAGTGTTTCCCCTCAGCGCGCTCTGGAGCGCGCGCCGGGAAACAGCTAGTGACAAGCCGTCAATTGACGGCTTGTTGACAATTTAGATCTGCGCTAGAGCCGTCATTCGGCTGTAGCGCGGATCTCAAGTAGTTAAGCCTGTCTTGCATCTTCAATACTCACGTTTAAGTACATCTGGCAGGTCTTGAATTGTCTATACTGGCACCATGAATGGTCTTCCTTGGTTACTTGGTATCAGGCTGTGTACTCACCGAAGCCGAGATGCCGAGGGTGGCCCACCGTTGCGAAGCTCCTCCTGATGGTGGTGAGCAGAGCAGGCAGCCGAGAAACCACAAAACAGGTGCAAGGCAGGTAGCAGAAGTTGTACTGAAGAACTGTGGAGCAGGTAACTGGAGGGGTACCGGGCAGGTGCAAGCGGATCAGACTGAGAACAGGTCCAGAGAGCAAGCCGAGGTTCAGGGGTTGGAGAGGTCAACAAGTCCAAAGTCAAGCCAGAAGTCAGGGATTATAGAAGACAGCGTATCCAGGAACAAGAGCCAAGGTCAACTTCAGGGCGAGAGGAGAGTCGTATGGAAATCCGGGTCAAAGGTTCAGGTAATCGGCAGAGAGTCCAAGCACAAGCTGAAGACAAACCAGCAACCTGCCATAAGACAGGGGCTGGTTTAAATAGCCTGGTCAGGCCTCTGATTGGTTCCCGGAAGGTGCGCGCCCATGTGCACGCTGCGTCGCCAGACCGCGCAAGCGCGCGTGTGCGCGCCTTTCCCGCACGGGTACACGCCGGAGCGCCGCTCTATTGCGCATGTGCGAGGATCGGAAGACAGGCCTGGATCCCTGACACTTGGGTGTCCCAGATTCCACTATGCAAATTTTGACAGATCCCTGCAGGGCTGAAGGCTGCACCTATTCCTTCCACCTTAAGCTTACCCGACTGTACATTTTTTTTTATAATGCACAATTTATTTTTTGATTATTGGTGTTATACATTATATGTCACTATCGTTATCGTTAGTGTCAATTTAGCTGTCAGGACCCGGGACCTCTTCTGTGTCTCGCATTGACTTTTCCCATTGAGCTATCTGGGATGCTAGACAGCTCCCTGTCTGATCTGCTGGACAAACCTACCTGATCCATTGGAATACTCTGCCTTGTGTCTTGATTGTTGCTGAACCTTGAACCCCTAGCTCCTCCCATGAACTTCCTATAAAAGCCTTGTCTCAGCACTTCCCCATTGCCAGGTTATTGTACCTTCCCAGCCAGTGTTTTGCAATTTGTTTGCGCTGCTGCCATTTGTACCTGCAACCACCTGTGTTTGACCTTCAGCCTTTACCTGGACTACTCTTCTGCCTGATCTCAACCTGCCACCACCCATGTTTGACCCTTGAAGTGTTCTTTGACTACTCTTCTGCCTGATCCCAACCTGCAGCCACTCGTGATTGATCCCTTGGCTTGTTTACTGACCACGCTGCTGTTTTATCCTTGTCTGCTCATCCGCTATTGTACCCCGGCTTTCTCACACCTTGGTGGGCAAACTTGAGGACCGTGACCTGGTACTAGCTTGCAGCTAAATCCATCTTCACCATCAGGAGCTCTGGGGAAAACCAGCTAGTACTTAGACTCTGCACCTCAGGGGAGCCTGTATTATCTGACAGAAGCGACTTCCTGTATACCTGTCCTGCCACTGCTATAGCTATTGGCCTCTGAGCCTGACTCCAGATCATGACAGTAGCGCAATTTATTTTTCTTCCAATGAATTGGAGACCGAGACTCGGGTTGACTACAGGTAAACCAAAATGCACAATGAATATCTTTGTATAATCGTCTTTAGATTTACAGAAACTATGTAATATGTTGACCTATTTAGCTATCCAGTCACTTGCAATGCATACATGTTGATAGATCCAAAGGAGATTGTACAGTCAGATTGCAATGTGTGTGGTGAGTTTTATGCACCTGCTAATATTCCAGTTCCTGCGATCAGTAGCCTAATTAGCCTTTGAAAAATTAGCAGAAGAGGGAATGGGCATTGACTTTGCTCTTTAGACCTGGCTTAGCTTTTACTACAAGCATGGGGCCATCAGTGTAGAAAACTTGTGCACAAGAACAGTATTCTACTTAAAGTATTTTTTTGATCACACCCCATAAATAACAGCTGGGTACTGGCAAACATCAAATGATAAAAACAATTAAAAATAGTTTATTTTATAAAAAATAACATCTTAGTTCTACTTGCTATGGCTAATGTGATACTGGTCATACCACATGTTTTCACTTATTTTGTATTGGATGACACTTTGAAGAAATTCAGTCATAATTAAATCATATGCTACCATTTTAGGATAAATATGCACAACATGGCTTATAATAAATGTCCTTTCCTTTATTTAATTGATAATTCCCAGCTTTTTACATATAACAAAAATAACCATTTGCATGACTAGCGCATTAGCCTAGATCTAGCACATAGTCTTTAAAGCAAGGAAAGGGTGGGGTTGTCCTGTCAATGTCTGTGTAAAGTAGCTCTAGCTGTAAGCTCCCACTTCAGCCTGGGATTTAACACCTGAAACCTCACCATCACCGCTGATCATCCCTCCACAGAATCACCAGGAGGTCTGGCTTCCAAGATTTGCTGAGGCATGATTTGGACTCCTTTTTTGGCCACTCTAAGAGCCATTCACATACTTAAAGGGCAGACAAGATGGCTGTGAACGGTACACAACATGCACCTTCCACCCTCCATAAGTGCTTTGATTTCCTACCTACAAAACTAGAAATTGAGGCAATGTTTACTAGATTTGAAGCAACACACCGTAGTGACATGCAGGAGATCAGGGATGGTCTCCAATCTTTCCAGGGTCACCTGGATGCAATGGAAACAGCCTTGCCTCCCATCTCTAATGCTGTGGGCCAACTGTAGTCCTTAAAGTGGATGTAAACCCTCCATACACTCAGTGAAGTGAACAGCCTCAGATGATACACAGAGATGAACCAAATCTTCCTACATAGGTTTTACATGTATATCTGCTGTCTTGACATTTATATACTGTTTAGAAAGTTCAGATGGTATTAGGAGATTTTCTCCTTCTGGTTAACAGTGTGATGTCTGGGCATACAGCCAAGATAGCTAACGTTGCTGATTGAAGGAAAGGCACACACCCCCTCGCATCATAGGCAAGACTCTCAGGCCGCGTACACACGATCAGACTGGTCCGATGAAACTGGCCTTAAGGCCTACACTGCCCAGATTACCTAGTTGACTTTCTCTTTGCAATGAACTTTCCTCCAATAGAACGGAGTCACCCCCAAGACTTGTCCTTGCCTGGAATTTTACCGTTAAGGGTACTATGATGGATCCTATGGGCAGATAACTGTTTATCAAGTTTTTTTTAATGTATAATTAGCTCATCACGTTAACCAATATTTTCCTGCCCAATGTGGGACAAAAAGCGAGGAAATTGAAACAATATACAGAAGGCTGTGTAGTACTAGGAAGAGATTTTAATGTTATATTTGCTACCCAAGTAGAATCATCCTCTATGACAAACAGAGCCCCATTTCCTGCTATCTATTCCGATACTCATAGGTTGCACGAGCAACTGGTCAATCTGTGACATATCCTCAACCCCACCACTGGAGTTTACATGTTCTTTTCTTCTGTCCACTCCTTATATAGTCGCATTGGTTATCTTTTTGTCTCCCACAATGACTTGAGAGCCCTTTCACACTGAAAGCGTAATTTTAGAGGGGCTTTTCAGCCGTTAGCATGGGGCTTTTAATCCCCGCTAGTGGCAAAATAAAGGGTTAAAAGTGCCAGCAAAGCACCACTACCGTGGTGCTTTGCATGCGCTTCGGCGGCGCTGCCCAATGATTTTAATGGGCATGGGTATACACCGCTCCTAAAGCTCCTCAAAGAAGTTGCTTGCAGGACTTTTTTTGACATCCTGCCAGCGCAGCATCCCGGTGTGAAAGCACTCAGGCTTTCACACTGGGATTGCAGATGAGGCATTATTCAAGCGCTTTACATGAGCTATATTTAACGCTAAAGTGCCTGAAAACCGCTTCCAGTGTAAAGGAGGTCTTAGTGGTCTCCTGTGGCTGACTTTGGTGCCCGTTTTATGGTCCAATCACTTTTCATTTTTTGCTTCTTTTTTGGTTCCTAAAGCCTCCAAAATGATGATCTACTGTGAGAGTGGTACAGTCAGATATTAACCAAGCCATCTAGGCATTAATGCGCATGACCAAACCCTTATGCCACTCCAATTGGAGACCCTTCAATGCTTTTTAGGACTATTTATCAAGCAGGGATTCAGGCTAAAAAAAGCCAAGACCCTTGTCCATGTGAAAGAGATTAATTGATTTCCTGATACAATCTCAGGGCTAACCCATGTCTGCCAGATGACCCAAATTAATAAGGTGAGACATGCAAATTTCACATCCTCACCTTTTCAGCTTCTCAGCCCAACAGGAAGTGACTAGGCCTTCATATTTCTTTTATTGCCAAAATGACATCACAAAACATATGCATTCAATTGGTTCACATTATACATTTCACATCCACTGATTACACGCCCCCTGTGACAGTTCATATAGGGATAGTTTCCTCCCACAAGTCCATTTCCTAGGCAGGCTGCACACACATCCTTCTTGTCATGTGGCATAAAAGTCCCCTCGCGTCTTTTGCTCAGACTCATTCGCCATCTTGCTTAAAAATTCCTTTAGTGAGATGAAGAGAAGGGGGAGGAAAGGTTTCCTCTTACAATTTGAAGTGAACCTTTTTAGGAATACAATAGGAGGAAGGGAAGAAGGTCTGAACACGTTTGAAATGTGAGGGGAAAATGGCATCTGAACAAACAGCTCTCCTTTGTCCTTTTTCCCAATGCTGAGTCCATAACTTTCTTCAAAACACAATATCTGACAAATCTTTTCAAGGAAAATATACACTTAATTTCATCCTAACCATAACCATAATAAAAATTTTCATTCTAGCACGTCCATCACACTTGCTAACAGACTCCCTATTTTCCATTAAAAGAGGACTATAATGCATCTTTCTTATAGCCACCAGGGTGATCATATCGAGACAAATCTCAGTAAGAACAAACAAAAGATTCCTCTTAATCTATGGCGTGTGTGATGGCTACAAACCACTTAAGGCATACCTCAGAAAAGTCATAAAAATGTCTATGACACGGCTTGTGTTTTAAAGATTTATTGTGAAATCAAAGTCAAAGTATTCCAAGAATGGAGAGCGTTAAAATATAGCTGACAGATAATCAATGTTAAACATCATGCTTTATTATGAACCTCGATCTCACCCAAACCTCGGCAGGCTGACTCAGGCATATCAGGGCCAGTGCTAGGAGCAGCCAAAAGGTGTGTAGGTAGGTTGTATGGGCATTCACCCAATGGAAGAAATGACCGACCACTGGTTGAACGCATAAAGGTCTGTGATGTGGAGAGGCCCTCAATGGACTGTGCAGACGACTCCAAACCGCCAGATGGCACAGCTGTTGTAGTCGGGCGGCATGCTGGGTTACATAGTTAGTCAGGCTGAAAAAAGACACAGGTCCATCCAGTTCAACCATAAAAAAAAAAAAAAAAATATTTATAATATTATACAATCCCATATACCCAATTCTATACCCACAGTTGATCCAGAGGAAGGCGAAAAACCCCAGCAGAGCACGATCCGATTTGCTACAGCAGGGGAAAAAAATCCTTCCTGATCCCCCAAGAGGCAATCGGATATTCCCTGGATCAACTTTACCTATAAATGTTAGTACCCAGTTATGTACATGTAGGAAATAATCCAGGCCTTTCCTAAAGCAATCTACTGAGCTGGCCAGAATCACCTGTGCAGGGAGTCTATTCCACATTTTCACATTTACTGTGAAGAAACCTTCCCGTATTTGGAGGTGAAATCTCCTTTCCTCTAGACATAAAGAGTGCCCCTTTGTGTTGACCGTAAAGTGAATATCTCAACACCAAGTTCACTATATGGACCGCTTATATACAGGTATTTGTACATGTTGATCATATCCCCTTTCAATCTCCCTCTCAAGAGTGAATACATTCAGTTCCTCTAATCCTTCCTCATAACTGAGATTCTCCATGCCTCTTATCAGTTTGGTTGCCCTTCTCTGCACTTTTTCCAGTTCCCCAATATCCTTTTTGAGAACTGGGGCTCAAAACTGAACTGCATATTCCAGATGAGGTCTTACTAATGATTTGTACAGGGGCCAAATTATCTCTCTCTCTCTCGTCCATACCTCTCTCTCTCGTCCATACCTCTCTCTCTCTCTCTCGTCCATACCTCTCTCTCTCTCGTCCATACCTCTCTCTCTCGTCCATACCTCTCCTAATACAAAAAAGGACTTTGCTCGCTTTGGAAACCACAGCTTGGCATTGCATTATTGAGCTTATGATCTACCAATTCCCCAGACCCTTCTCCACTATGGATTCCTCCAGTTGTACTCCCCCTAGTATGTATGATGCATGCATATTCTTAGTCCCCAAATACATAACTTTACATTTATCAACATTAAACCTTATCTGCCACATAGTCGCCCAATTAGACAGAGCATTAAGGTCGGCTTGTAAGTTGGAGATATCCTGTAAGGACGTTATTCCACTGCATAGCTTAGTGTCATCTGCAAATACAGAAATGTTACTTTTGATCCCAGACCCAATATCATTTATAAAGGTATTAAAAACTAAGGGTCCCAGCACTGAACCTTGGGGTACACCACTGATAACCTTCGACCATTCAGAGTAAGAGTCATTAACCACTAATCTCTGAATTGTGTCTATTAATCTCTCCAGTATCTTCCCAACTATAGAAAATAAACTAACAGGTCTATAGTTACTTAGTAAAGACTTTGTTCCCTTTTTAAATATAGCCAGTACATTGGCCCTGCACCAATCCAGTGGTACTATTCCTGTCATTGCGTCCCTACAAATTAGATACAATGGCTTTGAAATTACAGAGCTCAATTATTTTCGGATCCGTGGGTGGATGCCATCTGGTCCAGGTGCTTTATCCACCTTCGTTCTGTCTAAATATTTCTGGACCATATTACTTTTGAGCCATTGTGGATCATTTGGGGCTGTGTTACTACCACCCCCATTATGGACATGAGCTCCTCCAGGCTCCTTTGTATACACAGAGCTGAAGAAAGTACTGTATTTATCAGGGTATACTGCTCGCCGGCATATAACGCGCACCCCAAACCTAGAAGGGAAGTTTAAGAAAAAAAATACTTACATTTTGAATGCCCATCGTGCAGCGTTGTCTGTGTCCGTCTTCTGTCTTGCCCGGCATCCATTGACCGCCTTGTCCGGTGTCCGTCTGCGGCCTTGAAGGTGTTCTCTCGCGGTCCTGCCCAGTCCCGCCCCCTGGCCTGGCTCGTATGACGGACACCACATTGGTCCAATGACGGGACATAAAGGCTAGGAGGCAGGACAGGGCGTGACCGCAAGCGGAGCCGAGCGTGGCCGAGCCTAGCCAAGTGTGCAGTACGCTCGGCTCGGTCTATGTCGGCTGAGATGATAGAAAGGCAATAGTAACTCAAAAAAACATTGAATACAACCAAGGTATGCAGAATATCATCTCTGAATGCACAACACATCGAACCTTGAAGCAGATGGGCTACACTGGGTGCCATTTGTCTTGTCTGATGAGTTTACTGAATAAAGTGGCCAGTGAGTGTATATGTGATAATAAGATGTTTTTTTTTTTTTATAATTTTATATTATTATCAAGCTCCAACTAGAACCAGAAGAAGTAGATTATTGGTCGAACAAACACAAACAGTTGTGTGCCACATCTTTCCATCATATATCCTTATCTGATGATTTGCATAACATCAAACAAGAGTTGATACAATATAATGATGAACACTGCATTGTAAGGAATATTCCCTGCATTAAAGTAAAAAAAAAACATTTTACATCTTTCTACCCCCCCCCCCTATTTCAAGATGAAGAAAAAAGATTCAGCATTGTGCACATTACAGCTCTTCTCCCTCCTCTTTCTTTTCACACAGGAACTTGGGCAGCAGCAAGAACTATTGGCTTCAAATTCAGGGAGGAGGAAGCAGGGACAGGCCACTGCGGTCCCAAAGACACACACAGCCTGTGAACAGAACACAGCCTGTGAACAGATTGCTATGGGGACACACAGAGAATAGGAGGATCCAAGGGGAGCCCAAGAAGGGGAGATTTGCGGAGCTCTGCACAATACCATTACACAGAACAGGTGAGTATGACCTGTTTATTATTTTATTATGGTACAATGATGAAGTAATACCAATATAACTTTCATGTAATTTTTAAACATGTTTGTAATAAACACTTTCTGAAAAAAATTGTTTAGACAAATGTATTATGCTGACCTCATGTTTTGTACGTTAAAGCTGATCTCCAGGTTTCATTCAACTTTAAATATTTTGACCAAGTTGGTCCAAACAAACCATTTATTTCACTGACAATTGCAGCAGCTGGGAGCGTTGTATAAACTACAGCATATGTAGCCTCAGCTAACACAGTATACAGAGTTGTGTTCCAGTAACAGGACGAGACCTTCTTGTCCCATTCCTGTAACAAAATAGAGTCAGGCTGATTGATGCCCAGTCATTCATAGGAAGCTTTGTATTCTATAAATTCAGCCCGCCCCTCTCTGCCTTATCCAATAAGAGGAATCTAATCATAGAATACAAAGCTTCCTCTGAATGGCTGAGCAGAACTCAATTTGATTTCGTTGCAGGAGTGGGACAGGGAGGTTTTGTCCCACTGCTGAAACACAGCACTGTATATTGTATGTAGCTAAGGCTACATACATTTTATACAGCGCTCCTTTTAAGGAAGTCCATTGTTTGTTGAATCAGCTTGGCCCTAATTAATTAATTTAAAGGTAAATGAAACCTGGGGGACAGCTTTAAAAGTCCCTATTTTTCTTTGTCAGGTTGTCAACCTTTTGGAATGATGGTTCACTAGAACAGCTTTTTTGATATTGATATCCATATATTACTTGTTAGAGTTGGAGTATAAATAGTCATATTAAGTGAAATCAGCAATCAAGGACTCTAAAATAATAGATACCTTTCCAGGTTAGTTCACAAATTGAATCTAAGCAGTAAACCAGGAATGCAGTGTACAAAAGACTAGGGCCCGGATTAACAAAACACTTACGCCGACGTATCTACAGATACGCCGCGTAAGTGCAAATATGCGCCTTCGTATCTATACGCCAGACTCTGAAACTAAGATACGCCTGAAAATAGGCTTCATCCGACCGACGTAACTTGTCTACGTCGACGTAGTGTGGGCGCATATTTACGCTGAACCTATTTGGCGCACCCATTGATTTGCTATGCACATATGCAAATGAGGGATATACGCCGATTCACAAACGTACATAAGTCCAACGCAGTGCGCGGAAAGTCATACTGTATGTAAAGTTATACCCCATAAAGAAGTTGCAAGTCAGCAGCATCCATGCAAATGGCTGCACCAGGGAACACAAGCCGACGTTTTTTACGTAGTTTACGTAGGACGTGAATATGACTAGGCGTAGGTTACGTTGCCGCGGTAGGCAGTGATCCGACGTATCTTAGGGAGTAGTTCCCACATGATTCTGAGCATGCGCACTGGGATGCGTCCACGGGACAGCGCATGCGCCGTTCGTTATACATATCTGTCTGGTGCTCGGCCCATCATTTGCCTGTGGTCACGCCTCATTTGCATGTCTCACACCCACTTCCACATACGCCAGCTTACAACTAGGAAACCCAGCACAGTTTTGGCAGAACTGGCTTTGTGAATTCAGTGCTTGCCTCTGTGCGCTGCACGATGGCAAAAATATGCGCCAATGTATGTGAATCCGGGCCTAGAATTTTTACCTTCCTATGAATTCACAAAGTGAGTCATATATCAACATACTGAAGCAAGTTGGAAGTCAATGTTTGATAATAGTTATAGTTATCTGTAACTATGAGTTCTTCACTGTATGACCTGTCCTGCTTCACAACCTACTTATACTAATATGAAGCTTGATTGATTGCTATAAAATACTGAAATGTGCACTCCATTTTGCCTTTTGTCCTGCTATGTCATATAAAGGGGTGGTTTGCCAATAGCTTTGTGAAATTTGGCAAGTACTGGTTAACCTGTGATTTTTTAAATTGTGAACATACTTTTTTTTTTGTAGCCTATTTTTCTAATCATCACTTTCAGACTTCTATTTTTACTGTGTGTTATGTGGAGTGCCATGAGAGCAGGCTCATGTAGACTTTTGGGCTAATTTAGTACCGTATTTATCAGCGTATAACACACACTTTTTTCCCCTTAAAATCCTGGGTGCGTGTTATATGCCGATCCATGCTGTAGAAGGGAAGAGGAGCGAGCGCGGCTGAACTACATAGAGCCGCGAGCGCGGCTTAATTACATAGAGCCGCAATCTCCTGTGTACCCGGCGCTCTGTCACGCACAGCCACGCCTCCTGGCCCCGCATTGGGCCACTGTTCTGTCAATCATTTGATCAGGGCCAGGAGGCATGGTTGTGAGTGACGGAGCGACGGGTACACAGGAGATGGCGGCAGTCATCGCAGCCGCCTATACGATTCCCCCCCCCCTCATTCATCTGGGACGTGGAGAGCTATGGCCATGAAAAATTTAACATATGCCGGAAGGACTCCGCAAATCACAGCCATAGAGGAGGAGAGCGAAAGGCAGTCTGCCGGAACAGCATATGGATGTGGTAATGTAGGGACATTGCTCTGCTTTATGCTTGCCACTTGATCCATAAGGCTGCATTCACACTTCGGCGACCTAATCACGGCGTTTTGACCCGCGATTTGCAGCGAGAAATTGAGGGGCGTCTTGTGCCGCGATTTGCGGCGACAAAACGCAGCGATTTCAGCCCCAAAAAAAAAGGTCCGGGACTTGTTTTGAGCTTCAGGAGTCCGGCGTTTCGGCGTTCGGCGTGGAGATGTGAACCATCTCCATAGAGGGGAATGTTAAATTTACCCTCTAGCGTCTTTGGGCTGCATTTGCGTCCTGCTTCAGGCGACAAAACGCCTAGGTGTGAATGTAGCCTTACACTGAACTGTTAAACATTCTTGTTTTGCATGTTATTTATAGTGCAACTCAGATGCATCCTCTTGTCACTATCAGCATTATAGGACAGATTGCCAATTATGAATATACCCTGCTTAGAGCCTACGTGTAAGCGCAATGTTGGTCAATTTGTAGGCTGCAGATGGGCACTGAGCAGGGTGCATTGATGAGCTGTGACCCTAATTTTGCTTCAAAGTTCTTTATTTAAAATGTACGTTTTTTTTCCCTTAAACTTCCCTCCTAAAATTGGGGTGCGTGTTATACGCCAGTGCGTGTTATACGCCAATAAATACAGTAGTTAAGAACTTGTGACTCATCACACAATACATTTTGTGAATATTTACTTCAAATATCCAATATTGTGCAGATAAAATAAGATATAAATTAACTTTTTTACATAATTGGATAAGTGAAGTAGATATTCACACAATTTATAGTGTGAAGATTCTCAACTCCTTTTAAAAATCAGCGTAATGCCTGTTGTAAATGCCCATGGACCTCTTATCTGTCTGATGTGTCTGTTACATCACTGTTGAATTTTCTATTTTTTATTTTTTATTTTTATTTAAAAAAAAAACATACCAAAATGCAACTGAAGAAGCCCTAATTTTTCCCCCAAAAAATGAAAATCCAAGTAAAAAAACATTTCCAATTTTTATTCTGTTATCGATGCAAATATTTTACATTCATAGACATAATAAATGGCAGCATTGATGTGGTAAACGGCTGTAATATTGTATATGCAATATAAGTTTTAGCTTCATTCATTCGCTTGCTCATACGTCATTTGTGGCTTAGCAACAATAAAAATGGACCACAGTAATACAATAAAAGGTTCATTAACAATTAATGCCACTAGAAACACTGTAATTTCCTTGGCAAAATGTAAATAATACAACAATAGGTTGTCCTCGGCAGTAGACAAACGCTGAGGTAACATGCAACATTGAAAACAAAACGGATTCAAAAATGCCAGCACTGAGGTAAAAAGGTTTATTTTCTTCACATCTCTGTCTCCCTGTAGCTGTCCTGCTGTTCTAAACTGCAGCTAGCCAGAAATACTTGCTGGCAAATACAGCTAAAAACCATCTGGAGAGACATTAAGTGGCCTACTCATATATATGTATATATATATATATATATATATATATATATATATATATATATATATATATATATATATATATATATATAACATTAGTTCACATTAAGCTTTAGGGAGTCTATTCTGGTACAGTAAAGAAAAAATGGTGAATACGATTGAAAAGTTTAAATCATTTTGTTCATAGCTAAAATAAATTTCAGAATACTGACTAATTTGTGCAAAACATTGTATTTTGTATGCATACTTATTGCAAACACCTTGAAGTTTCACAAATACTATATACCAAAAAGTGTGATATTAGCAGCTATGTCAACTATTGTAGGACACAAAGTTATATTTTATGATAGCTGCATAAAAGTTTTTATGTAAATCAGAAATACAACTTGACATTAAAACGCAGTGATACATATTTCTTGTGAAATCATTAGTAGTATAATTCCAAAATACAGAGAAAACATTAGTTGCAATTCTTGTTCCCACAGTGATTGAAAATGAATGTACAAAGCAGTGTTTCTCACTATCAACATTAATTAGAAGTAAACGAAATGTTATATAACAGGGGTATGTTTACATTGGGATATGAAAGAGGTTAATTTAGTGATTAAAGCAATGCCAAGTTCAGTTTGAATACCCAATCCTGTGCAAGGGAATTATAAGAAAAAACACAACAATATTTTGCCTTGAACATGCTTAAAGGAGTTGTAAAGGAACATTTTTTTTTCTGAAATGACTTTTTACAGGGTATAGAGACATAATAGTTAACTGATTCCTTTTAAAAACTATTAAAAATAGATAAAAATCAATCATATAATGTACCTCTAGTTTTGTTTTTGCATGTTTCCTGCTTCTCTGCTGTACAGAGCCAATACAGGGCAGTGATGGTTTGGAAAACGAAACTGATTGGTGCTGTGGGGTTTTAGACACACATTAATCACACCTCCTTGAAGTTAGTGACCACAGAGAGAAATCTCCCAGCACTGTGGTTATCAGGAAACAGACAATCAGGAAGTGTTGAGATCAGAGAAGAATTACAGCAACTTGAGAGCAAAAAATGAACAACGAGGACATGAAAACAGCACTGCATTAAGGTAAAGGAAGCTATTAAGATAAAAAAAAAATCCTTTACAAACCCTTTAAGTGATTAAAGTAAACATAGCATCACCCTAATAGGTAAACTAAGTTAACATGTCCTACTTATTTAGAAAATCAACTCCACAGAGGCATATTGGTTCACTTTTCTAATGTAGAAGCTTGCTAAATCAACTCCAAGCAAAACGTTTTTTTTTTTTTTTAGTTGGTGCAGTTAGTGTGTGAAATAAATAAGGAGCTTTGTCTGCAATACTCACCTCCTCTCTTGCGCTGTCCCCCACAGTTATCCCATTTCACCACTAGATGTCCTTAGACTTCCATGCTGAATGACTACCTACATTATTAAATCTGTAAGACTAAGAATATGCTCACAGAAATGATCCTGAAAGCAGTGATGATGGCATCACATCATCACTGCTCTCTGCATCAAGGACCATCCACCCCCAGGTGAGGATCCAAAAAGGAACAGGTTTCAACATATTACGTGACCAGCATGAAGACTTTGGAAAAAAATCAGTATAGCAGGGGAGGGGTGTTAAAACCAGAGCTAGGCTTTGGATAATAAAACAGCCATAACTGCTTTGAAGGTTTTACACGCATCTTCTTTATCACTCGTGTGCTAATGCTTAATAAAGTCACTAAAAGGGGTCTATTTTTACGTTTTTCCAAATCAGATTCATACAACTTTCACCAAAGAATCGCACATTTTCCAATTTAATCCAATAAAAAAGTGTGAATATTAAGTGAACGCTTCGAGAAAAATGGATTATTAAAACTGTAATGCGGTCGGTTGGAATTTCCGACAACAAATGTTTGAGAGCTTGTTGTAAAAATCTGACCGGGTGCATGTCCCATCGGACATTTGCTGTCTGAATTTCCGACAACAAATGTTTGAGAGCTGGTTCTCAATTTTTATGACAACAAAAGTTCTTGTCGGAAATTCCAATCGTCTGTAGCCAACACAAAAATCCTACGCATGCTCGGAATCAAATCGCTCTGAACCATTGAATCTTAATTTTTCCCGGTTTGTCGTAGTGTTGTACGTGACCGCGTTCTTGACAGTCGGAATTTCCCGACAACATTTGTGTGACTATGTGTGTGCAAGACAAGTTGAGCGAACAATCCACTGGTAAAACATCCACGGTTTTGATGTCGGAATGTGCGATCGTGTGTATGCGGCATAAGAGTTTACTGCAGATGCAGACACACAATAAAGCTATCCAGAAGAAATAACAATGAATAATATTATGTTTAACAATACATTAAAATACACTCTGTCTGTATGCACATTTTTTTTACATGTATTATATATGATCACATATTATAAATAGAAATTATCTGAAGCCTAGAAATATGTGAACCACAAGTAGGCATTACAAGACAATAACTTATGGCTTGTTGACAATATTGTGTTCTCTATGATGACAATGCAGGCTCACAGCAAGGATACTGGAAACAATGGTGTACTATGTGCCCTGTTCACATCCAAATTTTGTGTTGAAATGGGGTGCAGTGTATTGCATAAAAATGCACAGATGCCCCGTACTTCACCTCAACTTTCTAACTCATTTAGTTGTGTGGATTTGAGCTATTGGGCTTTGTAAACAACAGTTTTTTTTTCAGCAGAGCAGCTAATAGACAGGTAAACAGGTAAAAATCTTTGACATATTAAATAAATATTCATAGGCAATATTTTACAGTTAGCTGACTAAAATAAGTATTTACATCTTCTTAGTTCCAGCCATAATAAATAAAGCCAAACACAATATATCAATATATATGTGTGTGTGTGTGTATATACTGTATGTGAAATACTGTATATATTTATGCCATCATTTCTGTTTAAGTTGACAAGTACCTAACTTTTTGGCCGGCTTAAATTAAACAAAGCACTGTTGCTTACAAGATCTAGGATTCCTGAACTTATATGTGCACATAAATAAAGTAAGAAATTAAGAGATCTTTGGTGCTTCCAGTGATATGTGCAACATACAGTAAATAACATTACAAAGACATTCACCATGGCTACTTAAAGTTTTAGTTATGACAAAGTATTCTGGCTTTTTTGGGGTCTTCTGTAACAGGTATTGGGCTAAAACCAGACCTGAACAGCAATGCATCAGCTACCACACAGCTGAATGACTTAAACAGGAGAAACCTGCCCCCTCTTTTACCAATCAAGACAGCAGTGTTATGTTTTTATATTAGAAACCATATAATATTTTCCAAATTGAGCATTATAAATAAGAAAAATATAAAATCTCAGTTTATAAATGTGTAAATCAGAGGTCTAAAACTGGTGACCCTCCAGCTGTTGCGAAACTACAAGTCCCATGAGACATTGCAGGGCTGACAGTTACAAGCATGACCCCCACAGGCAGAGGCATGATTGGACTTGTAGTTTCGCAATAGCTGGAGGGCCACCAGTTTGAGACCCCTGGTGTAAATAACAAAAATGGACTAAAAGGGTTGTATTTTAGCTCTTTAGTTTGTTTTTACATTTCTGTGCATTCTGCAGTTAATTCATGAAGCTACACTGTCCTTCCATTATGTCTTTTTCTGTGTGTCATGACTAATAGTTTTGATTGGTTTTGAATTCTGCTCCCTACACCCTTCCAAAAGGACAGATTGTGGTAAAATAAATCTCAATTTTTCTAGCAGCACAGAGGAGACGGCAGATAGACTGCAGTTACAGTATGTGAGGGCTGATTGGAGGAAAGGAACACCCCTCCCCTATCCACACAGCATAAGAACTGTGTTGAGAATAGACAAGCTCTGTTCTGAGCTCTCCCCTGCTCCCTCCCAACACAAATCTATCTCATGTGTTGGGAAAACTTCTAAGAAGCGACTCATGTTGATAACAGATAAGCAAAGCACCAGAGAGAAATGACCCTTAGAGCTTTGGTAAAAGATAAGTAAACACTGCAGATATATGTGCATTTCTCAAATTCCATGACTGAGGTTTACAACCACCTTAAGCTGGCCAAACACCACTAGATCTTCAACTGAACATTCATATGGAAATTCTAAGTACATTTAATGGCTGGGAGAATGTAATGAAATTACCTCAAAATTTTATTTGCTTTTAACATTTAATTTTGGAACAACTGAGCTATAAAAAATTTCCATCCAAATCCTTTACATTTTTTCCTCATTGCAGTTAACAAGCGAGTGTAAATTTGACCACACTAATGATTAGAAAATCAAACAAACATCTTTAAAAAGAAAACTCTCAAATTAAATGTTCAAATGTATTTGTTTTTGTTGCAGGGATTGCTTTGTGTTGAAAGGTTTATTGGAAGGTGTTAACTCTGTGTTAGAGGTTAAGGTTAAGAGTAGGGTTGTCCCGATACCGATACTAGTATCGGTATCAGGACCGATACCGAGTATTTGCGGGAATACTTGTACTCGCGCAAATGCTCCCGATGCTTCTGCCGATACTTTTTTTGTATTTATCAACATGTTCTGTGAAAATTCTTTGAGTTTTTTACTACTGCGTGACAAGCAAATTTTTTTTTATTCATTTTTACTCATTTTTATTCTTTTATAATGTCTTGAGTTAGAGTTCTTCATAATTCTAAAGAAAATATCCTTAGTCTGTATTGTGGTTTGAAAACTGTTACATGACATTTAAAAAAAGTATCGGTACTTGTACGCGGTCCTAAAAAAGTGGTATCGGGACAACCCTAGTTAGGAGTAGATTATGGTCATGTCAGTAGAAGGTACGGTTAGGAGATTGTTCATGCTGTAACTGTAAGGTGGTCCTTAGTAGGTAGTTCTGACCGCCACCGAGTTCCCTACAAGCAGAGTGACCCGGACTATACATTAGTGTGCAGAACACTGAAATACGAAGTTGAAACTCTATATGCAGTGTTTGGGAAAATTTGTGTTTTTTTTCTCTAGGCAAAACCTAATCTTGCTAGTGTGTGTTGTTTTAAAGCTCTTGTTCCTGTGCATAATCTGTAACTATATGGATAAGTGTGTATTTGCCCATTGCTTGCAGTGACTACTGTGAAATAAATATCTTCCTCTGCTTATAGCTTTATATTTAAAAAAAAATTGAATTATGATAGAGAAAGCATTTTGTATGTGAAAAGGGAGTTGAGGATTTTTACTGGGTATATGTGTCTATTTACTTTAAAAGAGAAGTATTTTTTTCCCCAGAATCATACTTACCTCGGCAGATGCAGCCTTGGTCCGCATCTGTCCCCTGCCACCTCTGCACTGAGAACCGAGCGATCAAACTTTGCCGAAGGACCCGTTCTCACAGCTCTCCAAGCTGAGAGCTGCTTACTATCAATCAGCAGCTCTCAACTCTGCCACCCACGCTCACTGGAGCACTGAGCTGTGGAAGCTGTGGCTCGCTGGGAGGCTGAGATCGGTAGCAGTCCAGGCACCTGGCAGATCCAGACTTTATTGTCATGATTAGGGATGGTCCGAACACCCCTCGGTTTGGTTCGCACCAGACCTTATGAACAGGCAAAAAATGTGTGCAAACATGCAAACCCTAAAGTCTATGACGAACATGAAAAATCTAAATTGCAAATTTTAAAGGCTTATATGAAAGTTATTGCCATAAAAAGTGTATAGGGATCCGGGTAGAGTCCTAAGGGACATGTATCAATGCAAAAAAAAGTTTTTAAAACAATTTTTTTTTCAGGAGCAGTGATTTTAATAATGCTTAAAGCGGAGCTCCACCCGCATTTTTTCAAAGTCGGCAGCTACTAACAGTGTAGCTGCTGACTTTGAATAAGGACACTTACCTGTCCTAGGCGCCCACGCTGACGTCCACCGCCGATGCCGATCCTCGATCCCGGCACCGCCATCCACAGTCAGGGAAACAGGCAGTGAAGCCGTTTGGCTTCACTGCCCGTTTCCTACTGCGCATGTGCGAGCAGCGCGGCGCTTTGTGAATGGTCCGGCTGCTTTCTGGGATACACACAGTTCCCAGAATGCAGCGCGGCCCATTCACAAGAAGACACCGAGAAGAGGAGGAGGAAGAAAACCACACCGCGGATCAAGAGGGCAGATTCGGGACTTCCGCATAGCAACAGCCTATTTAGGGTGAGTATTTTTTTTCCATTTAATTTTTTTTTATTTTTTTTTTAGATTTAAAAAAAAAAAAAAAATCAGGGTGGAGCTCCGCTTTAAAGTGAAAGAATAAAAAATGAAATATTCCTTTAAATATCATGCCTTGGGGGTCCCATAAGTCTGCCTGTAAAGTGGCACTTCAGTGTGATGTGTACAACAGTGCCACAGCAAAATAACATTTATAAAGGAAAACATTTAAATGTGGCTGTAATGTAATTTGCAATGTAATGTAATTAATGCTTCCAGCAATATAGATATAAATCAAGGAAAAACACAGTGTGGGCCCCCCCCCCCAGTCCATACCAGGCCCTTCGTGTCTGGTATGGATTTTAAGGTGAACTCCACACAAAAAAATAAAAAAAATCTTACCTGAGCATGCAGCCTGGAGTACAGGATAAGGGGGGGGGACGAGTGAGAGCCCCCTCCGCTCCTGAACCATACCAGGCCACATGCCCTCAACATGGGGAGGGTGCTTTGGGGTCCCCCCCAAAGCATCCTTTTCCCATGTTGATGAGGACAAGGGCCTCGTCCCCACAACTCTGGTGGTTGTGGGGGTCTGTGGGTAGTGTCCCGCAATGCACAGCCATCATCAATCATGCTGCCCTATGGACCCGAAAAATTGAAAAAATCCATGGGAGGTGTCCCGCCGACTGCTGTCTTTTACCTGTGACAGCAAGGGCGGGGCCACCTGCTGGCATAACTTGATAACCCTGCCCCCCTCTGACGACACATGACATCAGAAGGGGCGGGGTTACTTGGTTACATCACCGAGTGGCCCTGCCCTTGCCTATATTACAGCTGTCACAGCCAAGAGTTTTTTACTATTTTTTGGGTGCGTTGTGCGGCATGATTTAAAATTAATGGACATCGTGGGACATAATTGTAAAAATAATTGTAAAAAACTGTCTTTTGTGGTTTATTGTGGGGACAAAAGCCCTTGTCCCCATCAATATGCACCCTGCCCATGTTGATGGCAAGCGGCCTGGGATGGTTAAGTATGGCCTGCCCTTCCTGGGCTGCCAGGTTGCTTGCTTGGATAAGGTATGAATTTTGGGGTGATACCACGCCAATTTTTTAAAAAGCTTTAGCGTGGAATTCGCCTTAAAATCTATACCAGACCCAAAGGGCTTGGTATAGGCCGCGGGGAGTGGGGACTAGAGGTCCCGATATATCGGCCGATATTCGGATGTTTTGGAGAAATCGTCATCGGCCGATTTTTATCCAAATTAGGCCGATATTTAAACAGATCACCGTTGGTGCAACGTTGATCCGTGATCCGAAGGGCACACTGTGTTCCACGTATTGCCGCCGCAGCCATAGTATCAGGAAAGGCCGCGGCTTTGGCCTAGCTCCGGAGCCGCGGCCATCTTGGTACACCCAGCGCGGCGGCCCTCCTCTCTGTTTACACCCACAGAGGAGGAGGGGCCCGCACTCGTGGGACACACACACCGCTCTCTGGTGTTTGAACTGAGGGAGGGGGGGTGTCTGTACTATGGGGCGGGGGGAGGGTGTCTGTACTGAGGAGGGAGTGGGGTGTCTGTACTGAGGGGAGGTGTCTGTACTGAGGAGGGGGGTGGTCTGTACTGAGGAAGGGGGGGTCTGAAACGAGGTGGGTGTCTATACTGGAGGGAGAGGGGGTCTGTACTGAGGGGGGTGCCACCTGCCAGTGCCACCTGCCAGTAGCAATTTTTCTTTGGGGGAGAAACAAATTATTGCCCGGGCCCTTACCCAATATGGCCGTTTCCTTCACGGCCCGGAGAGTGCCAACACCACCCCGGCCAGGAAGAAGGAGATTTTGTAGAACATTACTAACCAGGTAAATGCATTGGGGGGGGAGACCCGGGCACGCAAGGGGATCGTAAAGAAAATCAATGACCTCCGGCGTGTGGTCCGTGGGAAGCTGGCCAAAATGGCAGCCCATGCCAGCCCACACCTTTAATAGACAACAAGTGGAGGGCCTGCCTGGCTATGACTCCAGTCAGGAAGCCATGATGCCAAGTAAGGTTTTTTTTTTCCTATCTGGTGTGTAGCATGTGTGTGTGGATCCTCCAACCTGTGAATGTTTTGTGTCATCCACAGATGTGCAGGAGGGTGCAGAGCCTGATGAGGACCCCCAGACAAGGCCGGAATCCTCGGAGGAGTTGGAGGAGGAGGAGTTTGAGGAGGAGGAGGATGTCATGTCAGCCAGTGGATTGTTGTTTTTGGAGGAGTCTTCCTCTCTGGCTGGCAGCAGCCAGCCCTCCATAAGGGCTAGCCCCTCCCACTCCTCCCCCAACAGGGCTCCCCTCCCAAGGAACTCCCCTTCTCCCCGGCCACAAGCATCAGCTGGAGGCAGGAAGTCATCCCAGAAGACCAGGGGGGTGGCCAAGGTTCTGCCCGCCAATCTCAGAAGGGACCAGGCCCTTCAGACCCGCCATCTGGGACAGGTCAGCCAGACTTTGGTGCGGATGGAGGAGAGCCTGTCCTCCATAAAGGATACACTTGGGGACCTGGACTGCCACTCCCTGGCTCTTACAAACTGCCTAAACGAACTGCAGACTACTACAGCAGACGTTGGGCAGGATGTGAAGGGCCCTCACCCAGGCTATATAGGCCAATACGGCATCACTAAGTGCTGGCCTGACCAGAATTGCCGTGGCCTTGGAGGAAAGGCCGCCAGGTGGGCAGAGACCAGGGGCTGCTCCTCCTTCCCCGGATTACCCCCCCTCCCCATGAGTCTCCCCTGAGGGATTTCGGAATGTGGGGGTGACATTCCTGCCGGAAAAGGGGTGTCCCCCTCATTTGTGGTGGAGAAGGGTTCCCCAGGACCAGGGGGAAGTGATCCCCAGGTCCGTGTGAATGGTGTATGAATGTACAGTGACATAATTGGAGCCGTGACGTGGCGTTGCTGCTCACAAGTCCTGCATGGTGGGCTTGTGCTAATCCAATTTGATGAGGATGTGATGTGTCTGTGCTAGGGACCACAGTGGTGTGCATGCATGCATTCTCATTGTGCCATGATTAATGTGTGTGTTTAACGTGCAAAGATGCCTAATGTGAGCTCTCTCCTGGCTACTCTTCCCTCAGAAGACGGGGTAGCCTCGGTTAGGGGGGGGGATTGTCTGGTTCAGGGGTCAGGTCATCACGTATGTCAATCTGCAGGCCCTTTCTCACTGCAAAGTTGTGCAGCATGCAACATGCACCGATGATCTGGCACACAAAGTTTGGGGAATACAACAGGGTCCCCCCAGACTTATCCAGGCATCGGAAACGTGACTTCAGGAGGCCAAAGGTGTGCTCCACCACTGCACGTGTTTGGGCGTGGGCTTCATTGTATCTTTCCTCTCCTGGGGTTTGGGGGTTCCGGATAGGAGTCATGAGATGGGGTCCCAGTGCATATGCAGAGTCACCTGTAAGAGAAAAGACAGGAGGATGTTAGTCATGCATGTGCCCCTTGTGATGTGTGCATCATGGGGGGGGCAGTCATGCCTGCCACCCATGTCACTCACCAACCAGCCAGGTGTCCCCATACACGTTCTGTTCGAATTCCATTGGGATGGGGCTCTGATTGTATATGTAGCTGTCATGGCTGGATCCGGGGTGTTTGACACGGACGTGCCATATGAGGCCTTGGGCATCGACTATCAACTGTACATTGATGGAATGCCAATGCTTCCGATTGCGGTATATGTGCTCTGTCTCATAGGGGGGCTGGAGTGCCACATGTGTGCCATCAATGGCCCCCACGGTGTGTGGGAATCTGGCAATTCTGTAGAAATCTGTCATTGCCTTCAGCCGCAGGTCCTCAGTGGTGGGTTTGATGATTTGGTTGGCCATGCGTCTGAGGATTGCAGGGATAACCTGGTGCACACATCTGCTCATGGAGGATTGTGACATCCCAGCCACCACTCCACTTGTTCTTTGAAAAGAGCCACTGGCAAGGAAATGGAGTGTTGCCATGACCTTGACCAGTGGCTGCACTGCATGTGAGCGGTGTGTTGGGCTGGTGATGTCATCCTGCAGGGTTATGGTTAATTCCAGGATGGCATGAGGGGTGAATCTGAAGATGCGATACACCTCAGAATCACTCATGCCAAAGAGGTCTATGCATGTGCGGTATATCCTCTCCCGTGCCCTCCTCCGTGCCCTCCTCCTTCTTTGCTCATCTAAAGTCATTAGTATAGCTATGAGCAAGGATGCCCCTGGCATGTTGGCATACAGTTTGTTGTCCAGCAAGTGTGACTGCTCAGCTCCTCACTAACAGTGTTGTTTTAGCTGACATGTAGACGGATTGTCTAATTTTTATTCCACCTTTTATATGGTCTAATTTTAGACAGGACGTGCAGCTGTTGCGCATAGCGCGTAGCCTGCGCTGCACCAACGTTCTTTTGTGGATCCCCGTAACTCCCTCATTTGCATATTTGAATAGCAAATCAATGGTGTGTCTAGCGCAGTTTTGCGCGGACGGATACGCCGGTCTATCGAAATGACGCCGGTCCAAAAAAAGTAGATTTCTTGCGTATCTCGTTTTAGGGATGCGGCGCATCGAAAAGCATGCGCAAATTTAGACTTACGCCGCGCATCTCGTGTAACGCCGGCGTAATGGCTCTGTGAATCTGGCCCTATATTTTCACATCTGCAACAAAACGGACCATTATCTCGGACTAGAGAAATGCCTTTCTTTGATAGAAAATTGGATGACAAAGAGTTATCTTAAACTCAATGGCTCAAAAACAGAACTTCTCCTGTTTCAGGCCAATCAGAAGATTCATCCCGCAACAACATGGACGTCCTCGCCCATTCTGGGACAAACCATCACCCCTAGCACCAAAGTCAAAAGTCTCTGAGTCATCTTTGACACCTACATGACAATGGATGCACAAATAGGGTCAGTAGTCAGCGGATCCCACCATCTGCTCCGCCTTTATACCATAAAAAACATAGCAGTCGTGGTGGGAACGATTATCAACTCCAGACTTGACTATGCAAATGCCCTCTAGAATGCATACCAAGCGCCCAGAGGCGATTCAGCTATGGAGAGAGTAGGTGGCTTTAATTACCTACTACTTCAGCTCTAAAATGTTTACCCCCCTTCCTGACCAGGCCATTTTTGTGATACAACACGTTTTGCATTAAATGACAATTGTGACGTGCACCGCTGTACCCAACAAAAAAATGTCCCCACAAATAAAGCTTTATTTTGGTGGTATTTGAGCACCATTTTTAGTTTTTGCACTGTGAACAAAAAAAGGCTGACAATTTTGAAAAAAAAAATCATCAATTTAGACCAATATGTATTCTGCTACATGTTTTTGTAAAAAAAAAAATCAAAAAAGGCGTATATTGTTTGGTTTGTAATAGTGTCTACAAACTATGGTACAGATTTTTTTTTCTACTAGCAATGACGGCGATCAGCATTTTTTAGCGGGGCTGCAACATTGCGGTGGACAAATCAGACACCTAACTGACACTTTGGGGACCAGTGACACTAATACAGTAATCAGTGCTAAAAAGAATGCACTGCCATTGTACTAATGACACTCTTAGAGAAGGGGGTTAACATAAGGGGCGATCAAAGGGTTAAATGTGTTACCTAGGAGTGTTATCTTACTGTGTGGGGGGTGGTTTAAATGAAGGAAGGAAGGAATGTTATTTTGTGCTTAAGGGCCGCCCTGCTGCAGTATATTTACGTAATTACAGCATCTCCCCGTAGGAATGTAGTCCCAAGGGAGGGGGCAAGCAGGCTGACAAACCCTGAGCCAGAATGGCTCGGATGATGGGGGGGGGGGGGGGAGCTTACTGTAGAGGAACAGGAAGTGAGAAATTCAGACAAAGAAAAAAAACATTTAGAAGGGAAATCGAAGGAAAAGATAAGTGAACCAACAATGCACTAGCTTAAAGAAACCTATTTATAAATTAAAAAACAAACTTTTATAACCCCTTTAAACGATGTTTAAACTGAACTTTGACTAGATGAGGGGGTCTAATACAAAGAAGAGCTTTGGACTAACTTTTTTTGGCAATGGAGTTACTTGAATTGCCCTGTAATGAGTTTAAAAGGAGATTCATTTTTTTTAGTATTATTTGGTGTTTAAAGCAGTACCATTTTGTAGTCTTAGAGGTATAGTAAAATGTATTTTTATTCATAATGATAAAAATATACAATGAATACCAAAGTAAGTTTATACTTTTAAATGGAAGAGAATGGACAAAGCTCAGTTAAAATTAGCCAGACTCTGTATGACTGAACACCAGCTATGGTGCTCTCTTCTTCTCTCTACACTCATTCTAAAGCCTGGTACACACGATCAGATTTTCCGCAGACAAAGCGTAGGACTTTTGTCAGAAGGGCGTTGGCCATGAACTTGTCTTGCATACAAATGGCAACGAATTGTCAGCCAACAAACACAAAACTACATGGCTTTTTCCGCGGAACCCTTTGGGCAACTTCTGGTAATGTTGTGTTATGGTTAGCATTGCTTCTGAGTGTTTGTACTTTGGATTTTTGTCCGAAGGACTTCTGTACACACAATGGGGTAATCCGACAACACAAATTCTTTGTCATAAAATTTGAAAGCATGCTATCCAACGGTCGTATTTTCCGTCAACAGCCTGCCATCACACAATTCTGTCTGAAAATCTGATCGTGTGTACGGGCCTTTACTCACAAAGAATTCATGACTATTGGTCCTGCATTGTACTTGATGACATCAATGAGCAACTGCCAGCTGGGCTGTTTTAGAGAAGAGGCTTCCCCCTGGAAGCCAGTCACACAGATGGAGAGAGTTTGCTAGAGTGAGGTATAAGGCAAATATTATACCTTATCCATCTACCTCTACACCTAACCAGCAATAAATCCCCTTTTCCTACTTGGACTTTGGTTTTAAAGTATATGTATAAAGATTAGGGACGGTTTAAAATCTGTGTCTGGTGACTTTATACTGCCTATGTAACATTAGGGAAGTTTCCATTTACTTCATGTCCAAAAGGCATAATAGGAAGTTAGGAAAGGGGATGTTTTCTGCTCTGACCTTGAGGTAACCATAAACATAACAATTGGCAGCTGATTATTCCAAAGCCAGACAGATTTTGGGAAAACCATCTCGATGTCTGTAAGGCAGCTTTCTCCTGCTTGGTACCATAAGCCTTTTAAAAATGGGCCTATACTTTGCTCTTATTGGGCAAAGTAACAGGTTCTCTCTATTTTCCCACAAAATATTTTCTGTTCATGTCCATACTTTGTTCCTCTGAATGTTCACCTGAAAAATCAAGGTGTGAGGGAGCATGTGACCTGTTTGCCACAATGCAACACTTGTTGCCATAATTGCCAGGCTTGTCATAAGGTATAGAAAAATATACAAAACGTTTTGTTTGTTTCAGCGCTGTTAAGCCTTGTTCAGCAAGTTAACACTAATGCCACGTACACACGATCATTTTTTGCGATGAAAAAAAACTACGTTTTTTAAAACGTCATTTAAATTGATCGTGTGTGGGCAAAACGTCGTTTGTCTTAAAAAAAAACGTCCAAAAAAAAAATTCCAACATGCTTGAATTTTTTGTGTCGTTTTTCAAAACGTTGTTTTTTGTGTCATAAAAAGTGATGGTGTGTGGGCAAAACGATGTTGAAAACGACGTTTTTAAACCCGCGCATGCTCAGAAGCAAGTTATGAGATGGAGCTTCAATAGAAAAGAGTGCCGTCGAACGTGGTGTACGTCACCACGCTTTGCTAGAGCTTTGTAGAAAAACGATGGTGTGTACGCAACATCATTTTGGAAAATGAAGTTTGAAAAACGTCGTTTTTTTTCATGATTGAAAACGTCGTTTTTTTCATCGCAAAAAATGATCGTGTGTACGCGGCATTAAGATAGACATACACATATAGGCCCAGATTCACAGAGCAATTACGCCTGTCTAACTGGTGTTAGACAGAAGTAATTTCAAATTTCGCGCGCCGTATCACTAGTTTGAATCCTCAAACCATGATAAAATTTCTGAACGGAGCATGCACAGTTCGATCACCGCGGGAACGCGCCTATTTTAAATTCTTCACGCCCCCTACTCGCGTAGATGGCTTGCGCCGGGAGAAATACACTACGCCGCCGGCGTTTACTGGACAAAATCTACCGGGATTCCACGTAGAGCCAGGTAAAATACGGCGGCGTAGTGATACTCTACGCGAATCTAATTGTATCTGAATCTGGCCCATAGATTTTTCTCATTCTGGATGAATCTAATAGATTCCTCCATCCATGTTAAATAGCATGACTGGAAGAATCTATGCTGCTGGCTATTGTATTCAAGCAACTCAAATACCCACAGCTGTTTAAATACCCGAACAGTGATTGCATTTATTAGGATGCAGCCAATATTCAGCTAACAATTTTTTACCAAGTTTCTTCAATTTTCCAACTATGTTTAGTTGGTACCGGCAGGACAAATTCAAGCTATGTATGGCCAGCTTCAAACTGAAATTTCTGATTGGTTTGTGGTAGATTTGTTTAATGAGGGAGCAGTTGGAAGGTCATTACATGTAATGTATGCCCAACACAGGAGTGAACCTTTACTTTGTGGTCCACTTATAGAGGTCACACTGAACATATAAATAAATAATAATTTGATCATACTAATTTTCACATATGAAAATATGATCAAATATAACTTTGATCTAGCACTGTAATGAGCAGTGACCTATTTTAAAATGAATTCATATATGATGAACAATTAAAACACTTTCTAAGGTTTTGCTAAATGAATTAATAAGGTTGTAACAACCTAATTAAACTTAATAAATATTATATACTGCATTGTTTGGATACAGATCCAGTCTAAATTCTAAACTATAAAGGGAATTCAAAGCACAGCAATATAAACTTTTAGTAATTCTAACTGTTTATAGAATAAGAAGTAAATTAAATGTATAATATATATATATATATATATATATATATATATATATATATATATATATATTTAGGAAATTCTTTGACAATACATGTCTCTGCAAAACAATATAAATTATTATTAGTGGAAAAACCTAGGCTTATTCACATTTAGGTAATCATACATATACAAAGGTCCACTTACAGGATGATATTGTTTTAAGTTCCAGGTTAAGATCCACGACGAGTGTCTGCTTAGATAGATGAAACTGAGATGCATTAGGTTTACCAAAACTGTTGAATATGAATAACAATAGTGTATTATATATTTCCTTAGATGTATGTTACAAGTTTGTCCTTATTTAAATATACTACATTGTTTTTACTTGATTTACAATACAGTGAACAAACACAGAAAAGTTAAGAGCCCTCATAGAGATCAGTATTAGTGCAGGACAATTATTTGCTTTGCTATTTGTTAGAAATTGTCCTATTTTGTTGCGATTTTACAAGCCCTGTTTTGTCTTGCAAAGAATTTTGCCTACAGGGTGGATGAAGTCTGCTTGAAGTCCATTAACATGACTGAAGCATAGCTCACACTTGGGGGCGTACAAAGCACTGACTCTGACACAGGTGAACTAGGCACAGAACTGCCAGAAGCTACTGAATCCCGAAAAGGAGAAGGAGGTGTTAAAGCCGGTGAGTCCTCCAGTACTAGTTTGCTTGGAACAAGGTCCTCATCGGGAGTATCTGTGCTATCATACATATAATCCCGAATAAGGTTTAATTTTTCATTTTCTACCTCCTCTGTGGAGGAGTCTATACCTTCACTGAAAGCCGCCATCTGAAGTGGAAGCACTTTCTGAGTGGGATAGATGGAGTCAACTCCATTCTCTGGTCCTGGTATTGGTATAATTGAGTTAAAGTCTGAAATTCCAGTAGAGAATTTATTAATCACACCATGAAGTTGGTCAAGAATAGACTTTTGCAAAGGTAGGCTCTTGGAGACTTGATCTGACAGATATTTTGTCCCTTCCTCATATTCTTGAGAAGGTGGCGGTGTTGTGGTCAACCGCCTATGTATCACCATGGATGGGCTGCAGGGAAGGTTGAACCTCGCTGGATCATTTTCATCTTCCTCCTCTACATTATACAATGTATTAGTGCTCATATCTGAAAAGGTGAGACTGTTGCTCTGAGCTTGGTAGCCTTTGGTTATAGGCTTGATTACAGCTGTTTGATTTGACATCCCGGTCTCCTTGGTCTTCACATGCACTGATAATCTGTGCCACATGGGTTGCCCCTTCTGTACTTGTCTTCCACCTGGTTCAGACCATGACACAGACTTTCCATTAGAACTATGAATAAAATAAAGATGGATGCATTTGAATAAATAGCATGCACATAATAACATCAAAACTTAAAAACAAAAGTAACAAAATATGTAAATGAATGGTCTGTTTGTAGGATTTATTGGGTTACTGTGGTTTTCTCTTCTTTTCTGCAATTTAAATCTGAAAAATAATAACCAAATTAGAGTGGTGCATTCCTGTTTCATCTAAACCTCAAATACTAAGATAGTAAACAAAAAAATAATAATAATCAAAATTATATTTTGAAATGTATATTTTCAAAATAGATTAACCACTTAAAGACCCCCGCACGCACATATACGGCCACAACATGGCTCGTACAGGCACAAGGGTGTAAATTTACGTCCCCGCCTGAGTGCGGTTCGGGGGTCCCATCGGGACCCCCTCCGCGGCGTGCGGGGGTCTCCCTACCTCTGGGAGCGATCCGGGATCTGCGGGCGGATGTCCGTGTTTTCCGCCCCCCCCGCGATCGCTCCCAGCCAATGGGAGCGCGCTCCCAGCCTGTCACTTCCTCCTCCTGTGTTTACACAGGAAGGAGGAAATGATGTATTCTCTCATCGCAGCGCTGTTTCCCAGCGCTGCTGATGAGAGAAGACATGACAAGTAAGTGTGCACCAACACAACACTGACACACACTCACATAGGCATATTAACCCCTTGTGATCGCCCCCCCCACCCCCCTGTCACAGTGTTACTGAATGCAGTGATTTAATCACTGCATTTAGTGTCAGTGTGACAGGCACTGTAAAAAACAGTTAGTGTTAGGTTCAGGATAGCCCCCCCACCCCCCCTAATAAAGTTTTAACCCCCTGATCACCGCCCTAGTTAACCCTTTCACTCCCTATTGCCAGCGTCACTAAGCGATCATTTTTCTGATCGCTGTATTAGTGTCGCTGTTCCCGCTAGGTAGCTATTTTTTTTATTGCGATTTTTTTTTTTTACTAAAGACATGTGGCTAAATAAATTTTGGCCTAAATGTTTGACTAAAATTTAGTTTATTTGATTTTTTTTTAACAAAAAGTAAAAAATAGTGTTTTTTTTTCAAAAATGTCGCTCTATTTTTGTATATAGCGCAAAAAATAAAAATCGCAGAGGTGATCAAATACCACCAAAAGAAAGCTCTATTTGTGGGAAGAAAAGGACGCAAATTTTGTTTGGGAGCCACGTCGCACGACCGCGCAATTGTCTGTTAAAGCGACGCAGTGCCGAATCGCAAAAACACCTTGGGTCATTTACCAGCGTATTGGTCCGGGTCTTAAGTGGTTAAAGAAGACCTTGCACTACAAGCAATGTCTAGCTATTTAATTTGTACCCCGAGTGTCAAAATACTGCAATAAATTGAAAAAAAAAAGGATGGAAAAGGTTAATAAACTGGCTTACAATACCCCTGGCTTTCATCCTGCAGAGGTTGATGACCCTCTCCAGTAAGGTCCAGTGGAATGTTGGGCAGCCCAAATGTCACCAGATGACGGTCCAGCATGGTGCAGCAGCAATCTTTTTGCAAGATTTGGGTTACTCAGCATTCCCCAGGATCTTACCAGAAAGAGCATGATATCACACTCAGCGGGTAAGTAAATATAATATTTTTTTCCCTATAGTATGTATATTTAATAACCTTTTCACTACTTTTTATTTGCATGGGTGGGGTAGCAAAGGAAATCACTAGAACTTGTATTTCTAGTGCAAGTCTTTAAAACATATGCTGTCTTTCTTTTGTATGTCCCCTAACGCACCATTATTTTATTCTACGATCTTAAAAGCATAAACCTATACTGATATAGTGCTGCTATTGTGTTTTTGTTACTTAGCTTTAAGTATCAGATATAATATAAAATTCCTGTATGCTTAAAAAGGTTTCCTCATCTTCTTCATTGTTACAGCCTTTCCTTCTTTAGGTACTAGTTGTGACTGAGCTTTAAGGATATACGTAACCTATTTATTACCATGTTGCATTTTGAGAACGGTACTTTAATGATGTATATGCAACATAACTTTCAGCAAAAACGGAAAAAAAAATGAATTAATTGCATTTAAGCATCTTGTACTGTATTTGTTTTACACAAGAAGGGAGTGTCCCTGAAAAAAGAAGACTTTTATAATTATTGATATATCAACAAGTGAAATTTTATAGATTTATTATTTTATTTAAACATTACTTGAAATTATTTCCTCTTTTCTATTTATTTATTTTCCAAAATTAGATGTGTTTAATTGAGTGATGGATGCCAATTTGCAAAATCCTTTGTATTGATTTACATGCAAGTACCATATTTGTAGCAGAAACTAGTGGAAGCAAAACAGAGATGCAGTAATGGATATCTAGCTCATCATAGCATAGCAAACAATGTGATTCTTAGCTTACACTCCATGCTCACTTCAATTGCCCGTAGCAGTAATGAAAACATGCAATAAATATATAAAAAAATGTACATGGTTTACAGAGGCAAACACAGTACAAGTGAGGCATGCCATTTGTTAATCAACATACATTTAATGACATTTCATTGTTATTACTAAAGTAGAATCCCCTAGTCTAATGTTGCGTACACACGGTGGTTTTTTGCGATGAAAAAAAACATTGTTTTTTAAAACGTCATTTAAATTGATCGTGTGTGGGCAAAACGTTGTTTTTTGTCTTCAAAAAAACGACCAAAAAAAAATTCCAACATGCTTGAATTTTTTGTGTCGTTTTTCAAAACGTCGTTTTTTTCTAACAAAAAGTCACCGTGTGTAGCAAAAACGTCGTTTAAAACGACGTTTTTCAACCCGCGCATGCCCGGAAGCTAGTTTTGAAGCGAGCTTCAATGGAAAAGAGTGGTGAACGTAACCTCGCTTTTTGTGAAAAAAACGATGGTGTGTATGCAACATCGTCTTTGAAAGTGACGTTTCAAAAATGTCGTTTTTTACTTCACAGAAAACGTCGTTTTTTACTTCACAGAAAACTTCGTTTTTTTTCATCACAAAAAACGACCGTGTGTACGCAGCATAAGACAAATGATCAATTATGATATTTTGCAAAATTCAAAAAATTCCATATGGATTAATTCAGGCTATATTTTAAAATCTGATTTTGATCCGTAAAGCATAATGTTAACCCGTCTGCTTTATATTACAATTACATTTCTGTTTTATACACAATTGTGCTGAAATTAGGATAAAATTCCCATTATCTTCCTTTCTGCTTAAAAAGACAATAAGCAGGCAATAAAATAAAGAGTTTCTTGGTCATGCGGAATTCATAACAATGTAAAACCAGTTCTAAAGAGCAGGTGAGGATTGTATGTTGCCAGATTGCAACTTATTGCTAGACCATTGCCATTACTTTCACTTATTTTTTGGTAGGGTCAAATTTGCAAAATGGTCTTATTCAAACAGGATTATATCTGAACTTTTTTTTTTACATCCTTGCTATTCTTTTCTCTCTTGTGTTTATGTTTTTATTGTAAATACACGGAATAGATTCTGCACACTCCTTTTCTGCTCTTAATTTCCCAGTGCCTAGTGGTTGCCACCCCACTTTCAGGTTGAGAATTGTCTAACATCACCTAACCCTTTCCTGTTCACCCACATGGTTGTTGACATTCCCTTAACCGCTTAAGGACCGCCTCCTGCACATTTACGTTGGCAGAATGGTACAGCTGGGCACATGCACGTACAGGTACGTCCTCTGCTAGTGCCCAGCCATGGGTCGCGGCACACGCCCGGGACCCGGTCCGAAGTTCCATGACCGGGACCCGTGGACCCGATTGCCGCTGGAGTCCCGCGAGTCTGACATTAACAAAGTTAATTGTAGTTGGTTCAACAATTAAAGTGCACCTTTCATGAGAAAAGTATGGGGGGGGGGGGGGTTGCCATTTCCAGCATTCTTCTGAAAATGCTATGGCTTTATTGTGCTATAAGAAATGCATGGCTATGCTTTCCTCATCAGTGGCTGTGTCTCACCTAGACAATCCAAATAAAGTTGACAGAAAGACAGTTATTTAAAAAATGAATCTGAAATCAACAGCAAGGGGGGCATCACCTCAAAGTATCAGGAGGAAGGTTCAAGCGTTATGTTAGAAAGTACCGCAATTTATCGGTGTATAACACACACAGGCATATAACACGCACAGGCGTATAACACGCACCCTAACTTTAGGAGGGAAGTTTCAGGAAAAAACCTTTCCACAGCCCCCTGCGTATAACACACAGGCACAGTTTACCCTCTATTTTCAGGGTAAAAAAGTGAGTGTTATACGCCAATAAATACAGTACTGTTTATGTCACACGGGAATTTTTGTGCAGCAGTGTTTTAAATGCAACTTTTTGGGAAAAATACACTTTCATGAATTTAAAAAAAACAGTAATGTTAGCTTTTTTTATTAGGCTGTTAGTGTTTTTTTTTTTTTTTTTTACGGTTACCAGATTAGAGTTACAGAGAAGGGGTATAATTATTGCTCTTGTGATCGTGGCGATACCTCACATGTGTGATTTGAACACTGTTGCTGTTTGCCGCGCGAGCTTGTGGGGATGGGGCGATTTAAAAAAAATGTTTTCTTATTTATTTATTTTTATATTATTAAATTGTGTTTTTTTTAACCCCTTCCATACAGCGCATTTTCACACCCTTCCTGCCCAGACCAATTTTTAGTTTTCAGCGCTGTTGCACTTTGAATGACAATTGCGCGGTCATGCAACACTGTACCCAAATTAAATCGTTATGTTTTTTCCACCACACACATAGGGGCAGATTCACATAGAAATGGATTATCGTAGCGTATCAGAAATACACTACGCCGCCGTTTTTTACCTGGCTCTACGTGGAATTCAGGTAGATTTTGTCCAGTAAACGACGGCGGCGTAGTGTATTTCTCCCGTCGCAATCCATATAGACGAGTAGGGGGCGTGAATCATTTAAATTAGGCGCGTTCCCACGGCGATCAATCTGCGCATGCTCTGTTCGCAAATTTCCCGCCGTGCATTGCACGAAATCACGTCGTGACGTCATTCGTTGTTTAGGTAGCGTCGTTTACGGGCGATCCTAGTCCCGAATGAGTTACGTAAACAAAAAAAAAAATTAAATTAATTCGAAGCGGGAACGACGGCCATACTTAACATGGGCTACGTAACGTTAGAGCAGCAAAAAGCTGCTCTAACATTACGTACACAAAAATAGACGAAAGTGATTGCGACGACCACTCGTATCTTCGGGAATCGCCGTAAAAAAACATTTGCATATCCCGACGCATCAAAACGACGCGAACTCCTCCCAGCGGCCGCAAATAGATGGCAGCGTAGATCCGAAGGCTTACGAAGACGTAAGCCTCTCGGATCGAAGCCCGAAGCCGCCGTATCATGGTTTGAGGATTCAAACTAGTGATACGGCGCGCAAAATTTGAAATTACTCCTGTCTAACACCAGTTAGACAGGCGTAATTGCTCTATGAATCTGGCCCATAGAGCTTTCTTTTGGTGGTATTTGATCATCTTTGCGGTTTTTATTTTTTGCGCTATAAACAAAAGAAGAGTGACAATTTAAAAAAAAATTACAATGGGCCAGATTCACCGATTACGCCGGCGTAACAGGAGATGCGCGGCGTAAGTCTAAATGTGCGCATGCGTTTCGATGCTCCGCATCCCCAAAACGAGATACGCAAGAAATCTACTTTTTTTTTGTCTGGCGTAATTTCGATAGACAGGTGCATCCGTCCGCGCAAAACTGCGCTAGACACACCATTGATTTGCTATTCAAATATGCTAATGAGGGAGTTACGGGGATCCACAAAAGAACGTTGGTGCAGCGCAGGCTAGGCGCTGTGCGCAACAGCTGCACGGCCTGTCTAAAATTAGACCATATAAAAGGTGGTATAAAATTAGACAATTCGTCTACATGTCAGAGAAAGCAACACTGTTAGTGAGGAGCTGAGCAGTCACACGTGTTGCACAACAATCTGTATGCCAACATGCCAGTGGCATCCATGCTCATAGCTATACTACTGAATTTAGATGAGCAAAGAAGGAGGAGGGCAAGGAGGAGGGCACGGAGGAGGGCACGGGAGAGGATTTTTTTTTTTTTTTTAACAAAAATTTTTTCTTTGCTTTAAGAAACATTTTTACAAAAAATATACATACATATATACATCAATACATAACATACATACAAATTACAAACAAGGTCTCACTATCTTTCAATAGCCCTTTAAAACCTTGATGGATATAACAATCTAATCTGATACAAGCCCCTCACTCTTCACTTTGGCATGAGTGATTCTGAGGTGTCTCGCATCTTCAGATTCACCCCTCATGCCATCATGGAATTAACCACAACCCTGCAGGAGCCCAACACATGACACCACCCATGACACCCATGACAGCTACATATACAATCATAGCCCCATCCCCACAGATTTCGAACAGAACCTGTATGGGAACAGCTGGCTGGTTGGTGAGTGACATGGGTGGCAGGCATGACTGTCCCCCCCATGATGCTGAAATCACAAGGGGCACATGCACTACTAACATCCTCCTGTCTTATCCCTTCAGGGTGACTCTGCATATGCACTGGGACCCCATCTCATGACTCCTATACGGAACCCCCCTAACCAAGGCTACCCCGTCTTCTGAGGGAAGAGCAGCCAGGAGCCAGCTCACATTAGGCATCTTTGCACGTTAAACTTACACATTAATCATGGCACAATGAGAATGCATGCATGCACACCACTGTGGTCCCTAGCACCGACACATCACATCCTCATCACATTGGATTGGCACAAGCCCACCATGCAGGACTTGTGAGCAGCAACCCCATGCCACGGCTCCAATTATGTCACTGTACATTCATACACCATTCACACGGACCTGGGGATCACTTCTCCACCACAAATGAGGGTGACACCCCTTTTCCGGCAGGATTGTCACCCCCACATTCCAAAATCATACACAAACAGAACCAAAAATAAATAAATTGACCAGCAAAAATATAATTTAAACAAAATAACAACAAAGAAAACACATTAAAGACAAAAATCACTCAGGCAAAACAGTCCCCAAATATCTCAAAGACACAAACAAACAAACAAACGCTAATAAACAACAGAACAAAAAGCACCTTGCTGTATAGGAAGGGATACAAAGGGATGTACTTTTGCAAAGGAAGTGCGTTTGTGTCTGTCTATTTATGCTGTCTGCGTAGTTCACTAATTTGCCCTAGTACACTTCCAATTTCACTGATTGCGCCGTTCCCGAGTTGTGAGCATGCGCACAGAGGTGCTGACCATGGTCTGCTTCAAGCGCGCATTCGCGAGCCGGCCGGCCCTTCATTTGCATGGGGTCACGGCTCATTTCAATGTAACACGCCCACGTCCTTCCCAATTTGAATTACTCTGCCTTGCGCCTCTGAAATAACGTTGCGCAGGCGCAAATTTCTGCGCAGAACCGACAAGAATAGGGTGATTGCGCCGCTACATTGCGCCAGTCTAACGTAAAGGCGGTGTGCTACGCCGGTCCAATAATGCGCAGATGCACGTGAATCTGGCCCAATATTTTTTACATTTTTATTAACCACTTAAGGACCGCCTACTGCACATTTACGTCGGCAGAATGGCACGGCTGGGCACATCAACGTATATATACGTTGATTTTAGTACCCAGCCGTGGGTCGCGGGCGCGTGCCCGTGACCCGGTCCGAAGCTCCGGGACCGCGGGATTCGCGGGCCCGATCGCCGCTGCAGTGCGGCGATCCGTCCCTGGAGCGGAAGAACGGGGAGAGCCGTGTGTACACACGGCTTCCCCGTGCTTCTCTGTGGCCGTAGCATCGATCGCGTCATCCCTGTAATAGGGGGACACGATCGATGACGTCACACCTACAGTCACACCCCCCTACAGTTGTAAACACAACACATAGGTCACACATCCCCTACAGCGCCACCTGTGGTTAACTCCCAAACTGCAACTGTCATTTCCACAGTAAACAATGCAATTTAAATGCATTTTTTGCTGTGAAAATGACAATTGTCCCAAAAATGTGTCAAAATTGTCCGAAGTGTCCGCCATATTGTCGCAGTCACGAAAAAAATCGCTGATCGCCGCTATTAGTAGTAAAAAAATAATAATTAATAAAAATGCAATAAAACTATCCCTTATTTTGTAAACGCTATAAATTTTGCGAAAACCAACCGATAAACGCTTATTTGCGATTTTTTTTACCAAGAATACGTAGAAGAATACGTATCGGCCTAAACTTAGGAAAAAAAAAGTTTTTTTATATATTTTTGGGGGATATTTATTATAGCAAAAAGTAAAAAATATTGAATTTTTTTTTAAATTGTCGCTCTATTTTTGTTTATAGCGCAAAAAATAAAAACCGCAGAGGTGATCAAATACCACCAAAAGAAAGCTCTATTTGTGGGGAAAAAAGGACGCCAATTTTGTTTGGGAGCCACGTCGCACGACCGCGCAATTGTCAGTTAAAACGACGCAGTGCCGAATCGCAAAAAGGGGCAAGGTCCTTTACCTGCATTTTGGTCCGGGTCTTAAGTGGTTAAATAAATATCACAATTTTTTGTAAAAAAAAACATTTTTTTCCCTCAGTTTAGACCGATACGTATTCTTCTACGTATTTTTGGTAAAAAAAAAACGCAATAATCGTATGTTGATTGGTTTGCGCAAAAGTTATAGCGTCTACAAAATAGGTGATAGATTTATGGCATTTTTTTTTTTTTACTAGTAATGGCGGCGATCTGCGTTTTTTTTTGCGACCGTGACATTGCGGCGGACATATCGGACACTTTTGACACGTTTTTGGGACCATTCACATTTACACAGCGATTAGTGCTATAAAACTGCACTGATTACTGTGTAAATGTGACTGGCAGGGAAGGGGTTAACACTAGGGAGCGCTGAAGGGGTTAAAATGTTCCCTAAAGTATGTTCTAACTGTAGAGGGAGGGGAACTCACAAGGGGAGGAGACCGATGTGTGTTGCTCTGTACTGGGAACACACATCAGTCTCCTCACCGCTGACAGGAGGTGGATCTGTGTGTTTACACACACAGATCCACACTCCTGCCGTGATCAGCGGTAATCGCGGGTGCCCAGCGGCAATCGCGGCTGTCGGGGCACGCGCGCGGGATCGCGAGTGGTGCAGCGCGCGCGCCCTAGAACGCCGGGAACAAAGGATGTCATATGACATCCACTCTCATCGGCGAGGGGTTGCTGCCGCCGTCAATTCCCTATGGCCCGGTAAGGAAGGGGTTAAAGTGATCACTTTTATTGCTGTTACAAGGGATGTAAACATCCCTTGTGACAGTAATAGGTGGTGACAGGTACTCTTTATGGAGAGATCGTGGGTCTAAAAGACCCCCAATCCCTCCTTTGCACTTCATAGTATTCAGATTGGCGAAAAGGGCGATTCTGAATACTGTGTATTTTTTTAAATCCGACACCATTGGCAGCCAAGAAAACCGGAAGTGACGTTGTGGCATTGCTTTCTTGTGTACAGTCAAGAGATTGGAACAAAGCCGTTTACAGCTTTGTTCCAATCTGTGGCTAGGCGCTGTAAGAGGCGCATCGAGGCCCGGTCAGAGTGGCGGAGGCGTTGGGAGGGGGATGTCCCCTCCCGCTCCTCTGGGATAACAACCGAGTGGCTTTTAGCCAAATGCCTGCTCTAAACAACGGTACCGGGATGATGCCTGCAGCTGCCACTATAACACCGGAAAGCCGAGAACGCATATTTGCGTACGCTCAGCGGCAAAGGGGATATATATACAAATTACATACATATACATGTAACCCTATAAATGTGTATTGTGGATGGACCTAACCAGGGCTTTTTTTCAGGGGGAACTCAGTTGCACCACCTCTGGCTTAGACCCTTTGGTGCCTGCTCACCACAATCACTTGTAAACACAGAAGTCTAGTGAAGGAATTTTTCAGGAGGTATAGCAGCGCTATTTTTAGCGCTGTACCGCCTGAAAAACTCCTCAGTGTGAAAGGGGTCTAGCGTTTTAGGGCATTTTTGCAGTGTCTCAGTGTGAAAGGGTAAAGCTTTTTTACAGCGCTTTCAATTCAATACAGACTTGAATGCTTACTTAAATTCAGTCTGGAAAAGAGTAAGATAATATTATACAAGAATCAAAGAAGAAACTAGTTGCAACAGGACCTAACATAAAATGGCTATCTATGTTCCTGTATCGCAGAATGTTTGACAAAAGCTTTTCTATTATGTCTCAGTGAGTGATGGTAGAAATCTAGTTTTCACAGTTCTTGATTTAAGGAAAATCTAAGATGTGTAAGCCTGGTAGAACTCAGCGGGGTAAAATCTTGAAGTACAGTGAAATGAGGCGTGGAAACCTTAAATGATGCTTACAAGCTTCCTGTGGAGACTCCTCTAAGTGACTGTTTAGTTTTATGTCATTTACTTGTTTTTTCAATTCTCACGTTCACTTTTTATGCTCACACATGCATGTGTGCTTCTGTAACAAAAATCTGAAAGAAACATGTAATAAAACATTTACAGAGATCTCAGATTTGATATATGCCTAATTTGTAGATACTGTTCACTATTTGAGGGAGATGTTATTATTATTATTATTATTATTATTATTATTATTATTATTATATTAGATAAGCTAATGAATTTTTCTTTAACTAAACAAACTATAAGGCTCCATTCAGACCTAGGCGTACGCTGTAGCGGCGTATTGCGGCGACAAATCAATAGGCGTTTTGTCCCCGCGATTTGCGGCGACAAAACGCCTATTGATTTTTTGCAGAAGAGGTGAATTAACATTGCCGGCTATGCCCGTACGCCCGATACGCCTGAAAAAAAGGGTCCGGGACTTGTTTGAGCTTCAGGCGTACGGGCGTTTGGGCGTTCGGCGTGGAGATGTGAACCATCTCCATAGCCGACAATGTTAATTCGCCCCTCCAGCGTATCTAGGGCTGCTTCAGCGTCAGGCGTAGGGCGACAAAACGCCTAGGTCTGAATGGAGCCTAAGGAAAACCAGTGTCAACTCTTATGCTGCCAAAACGTGTTCATGTAAACTGTTAATTTTAACAAAACATATGTTAAAGATTTAAAAAGTGTGTAAACCCCCCCCAAAATGTCATATATTGTAGCCTTCTAGTCCCTAAATGTGGTGACTGAATTCATTTTCCTTAGGCTTTTTTCTTTATTTTCATCTGGTAATTCTGCAAATGTCACAGTTCCTGTACATGGGCAGCTATACTCCTTTCTGCACTATATCTGTGGAGGAAACCATGGTTGTTACACAGGCTGGACTTTAACATGTTTACATTTGTTTATCTCTATTACATGGGTGATGAAGGTTAGCAGTTTACAGAAGAACAATAACATTGTATTATGATTCCAGTTCAGCCCACAGGAATTTACAAGGACATTGCATTTCTGGAAATATAAAATGGTATTTCTGTACCCACTGAAAATGTTTTAGCCTAATAGAAGAAAACAAATGTGGTCAAACACATCTGAAGACTGGTAATCTGGTATTACATTTTGTTGCTGGAATTAGTAATCACAGAAAGAAACAGATTACCCTATATGCTCGAGTATAAGCCGAGGCACCTAATTTCACCACAAAAAACTGGGAAAGCTTTTTGACTCGAGGATAAGCCTAGGGTGAGAAATGCAGCAGCTACTGTAAGTGGAAAAGAGATTCAACAATGCCCATTTGCACGCCTCAATGTGCCTATCGCAATCTCACCTCACTATGCCCATTGCAATCTCACCTCACTATGCCCATTGCAATCTCACCTCACTGTGCCGATTGCAATCTCACCTCACTGTGCCGATTGCAATCTCAACTCACTGTGCCCATTGTAATCTCAACTCAATGCAACTCAATGCCCATTGCAGCCTTGCCGATTGCCATACATGATTCTATACTCCTGACTGTGTACCTGATTATGGTGCAGAGTCAGGCGGCGGGTGGCCATTGTGGAAAAGTCGCACCTCCTCCTCGTTCTGTTTATCTGATTATGGTGCGTGCACTTCAGAGTAATACGGCGGGCGGCCATTGTGGAAAAGTCGCACCTCCTCGTTTTGTTCCGTGATAGGCGGAACACGCAGTTTCCCAGCAGACACTGGCCCAGATTCACAGAGCGATTACGCCTGTCTAACTGGTGTTAGACAGGAGTAATTTCAAATTTCACGCGCCGTATCACTAGTTTGAATCCTCAAACCATGATACGGCGGCTTCGGGCTTCGATCCGAGAGGCTTACGTCTTCGTAAGCCTTCGGATCTACGCTGCAATATTTTTGCGGCCGCTGGGAGGAGTCCGCGTCGTTTTCAGCGTCGGGATATGCAAATGACTTTTTACGGCGATCCGCGAAGATACGAGTGGTCTTCGCAATCGCTTACGTCATTTTTTTGCTACGTACTGTTAGACCAGCTATTTGCTGGTCTAACGGTGCGTAGCCCATGTTAAGTATGGCCGTCGTTCCCGCATCAAATTAATTTTTTTTTTTTTTTTAAGTAACTCGTTCGGGAATAGGAATGTCCGTAAACGACGCTACTCAAACAACGAATGACGTAACGACGTGATTTCGCGCAATGCACGGCGGGAAATTTCTGAACGGAGCATGCGCAGTTCGATCGCCGCGGGAATACGCCTATTTTAAATGCTTCACGCCCCCTACTCGCGTAGATGGCTTGCGCCGGGAGAAATACACTACGCCGCCGTAGTTTACTGGACAAAATCTACCGAGATTCCACGTAGAGCCAGGTAAAATACGGCGGCGTAGAGTATTTCTGATACTCTACGCGAATCTAATTGTATGTGAATCTGGGCCACTGTGTTTAGTGTTTTGCCTATCACAGACATTCTTTCATCCTCTTGTCCGCCCGCCATATGACTCTGCAGTGCATGTAATATAAACAGCACGAGGAGGAGGCGTGACTTTTCCACAATTGCTGCCCGCCATCTGACTCTGTACCATAATCAGGTACACAGGCAGGAGTATAGACTCGAGTATAAGCCGATGGGGGGCATTTTTAGCCTAAAAAAGGGCTGAAAATCTTGGCTTATACTCGAGTATATACAGTATCTGTTTCTATAAATGTAAGTGTAAAATTGACAGTTTATCAAAGTAAAAGGTGCACTGATGCCCACACTACAATTCAGAATTTGTATTATATTCTTTGATAAATAAATAAATAAAGCTGTATATGCTGTATTTTGAAAACCACAGTAAAATTGCAAACCACATCCCAAAGCTGCAATTTAATCCTTCCAGCTGACTCCATTTCTGAATTACAGAGCCTATGCAGCTGGGTCACTATTCAAAATCCGTTTCCGATTCCAACACTATAATTTAACATTTCTAAAAAAAGGGACATGTGTTCAACTGGATTGGACTGTGTAATGCAGTTTGATGCTATTGCACTTTTTTTGTGGCTGATAATGTGTTTAGAACTTCTGCAGTTTAGAAAAAAAAAAAAACGAAGATGTGGTCCAGTTTTCTGTAATGTAGTTTAAGGCTTACAAAATAACAAAGAACAAATTTTAATTTTTACCTACGAAAATTGTTCATCTCACTTTTTTGAAAAGTACAAAGAGCAATATTAATTTGTTTATTCTAATACATTGTAATTTAATTTCCATTTAGTATACAATGAAGCATTTCATTGAATAATGTCATGATCTGCTCTTCTTGGATATATCAAGTTAGATCCCATAGGGATTCAAAAAGTAAGGTTATATTTTAAGAAAACACTTATGCCCTGTACACACGACCGGTTCATCTGATGAAAACGGTCTGATGGATTTTTTCATCAGATATCCGATGAAGCTGACTTTTATCAGTCTTGCCTACACACCATCAGTTAAAAAACCGATCGTCTCAGAAATGGGTGACGTAAAACACAACGACATGCTGAGAAAAATGAAGTTCAATTCTTCCGAGCATGCGTCGACTTGATTCTGAACATGCGTTGATTTTTAAACGATCGTTTTTTTTCTATCGTTTTTTTAACCTTCAGATAATTTTAAAACAGGTTCTACGTTTTTCCACCGATGGGGGAAAAAAAAGGATGGGGCCCACACACGATCGGTTCGTCTGATGAAAACAGTCCATTTTTGCTTTATTCCTTGCTTACAAATATCTTTTCGAATAGTGTTGGATATTTCTGAATATCTTTGTATATTCTGGAAAAATCTGACAGTAGTGGACTAATTGTATTGATACAACTGTTTTTTTTTCTTCTTTTTTGTTTAGGTTTGTTATGTGAATTTTATTTGTATGTCGTTTTATATTTTCTTTTGTCTATTTGTTATAAAAAATAAAAAAAATCGAAATAGAATCAGAAAAAAAAAAATGACTGACCATAATTGTCCTTGTAATGTAAATAATTTCTGAATTTAGTACACCACACCATGAAAGTATCTTGTAGATCTGCTGATTACAACCTGTGTTAATTACAATGATATCATGGGAGTTAAAACGGTATTAAACCCCAAAATATAAAATTATTATATCACAGCATACCATTTCTTGGAGGTGATGGCTACATTTTCTTGTTTTAGGCTTTTTTTTCTTTATTCTCACCCGGTGATCCAGTAATGCCCTGTACACACGATAGGAATTTCCTATTGGCTAAAATCTGAGGGAATTTTCTGTCAGAATTCCGTTCAAGCTTCTTCCATCAGTCTTGTATAAACTATAGACACTGTCAGACTAAATCCTGACCGTCCTAAATGGGGTGACGTAAAACACCATGACGAGCCGAGAAAAATGAACTACAATGCTTCCGAGCATGCGTCAACTTGATTCTGAGCATGCGTGGGTTTTTTCTCCTTTGGAGTTTCACACAGATGATCAGAATTTCCCATAGGATTTTTTTCCATCAGAAAAAAATAAAACATGTTCTATTTCCAAACTCTGACGGAAAAAAATCCTATGGGGGCCACGCACGATAGGAATTACTGATGAAAAAAATCCATCTGACTTTTTTCATCAGAAATTCCTATCGTGTGTACGAGGCATTATTCTGTTATTTTTCAACTTTTTTTTTTTTTACAGACCAAGGTGGTTGAGACTTGAGACAAACCATTTACCACTGATAGGGTACTTGCAATGGTCAGAAAATATATACATTTATGTAAAATCTTTGAAGTAAAAGGAAAATTTAAAACTGTTGCTGTAACTGCTTAAAGATGTTATCTGGAGTTTGTCTTTAATTTAATTTATTATTGATTTTAATTAATTTAAATCCATCTAAATCTGCTAGTGCATCTAACACTAACCATTCCCCAGCGTGACAATGCTGCTGACCTAAGGTGTCACCATTGCTCCTGCATCCAGGATTGGACAGCCTTAAGCCTTGTACACACGCTCTGTTTTCTTGGGCAATAACCAGCAAGAAAACTGCTGGTAGAACTTTCTTGCCGAGTATACCGAGCGTGTGTACGAGGCTTTGAGGTTTCTCGTCGAGGAAACTGCCCAGAATCTAGAAGAGAAAAATAAAGAACATGTTCTCTATTTTGTTGTCGTGTGATTCTCGGCAGTGTGTGTATACTTACCTCTCCATGGAAACCTACTCATGCTCAAAATGACTTTGACGCAGGCGCGGGAGCTTCCAAGGCATAGGTAGGGCATAGCAAGATGGCGGCGACGGCATCGCATGTGACGAGGGCATGCTCGTTATAGTCAATGACGTCACCGCATTCGTGCCATTCAAAAGAACGACGGTTCTTTTGAAAGTAGTGTCTGTACAATCGGCTGGCAAGAGATTCTTGCCAAGAATCTCATCAGGAAAAACAACGTTTTTTCTCTGATGAGATTCTGGGCCGTGTGTACAGGGCTTTAGACAGGGAGTGTGTTACAGACCAGATCACAGGGTGAAAATAAGGGGAAAAAGCCTAAAAACAGAAATCTAATGCAACCATCACAATAAAGAATTGGTAAACTGCAGTGTATTACATTTATGAAGGCAAAAACATCAAGGAAACGGATGTTTGCACTGAAGTTGCTAGCAGTTGAAAAATAACAGCATTCTATTTTAACATACTGCATGTTTATTAAATTATGGCATACATGCTATTTGTGTTTAATGAATTATGTGCTCTGATACAGTGGAAAAATGCAAAACTGTGTATGCAAGCCTACTTTTACGCTGAAAGCATCGGCCATTAGCTTTTGCGCCTTTTTTTACCCCAAAAAAGGGTAAAAGGTCCAGTTTTGTGGCGCTTTCAAAGTACTTTTAAGGCGCTTTGAAAGGGCAGCCTATTCATTCCAATGGGCAGGGAATTTTGGGAGCCCTAAATACAGCACCCTCAACCTGCCCCAAAGATGCTGCTTGCAGGACTTTTCAGAACGTCCTGCAAGCGCACCGCCCCAATGTGAAAAGACACACCGAAATGAATGGATGGGGTTTTTCAAGCCTTTTGCAGAGGCTATTTCTATTGCTAAAGCGCCTGAAAAGCACCCCAGTGCGAAAGAGGTCTAATAGATAAACATGTAGAGTCGGCAGTTACTAAATGTAAGATGTTAGACAAAAACCAAGTAATCTGGGACACTTGTGAAAAAAGCTGAAACAGGCAGACTTTACGGTAACACAAAGCTAAGCAGGCTCAACAAGGCTTTCTGGGACACATGAACTTACTGTGATGTTAGCTAACTTTGCCTCTGAGGAAGCTAATGAATTGGTAGACCCGTTCATCTTCATTAAGATGCTAGTTAAAATAAAACATCTTATCACTGCCTTCATCAAGAATAGTGTCAATTCCAAGATTTGGAAATAATTCCATACATGAAAAAAAGTGTTTTGACTATTATTAATCTGGTGCTTACCCATATAATTAAAGATGTTGCCAAAAAACAGAAAGATACAAAAATTCTAAAGAAAAACAATATGGTTAAATGGCCCTTATTTAGAACTGGGCTCTAAGATGGCCTGCCTAATTGAGGTCCTGTACCATTTTCTTAAAAATTATCTATGTTTGTAAGGCTTTTTTCATCTTGCTTCTTTTTTCCTTTCACATTTGAAGTAAGAGATGAAGCTTGAACGCTATGGGGTGTATTTATATAGAATCTGCATAGCAATTCACCCAGTGAAAGTACACGTACATTCCTTTTGGAGGCGAAAAGGAGTATTAAACTATTTTCTGTGCTGGACAATTTTTTATTCCATTGATTTAAAATGGAAAATACAGCATCTAGTAACTAGATCACACAAAGTATTACAGGATCTTACTATAAGGCCCCTTTCACACAGGTATTGTTTCACTTTAAGTACATTTTCGTTTTACATACATGCTCTGGTCCGATTGTGTACTTAAAAGTGGGGTATGCCTGTATATTCTTCCTCTGTTCACCTGACTTGGCCTATTGTTGCAACAGCATACGTAAATTTTTAATTTTTCTTGCTAAATGAGGCTCAATTAGTGGAGTCCCCTAAATGATTTAGGAACATTTAACAAGAGGAATACATTTTAAAAGAGAAGTAAATAGTAAACAATCATACTCGCCTAGGTAGCTGCAACATTAATCCAAGATTCAGGATCTATATGTCGCCCACCGACTTCACACTGAGAACTGAGAAAATAAAGACCGCTGATCACTCAGTTCTCAGGTCCACTCTGAGCATAGATTGGTGAGTGTTAGTCACTGCTCTGGGCTCTACTGCCGCGTACACACGACTGTTTTTCATGACGAGAAAAATTCAATTTTTTAAATTGGTTATGAAAACTGGTCATGTATGCTCCAGAGCATTTTTCTCAACGAGAAAAATGGGCGTTAAAAATTTAGAACCTGCTCTATTTTTTCTTGTCGTTTTTCACGTTGTTCTCTTTCACATCGTGAAAAACGGTCATGTGTACGCTTTAACAAAAGGGAAAAAAACACACATGCTCAGAAGCAAGTTATGAGATGGGAGCGCTGGTTGTGGTAAAACTAGTGTTCATAATGGAGATAGTACATTCGTCACGCTGTAAGAGACTGAAAAGCACGAAGACTGAAAAGCGCAAATCGTCTCTCACCAAACTTTTACTAACATGCGTTAAGACGAAATCAGCAAAAGAAGCCCAAAGGGTGGTGCCATTCAAATGGAACTTCCCCTTTATAGTGCTGTCGTGTTGTCGTATGTGTTGTACGTCACGCGCTTTACTTGAGCATTTTTTTTTTACAATCGTGTGTATGCAAGGCAGGCTTGAGAGGAATCACATCGAGAAAAACAGTTTTTTTCCATGACATGAATAAAGGTCGTGTGTACGCAGCATACCCCTCCAGCATTCACTGTAGAACCGGGGGGGGGGGGAGGGTATGAACAGCTGGCTCAGGTTTTCAGTGGCACACTGAGATACTGAGCAAGCTACTGGTCTAGTATATGGGCAGCTCCTGCCATTATTGTCAGTATCCCTGCAGAGCCTGTACCAGCTTTGACTTCAACTGAGAGACAGTTTTATCCTGCTGTTGGCTAAATCTGGGTTTACAAAAGTGTAGAACGAAGTGCATTTCTGTGCCCAACAGGAGAAATATGGGCAAAATAGCTTTGGCCATACCTGTTCTTTTAATAATAATGTCTTAAATAGTGTAATACATACATAAAACAATACCCAGTGGAGTTGATTTACTCGAGTGATAGAGCATGTTTACTTTGAAAAGTGTATGTTCAGTTATCTGCATGAATGAGGTGAAGACAAGTTCCTTTTAATAATCATCCAATCATTTGCAAGCAACATTTCTCTTGATTCAAAGTGAATCAAGAATCATCTTGTTTATTAATCTAAGTAATTATATACAAAGTGTACAGTCTCTACTCCCTTAGTAAATCAACAACTATCTGTATACTGTAGTGAGTATGATGAACCTACCACCTACGTACCATTTAAAAGTTGTGGCGAAGTAGTAAAAATATATCAAATATGCCATTTCGTTTTCCTAGACTAGATGCTATTAAAAGAAAAAATACGGTCTGCTTATGGAATTTATACAACACAGAAAAAAAAAACATATTAGATAACATAAATTTGAATGCAATATATAGTTTTTGTAAACTTTCTTTTACAATATTTCCTGGATAATAAATAATGTGTCTACAGTCTATAGCACATGATGTTTCCATGTACTTACTTTGGATTGCCGGCACTGGGTTTCTTTCTTCTAAAGATACTCAAAAAGTTATTTGATCTACAAGGAGTTTTTCCATCACCAACATGCATGCGCACGACATCTGACGTGGTAAAAGCACTCCGGACATTTCTCTCTGGCTTTGCAATAATAATATACATCTTGGGAGTAAACATACAGCCCAAAGCAACAGTGACACTAAGGCTGACAGCAAAGGAAGTAGTGATGATCTTGTAGTTGCTCCCAAAATAAATGGGTACAAATGCTAGCCAGATAATGCAGGTAGTGTACATTGTGAAAGCAATGTATTTAGCCTCGTTGAAATTAGCTGGAACATTGCGAGTCTTAAAAGCATAGTATGTGCAGCTCATGATAAGAAGTCCATTATAGCCAAGGGGAGCCACCAGTCCTAAATTACTAGTGTTGCAGATTAAGTAGACATCTTTAATGCTTGGATAGGATAGGATTGGCGTTGGAGGCTCCATGATAATTAAAGTGATTAACACTGTTAGTTGCAGGCTGATCAAAACTGAAGCAATGATAACTTGGGCACAGGCACTCATAAAACGGGGTTTACGAGTACAGATCTTCTTCTTGCTTCCTGCTAGTATGCGAGCAATACGATTGGTTTTGGTTACCAAAGCAGAGTAGCACATGGCCGAAGAGAGACCAACCAAGAGTCGCTGCAGATAGCAAGATGTAGTGGTGGGCCTTGCTATTAGTGTAAAAGGACATATATAACCAAGGAAAATCCCAGCTAGTATAATGTAACAAAGTTCTCGACTGGAAGATTTAACCACAGGAGTATCTCTGTAAAGTATGAAGATCAATGTGACAAACATAGTGATAAGGATACCCACACAGGAGAAGGCCACTGCAATCATAGACTCAATATCACTCCACTGTAGATATTTGATAACTATTGGCTGACATCCTGTTGGACAAAATAAATAAGTGTTACTGTTAGAAATGCTTTTAGAATTATTACTATATAAAACATTGTCATCTGGTAGCCAAAAATGTGACATATCCATAATTGTTAACAAAAATTTATTAAAGGGTTAGTTTATCAAAAAACTACCTATTGCAGATACGGGATGTCTGTAGATAAAACTAAAAAATTGCCTTGCAATAGCTGTAGGTCATTTATGTACTGTACCTCATGAAGCCTGACTGAAATTACTATTCACCTCCACTATCACAGCAGTGAGCTCTTTCTTTTAAACCCCCTTACATGTGCTCTCCCTACCCTGATGCAGGAGCTTTGAGCTCACAGTTGACAGCTCATTCCTGTGATGTGGAGGAGGGCAGTAATAGCTGGACCTCCCTTAGCAATGCTCTAGCAACATCCTGTGAGTTTTCCAGACAGGCTTCATGAGGTACGTAAATGGTCTTACTCCTATAGTAAGGACATTATTCTTAAAAGAGAAGTATGGGTTTTCAGTTTTTTTTAGATTCATACTTACCTCGGTGGATGGAGCATCAGACCGATGCTCCATCTTTCACCCAACGTCTTTGCACTGAGAACCGAGCCACCGAACACTGCCGATGGCTCGGTTCTCACAGACACCCGAAAGGAAAGCTGCTGCTTGTCAGTCAGCGTCTTTCCTCTCAGCTTCTCCACTCTCATTGGAGCGCTGAGCTGCGAAGGGGCGGGGAAAGGCTGTCTTAGCGGCTCACTGAGCCGCTGAGACTGGCATCAATCAGGGCAGCTGACGCACGTCGTAATGACGCGTTTCCCCCGACTGATGGCAGTGACGTCATCGGAGAGCGGATTTCAGACCACTCTCCGCTGAAAACGGGTCACAGGAGTGCAAAACTAATTGCACTCCTGTGACCCTTAGGAGAAGACCAGACTAAAAAGCTCATGCTGGACTTCTCCTTTAAGTTAAAGCTGCACAGTTTGTTTTCATCTGCAGAAGTCTCTTATCTGCATAGGCAGTTTTTTTGGTAAAGGTGAACTAAAACTTTAATAAGCAAGGAATATTATTCTAATTCTAATATATATTATAAATAATTGTTTAGCTTTAGCTTGAAAGACACAGTAATATTTGTTTTAATAATAGCCTTATTATTAAAGGAACACTTGTTTTTTATTAGATCAATTGATTGCTGTAAGCTAGGTCAATTAAATATCACTTACCTCGTTTTTCCTTTTGACCTCCAAAATACAGCAATCCAGGTTTATTTATATATATATATATGCACAAAAACGTTTGGAAAATGGTTAATAGCAAAGATCATCTGTTTCTACCAACTACCTAATTAAACCAATTTTTGCCTATGATGCAGAAATTTAATGTAGTGAGATTTTCAATCTACGTATTAACTGTGTTTTCTTCCCCATTTTATGTGATTTAAAAAATGTGTCTGCTTCAGAATGTTGTTTTGTCAACAATCTGGGTTTCTGATAATAATTTAAAACATTTAATGGGTAATCTGTACCAATCTTGGGCCCCTAGGGTGCTCATTTTTGAAAATTGTGTTAACACTGCCTGGATAGAAAGAAAGACATTAGCTTTTAAGGAGCCAGTATGGTCTTTTTTGTCAGTCCTATCACTGCTTAAAAAAAGGCAATTTATAAAATTTATAAAATGTAGTGCTGTGGTTTACAAAAGTACATTACACTTTGGCTACATCAGGACTCTGAAACACGCACAGCTTCTTTTAAATAAACACACAGGGAAAAAGAGCAAGGACAAAATAGCCAAGTCACATGACATGTCAAAGTCATGTGATCTGCCTATCTTGCAGTTACAGAGTGCTCACTGCAGAGTTATGCAGACAGTACTCAGTGGAATACCGCAAGCTCCACACTATGGCCTTCATTTTAGGAATAAGTACCCATTCTACTCTAAAAATAGCCCCCTTGTCTGTATTGGGGAGATTTAGAGCCGGTTCACACAAGGGCAACACGACTTCTAGCACAACTTTGGGAGGAAACTTGGACACGACTTGAGTATGAATCATCAGGCAATTTACAAGGCAACTTCAAGTTGCCTCCAGGACAGTACAAGGCAACTTCAAGTTGCCTCCGGACAGGAGGCTTTCCAGTGGCCAACCAAACAACAATCAGCTCTGTGGGAGGGAGGGGTTTGCCTGAGAAATGTATGTTCTCTTCCTGTATTGTTGCTTCAGTTAAGACAGTGATCCGACTTCTGAGGCAACTTCCATTGAAATCAATGGGTACAAGTTGCCTACAAGTTCGGATTGAAGTAGTACAGGAACCTTTTCTGAAGTCGGAGCGACTTCAATAGTGTATATTAAGACGACTCCATTCATTTCCATTGATTTTCTCAACCACCCGACTTGGGATGACTTGGGGCAACTTCAAGTCGGATCCCAGGTCGCCCCTGTGTGAACCGGCTCTTACAAAAACTGGTGTGCACAGAATCTGATACAGCTGTGATTAGTAACCAATCAGTTTCCAACTTCAGCTTGTTCAATTAAGCTGTGTCAATTAAACCTAGAAGCTGATTGGTTACTATGCACAACTGCATCAGCTTCTGTGTGAACCAATTTTAGTTAATCTCCCCCCAAGTGTTCAGAAAACTGTCTGCTGGAAATATCCTAACTTGACATTTACGTTTACTATATAATCGTGCAGCTCACAGCATTTTCAAAAGAAAACAAAGGTCAGAAGGGAAGGTTTTTACATAAAGCTTGCTCATATGACAAATGAGTCAAAGAAAATGGTAAATTATTGGTGATTTAAACTAAGCGGGTCTATTTTTTTTAAATATTTGCTGGATGAATTTCACAAGCATTCACCCAGCTGCCACAAATTCTGACCTTCTAAATATGTTGATTTTCTACAATCTTCAACTCCATCTAGTTGCCATAATGCAGTATTGACACTTAAATTCAATTTTGGAATGCTGTCTGCTCTTTTATTTGAAAATGTAATGCCGCGTACACACGATCACTTTATGTGATGAAAAAAAACGACGTTTTCTGTGAAGTAAAAAGCGACGTTTTTGAAACTTCAATTTTCAAAGACGATGTTGCCTACACACCATCGTTTTTTTCACAATGCTCTAGCAAAGCAAGGTTACGTTCACCACTCTTTTCCATTGAAGCTCTCTTCATTACTAGCTTCTGGGCATGCGCGGGTTGAAAAACGTTGTTTTAAACAACGTTTTTGGCTACACACAGTGATTTTTTGTGAAACAAAAAACCACATTTGAAAACCGACACAAAAAATTGAAGCATGCTTCAATTTTTTTTTGTCGTTTTTCACAAGACATAAAACAACGTTTTCCCCCACACACGGTCATTTAAATTGACGTTTTTTAAAAACTTTGTTTTTTTTTCATCACATAAAGCGATCGTGTGTACGCGGCATAAGTTCTTTGCCACCTTCCCATACCCCTGCAGCAATAATCTTCCGGTGATGCTGGGGTTAATATAATAGACTGGACCTGTCACAGACACTCATCAAGAGTGTTAACTATGCCAGTCCTTTATGCCCCCTCCCCTGTTCATAAAAGTTATACCATAGCGTGCATCCATGGAAAGCCCTTTATCAATAAAAGATAGGTAGATGAATGAAAGTCGGCCTCCATTCTAAGTTTGATTTCCATTGATGAAAACTATAGTATAGATTCTATAAATACAGAAGGGGGAGAAAAGGGGGTCAAAGTTGGCACTTATGCCAAGTGGCTGATTCAGCTGATCATAATAATCCTGAATCACAAGATTACACCTGCATGGGGGGGGGGGGGGGGGGGCAAAGGACTTCAGTTTTAAATAAGGAGAGCAGCCAACACCACAAGGGACACTTCACATTGTGCTGATTAAAAACAAATAGGCTTTCAATTTTAAACTTCAATTTGCATTTAATATATTGTACAGGATTCCAGGGTTGGCTCCTGGATGGGAGTATGTGTTCCCGATGTTTGGTTTGGTTTGTGTTCCCTTTATGGGGATGACAATAAGCAGTGTAGAGTACAGTCTGGATCACTGTTCAGGGTGAGTGGGTTTAGCTAGGAACTTGCAGTTTACCCCAGATTATTAAAGTGGATGTAAACCCGATTCATGAAATTTGACCTAAGCACATATATATATATATATATATATATATATATATATATATACAGTACAGACCAAAAGTTTGGACACACCTTCTCATTCAAAGTGTTTTTTTTTATTTTCATGACTATGAAAATTGTAGAGTCACACTGGAGGCATCAAAACTATGAATTAACACATGTGGAATTATATACATAACAAAAAAGTGTGAAACAACTGAAAATATATGTCATATTCTAGGTTCTTCAAAGTAGCCACCTTTTACAGCAGACACATCTCTAGAAGAACTGTTAAGAGGAGACTGTGTGAACCAGGCCTTCATTGTAGAATATCTGCTAGGAAACCACTGCTAAAGAAAGGCAACAAGCAGAAAAGACTTGTTTGGGCTAAAGAACACAAGGAATGGACATTAGACCAGTGGAATCAAAGCCCTGAGTCCCATGTGTTTCTGCTGTTTTGTTGCTCTGTTATCAGCATGATAACTTCTGACAAGTTCTCCATCAACTAAGATAAAACCAGCCTGAAATTTGTGTAGAAGGAGGTTGCTATAAATATATTAGCAGAGAGCTTGATTGTCACAGCATAGCTTTGTAACTGGTGCCTATGTGAAGGGGGTGTGCCTTTCCCCCAATCAGCTGTCTTGGCTGTATGCCAAGAATCGACTTTCAGTGCTGAGCAGGAAGATACATCTCTAACATGATGTACGCTTTCTAAAGAGTATATAATTCTGAAAACAGCAGATATGCATGTAAAACTTATGTAGGGAGATTTATTTCATCCTTGTGTATCATCTGAGGCTGTTCACTTCACTGGGTTTAGGAGAGGGTTTACATCCACTTTAAGTCCTTGTATGAGTCCTGAAATTTGGAGACTCTTAAAAATGTTGGGTGGGAAAAAGCCTCCAAACCTGACTACAGATACTTTGGCCCTAAAAAGGGTTAACCCACTTGAGAGGGCTGAAAAGGGCAGGGAAAAGCCAGCAGATGTCCAAGAGGTGTTGAGAGGGCTGTAAGCTGCCTGGCTACTGAGACTTTGCTTGACTCTTTTGAATTTTTGGGGCCCCTGGAGCAGGCAGAAACTTTAAATCATGTTGTGGGACAGGTTTATACTGGTGGTGAGCCAAATCTTTATTTTTGTACCAGAAGTGTATGAGCTAACATCTACTTAACCCTACTTATAATAATGCCATAATTTAATAACACTTTGCATCACGCTGTAATTGCTGGTAGCCCAAAGCCACCATCATCTAATTTCTATTTGTGCTGTATTTATTTTAAAGGAGTTGTAAAGGCAGGAGGTTTTTTAATCTTAATGCATCCTATGCAGCAGCCTCCCCAGCCCCCCCAAAATTACCTAACTGAGCTCCTTCTCTTTCCAGCAATGTCCACAATCCCCTAAGCCACCCAGTACACTCCTCAAGATTGGCTGAGACAGAGAAGTGGCACTATTGGCTCCTGTGGCTGTCAATCAAAGTCAATCAGCCAATCAGGGGACCAGGTCGGGGCTCCACGTCTGAATGGATACACAGAGCTCTGACTCAGCTTGGGTGACCCCTTTAGCAAGCTACTGGCGGAGGGGCACTCAAAAAGGGGGACAGATCAGCAAAGAGGGACCCAAGAAAAGGAGGATCCAGACTGCTCTGTGCAAGACCAACTGCACAGAGGAGGTAAGTATAACAAGTTTGTTATTTAAACAAACAAAAAAAAGGAGCCTTTAACTTTAAATACACCTTCATATTTTTGCTGTTTATACTGACACATCATGCAAAAACATTACACCATTTTCATTGATTATGGAACTGCAGGGATGGCATGTTACTTCTAATAAAAATGGCAGTTATGAAATATTATAGGTATTAATTACTAATCTTAATTCTAAAATGTTTACTTTTTACCACTTATTTATGAGGTATTTGATGAGATACATGCATAATATAATTAATTTAGTTTAGATGTTTGCCCGCAATCTAGAAGAAACACATAAGGTTCATTTAAGGTTCACAGTCAACAAGATGTTTAACTTTAGGACAAACAATAATCATTGTGTAGCGGATCCTTTTGATCCGTTATACATTAAGCAAATATGTTGTTGCAGAGCAAAACAGAGAAGGAAAACAGCATTTACATATTTATTGTACAATTTAAATTCAGCACTTTAACAAACAGTTTGTTGAAGGTAATCTCCATCTGCTTGGCGCTTACTACGATGCTACCTTATGGTGTTTTTATAGCATCCCAATGTGAGTCTTTTTTGTGACTTACATAAGTAGTTATAAAGCAAGCTCCTTGTACACCACTTTAAAACAATCTTCAAAATCAAATGATTTCCAGTTGGAGCATCAAAAATGTCAGTTTTCATAATGTGACATTAAAAAGAAAAAGACAAAAAAGATTTTGCTACAAGCATTAACAAAAAAAAAAAAAAGCAGAAGCTCCTTTCAACTCTACTGCACCTGTTCTTGCTCTAAAAAGCAATCCCTTGTTCGCCTCATTATTAAAATGAGACACAAACAGACACAAAGTAAAGGAAAAAAAAAAAGCTGAACTGGAGACAGGTATAAAAACACTAAAGCCGCGTACACACGATCAGTCCATCCGATGAGAACAGTCTGATGGACCGTTTCCATCGGTCAACCGATGAAGCTGACTGATGGTCCATCGCGCCTACACACCATCAGTTAAAAAAACGATCGGGTCAGAACACAGTGACGTAAAACACAACGACGTGCCGTGAAAAAAATGAAGTTCAATGCTTCCAAGCATGCGTCGACTTGATTCTGAGCATGCGTTGATTTTTAACCGATGGTCATGCCTACTAACGATTGGTTTTGACTTATCGGTTAGGAATCCATTGGTTAAATTTAAAACAAGTTGGCTTTTTTTTAACCGATGGATAACTAACCGATGTTGCCCACACACGATCGGTTTGGTCCGATGAAAGCGGTCCATCAGACCGGTGACCTCTGTTTAACCTATTGTGTGTACGAGGCCTAATTCATGCAGATTTGTGTTTTTTAAAATAAATATGTAGGGCCAGATTCAGGTAGATGGGTTCATCTTTGTGCCGGTATAACGCAGCGCATATACGTTCCACAGACGCAAACTAGTGAGGCAAGTACAGTATTCACCAAGCACTTGCTCCTAAGTAACTTAAATGTGAAGGCGCAAGTAGGTGTAAGTGGAATTGGGTGTGACCTTATGCAAATGATGGTCTGAGCCTGCATCTGACACTTACACCTGGCCTATCATCCACGGAGCATGCTCAATGACCTTGGTGTCTGAACGCTTCCCTGTGAGCATGCTCACAACTACCCCGGCCCAACTTCCTGAGATATGCCGGCCCAACCGGCTTATGCCGAGCCTAAAAATAAGCCCAGACATGCGCCCGTCCGGTGCAAATTTCCCCCCTTAGGGAAGGTACTTTTGTCTAATGATGCCGGCTACTATAAATACAGGCAAGGAGAGGAGGAAAAAATACTTTAGCCCCGAGGAGAAGGCTATCATTGTGGCAGGGATGCCTCCTCCTCCTCCGTACCAGCGGACCCATTAGTATTGCTATGACCTCGGCTGCCCCTGGCAGACAGATGTGTTGTCCTGCAAGTGGGGTTGCTCAGCTTGCTAAGTTCGTCCATAATGGTGCTGCTTTAGCTGCTCTCCAGCTGACCTGTGCCCGTCAGGTGTAAAGATAAAGCAGCTATTTGTAGGAACAACTTTGCGCCGGACTTAGGACTTACACACGGCGCACGTAGCCTGCGTCTGGCACAAATACATACGCGAATCGGCATATCTCCCTCATTTGCATATTTGAATAGGAAATCAATGGGCGCACCAGATCTGTCCGGCCTAAATATGCACCTAAGATAGGCCGGCGTAGGAAAGTTAGGTCGGTCGGAGGAAGCCTATTTTCAGGTGTATCTAGTTTGGTGGGTACGGCGCATAGATAAGACGGTGCATATTTACACTTAGGCCGCGCATTTCGAGATAAGCCGCTTAACTTCTTACTGAATCTGGCCCGTAGTATTTACAGTAAATGGGACTAATGTAAGTATCTGAATTTGCCTTCTGCAATTCTTAAGCCCTGTATACACGATCGGTTTGTCTGATGAAAACAGACCGTTAGACCATTTTAATCGGACAAACCGATCGTGTGTGGGCCCCATCGGTTTGTTTTCCATCGGTGAAAAAAAATAGAACATGTTTTAAATTTTTCCTATGGATAAAAAAATTATAGAAAAAAACGATTGTCTGTGTGGAAGTCCATCGGCCAAAAATCCACGCATACTCAGAATCAAGTCAGCACATACTCGGAAGCATTGAACTCCATTTTTCTCAGCACATCATAATGTTTTACATCATCGTGTTGGACACGGTCGGATTTTTGACCGATGGTGTGTAGGCAAGACTGATGAAAGTCAGCTTCATCGGATATCCGACGAAAAAATCCATCAGATATCCGATCGTGTGTACAGGGCTTTACACAGCAGTACTCAGATTGGGGGAAGGAGTCAATCAGTTGTATTGCATGAAAATACACTAGTATGAAACATCCTGGGGTTGATTTGGTAGGTGAGTAAAGACAAATAAGCTGTTCATTTTTTTCCTAAGCTTAGTAAATGTGGGAAAAATCCAGTTTACAAAGAATACCCAATCATGTACAAGAAAACTAAAAACAGCATCTTTGCTTGGACACGAATGGATAATGGAAGATATACATAATTTGCTAAGCTAAGGGAAGGTTCCTCTTGCAAAGACAAAATCCCCTTGTAACATGAACAGCCGATTTGCCTTTTAAAAAATCACCACTGATAGGAGTAAAGAGCAGAGTTACAGAGAGGTGGTTTGTTGTTTCACCTTTACTGTCTAGTCACTGGCTAGGGACATGGATAGGACATTATTGTATTACTTATTTCTAGTTTGGGTACCAGTGCAGTTCTGCAGACTAAATCCCAGGGATAAACAGAGAGAATGACAAATCTTTTGGACAGTAAAACAGATTTCATACATGGATTTAAAAAAAGATGTGTGGGATGTAGATGCAACATCAGTTGTTGCAGCTGTCCCTTGGCGGTGTGTTGTCAGATTCCGCTCCCCATCACAGAATTCTATGGAAGTGACGTTCCGTCTCCTCCATCTTGCTACACCCCACACTCCATCTTGCTACACCCCACACTCCAAATACTGTATTTAAGCATATAAACTCTGTTTTGTGTTGAAAACAAATGTGAAATCTAAATCTCCGGTGGGTGTAACAAGATGTCCGCTTGCCCCCTTCACACTCTATCATTACTGTGCAGGAGAGTGGGGTGTAGAAAGATGGCGGCGACAAAATGTCACTTCCGCAGCATTCTGTGATAGGGAGTGGAATGTGACACTACACCGGCTCTACACCGAGAACTAAGCAATCAAAGACCACTGATCACTCTATGCTTTTCCCCTCTAACGCTCACTGGATTACATGATTGTAGAGGGGGCAGGAGTGGCTGGTGCAGATTCTCAGCCATCACTGAGAGGTAGATCCTGACATTATTGTTGGGATCCCTGCAGAGCCTGGACCAGTGCTATGATGCCAGTCGAAAGCAGGATTTAGCCTGTTGTCGGCTGAATCGGGGTCACCAAGCTTTGCAAGTGCACTCCTGTGACCCGCAGGAGTTGTATGGCCAAAAGTGCTTTGAATATCTCCTTTAATTTAGCAGTTTGCCTGCACCAGCACACAAATAACAATAACAGACACAAAAATACAAATACTAAGAAGACCAAATTGCGCTTTCAATTCATTTCAATAAAGAGGGGCATTTTTTGAGCGTTTTTATAGCGCCCAAAAGCTGCTCCAAAGATGATGCTTGCAGGACTTTTTTCAACTCCCCGCCAGTGCAACGCCTCAGTGTGAAAGGGTAAGGCGTTTTTACAGTGCTTTCAGTTCATTTTAATGGAGAGGAGCGTTTTTTCAGCGCCCAAAAGCTGCTCCAAAGATGCTACTTGCAGGAGCGTTAAAGGGTCTATTGTGATGCATGGAGAGCGTTTTATGAGTGTTTTAATAGCGCTATTTTTAACGCTAAAACGCTGTAAAAACGATTCAGTGTGAAAGGGGTCTAAAGCGTAATTTTAGGATGTACATTTCAACAAAAGCTGGACAAATCACACGTTTCTTATGCAAGTTAAAAATAAAGGGCCAGATAAATAAAATAAAGGGCCAGATTCCAGTTACGCCGGCGTAACAGGAGATGCGTGGTGTAAGTCTAATTGTGCGCGTGCGTTTCGATGCACGGCATCCCCAAAACGAGATACGCAAGAAATCTACTTTTTTTTGTCCAGCGTAATTTCGTTAGACAGGCGCATCCGTCCGCGCAAAACTGCGCTATGCACACCATTGATTTGCTATTCAAATATGCTAATGAGGGAGTTACGGGGATCCACAAAAGAACGTTGGTGCAGCGCACGCTACGCGCTGTGCGCAACAGCTAAATGTCCTATCTAAAATTAGACCATATAAAAGCTGCTCTAAAATTACAAAATTCGTCTACATGTCAGATAAAGCAACAATGTTAGTGAGGAGCTGAGCAGTCACACATGTTGCCCAACAAACTGTATGCCAACATGCCAGTGTCATCCATGCTCATAGCTATACTACTGACTTTAGATGAGCAAAGAAGGAGGAGGGCACTGAGGAGGGCACTGAGGAGGGCACAGGATTTATTTTTATTTATTTATTTTTTCTAATTTTTTTTTTTGGCTTATATCAACTTTTCAATTTAATCTAATCTAATACAATATTCTTAGCTGATACAAGCCCCTCAATCTTCACTCTTCACTCTTCACGGGAGAGGATATATCACACACGCCTAGACATCTATGGCATGGGTGATTCTGAGGTGTCTCGCATCTTCAGATTCACCCCTCATGCCATCATGGAATTAACCACAACCCTGCAGGAGGACATCACCAGCCCAACACATGACACTACCCATGACACCCATGACAGCTACATATACAATCATAGCCCCATCCCCACAGATTTCAACAGAACATGTATGGGGACAGCTGGCTGGTTGGTGAGTGACATGGGTGGCAGGCATGACTGCCCCCCCCCCTCATGATGCACACATCACAAGGGGCACATGCACTACTAACATCCTCCTGTCTTTTCCCTTCAAGGTGACTCTGCATATGCACTGGGACCCCATCTCATGACCCCATCTCATGCCAGCTCACATTATGCATCTTTGCACGTTAAACACACACATTAATCATGGCACAATGAGAATGCAGGCATGCACACCACTGTGGTCCCTAGCACACACACCCCACATCCTCATCACATTGGATTGGCACCAGTCCACCATGCAGGACTTGTGAACTGCAACGCCATGCCACGGCTCCAATTATGTCACTGTACATTCATACACCTTTCACACGGACCTGGGGATCATTTCTCCACCACAAATGAGGGTTACCCCCCTTTTCCGGCAGGAATGTCACCCCCACATTCCCAAACAGAACCAAAAAAAAAAAAGCCCAGCAAAACTATAATTTAAACAAAATAACAACAAAGAAAACACATGAAAGACAAAAATCACTCTGCAAAACAGTCCCTAAATATCTCAAAGACACGTCACAAACAAACAAACAAACGCTAAGAAACAACAGAAAAAAAGCACCTTGTTGTATAGGGAGGGATACAAAGGGATGTACTTTTGCAAAGGAAGTGCGTTTGTGTCTGTCTATTTATGCTGTTTGCGTAGTTCACTAATTTGCCCTAGTCCACTTCCAATTTCACTGATTGCGCCGTTCCCGAGTTGTGAGCATGCGCACAGAGGTGCTGACCATGGTCTGCTTCAAGCGCGCATGCGGTCACGGCTCATTTCCATGTAACACGCCCACGTCCTTCCCAATTTGTATTACTCCGCCTTGCGCCTCTGAAATAACGTTGCGCAGGCGCAAATTTCTGCGTAAAAGCGACGAGAATAGGGTGATTGCGCCGCTACATTGCGCCAGTCTAACGTAAAGGCGGTGCGCTACGCCGGTCCAATAATGCGCAGATGTACCTGAATCTGGCCCAAAGTACCTACCACAAACTATTCCCTAAATAGGCTGCAGCAATTTTCCATTAATTATTAAACATTCCTGTAAAATGAAATAATCACAATTCATTTATATAAAGACCTCCCACCTGTTAAATAAGGGTTAGGCCACCACCCTAGATCACAGGCTGTACAGGTAAACTCGTCTTGCACAAACTCATTCTCTTTGCAAGGGGTACAAATCCAGCAACAGCTAACTTCACCTTTTCTTATAACCTGTGTCAAGGTAGAAGAAAGAAGAAAATGAAATTCAGATTTCTGACCAAATATAATAACGAACAATCCTTTTATTTTAATTTCTTTAAAGGCTGAATACCTATAGTGTTGTGTATAGATAAAAAATAAATAATAATAAAAAAACATTATCAATACTTTTTCCCCCCTTTTTTTATAAGTGATCACATCCCCCCTGTTCCCTCTGTTCTCAGCTGCATAAGAGCTGGGGGAGGAGAAGCAACAGCACAACTGATCATTCCAGTGAAAGCCTGTGCAGGGAGGCGTGTCAGGACAAGTCTGATCATTGGAGGAGAGTACACTGAGTTCCCATCACACCTAGGGAACTGACCACAATGAGCTCTCCTGCCTAGTGTGGTCAGGTTTTAACAGAAAAACAGGGGGACAGGCAACAGAGGGAACACCAAGGATTTCACATAAAGGAAGCAAAAAAATTTAAAATAACAGGATACTTTTTCCACATATCAGGAATTTGAAATGCTGGGGTAAAAACACTTGAACCATCAAATGTATAGCTAATTTCATAGAGAAGGTCAATATTAAAAAATATATATTTATGCTTATAACTGCTGGTCTGCTGCTTTTTCTTTATACTGTGCAAGTATGCAAAGCATATTTGCCAATATTGTTGCCACACTGACACTAATGAAGAGGGAGGGGATTAATATTACTGCTTTTGCTCTGAACTGAAGACCACTTCCCAGGAACTTTTTAGCTGTGTCAGTGGCAGCGTGCCATTTCCATATATAATGGTGTAAGAAGTGAATATAAGGCCCCTTTCACATTGAGGCGCTTCTAAACTGCCAGTAAAAACACTGAGCGCTTTTAACCTCTTTCCCAAAATACGTCTACAGCGCAGTGGAGTTACTCTAAGAGGACGTCCCTGGGACGTCCTCCCAGAATCCTTCACTCACGCGCCCCCTGAGTCGCGCTCCCGGAATCATCTGTGAGCACCGGATCTAGGAGACCCGGCGCATTATGGATCGTGATAAATTGCCGCTGATAGCGGCCGTTTACCACGTGATCGCTCCGTCAAATGACGAGCGATCACTTGTAAACAAACCAGCGTCATGTGATGACGCCGGTTCCTCCCTCTCCTCTCTGTACCGTTCGATACAGTGTGAGAGGAGAGGGGGGAGAGTGGGTGGCAGCAGCAGCACTGTGGGCTGGATCTGTGACAATTGCAGTCACAGATCCAGCCATCCCTCCCTGCGCAATACTCTGCAATACCCCCCATACTCTGCAATACCCCCCATACTCTGCAATACCCCAATACTCCACAATACCCCAGTACTCCAATACCTTGCAATACATCGCCTATGGGGATTTTTAAGTAGTGAAGTTTGGCACAATTCCACGAGCGTGTGCAATTTTGAAGGGTGACCTGTTAGGTATCTATTTACTCGGCGTATCTTCATCTTTCATATTATGCAAAAACATTGGGCTAACGTTACTGTTTTTTTTTAAGCACAAAACTGTTTTTTTTTTAAAACACGCGTTCAAAAAATTGCTGCGAAAATACCGTGCAAGATAAAAAGTTGCAACAACCGCCATTGTATTCTCTAGGGTCTTTGAAAAAAAAAAAGATATATACTGTTTTGGGGTTCTATGTAATTTTTTTAGCAAATAATAATTTTTACATGTAGGAGAGAAATGTCAGAATTGGCCTGGGTGCTCCAGAACGCCTGATGGTGCTCCCTGCATGTTGGGCCTCTGTATGTGGCCACGCTGTGTAAAAGTCAAAACACATGGGGTATCGCCATACTCGGGAGGAATAGCAGAATGTGTTTTGGGGTGTAATTTGTGGTATGCATATGCTGTGTGTGACAAATAACCTGCTAATATGACAGAAACAAGAATTTTTATTTATTTTTACAGAATTTTCAGTCATTTTTCTTATATAGCGCAAAAAAAAAAACCCCAGAGGTGATCAAATACCAACAAAAGAAAGCTCTATTTGTGTAAAAAAAGGACAACATTTTCAGATGGGTACAATTTTGTATGACTGAGTAATTGTCATTCAAATTGTGAGAGCACCGAAAGCTGAAAATGTATCTGGTTAGGAAGGGGGTTTAAGTGCCCAGTGGTCAAGTGGTTAAAGAGCCTTTCAGGCGCTTTTGAAGAGCTTTCCATTCATTTCAATAGAGAGGGGAGTTTTTTCATCGCCCTGCCAGCACACTGCCCCAGTGTGAAAGCATTCATTGGTTTAAGTGGAAATAGGTTTTCGTGAGCTTTTAAAGCCTGAAAAGCGCCTTGGTGTAAAAGTGATCTAATGGCAGTATGCAGGTAAGCGGAGGGACCTGGAAGGTTATTACCATTAGACCACTTTCACACTGAGGCGCTTTTCAGGCGCTTTCATGCTAAAAACAGCGCCTAAAAAGCTCAGGAAAACCTATTTCCATTAAAATCAATGAATGCTTTCACACTGGGGCAGTGTGCTGGCAGGGCTGTGAAAAACTCCCCTCTCCATTGAAATGAATGCAAAGCGCTTCAAAAGCGCCTGAAAAGCTCTTCAAAAGCGCTCAGTGTTTTTACTGTCAGTTTAGAAGTGCCTCAGTGTGAAAGTGGCCTTATATGCATGTGTTTGCCCGGTTTTATTATGAAGCCATCAATTATGATATTCAACTAGAAATAAAAAAAAAATGGTTGATTTAGATGTGGCTACAAGTGTTGCCCTCTGGCCCCTTTAATTTGAATGCCACTGGCCCTTGTGGAGGGTTTATAAAAGACTAGTAAGGCCCCTTTCACATAGAGACGGGAGCCTAGAGTTGCCACCTCAACCCTTTAAAATAGAACACATATTAATTACACAGGTTCTGTGGCTAATTAAGGTGGTAATTAAACTCACTTGGTGCTTTACCTGCATTAAATTAGCCTCAGAACCTGTGTAATTCATATGTGTTGTGTTTTAAAGGGATGAGGTGGCAACTCTACAGGAGTCGGTATTGCGCCGCTAATAATCTCGGTGCTATACCGTCGGATTTGCCGCGAGTTGCGGCTGCTAGCTGTGCGGTATTGAGAGGCGCATTGAGGGCGGTATTGCCGCGGTTTCCTCTCACCGCTCCGAAGATGCTGCTGACAGGAGATTTTTTTCTCTCCCGCCAGCGCATCGCCTCAGTGCTTGGCAGGAGTTTTTCAGGCGGCATAGCAGCGCTATTTTTAGCTCTGTACCGCCTGAAAAACTCCTCAATGTGAAAGGGGTCTAATTATAAGAAATGCATTTGTCAGGTGATTTAGAACCCTATAAAGATGCCCAGAAAATTATATTTTTCCAAAGGGGAATTGGTTAATTAAAGTGTTTGTCGTAAACACCAAGCTGCAGTTGACTACTAATCATTATTTATTCCTTATCCAATTATACAGATTACCTGGGAATTGAGTAGGAGGACTTGCTGGCAATGCTTACATAGAAAAGTTAGCTAGTGAAATAATGTGTGTGTGTTATGTGATGTTTGCGACCATCAAACTAATAAGCCAACAGCAGAAAGAAGCCTATTGTTTAGCAAACAGTCCAACTGTGTCTAGAGCTAACTTGTCCCGTTGCATGCCCAGGTGTTCAGTGTTAGGAATCACATAGCTAAAATATTAACACAATTCCTTTGGCTTAATATACTAAAAAAAATTCACACCAAGGTAAAGCCTTTTCTCACTTCTGTCTAAACTATCTCTAGAATCACTATAACATAATTCCATGGCCAAGTCGATAAAAAAATGTTTTTCTCCTTGTTGCTTTTTAAAGCTCAATAAAAAAACAGCAACAAACAATGAATTCTATAATTTGCACCATGGAGGGGAGTGATTGAAGTGTTGATGCAGCCAAAAAAAATGTTTTACGTCTTTAGTCGCAGTTCACACCAGCAGTGGCGGAAAATATCACATCACATTGCAACATTTAATAAAAATAAAATAAAAATACAAATATAAGATGACATTTCGTTCAGTTCACCACAGCGGCGTTGCACTGTAGTAGACCATGCTACAATCCATTTCAGTGAAAAAAGTACTGCATGGTGTCGTTTTTTTTTTTTTTTCTGTGCGCACCGCTGCAGCACAGTGATGTGACCTGACCTTTTTGAGATTAAGACATAATGCTTTCCCTCTATATTGGGACTGAGCTCTGAAAGGCTGTCCAGTGCAGACCAATGCACCTGGTGTGAATGAGGTCTTAGATAAAATAGCAAGGATTGGACCCGCTATCAGTTTTTTTATTGATATGGGAGGGCACTAGTAGTAAGGTACTTTGGTTTAGATCAGAGATAAGCAATTTTCAGCCCTCCGGCTGTTTCGAAACTGCAAGTCCCATCATACTTTTACCTCTGGGATTCATGTTTGTGGCTGTCAGTTAGAAACTTACTGAAACCTTACTTTTAGTATTTGTTCTGAACTTTGAGAATCTTTGAGAATTAAACCTTCACATAAAAAAAAAAATGGCCCCTGGGAGATGTATGCCATAATGCACTAGTATGCGCCACATATTAGCACATTATGGCAGACTTATATTACCTGTCAAACTAACCCCTCCTGCACTGCTGTGTCAGTGCTCTCCACTGTTGTGGGCGCGTCTGTCTTTCTCCAGTCTTTTTTCCAAATCAGACTCTTCAGCTGCTTGATTGGCTAGGCCATGATGCTGTCATTCCCACGCATTAGCAAGGGGGTCACATGGGCACTGTTACAAATAGACATGTGCATTCGTTTTCGTTAGAATGCATTTTCGTACGAAAATCTGTTTTTTTCGTTATCGTTTTAACAAATGATAACGAAAGTGCAAGAAACGAAAACCGAAAGATCCGACATAAAAAATGCTTTATTTTCGTTTTCGTTGCGGTAAAAATTTGATATAGAGAGATTCGACATTATAGGGAAAAGATTCGACATCATAGAGAAAAGATTCGACATTATAGAGAAAAGATTTGACACTATTGAAATAATAGATTCGACATTACAGAGAATAGATTTCGATTTATGAGACGTAAAAGATTCTACGTTCCTTTTGATCATTAACCAGCAACCAAAAAGATTTGACGTTCCGTCGAATATTCTTTTGACCATTCGACAGAAACTAAGTATTATTGGATTTTCGGACGAAAGCTATTCCCCAACGAAAAACTAAATAAATCAAAACGATTTTCGGGAGTAACTAAATAAATTTATTTTCCAAACGAAAACGAAAAAACGAAACAAAATATTCCAGTCTGCACATGTCTAGTTGCAAATGTACTCTCAAGCCTCGTACACATGGCCATTTTTCCCGACGGGAAAACTGTGAGGAGAGCTTTTGGCTGGGAATCCCGGCTGTGTGTATACTCCTCACAGTTCTTCCGATGGGAAAACTGCCCAAATAACGCTGGACAAAAAAAAAGAACCAGCTCTCTTTTTTTTCCCTCCGGGGAAACCGGCGGACTTTTGCCCGGCAGTTTTTTGGCAGTTTTCCTATGGGGAAAAACTGCGCTGGAGCATACACACAGTTTCCTGTCGAAAAAACAACTTGTGTGTAGGGGGAAAGACTGACCGAGCAAGTTCTCGGCTTTCCCCTCAGGATTTCCCACTGGAACTTTTCCTGTCGGAAATCCTGCACGTGTGTATGGGGCATCAGTGTACAATAATGCTGACAAACAGGTAGAAAAAAACTAACAGAAGGGACCAATTCTATCATAAAAAATATTAAATGTTAGTGTTTTCTTTTAATTCTGCTCTACGAACTGCCCAGTACAAGAAGCAAGATAGGTGATTGGGGCTTACTTTAAATATGTGTTTTATTTCTTAATGAGAATACGTAAATAGTTTAATGTCCATAGACTAAGCACAGGTACCAATCATATATAGGGTAGAGCGCAGCCTATTAGGTGTTTAAATAAAAAAAAGTCCATTATAAAGTCCCTTGAGCTAATCAGCTCTGTGTAACGGGACAGTCCACTGTATCAGGGCCAGCCTTGCAGGGGAAGTGGAAGCGGACTCTAAACATGCAGAGAGAGAGAGAAAAAACACAGGCACGTCTGAGCATTGACTGTAATATTACTGAAAAAGGTGCATTAAAAACTCATAGAAGTATCTGTATACAGGCACATATGGATCCATTGAGCCAAGCTAACAAAAATCCAGGCTATGTGTTGGAATCGCACCTCCCATATCTGGGATCCAAACCGAGGATTTGAGCGCAGTGGAGGTTCGATGGAGAGGGCTAGAACGCAGCGCTGTGTGAGATGGCGTCACTGTCATGCTCGCGACACATTTTGGAGCATGCCCACTGGGAAGATGTCCCAGAAGATTGCCAAGAGAAAGGGGCCAGCTAGGAAGAAAGGAGTCGCCGCCTAGGCGGCCCATGGGCGGAAGGAGGAAGTGGGACAGGAGGTCCCACTCAAAAGTACCCACCCACTCCCTCCCAAAAAAATTACATGCCAAATGAGGCATGTAAGGGGGCGAGGAGTACTTAAAGTGGAAGTTCCACTTTTGGGTGGAACTCCGCTTTAAAATATAAGAAAAACATTGTCCCAGTTCTAAATAAATATTTGTACAACTTCTACTTTTGCCCATTTTTTTAAAATACAGAAAAAAACTACCTTTATTTGTCCTTTAGAACAAGGATCACTGCACACTGATCGAACCATTTCACTTTTATTCATCTGCATCTTTTCATCATAAATGGATAAATTTCCTTCGTGCCAAGTTCCTACAAGAACATAATCGTATCGGCTTGGCTCAATTAATTGAAGATTCATGATATCATATCTAAAGTTGGAAAGAAAATTTTTGTTTAATTTAAGGTTCCTCTCATTAGCCACTCTTTTCATTCTTAACACTACATTCTCATCCAAATGTTTATCAACGAGCTCACAAACAAATGAACAGAACAGCTAATGCAAATAAATGCAAACCATGTATTTTAGCTTTTACATGGTATTTTAATTTTTGCTTAATTTATGCATGTTTGTTAAGCATTAAACATTCAATGATTTAATTATTATTGTCATATGTATTTAATATTCAAATATGTAATACTTAAAATATTTACTATTTAAAATGCAATATTTAATAATTCAATAAAAGTGCAACTAATCACTGGGGCAGAGGAGACTTCTCAAATCATCTCTGTCTAAGCAAAATCTTTTGACAGAAGCTCACCGACTGCATTTTAATATTACATACATCTTTTTTAATTTTTTTACACCGTTTCCATATATTGTAACATCTTGGGTATTTATGCATGCACATGTGGAAAGTTACTAAAAGGCTAATTTTACATGAGTTTGTATTTTTTTTTTTTTTTTTCATTTTAGTACTATATTCAAATTAAAGCAATAAATGCTATACAATATCTAGCAAGCACTGTAAAGCCCCGTACACACGATCAGGTTTTTACCCGGCCAAACTCACATTGAAATTCAGAATTTCATTCCATTGGAGTACATGTTCTCTATCTAAACGCCGATGGAATTCCTCTGAATATCCGATGGAAAAACTCAGATGGGGCATACACACGGTTTGAATTTCGATCGTGTGTACCGGGCTTAACAGTGCTAAAATCAGAAAGTCTCCTCATCTTGGTCTAAATTTTATGTAATCCCCCACAGACAGATTTTTCGAAGTTTTTCAGGCCGCGTACACACGATCAAATTTATCTGCTGAAACTGGTCCGATGGACCGTTTCAGCAGACATCTCCAATCGTGTGTAGGGGCTAGCGGACATGTTTTCCCAGCGGACAAATTTCAAAGCATGCTTTGAAATTTGTCCACCGGAGACATGTCCGTCAGATATGTCCGCTGGTTAGTACACTAACCAGCGGACAGAACTGTCCGTGCATGCGTCGAATGGATTCGACGCATGCGCGGAAGCATTTTATTTCCGGGTTTGGTAACATGGCGGCGTCAACGTCACCGCCACGTCACCGCGTCCTCAGATCGAGGGGATTTTCGTACGATGGTGTGTACACGCCATCGGACCAAAATCCGATGAGACATGTCCGCTGCAAACGGTCCGTCGGACATGTTTGAGCGGACATGTCTCATCATGTGTACGCGGCCTCACAGGTAGAATGCAAGTGTCTACGTTTTTAAACCTATGTTGTGTAACATCCTTTCTCTTTTTGCTGTCTGTATCACCAGTCCTTATCAAAGTAAGCTTGAACCTGATTGTTCTTTAGATTATGATTAAAAGAGTTCCAAAGGTTTCTTATTGTTTAGATGAAGTTTATCAACTGTAATGCCTTGTACACAGGATCGGCATTTCTGCTGAAAAAAGTCAGACGGAATTTTTTCATCGGATATTCCGATCGTGTGTGGGCCCCATCTGACTTTTTCCCATCAGAGTTTAGATGGGTCTTCCGAACATGACCTGATGGCCCTACTGGCCTCAGGGATGTGCTGACAGTTTTTCCGGTCTCGGGGCCTGCTGGCCCGAAGCTCCGCAACTGAGAGTAGGCCCAGGAGTTTCTGGGGCCTACTGGTCCAGGAGTGGTCCTGTGCTGTCTTGCCTGAGGGAAAAAGTCGAGCAATTGGGGACTCAATTAAAGGACGCATCCAGACCTACTTGCCTCACCGTGCTGCCGGCCTGGCTGAAAGATCCTGGCACCGTGAGCTGTGTACTTTCTTTGAAATTTTGCTAAGTGTGTGTGTAGTTACACGATTCTGTGGCAGAGGATTGTGTAATGACTCAACAACACCCATTAAGTCTGTGGCAGAGACTTTGATCAAGCTTCACACCGGCTGCTTGCTCGGTGAGAGTGGGCCTATCCGGTAGTTGCTAAATCCACCGTGGAACCAATTTGTCCTCTGAATCTAAGACTCTACCCGTGATCTGCAAAGCAAGGTACCTGAATCTTCCCTATCACTCTATCCCTCTGTTGGAGAACCTGTTTATTAAAACTCTTGAAGAAAAAATAAACCGAAGTGTTGGTGCAGTGAGGTAAAGGCAGGCCCAAAATTAAACCAGCAGCTCCTTTGGGAGTAGTGCTACATTTTTTTAAAGATGCACAAAAGATGACAATTAAAAGTATACGGCAAGCGGCTAGTGTGCCAAGAAACAATACAGTTAACAGGGTAATAACAGTCAATGTAAATACAACAGTTTAACAGTATCTGCATATAAGACTGAAAAGGGCAGGAATGTGAATGCAATAAAGATTACGAAATATCTGAAAAAATTAAATCTAATAATGAATGACTATATATTGAACAGTGCCCAGCTGTGACAAAGTGCATCCATTTTTGAGCTTAGAAAAAGGTTATGAAGGAAAGGAGAGGGGTGAATGGGGTGGGGGGAGAAGCAAAGTAAAAAGTAGTAGAAAAAAAAGGGGGGGTGGTTAGGGGAGAGAATGCAAACAGGATTAAAGATTTCAAAACAAGTGATAAGTACAGTAGTGGCACCAATATAAAAAAAATACAAAAAATGAAACAGAGTGCAGCTTCCCCCTTTAAAAGTGGAAAAACCACCTTACAAGTAACACCAAAAAATATGTAAAAGGTATGGCGTTAACTCAAAAACCAAATCATATATCATAAAGAGCAAAATTGTGTATCATATAATGGGATAATAAACATGAATAAAACAGTACAAAGAACTCGAAGTTCCATATAAGGAATAACAAAAGCTTCACTGAATGATCCAGTCACGGTGATAAAAAGTGTCTTGATTAATTTTCTTTAAGTCATGCTCCACCGCAAACAGTGTGTGGGAAATGCACACTAACCCACTGTCTAAGCTAGATACACTTTATAATAATTCCAGCTCCCTAATCATTAGCCCCTAGGGCAGGGGTAGGCAACCTCGGGTCTCCAGCTGTTTTGAAACTACAAGTCTCATGAGACATTGCAAGATCACAGGCATGACTCCTAGAGGCAGAGGCATGATGGGATTTGTAGTTTCACCATAGCTGGAGGGCCGAGGTTGCCTACCCCCGCCCTAGGGGATCCAGTACTGGTGATTACTCTTAACTCCATATCTCCATATATTATTCCAACAAATAGGACTAAGGCCTCGTACACACTATCGGACATATCCGATGAAAACGGTCCGCGGACCATTTCCATCGGATATGTCCGATCGGGAGTTTGATCCGATGGCGTGTACACACCATCGGATCAAATTCCCCGCCGCCGGACGGCGCGGTGACGTAGCGGTGACGCGGCGGTGACGTTGACGCCGCCACGTCACCGCCACGTCACCGCACCAGGAAGTTAAACACTTCCACGCATGCGCCGAATCCATTCGGCGGCGGCGCGGCGGTGGTGGGGGACGACATGTCTGCTGGTAAGTGTACTAACCAGCAGACATGTCGGGCGGACAGATTCCCACCGGATAGATTTCAAAGCATGCTTTGAAATCTGTCGGGTGGAGAAATCTGTCCGCTAGCCCATACACACGAGCGGAGATGTCTGCTGAAACGGTCCATCGGACCGTTTTCAGCGGACATATCCCCTCGTGTGTACGAGGCCTCAGGAAAAGCTTATAAAACAATCATCGTGCAGTAAGTTTATTACAAGATGCAGATCACAGAAATAGAAAAAAATTGCACTTACATTTAAGGGTTTATAAGTCAGTACCAATGTGTACAACTCAGTTTAAAGCACGCTCGCCGCCTATCTGAAATGCGGCGTGCGTTCCTACAGTTGGCATTTTGGAACGTACGCTGCATCTTGGATTCATGGTGAGCGTACTTTGAATATAAGAATATACATGCATCATACATACTAGAGGACGTACAACTGGGTGAATCTAAAGTGGAGAAGGATCCAGGGGTTTTGGTAAATCATAAGTTTAATTATAGCATGCAATTTCAAGCTGCGGTTTCCAAAGCAAGCAAAGTACTTTCTTGTATTAATACCTCATCTGGAATATGCAGTTTAGTTTTGGGCACCAGTTCTAAAAAAGGATATTGAGGAACTGGAGAAAGTGCAGAGAAGAGAAACCAAATTGATAAAAGGTATGGAAGAGCTCAGCTATGAGTAAAGATTAGAGGAACTGAATTTATTCTCTCTTGAGGAAAATAAGGGGGGATAAGCTCAACATGGACACATACATAAGTGGTTCATATAGTGAACTTGTTGAGTTATTCACTTTAATTCACAGAGGACAAGGGGCATTCTTTACGTCTAGAGGAAAAAAAAGAAAGGGTTCTTCACAGTAAGAGCTGTGAAAATGTGGGGTAGACTCCCTCAGGAGGTGGTTCTGCTCAGTAGATTGCTTTAAAAAAAAAGGACTGGATTCTTTCCTTAATGTACATAATATAACTGGGTACTAACATTTATAGGTAAAGTTGTTCCAGGGAATATCTGATTGCCTCTCTATGGATCAGGAAGGCTATTTTTCCCCTGCTGTAGCAAATTGGATCATGCTTTGCTGGGTTTTTTTTTTGTCTTCCCCTGGATCAACTGTGGGTGAAGGATTGTGTATATGGGATTTTATGATATTATTATTATTATTTTTTTTTTATTGGTTGAACTGGGTAGTCTTTTTTTCAACCTGACTGTAATTATGTAACTTCTAGTTCTTTGGACTTTGAATTAGGTTGATTTTCACATTATATGGTACAAAACCTTACTATTTATGATATATGATTTCATTTTTGAGTTAGCGCCATAACTTTTGCATTCTATGGGTGTATTTAATACAAAGATGGAAATTGGGACCACAGAACTTTATAGATTTTTACAAAGAAAAGGCTAAACAGAAGCTGACTTTCTTTCTCTAATTGCAATTCTGGATCTCCAGTATGAACATGAGAGAGAAGAGAGGGGATAAGCAACTTAATTTGTATTTAAATTTGAGCTTGAACTTGTTCTATCAAGCTCCATTCCACTCATGCACAGAAAATACTTAGTTCCTTTTCATGAAATTAAATGGCATCCCCATAGGCCTCCCCATAATTCCCATAGTACTGAGAATTAAAATAAACTAATCTCTTTACCCACTCTGTACTATTTTCATCATTTCTCATTCTTGCTATGTCCTCAATTACCGTTTCAGTTATTTTAAAGTGACTCTTGTCAATAAATTAAATTTTCAGGCGATTATTTGAACATAATAAGGAAAATAGGAAAAAAATAAAGAGAATTAAATTTTATTTTTTACAATTTAATGTTATTAAAAGTTAATTGTTACTTTCAATCTATTGGAATCCATATTTTCTAAAACTTTTAGGGGCAGATTCACAAAGACGTAATATTCCGCTGCGTAATCGAAATACGGTACGCTGCCGAATTTCACCAGACTCTACACCGAATTCAGGTAGTTTTTTTGCGCGTACGCTATTGTGTCGTATTTTTTTTCCGCCGCGCAATCGAAATACGTGATTAGGGGGCGTGAAGCATTTAAATTAAGCGCGTCCCCGCGACGATCGAACTGCGCATGCTCTGTTCAGGAATTTCCCGCCGTGCATTGCGCGAAATCACGTCGTGACGTCATTCGTTGTTTGAGTAGCGGCGTTTACGAACATTCCTATTCCCGGACGACTTACGTTAAAAATAATAAAAGACATCGGAAAACGTTGAAATTCGACGCGGGAACGACGGCCATACTTAACATGGGCTGTCTAATATTAGAGCAGCAAAAAGCTGGTATAGTGAAACGGAAAAAAAAGATGACTAAAGGTGCCGTAAGAGATTGCGTTTAAAGTGCGAAATTTTGTGGATTGCAGGCAAATGTACAGATGATCAGAATCTCCGTTGGGATAAACTCTGTTCAAGTTGTCATTAAACAGCTTCTACAGGCAGAACACAAAACTCCTGTAGAAGCAATGTTTTTTAAGCCAGTGTGTTTTCTTTGCATGGCAACATTGTTACCAAACACGGCTGCATTTTCATCCCATTCTTCACATAATGTATTAAGTGGTTTCCTAGAATTCTGCACAGAAAATGGAATGTAAATTGAACACATCCTTGCAATAAAAGTTACATTTTTATAAGGATACTTTTCAAAATCCTTGCAAATTTAATGAATAGTAAGCTTGAGGAGCTTTTTCAACATTGAGACTAATTAGATGGCTAAAGTAAAGGAACTTTTACTTATCAGTCAGTTTTAAAAAGTGCTACCAATGTTGACATTAGTGGCTCCAGATCAGAGGCTGGTAGAGATCTGAAAAAAGGTTTGCAGAGAAACTTTGCAAAGTATACATAGTTTACCTGTAGAGGATTGTTCTGGAGATCAACATGTACATTTTTTCACACTCCTAACACTTACCTTCCAGGGGCATCTCCTTTTTCATCAAAAAATACATCTTCTCCTGAGATACCTGGAAATCTGCTTTTTATTAGAAATTCAAGGAGTTTGCTTCCATCAATTGGTTTCATTGCATCACATAGTCCAACATATCCCGGACATAGGACTGAATGCATGTTATGTAGACCATGGGCCATTGCATATATTGCATTAATGACAAAGCCCATTTTACTGTCCTGTACATAGTTTTCCTTCAAACTTTCATCACCTAAAAAAAAGTGAAAATACAATATTTATTTCACACTAAACATATAGCATCTCCCTAGACAATAATATAGGCTTTATGATTAATATGAAATGTGTTAAACTCTGGAAATCAGATCTTTATCTGACAACAGTGAACTGAAATTAAATTGGTTACATGCTCATATACAGTAGTTATCCAGGTTGAAAAAAGACACAAGTCCATCTAGTACAACAGAAATTTGTTCTAGTGGGGGAAAAAACATTACCCCTTGATCCACCAAGGATATTCCCTGGGTAAACAATCCCTGAATCACATGATCTGAATATCAGACTAAAACGATTGTACGAAGAAGGATCGTACGAAGAAGGATCGTACGAAGAAGGATCGTACGAAGAAGGATCGTGTGTACACTACTTTTGAGAGCCGATCACAACAGTTCATCCGATATTATTCGATCGGACAAGCATGAAAATTTTCCTCGTACGATACCAGATTGTACAATTTTAATTTAGTTAGTATAGCTGTTGTCCAAAAATACAATTAAAATATGTTACAACACATGACATCACTTCCGATTTTCATGACTTTAGTAACCTTTTAAATTTCTACTTCCGACTATTAAAGGGGTTGTAAAGTTACAAGTTTTTTTACCTTCATGCATCCTATGCATGAAGGCAAAAAAACATCTAGCTGCACCGCCGCCCCCCCCCCCCCCCGAGCCCCCGTTGTAATTACCTGACCGTTCGAATCTCCCGGGCGCATCCACGTCGTCCTCTTCGGTTCCCAGCCTGGCCGTTGATTGGCTAGGCTGGGCGGATTGATAGCAGCGCAGCCATTGGCTAGCGCTGCTGTCAATCAGAGAGGATGACGCGGCGCGCTGGGGGGCGGAGCTGAGTGATACAGTCGGCGGCTATGGCCGCCGCCGTATCACGGGAGCGCGCTCGCAAAAGCTTTCCTCCGTGCGAGCGCCCTCGCATGAAGAGGGAAAGCTTTTGCGAGGAGGAGCCCAGACAGCCGCCGAGGGACCCCAGAAGACAGCTTTCCGGACCACTCTGTGCAAAACGAACTGCACAGTGGAGGTAAGTATCACATGTTTGTTATTTTTTTTTTTTTTAATCCCTGACTTTAGTGTCCCTTTAAGCGAAAAAAGTCGTACGATCCGTAGTTGCTGGTTAATTTAATCATCAGGTCTAATTTACTGAGAATACGGAATTCTAAGGCCGCGTACACACGATCGGTCAAAACCGATGAAAACGGACTGAAGGTGTTTTAAAGAACTTGTTAAAAATCCACGCATGCTCAGAATCAAGTCGACGCATGCTCGGAAGCATTGAACTTCATTTTTTTCAGCACGTCGTTGTGTTTTACATCACCGTGTTCTAACGCGATTGTTTTTTTAACCTATGGTGTGTAGGCACATCAGACCATCAGTCAGCTTCATCGGATGGACTGATCGTGTGTACGCGGCCTAACAGTATATGGGAATGAAGTGCATACCTATATGATAAAATGTTTAAATATAGGAGAAAGATGAGTAAAAGATGCAGAAGCAGTTTGGGAGAGGAAACAGTGGTGGCCATTAATAGAGGCTCTGTTGGAGAGGTGGATTGGTGACTGTATGCTGTACCCTTCCTGTGGCAGGTAACCACAGTTAGAGTTACACCAGACTACCCTTCAATCCTAAACAAAAACGTCTGCTCCCCTTCCATTTTTTAAGCAGACAGGATCTGACCCAGAGGTAGGCGTTTAAACCCACTTGTCCATAGGAACTTACCTATAGACTGGGCCTTGACCATGAGTGTGCGAGGCCTTGCAAAGTATACAGCAGTTTTCCTCCATGCCTTCAGGTTGAAGCAAATAAAGTGTAATGGTTAACGTGTTAAGAACTAGTGAAGGAAGATTAGTGTTTCACACTATTTCCCTCAAAATAGCTTTGTAATCAATAGCAGGACAGATGTCACTGAGGCCGCGTACACACGATCAAACATATCTGCTGAAACTGGTCCGCAGACCAGTTCCAGCGGACAGATTCGATCGTGTGTACGGGCTAGCAGACAGGTTTCCAGCAGACAAAAGTTTTAAAGCATGCTTTAAAACTTGTCTGCTGGAAACCCGTCTGTCCGACATGTCCGCTGGTTAGTAGGCCTAACCAGCAGACATAAATCCCCTGCATGCGCCGAATGGATTCGACGCATGCGTGGAAGTATTTTACTTCCCGGTTCGGTGACGTGGCGGCGTCAACGTCACCGCCACGTAACCGCGCTCTCTGTCCGTGGGGATTTTGGTTTGATCGTGTGTACACACATCAGACCAAAATCTCCAGGAGACATATCCAATAAAATTGGTCTGTCGGACCGTTTTCATCGGATATATCTCCTCGTGTGTACGCGGCCTAAACAGGTGATAAGACATGATACTTATGTGGGTTGGGCCCGGTGAAGCAGTTTGGCATCTAACCAAGAGGTGGTGTTAACCCAAACGATAGCCAATATAAAATGTAACAGCACGTAGTTCCCCCATGCTGCCCCCATTCTTACAACAGTCTAAAAAAGCCCATATTTGGGAATACATCCAGCTCTTTCTTAATTCATTCAACTGAGCTGACCAGAACTAGTTCCTGATGGGTTTAGTCCACATTTTCACGACTCTTACTGCACTGTGCACAGGATAGCCTATCTATTTATAAATATCTGTAAATTTACAAATTTAAGAGTCTGATTTTTTGAAACTATATATAAGATTATTATTTTCCTATCGCATAACCAATTAAAATGTTTCTTTAACTTTATTTTTGTTTTTCAAAATGTTACCATCTTTTGATTGGCACTATATTAGCATAACATTTTTACTTCATTTTACTCCTACTCCTGTTAGCTGTGTAAATTGTAGACATTTTGGGCCAGATTCTCAGAGGCGTTACGACGGAGTATCTCAGATACCCCGTCGTATCGCCTTTTTTTTTGACTCGTATCTATGCGAGTGATGCTGAGCATCACTTTTGCATAGATACGCTTCTACATCCGACAAGTGTAATACAATTACACTTTCCGATCGTAGATGTAATGACAACTCCGGCCACTAGGTGGCCTTTACGTTGTTTTTTCATTTGCATATGCAAATGAAGTAGTACGCCGATTCTCGATCGCTTTTACGCCGCCCCGTCGTCGCGTACGTCGTTTACGAACTCGTAAGGTTACCCCAGCTTCTATGTGGAGTAACCTTACGAGGTCCCGTCGGATGCCATGTTAAGTATGGCGTCGGGTCAGCGTCGGCTTTTTCCGTCGCTTACGTCGTTTTACTAACTCGTTCGCGAATAGGGACTTGCGTAAATGACGCTCACGTCGTTTTGACGTCGGTTTCAACGACGCTTTCCGACGTGAGCTGGAGCATGCGCACTGGGGTTTTTCCCCGGCCGGCGCATGCGCAGTTCGTTCGACGCGGGGGCGCGCTTAATTTAAATACAAGCCGCCCCATTTGAATTGCGCGGGTTTACGCTGCGCGATTTACGCAACGCAGGCGAAACCTACGGAGCAAGTGCTTAGAGAATAAAGCACTTGCTCCAGTAAGCAGCGGCGGCGTAGTGTAACTGGCTTACGCTACGCCGCCGAAAATATTGGAGAATCTGGCCCTTTGTCTGAAAAAAAAAAAATTATATATATATATATATATAGAGGGCCAGATTCTCCAATATTTTCGGCGGCGTAGCGTAAGCCAGTTACACTACGCCGCCGCTGCTTACTGGAGCAAGTGCTTTATTCTCTAAGCACTTGCTCCGTAGGTTTCGCCTGCGTCGCGTAAATCGCGCAGCGTAAACCCGCGCAATTCAAATGGGGCGGCTTGTATTTAAATTAAGCGCGCCCCCGCGTCGAACGAACTGCGCATGCGCCGGCCGGGGAAAAACCCCAGTGCGCATGCTCCAGCTCACGTCGGAAAGCGTCGTTGAAACCGACGTCAAAACGACGTGAGCGTCATTTACGCAAGTCCCTATTCGCGAACGAGTTAGTAAAACGACGTAAGCGACGGAAAAAGCCGACGCTGACCCGACGCCATACTTAACATGGCATCCGACGGGACCTCGTAAGGTTACTCCACATAGAAGCTGGGGTAACCTTACGAGTTCGTAAACGACGTACGCGACGACGGGGCGGCGTAAAAGCGATCGAGAATCGGCGTACTACTTCATTTGCATATGCAAATGAAAAAACAACGTAAAGGCCACCTAGTGGCCGGAGTTGTCATTACATCTACGATCCGAAAGTGTAATTGTATTACACTTGTCGGATGTAGAAGCGTATCTATGCAAAAGTGATGCTCAGCATCACTTGCATAGATACGAGTAAAAAAAAAAGGCGATACGACGGGGTATCTGAGATACTCCGTCGTAACGCCTCTGAGAATCTGGCCCATAGTTATTGTGTCCAGGGGGAGAAATTGATCCTTTCATTACATTGCTTTTGTATCAAATGCATTAGCAAGTGTTACAAATCATTTTGCATTTTATGTAACATTTTATTTATGTCAACCACAATCAAACTATTTATCGTGAATACATGTCTAGTGAATACATATTCCATCTGTAGTCTGTATTAATACTGTTTGATGTGTGTTTTTAAAAATAAATTTGATTGGTATAACAACTCATTATAATTATCGTTCAGGCAATTCCTGACACAAACGCACAGCAACTGGCACCTCTGTTCATAGGGAATAAGAGCTCAATATAGTGTTTTATCATTTAAAACCAAAGTCACTTTATTAAAATCAATATATATTCCACTCACATAAGAAGTGCACTAAATCCAGCAGTGCACCACCTTAAAAATGCAATAAATCATAAAGAGCATATTTAAGATAAAGAGACTTCAGCATCACCTCTGTGAGGAATCTGGCAGCTAATTCTGAGTAACGTGTTAACATCACTAGGCTCCACCCTGACATATTTCGTCCCCACCTATGTGACTTTTTTAAAGGTATGACTTCTCTTTGCCTTCAAGCATCAATTCTTCTAGATACACTTGCACACAGTATTTGAAGGAACTCTGCAGGTAGGTTGTTTCAAAAATCTTGGACAACTAACTAAAGATTTTTTGTGGATGTAGGCTGACGCAAATCCTTTTGTTTCTTCATGTAACCATGTAAGCTCTGTGGGGGCCAAACCATCACTTCCAGAACTCCTTCATTTTCTTTAAACTGACTGTTGTTCTTAATGACATAATTGTCCTGCTGCAGAATACATTTTGGGCCAATCCCACACTTCCTGGATGGTATGGCATGATGGATAGGTATCTGCCTGTATTTCTCAGCATTGAGGACACCATTGATCTTGACCAAATCTCCAAATTTCCAGAAATGCTGCTCCAAATTTGCAAGGAACCTCCAACATGCTTCACTGTTGTCTGTAGACACTCATAACTGCCTACTGCTACAGCCAAATATAAAAAAAAATTGACTCATCAGTCCAGAGCACCTGCTGCCATTTTTCTGCATCCCAGTTCCTAGGTTTTTGTGTATCGTTGAGTCGCTTAGCCTTCTTTCCAAAAGGTATGGCTGTTTGGGTGCTATTCTTCCATTAGGACCACTTCCGGACAAACTTCTCCAGACAGTAGATGGGTGCACCTGAGTTTCAATGGTTTCTGACAGTTCTGTGCTAATGGCACTGCTGAAAATCTTCTGATGTAGAAGGGTAGTAAACAAGATGTCTATCATCTGCTGCATTAAGTTTCCGTGGCTGACCACTGTGTCTATTCTTTTCAATATTGCCCGTTTCTTTGTGCTTTTTTAAAAGAGCTTGAACAGCACATCTTAAAACCCCAGACTGCGTTGAAATCTTCCCCTGGGAGAGACCTTGCTGATGCAGTATAACTACCTTGGGTCTTGTTGCTGTGCTCAATCTTGCCATGGTGTATAACCTGTGACATGACAATGTCATCTACAGTACAACCTCACCTTAGTAGCAGCCATCTACACAACTGTTTCTGTTGTAGTTAATTACTGTATTTCAATCTACATATGAAATTGATGATCATTAGCACCTGCATGGTATAACTGGTTAATCATATAGATGACTCTAATCCTACAAAATCTCTGAGTTTGTGCAAGTGTAAAAATGTATGCTGGTTTGAAGACAAAGGGTAATCACACCAAATATTGATTTGATTTTTCTTTTGTTCGCATACTTTGCATTTTGTAAATTGATAAACAAACAATTAAAAAAAAAATAATAATAATAAAAAAAAAAAAAAAAAAATATATATACTCACTTTACAGCTTTTATTCACACCTGCCTAAAACCTTTGCAACACACTGTATATTTTTATCTAGATTTTTGAATGACAATCATAAAATATTATATTGATACAACAGTACCAATATATCTTTTCTTTATATTCTCAGCATGAAGAACTGTAGCAACAATGTATAATAGGTACCCTCACAGATCCACTAAAAGTAATAAAGTTACATTTATACATGTGGCACAGATTTGTTCTGCTTTGTCAGTCTCTTTGCTATCCTATAATTATCTCCTTTCTCTCCTTTCACGGCAAGTTGTTAAATTATACAGTCTAATAATAACTGCAGTATAAAAATAACTTTGTGTGTGTCAATCTAGATCACAAAATATTTATTTCTATTTATTGTTATTTACTTTACACATTTATATAGCGCTGACACATTATTGTGTGTTTTACAAAGAACAATGAACCACCAATGAATGTATGCTTTACAAAGAACAATGAAGCACATTGTTAGGCTAAATTTGGGTTAAATCCAATTAAACTGACAGTTTGTCTTGCTATTTTGCCAAACCCGAGCACCTAGAGGAAACCCATGCAACAAAGTGACAACTTGCATAGACCACATAATGTCCTTTGAAATAAAATCAAGAAATTCAGAAATCTGCAAGACAAAAGCCACTTAGCCACTATGCTGCTTTTTGAATAACATGCTAAAGAAGAAGATAGGCCTGCCTAGGGGTGATGACAACATTTTACCAAGTTGTCAGGAATTATAAAAAGTCCAACAATGACCAGATAGTGCCTCACCCCCGCCAAATTAGCATGCAATGTATCCCTCCGCGAACCCTCTCTGCTTCAGAGGTTGAAAAATGGTGGGATCTATGGCCCATATCTGGTGGGAATGTCCCAAAATTAGGCCTTTCTGTAAAACGATGTTCAATCTAATCCTTAAAGTGACAGACCTTAAGATCCCAAGAACTCCCAAGGTAGCGCTTCTTAATGCTTTCATTCCCAAGACTCACAAATTCATCCGCAATTTAATCCACTTCATTTTGTTAGGTGCCAAGCTGACGATAGCTAGGGCTTGGAAAAAAACAAAATCTCATGGATCATGTCCCAGGAAAAATTTACAAGCATTTTGCTTGATTCTAAAGATTGGTTTGATTCCACCTGGGAGCCCTGGGCCCATCATATGGGCATTGCCCTCCGCGCAAACACAGTCACTTTACACGGCTGGGCCGCGCCCTACTGATTGTCTCTTCCTCCTCTTCTTCTCTTCTCTTTTCTGTTCTGTTTCCCTCCCCTTCTTCTTTACCTTTTGGTAATTAAGTCATGCCCCCCCCCCCATTGAAGAATATAGGCTAGGTACCTAAACCACTCTTACATTCACAAAGTTCATGGTTGGACCATAATGACGTTTTTAGTCCAAGGTCGTGGGGGTGGCTGTCCTAGCACAGTATGTGCTCACTAGTGTTGCTCACGAATATTCGCATTGCGAATATTCGTTACGAATATTGCATATTCGAGTATTCGCGAATAAATCGAATATCGCGGTGAATATTCGCTATTGCGAATATTCGTATTTTTTCAAATTTATTTTTAAAACAGATCACGTCCTCGTGATCTCCATCGACGTCTAAAAGCATTGCTGGTATGATTAGAGACCCTGGGCCGAGTAGCTGAGGCGATCCTTTTATGTTGCTGAATATTCGCAATGCGAATATTCGTATTACGAATATTCGCAAATACTTTCTCTGCCCTCCTGTGTTTTGTGTATAAAAAAAAAAAAAAATTAGCTTTAGTTTAGTCATATAAGTTTGTGTAAGTAGAGTTAGTGTTTAGTGCATATTAGTTTAGTAATCCAGGAAATGATCTCCGTTTTCGCGTGTTGACGAGAATTTCGCAATCAATTTCGCATTCGCATTAGCGAAATTTCGCAAATTTTTTTTTTGATAAAATATCACGAATATTCGATATTAACGAATATTTCGCAAATATTCTTCTATATATTCATAAAATATCGCGAAATCGAATATGGCGTATTCCGCTCATCACTAGTGCTCACTTGGGGTGCTGGGACGGTCTCGCTGGGATCCTAGATTTTCATACTCTGCTTATAGAGACAGGCTCATTGCCTCGTGAATATTTTGTTTTACATGTTTGTCGATTTTTAAAAGAATAACAACTTTTGAAAGCAAGTCCAACAACAAACCAAGAAATCATAAAATCACACATACTGTATGTGGGTGGGTGTGAGAACACATGTAAAGTGTCCGGACTTGTGTGGTGTATTATTCTCTGTATTCATTTGAGTATGTCCGTTATTTTTTAACAGGCCCCAGCAGCCAAAACATGCTTCTTTTTAGCAGACACGTAGGGGCGCCATTAGGAGCATTTTCAGGTGCAAGAAGCCGTATGGTGCGGCAGCCCCATCCTGTTCCGTGCGACTGCCCTGCGTGTGCATTTTGGGAAAAGGATCTGGGACCTTTCCCCCATATTTCCCTCTGGTAGTGCAGCCTATTCAAATCGATGGGCTACTGTGCTGTGAAAATGTACCTGCACAAAATGCAGAGATGTGAACCTATATTCAGTGAATCACCAGCACAACAGATTTTCCATTACTTGCTCATTAGACATGTGCGTTTCCGTTCGTAACGAATGGATTTACAAATACGAATTTGTTAGTATTCATACATTTGGATCAATTCGAACATCCGAATAGCTGAAAGTACTAAAATACAAAAATTACGGAATTACGAATAAGCAAAATAACGAACAAGCGAAAATACGAACGTACGATTGGACGAACTTACTAAAATACGAAACACCGAAACAGCAAAAGAATGAAAATTACATCTATAACAAACTATTTGCATTCCATATTTTAAATCCTTTAACTGTTCCTAATTTCGTATATTCGTATTTTCATTCATATGTTCGTAATTTTATTTGTATGTTTTGTAAATCCGCTTCTTTGTCTGTTCGTAAATTTGTCTTCTCAAATTGTTCTTTCGAATAGGCACTAGGCAGTGTAGTTTGTGAGTGATGTATCTTACTTAATATCTTAGCCAATCAGCTTATCTCTTTTGTGCTGAGTCACATTGGACAGTGTAAAGCCTCGTACACACCATCAGACTTCAAACAAACTTTTCTGTGGATTTTTGTCTGAAGGGAGTTGGCCGGACTTTTGTTGACGAAAAGATTGTCCGTTTGCAGAGCGAACTTTTGTCCGTTGAAAACCGAAAAATGTTGTCTTATGGAGCGTACACACGCTCAGCTTTTTTTGAAAAATTGCTAATTTTGAAGTTTGTTGGCAAAAACTCCGACCGTGTGTACGAGGCTTTAATATGGATTAGCCGCGTGTTGAAAATGAAACTAAAATACAATATTGCGAATGACCGCGCCACAATGTATTTATGAAAGTACAAAATTGCAAATCCATTAAACGAAAATTATTATCTAACAAAATTACGAATTTCGAATCAACGAAAATAAATTAGACAGACTTACAAATCATTCAGTATAAACGAAAATAAAACTGTTACGAAAATACGAACGGGTCCGGATAGGAAAACTTGCGTCTTACGAAATACGAACGGGTCCGAATAGGAAAACCTGCGTCTTACGAATTTACAAATTTTTACGAATCTATGTAACGAGACTAAAGGCGAGGCATGCCACGCCTTCCGAAAATACCCAAAGTGACTCGCCTTAGCAGCCCGTCAAATAACTCCTCTTGGCTTAGGAACGCCCATTTCCCGCAGGATACCCCGCTCGGAGCCGGATAACAACGGCTCAAAAAATGATAAGTGAATTTTTTTTTTAAAAAACAGCATACTGCAGATGTTAGCAGTATGCTGGATCTAATGTCAGAAAGTTGATTTTTGGGTGAACCTCCGCTTTAATTGCATATATATAGAAATATTTCAATCATAGAGGACTGAAAACAAGAAGGACTAATATGAATACACTGACTATGTGGTTAATCCAAAAATAAAAAATGTATTTAATTAATTAGGTAACACATGATAGTGTGTAGTAGAAGTTGGGGAGTAGTCAATGGCATTAATACATTACATTAGATTTGACTGGAAACCAACAATTAGCATTTTTCATAATGTTTTATTTTTTTATTTTTTATTAATGATGAGTACAGAAACTATATAACATATGGATTCACCAAACAATACAGTTGATGACACTTAGGCCGTGTACACACGATCAAATTTATCTGCTGAAAACGGTCCGACGGACCGTTTCAGCAGACAAATTCGATCATGTGTACGGGCGAGCAGACAGGTTTTTCCAGCTGACAAATTTTAAAGCATGCTTTAAAATCTGTCTGCTGGGAACCCGTCCGTCTGACATGTCTGCTGGTTAGTACACTAACCAGAGGACATATCTGCCCGCACATGCGTCAAATGGATTCGACGCATGCGTGGAAGTATTTTACTTCCTGGTTCGGTGACGTGGCGGCGTCAACGTCACCACCACGTCACCGCGCTGTCTGCCGGCGGGGATTTTGGTTTGATTGTGTGTACACAACCAACCAATATATCCCCACAGACAAATCCGATCAAAACGGTCTGTCAGACCGATTTGATCGGATTTATTTAGTGGTGTGTACGCGGCCTTACTGTTTGATGTGAATCCCCCAAAAATATATACAGTACATACTTAGTACCAACTAAGCTTTGTTTAAACGCCATGGCCTACCTAAGTATTGTTGCTGACCATGTCCACCCCTTTATGACTACAGTTTACTCATCTTTTGGTGGCTACTTCCAGCAGGATAATGAACCATGTCACAAAGCTTAGATCATCTCAAACTGGTTTCTTAAACATAACATCGAGTTCACTCTACTCCAATGGGCTCCACAGTCACCAGATCTCAATCCAGCTATCATGTCAATATGATCCAAAATTCGGAGGTATGTTTCCAACACCTTGTTGAATCTATGCTACAAACAATTAAGGCAGTTCTGAAGGCAAAAGGGGGTCCAACCTGGTACTAGCAAGGTGTATCTATAAAAGTTTAGAGTTACTATGCATAACAAACTTCTGACAGTAGAACAAAACAGAATTTTAAGCAGGCCGTTGGAAACAAAAATCAATACTGTAATTTGTATTAATTGCCAACATTACATGTGCCCATGATAACAGCTTGACACGAACAACAAAGTGCTCCCTGGTAATATTCCTAAAAATACATAATTTGCCAGTAATTATAACATATTGTGAAAAGAAATAGACCAGTATCTGTGCAACATTATTTTGATACAGAATGTCCTATTGCAGGTGTTTATTACTTTATGTGAAGAAGTATTTCATTACTCTGTGTTGTGCGTTCTGACATTAATATGCAGTTCAGGAATTTGCAGTAATGCTGCAATCGGCTTGTTTGTGGTTGGTAAAAAAGAAGATACCCTATTATAATTTTGTATCTCTTTTCCCTTCACATTCAATGGTTTAAATCATTCTTATTTCCTGGAATCCAGCGAATTAATGTTTATCCTAACATCTAATTAATTATTGTGTTATTGTCCCCTCATCTTCTGGCAACTAATGTTGACTGATCCTGGAGGAGCAGAGTGTTATATTTCATGTATGTGCTAGGACCACTCTTCCTCCAGCTTATAAGATCTCATATTTTAGCAACCTGACTTATTTACAAGGTACCAGCTGTCACACAATGACAGTTCCTGTTTCCTGACTTTTGTCTTGCTCTGATTATATTCTCTCATATGAGAATGGGCAATGGGCTGGAGGGGATGCAAATGTGGTTCACTACTTCTCTCCAAATGAAGTGAAGAATGCTCAATGACAGACATCTAGTGTGATTATCCTCTAGCCCCACAGAGTCAAGCCCTGCCCTGCACAGAATCAGATGTTCTGAGGCCTGAAGCCTTTATAATTTAGAACAGGGCTCAAAATTTCAAGTCCTGAGCTACTAGCCAGGCCTCAAAAGTTATTCGCTACCAGTTGCCCCACCTAATTCATACACTGCCCTGCGCCTAATTGCACCCATAAACATGCCCTTGTAGATTATCTCATGGAATGACACTGTTAAATGTTTTATGCAGAATCAAGTTTCAAAATTAAATATTACCAACAACAACTTTAACAAAATGGGACAGGGCACTGGGGGCAGACCAGAGGGACAGGGCACTGGGGGCAGACCAGAGGCACAGGGCACTGGGGGCAGACCAGAGGGACAGGGCACTGGGGGCAGACCAGAGGGACAGGGCACTAGAACTGGGTCTCTTCCCCATTCTCTTGCCGTCTCCTCTGCAACTCACATCCATCCTATCTCTCTCTCTCTCTCTCTCTCTCTCTCTCTCTCTCTCTCTCTCTCCCCCATTCATCTCATCATCAGGAGCCCCTGTGTGTGGCTCCACGATTGCATGTCCCTACTTCCCCCTTTTATTCAGGCTGGCAGTGAGGAGAGGATCTGCAGCACAGCGGGAGGGAGTACAATCCAGCGCTGAGATCCATACAACTGCACAGCCATTGACACCATAGCACAGCGCACACTGACACCGCACAGCACACATTGAGACCAGTCTGTTCGCAGTGCTCAGGCTGAACTGTTGGACACTTACATAGAGCACAAGGAGAAGAAAACTGCACAAACTGGAAGGCTGTCGCTCTCATGTCAGGGCAACTTTCAGTGAGCTCTGCACCGGAGTGGTAATTTTCGCAATCCTCCACCTCACTCACTACTTTCTGCTCTCCAGCTACATTGGTTGGGGGGAGGGGGGCAGGCTCAGAGAGGTCATTTTGTTAGGTCCCATGGCTTAATGAGAATTGTAAGGAGAGTACCTGTGTAATGCTCTGCCTGTGCGCGGCTCACCAGACTACTTTTTCTCGAGCATGCACCTTTCCTCTTCGGCCGCCAATCTCATCGGGACTCTGAGGCCGCGTACACACGAGGGGATATGTCCGCTGAAAACGGTCCGATGGACCGTTTCAGCAGACATCTCCGCTCGTGTGTATGGGCTAGCGGACAGATTTCTCCACCCGACAGATTTCAAAGCAAGCTTTGAAATCTATCCGGTGGGAATCTGTCCGCCCGACATGTCTGCTGGTTAGTACACTTACCAGCAGACATGTCGGCCCCCACCGCCGCCGCGCCGCTGCCGAATGGATTCGGCGCATGCGCGGAAGTGTTTTACTTCCTGGTGCGGTGACGTGGCGGTGACGCGGCGGCGTCAACGTCACCGCCGCGTCACCGCGCCGTCCGGCGGCGGGGAATGTGATCCGATGGTGTGTACACGCCATCGGATCAAACTCCCGATCGGACATATCCGATGGAAATGGTCCGCGGACCGTTTTCATCGGATATGTCCGATCGTGTGTATGGGGCCTAAGTGTAAGCACAGATTGGAGGGAGATTGGACATGCAGCCCTGTCATCACTCGTCCCCAGCTTAAATCCACTCGCCAAATGCTAGTAGGCGAGTGGAAATTTTGAGGGCTAGAATAAATTTAGAATAAAACCTAATTTAATGCTGATCACCAGCTTTTAGAGAATTTTTAATTGTGTGTTTGGACCAAGCTTGTCCAAATAAACTATCACCATCATTACTAGATGTGCCCCTTGTGGGACTGTATATACAGTATACAGCACTGTGTTTTGGCTGCGGACCAGGAACTTCCAGTCATGCTTCAAAATCGAACAAAATCAAGTTAGTCTGAGCTATTTACAGGAAGCTTTGTCTTCTATGAATGAACACAAAGCTTCCTCTGGTTGGCTGAGACAGATAGGTAGATGGATTACAGCGCAATCTCCGACTCACATTCAGAGGAACCTAAGTATTCAATCCAAAGATCATTGTGAATGGCCGAACAGCCCGATTCAGATAAATTTTGTTTTGGGAGCGTCACCTGATACTACATAAAGTTGTACAATGCACACAGCAGGCACATTTAGTAATAAAGTTAAGAGTTCATTTGGACAACTTTGCCCAAATTAACTATTCAAACTACTATACAAATTACTAAAAGCCAGAAATCAGCAAAACCAGTGGGGTAAAATGAAAATAAAAACACTGGATGTCAAGGCGATGTTTTAACAAGCTTGCCAAGTGCCAATGAGACAGAATATATTTAAGCCGAACAGAACATAACAAACACTTTTCAGACACAAGTAAAATTACAGTGGCTGTAGAAGCAAGCAATGTATTGCTATCGATGAAGCAACTGGGGTGGATGTTTTAAAGGCAAATAAAAGTAGTATCATCAGACTGCCAGTCTTCTGAATTTTCCCAGTAGATATAAACCAGCACCGAGAGAACCAAACAGGCAGAAGTAGGGTTCTCAATCAGGAGAGTACCATTACTGTATCATGAGAGAGAGAAAATAAAGAACAAGAACAAAGAGGAGGAGTCATATAAATTGACAACTTTGTGTAAAAAATAAGTTTTCTTTTTCTTTTCACGTTTCTAAAAACTGGACTGTTCAAAAGACTGATAATGCCCCATAGAATATTCGTTGGGATGTTTGCTTTCCAAAATGGGGTAATTTTGTGTAATTTATGCTTCCTTTATGTTGGGCCTCTGTATGTGGCTGGGCTGTGTAAAAGTCTCACACATGTGGTATTGTCATACTCAGGTGGAGTATCAGAATGTATTTTGGGGTGTAATTGCAAGTATGCATATGTGTGTGAGAAATTACTTAATATGACAAGTTTGTGTAAAAAAAAAAAAATTCCTAAGAATTCTGAGAAAAAAATCCAACTTTAAAAAATGTGCCATGCCTCTTACTAAAAATCTTGGAATGTCTATTTTACAAAAAGGGGTCATTTGGGGTGTATTTGTACTTTCCTGTCTTGTTAGCGTCTCAAAAGAAATTAGATATGCCAACAGTACATCAGGTGTGATCAATTTTAAATGATTGGCACCATAGCCTAATAACTCTATAACCTTCACACAGACCAAATAATAAACACTAATTTGGGCTATTTTTACCAAAAATATGTAGCATTATAAATTGTGGGCCAAATTTATGAAGATAAATTACGTATTTGCTAAATTTTACAATAGAAACAAAAAAAAAAAAAGTTATTCAAAAAGTTTTTTTCTTATATCGCAAAAAATTAAAAACCCAATGGTGATTAACCACTTTAGCCCCGGACCATATTGCTGTCCAAAGACCAGAGCACTTTTTGCGATTCGGCACTGCGTCGCTTTAACTGACAATTGCGCGGTCGTGCGACGTGGCTCCCAAACAAAATTGGCGTCCTTTTTTTCCCACAAATAGAGCTTTCTTTTGGTGGTATTTGATCATCTCTGCGGTTTTTATTTTTTGCGCTATAAACAAAAACAGAGCGACTATTTTGAAAAAAATGCAATATTTTTTACTTTTTTCTATAATAAATATCCCCCAAAAATATATAAAAAAAAATATTTTTTCCTCAGTTTAGGCCGATACGTATTCTTCTACATATTTTTCGTAAAAAAAATCACAATTAGCGTTTATTGATTGGTTTGCGCAAAAGTTATAGCGTTTACAAAATAGGGGGTAGTTTTATGGCATTTTTATTATTATTTTTTTTTTTACTAGTAATGGCGGCGATCAGCGTTTTTTTTCGGTACTGCGATATTATGGCGGACACTTCGGACACTTTTGACACATTTTTGGGACCATTGGCATTTTTTTAGCGAACAATGCTATAAAAATGCATTGGATTACTATAAAAATGCCATTGGCAGTAAAGGGGTTAACACTAGGGGGCGGGGAAGGGATTAAGTTTGTTCCTATTTGTGTTCTAACTGTATGGGGGGGTGGACTTACTAGGGGGAATCACTGATCTTCTGTTCATACATTGTATGAACAGAAAATCAGCGTTTCCCCCGCTGACAGGAACGAGCGCTGTGTGTTTTCACACACAGCTCCCGTTCCCCGCTCTGTAACGAGCGATCGCGTGTGCCCGGCGGCGATCGTGCCCGCCGGGCACACGCACGGGACTCGGGGGCGAGCGGGGGGCGCGCGCGCGGGCCGCCGGCGGCGCGCACGCGCCCCCTAGTGGCCGCGAAAGGCGCGACGTAGAGCTACGGGCTCTCGCGCAGCAGTGCCGACCTGCCGCCGTATTACTGCGGCGGCTGGTCGGCAAGTGGTAAAATACCACCAAAATAAAGATTTAGTTGTGTAAAAAAAGTGATAAAAGTGTTGTTTGGGTACAGTGTAGCATAACTTATTGTCATTCAAGATGTAAGAGCATTAAAAGCTGAAAATTGGTCTGGGAAGGAAGTTGTATAAGTGCCCTCTATTGAGGTGTTTAATAAGGCATCCTTAAAGATTTATATCTTATGGTACATGGATTTGGAGCACCTTTAACCACTTAAGGACCGGACCAATATGCTGCTAAATGCCCAGAGGCGTTATTACAATTCGGCACTGCGTCGCTTTAACAGACAATTGCGCAGTCGTGCGACATGGCTCCCAAACAAAATTTGCGTCCTTTTCTTCCCACACATAGAGCTTTCTTTTGATGGTATTTGATCACCTCTGCGATTTTTATTTTTTGCGCTATATACAAAAAGAGAGCGACAATTTTGAAAAAAAACACAATATTTTTTACTTTTTGTTATAATAAAAATCGAATAAACTAAATTTTAGTCAAACATTTAGGCCAAAATGTATTCAGCCACATGTCTTTAGTAAAAAAAAACTAGCTACCTAGCGGCAACAGTGACACTAATACAGCGATCAGAAAAATGATCGCTTAGTGACACTGGCAATAGGGGGTGAAAGGGTTAACTAGGGCGGTGATCAAGGGGTTAAACCTTTATTAGGGGCGGTACAGGGCTAACCTGGGCCTAACACTAACTGCCTGTCACATTAACTGTCACACTGACACTAAATGCAGTGATCAGTAAATATATGATCACTGCATTCAGTGACACTGACAGGGGGTGGGGGGGATTGGGGGGGTTTTATGTGCCTATGTGTACTGTGTTAGTGTAGTGTTGGTGCAGACTCACTTGTGATGTCTTCTCACCTCAGCGGCGGTTGAAAATACCGCCGAGAGGAGAGATTACATCACTTCCCCCTTCCTGTGTTTACACAGGCAGAGGGCGGGGGAGTGCGCGCATTGGCTGGGAACGATCCGGAGGGGGCGAACAAAAACGAACAGCTGCCCCCTCATCCCGGATCGCTCGCACAGCTACGGGGACCACCGCAAGTACCGGGGGGGTCCCAATCGGACCCCGCGACCCACGTCTAGGCAGGGATGTACAGGTACGCCAATGTGCCTGTACGTGCCATTCTGCCAACGTAAATGTACATACAGCGGTCCTTAACCAGTTAAAATAGCACCAGTCACTTTATCAGCTACAGAAGGACTTATTTATATGTTATATCTGATATACTGTATATTTGCGGTGCCCCACCGATTCCCAAAAGTAGTTTCTGTACTACTTTTGATGACTTTGGAGTGCAATTCCAATAGACATCTGTGCAGAAAGCCACACAGATGTATCTGAAATCGTGACGTCAGGACTGACATGTGGGAATGAAATTGTGTGAATTCAGCTCACACAATTTAATTCCGCTGTCAGCGTGAACCTAGGCTGAAGCCCTGTACACACGACCGGGATTCCAGGCGGTATAAAGTCCGCTGGGAATCCCGACGGGAAACCCAAGAACCTGCTCGCTAAGTTTCCCCGTGTACACGCGGCCCAGGTTCCCGTCGGGGAGACTGCGGGGAGAGTTTAGGGCGGGAATCCTGGCGTGTGTATGCTCTCTTGCAGTGTTTCCCCATAGGAAAACTGCAGAGTTTAAAACCGCAAGGAATCCCGGTGGGAAATTAGAGAGCAGCTTCTCTGGCAGGAAAACCGGTCATGTGAACGAGGCTTTGGTCACAGTCCCCTCCACAATAATACAGCACTATAGTATTTCTGTGTCTTGGGGTAAGGTGTACTATTTCTCAATTTTGGAGGTAAGGTGTACCATTTCTCAATTTTGGGGGTAAGGTGTACCATTTCTCAATTTTGGGGGTAAGGTGTACCATTTCTCAATTTTGAATTATTGGATGGTATGTGATGTATTGTATAGCTTTAAAAAAACAAAATAAAACAAAAAAACTTACATATGTATGGTTCAGTCTTGGTGTAATATAGTCATGTTTAATTTGATAAATTCTACATCTTGTTATAAAATCAGCTTGAACCTTGTTAAAATCAGGAGAACCCACTTTGCATACAAGAGGTAAAACTTTTTTTTTCTACCATATGTAATTTCCACAAAGATACAGCAGGTTAAAAAGTACTCAACTGGCACAATACTAAACAAGGCCAATTCTAAACTGCTAAATCAAAAGAGATTTGCAATTACTACCATCATGCTCTTGAATCAATGCTAAAAATCTTTAAACCTCTTTTGGAATAGACTGAAATTGTTGGTTGCCAGGGTAACTTCCCTCCTGATCTATGTACATGTAAAATTTTACTTGAAGAGGAAATAATTCCTTTGAACACATTTACCTAGGGTTTTGCAGTTCCAAACCCTTAAAGAGAATTAGCAATTTACCTAAATTAGCCTCAGCAAATTATAATCTTTATGTATCTACAGTATGCCTGTGTGTTTTCCAGTGTCTGGACAAGGGATCGTGGGGGAGCCAAAGGGAAACCACTTCATATTTCCATATAGGAAGTGCCCAAACAAGGACCTTTATATCAGTGTCATAAATCTTTACCCTTTAAGGAACATTGCTTGTTTGCAACAACTGATTGATAACTAGTTTCTTAATTTTTTGACACCTTAACCACTTACCTACTGTGCACCTACACCCCCTTCCTGCCCAGACAAAATATAAGCTTCCGGCACTGCGTCGCTTTAACTGACAATTGCGCGGTCGTGCGACGTGGCTCCCAAACAAAATTGGCGTCCTTTTTTTCCCACAAATAGAGCTTTCTTTTGGTGGTATTTGATCACCTCTGCGGTTTTTTGCGCTATAAACAAAAATAGAGCGTCAATTTTTTAAAAAATGCAATATTTTTTCCTTTTTGCTATAATAAATAACCCAAAAAATATATAAAAAAAATATTTTTTCCCTCAGTTTAGGCCGATACGTATTCTTCTACATATTTTTGGTAAAAAAAAAAAATGCAATAAGCGTTTATCGATTGGTTTGCGCAAAATTTATAGCGTTTACAAAATAGGGGATAGTTTATGGCTTTTTTTTTTTTTTTTACTATTAATGGCGGCGATCTGCGATTTTTTTATTGGGACTGCGACGTTATGGCGGACATTTCGGACACTTTTCTGACATTTTTGGGACCATTTACATTTATACGGTGAACAATGCTATAAATATGCATTGATTACTGTATAAATGTGACTGGCAGTGAAGGGGTTAACCACTAGGGGGCGGGGAAGGGGTTAAATGCGTGTCCTATGAGTGTTCTAACTGTGGGGGGAGGGGGGGTGACTGGGGGAGGTGACCGATTGTGTCCCTATGTACAAGGGACACAATCGATCTCCTCTCTCCCTGACAGGGACGTGCAGCTCTGTGTTTACATACAGAGCTCCACGTCCCCGCTCAGTTACTGAGCAATCGTGTGTGCCCGGCGGCGATCGTTGCCACCGGGCACTCGCACGGGATCCCCGCAGAGTGGCGGGTGCGTGCGCCCGCGGCTTTAAAGGGACATCACGTCATATGACGTGATGTCAGGATAATGGAGTCGTCTGTCCGCCGTCATTTGACGGTGGGCAGATGACAAGTGGTTAAAGGGTTACTAAACCCTTGTGTTTTTTTTTTTTAAATAACAAACATGTCAACCTCCACTGTGCAGTACATTTTGCACAGTGTGGCCCTGATCCTCTTTTTCTGGGGTCCCCTGACGGCGGTAGTATCTCCTCTCCGCATCTAGAAACCACCTAGGAGAAGTGCTCTCCTCGGGGGTACCCATGCGGGCATGCTCCAGAGTCCAAATTTTGCATCCATAGGCACAGAAAGCTGCCCCCCTGCACCCTCTACATTGGATATTATTGACAGCAGCAGGAGCCAATGGCTGCACTGCTATCAATCTGTCCAATCAAGAGAAGAGACACCGGCCAGAGAGGGTGGGAACCAATAGGCTCAGATGAGTAAAATGGGGGTGCTAGGGGGCTGCTCAGTGACAAAAGTTCTTTCACCTGAATGCATCCTATGCATTCAGGTGAAAGAGCACAGGGGTTTACAACCCCTTTAACAACTCTTGTATATTATATGGAGTTATTTCAGTGCCAGAACAGTGTGCACCTAAAACACTTTACATTACACCACTCTCATTCACCAAACACCCCTTCTTTTTTAAGTAAATAAAATGCAATGGGCAGTTCTACACTTCTGTGCCATCTGTAGTCTTCTACTTCTTAAAACCCCTACCTGCACTGTTGTAAATTTGGGTGTAACGTCGCTATTTAAAATTGCCCTGCTGCTGGGCAATTTTACTCTGCGGTATCCCCAGTGGTCTCTTAATTCTTTTATAAGGAAAAAAATACATTAAAATAGGTAAATAATAAAATGTGTAACATATGTGTGTCTACTAGCCACAAACCAGTCTAGGACAGGCTGCCTCTCTGATTTGGCAAATAAAGATTTGAGGAAGCCTTGGGCTGTAGGATTCTACCCTTTCCTACTCCTTCCTGCTTGTATAATTCTTCACCAGGAAAAAATGTAAAATAATGGCAATAATGTAAATCTGTAAATACTGTTTAAAAGAAAAAACATAAAACATAAAATACTACCTCCAAAGGCAGAACCTCACCCTCTCACTTTAAAGTGATTGTAAAGGCAGAAGTTTTTGTTATCTTAATGTATACTATGCATTAAGATAAAAGCCTTCTGTGTGCAGCAGCCCATCTCAGTCCCTGTAAAACATACCTGAGTCCCATTTCTATCCAGCGATGTTGAGTGTCTTGGCTGCCGGGGACTCCCCTATTCATTGGCTTAGACAACAGCATGGCGCCATTGGCTCCTGCTATCAAAGTCAGTCAATCAGGAGAGAGAGGGGGAGGGGCCGGGCCACGGCTCCGTGTCTGAATGGACACACGGAGCTGTGACTCAGCTCAGGTGCCCCCATAGCAAGCTGCTTGCTGTGAGGGCACTCAACAGGAGGGAGGGGCCAGGAGCACCAAAGATGGACCCAATAAGAGTAGGATCTGGGCTGCTCTGTGCAAATCCACTGCACAGGGCAGGTAAATATAACATGTTTGTTATTTTTAACTTTAAAAAATTTAACTTTACAAACCCCTTTTTTATTCCAAAATATCTGATACCTGATGGCTGTTTCTATATCAATATTTTATAATAAATTCCTTGACATCCATGCTCGAATTCCACTTTTGTTTTATTTTGTACGGTAGTTAAAGGATCACTAAAGGAATTTTTTTTTTTAAGCTAAATAGCTTCCTTTACCTTACTGCAGTACAGGTTTCATGTCCTTATTGTTCGTTGTTGCTTTGAAGTTGCTGTAATCCTGCTCTGTTCTCCACACTTCCTGCTTGTCTGTTTCCTTATAACCACAGTGCTGGGAGCTTTCTCACGGTGATCTAAGCTGTCATTACTGTGTGTCTAAAACTTCCCAGAACCAATCAGATTCATTTTAAAAACAAAACACTGCCTTGGATTTGTTTGTTTTTGTTCTGTGTGTTTATTTCTACTTTGCAGAAACATGAAGCCAGTTCAAAAGTGAAACTAATCTGCAGGCACATTATATGATTGATTTTTATCTATTTTTAATCATTTTGAAAAGGAAACAGTTAACTTTTATGTCTCTATACCCTGTAAACAGTCATTTCAGCAAAACAATGTTTTTCCTTTAGTGACCCTTTAAAGTGTATGAATGGGCAAAACAAAAAAACGTATTAAATCTCTGTAATATTTGCACACATCCCCATGCCCCCCCCCCCTTTAAGTGCCAAAGTGCTCTTCTTCTGCTCCCCATCTCTCTACATGCTGCTTATGTATTGCAATGGGATTCAATTTTAAATTCATAGTTTTCACACAGGAGTCTATGAAATCCTTGTGAACCTAACTTGGGAACATGCTCTTATGCTTAGCTACCATGAGTGAGGGCTTTTTTAAGTGCTGGAGAAGCCCTGTTCTTTGGTTGGTGTTGCCATACAGTGGTTGTGGCACAAAGAATGCTATTCAATTAACATTTTATCAGATATGTAATGAAATCAGTTTACCAAAGAAAATTTTCAAGTTGCATGCAATAGACCTCCTTGAAAAAGACCCTTCTCCGAGAGACATCTGGGAACTGGGAGTTGTTGGCCTGAGGAACAAATACCACTGACTGTGTTTATGTTTGAATTGGTTTCCTGTGTGCTAAAAAAAAAAAAAAAAGTACCATGCAAGGTGCGTTATACTCCAAAAGTGATTGATAGGTTTAGTCAACTATGGAAGTTGTAAGGTTTATATTACATGGTTTAATGTGGCACAGAACCTGGCAGAGGGACGTCATTTAGGATTAGCTTCTTCTGAAGCTCTCTGAATTTTGATCACTTGACAACTTTTTGCTGCAAAGCAAGTTAGTGCTTTAAGGCTTTTCTTTTCCATGCACTGTAATTACAGGTATGAAAAAGGGAGCATGTAGCTGTGTAACACCCAGCAGCACTCCCTGACTACAGGCCTTATTTTGAGCAACACATCTTTTGTATTTGCTCAGGTGGCTAATTCCCCCCTTCCCACTAGTCCAATCCTCCCAAGCTGTGATTATTGCTTCTGTTTAAAAAGCATTAGGCTCAGTTCACTAAGCTATAACTACTAATAGATTCAGCAATCAGAGCCAATAAGAAGCAAAAAATGACAAAGCTGATAAAAAAAGTTGTTTTGGCAAATAACGTTTGAAACTAACCTTGGTGAAATAACCTATTGTAAAGTAGGGTGACGAGACATCCCCGGTTTCAGGGGACAGTCCCCGGATGGAGGACACTGTCCTTGGACCAAGTCTGTCCCAAGTTTTGTCCACAGATTGGTTTTGAACAGGGGCTGGGGCAATTTCATAGACAGTCAGTGCAGAATAAAAAATAATAATTCTGAAATACACCCCCCAATCCTACTAGCTTAGGGGTGTATTTTCTCCATTATCTGTGCCCCTTTCTGATGATCATGTGCTGGTCGGAGTGGTGGGAATATTTCTTCAGTTTCGGGTGCATGCCCATTCAGCTCTGCTCGCATGTTCTTCTGCCTTGGCTCAAGTCCCGGCCAGCTGCCTGCTTATCTCCTTGCCTTCCCTGGTGGAGTAATCTTCCTCAACTCCCCACCCAGTACTACGTTTCCCCCGAAAATAAGACCGGGTCTTATATTAATCTTGTCTTCAAAAAACACACTAGGGCTTATTTTCGGGGTATTTATTTACGGTATGTACAATGACAATCTTAAAGTAGTTGTAACCATAAAAAATCCTGTTCCTTTAAAGCACAATGCTTGTGCTGTGCCATTTTCCCCTTTCTACAGTATGTTCTATCCTGGAATAAAACAATAACTTTATTTTTTTTTAAGTTCCTGTGTCGTCTGTGTTCTCTCTCTCCCCACCTCCCCATGTTAGGTCGGGAGTAAATTTTCAACCTCGTTTTAAAAACATCCTGGCTAAAGTCCTTTTATAAAACTGATTACATACGGTACATTTTAAAAGGATCACGCTGGTATTAGGTGCAGTGTGTCTCCCATTGTCTCATGGAGAATACCTTTTTTTACAGCTCCCCTGGTCGCACACTTGATCTGCTCTTCTCCGTACGGAGATCCCTGCTGATGTCAGCCCGCTCCGTGCACTGAAGAGGGACGGGCCACAGACGTCAGCTGGGAGGAGAAGAGAAGGTGGAAGACACGAGATCCCTGGTGACGTCAGCCCTCTCCGTGCACTGAAGAGGGAGGGGCCAAAGATGTCAGCGAGGAAGAAAGAAGAAAACCTCTGGCCAGTCAGCAGCGGCTGCTAATAAAGTATTTTATACCGTAATATAGTCACAAGGGGAGACACACTGCACTCCATACAGTACGATCTTCCTACAAAACAGACCACAGTTTTTTTCATTTACTTTATTAGGGCTTATTTTCGGGGTAGGGCATATATCGCAGCCCTCCCCAAATAATCACGCTAGGTCTTATATTCGGGGTAGAAAGACAGTAGTAGCCGGTGGCCCAGAGAGTGAGACTTGACAGGCTGTGAGGCGGACGGGGGTGGGCAGAGAGTCGTTGATTGACACCATTACTAGTAAAAAAAATGGATTTGACGCATGCGTGAAAGCATTTTACTTCCTGGTTTGGTGACGTTGCGGCATCAACGTCACCGCCACGTCACCGCGCTGTCTGTGCGTGGGGATTTTGGTACATTGTACACACATCAGACCAAAATCTCCCAGGAGACATGTCTGATGAAAACGGTCCGTCGGACCGTTTTCATCGGATATGTCTCCTCGTGTGTACGCAGCCTAACTGAAAGTGCTTTGACAAACATAATGGAGGCAACTTTAAATAATAATAAAGTTGCAACTTGGTGATTTTTTACTTTTTGTTTATAGTAAGAGCTTTTTTAAGCCAAATGCATTATTCTGCACTAAAGTTTGCTAACATCTTTGCAGTGTATACAATTGACATAGAAAATGGCTGTTTTTATTCCCTCAACAAAAGTTTAATTTTTAAATGTATTAGCATATGAGAATAACAAGCATATAAAAATGTTTGAGCATTAAACTGATGCACAGGAACATTTTTACAAATCAAGAATGCATGGGGTGTTATGGATCACTACATTTCAAACAACTAATTGGATATGGCTCAGTTCATATTACAATGTATTTCAAATACAGCAGCAATTACTGCTCTATGTGCTGTGCTCTTTTACAGTAATCATGTACTGTATATTTGAAAAGTTCTTATTAAACCAACCATACATGAAAGATAAACCAAAACTGGTAATATAATTTTTTGACATCTCCCATTAAATAAACACCCAAGCTACAGTCTTGTGCAGATAATACCTGTAATAAGCAATATTTGAGCTCTGTGCACATTCAGACGTTATGCATTGTGAGGTCTAGGCACCTCGCTCTGGCAGCTTTGAGAAAGACTAATTATTAAAGAAGGTCCTGTGCTGTGATTATTCATAGAGCTCTATCAGACAATAATGATGTGCAGTGTGCAGTAAACCATAGCAGACAATTCGATTTCAGTTCACTGAGGTCACATTACTTACAGAAGGACTCTGGTTGGCTATATGTTACTGCATTATACCTCTGTGCTGTTTACCTTATAAAAGTTAGCTTGTAAAGTTTTAAGGCTAATACCTACTTTCAAAAGTGTAACTATAGCAATGGCAAGTATACCATGATTTTAACAATACATTGTTGAAGGAAGGACAAATGCCTAATGTGTGTTCTTCACAGTGAGGGTCATTTAGATACTGTGTGTTCCTTACTGGACACCAATGCGTCTGCATCTCAAATTAGCTCAGGCTAGATGTAAAGTTCTAACCTAGACAAATGTTTGTATCTAAATGCAGAAAATTATGAAAAGTTTCATAATCCATAACTCCCACACTGTACAGTGCACAATTATAAATATTTGTGCACAAGCCTGGCTGCCCAGAGGCAAGATGTTAAATTCCAAATATGCCATCTTTATTGTAAAATATGTGAATTATTTATATTGTGGTCTTTTTAAGTTGTTACTAATATTTGTCCATTTTTGGTGTCTACGCATAGCAGGACAACAGCCAAGACCATTTTTTCTAAATTTGGATCAATCTAATGATCTAACAGCTACGAGTCCTTAAAGATTTTGATCCTATTGGTGGGTGGAATGGGGAATGGGGTGGAATGGGGAAAGATGAGGGGAGGGCTATGGCAGATAATATGAAGGTTCCTATGTTACAAACAACCATTGGAAATGGTACTATTTGTACTAAAATAAAAAATATGCAACATATGTTTGCAAAATGTGACAATTAATTAAAGTTTTGTTCACCAATACCAGAAGTCTGCCAAGAAAATAGGTGGGTTGGAAGCTCTCTTGCATGAGGAGAGCTATGATCTAATTGGTATTGCTGAATCTTGGCTTTATTCTTCTTATGACTGGGCTATTATTATTCTTGGCTGTGCTCTTTTGGTGGAGACTCAGCTCCTTGCACAGATGCAAAGGGCTGCAAGGGCTGGGACAGTGATAATAATAGGGTATTTTAACTACCTGGAAATTCACTGGAGTAATGGCACGGCTGGGACAGTTGAAGGGCAAAAATGTATAAACAATTTTATGGTCCAGTCTAGGAATGACGCTCTGCTGGACCTGGTAATCTCAAACCATGCAGAGCTTATTACCAATATTTATATAAAAGAACATCTGGGTAGCAGTGACCATATAAAAACACTTAACTTTAAGAACGCAAACTTTTTAAGGCTGCTTTCCAAGACTAAGGCCGCATACACACTATCAAATCTGTCTGCTGGAAACGGTCTGCCAGACCATTTCAGCAGACAGATTCGATCGTGTGTACGGGCGGACAGACAGATTTGGCCAGCCGACAGATTTAAAAGCATGCTTTAAAATCTGTCGGCTGGGAATCCGTCTGTCCGACATGTCTGCTGGTTAGTACGCTAACCATCAGACATATCTGCTCACACATGCGCCGAATGGATTAGACGCATGCGCGGAAGTGTTTTACTTGCTGGTGCGGTGACGTGGCGGCGTCAACGTCATCGCCACGTCAGCGCGCTGTCTGCCGGCAGGGATTTTGGTTTGATCATGTGTACACGATCAAACCAATACATCCCAGCAGACAAATCTGTTCAAATCGGTCTGCCAGACCGATTTGAACAGATGTATTTGGTCGTGTGTACACGGCCTAAGACTGGGAGAAAATATTGATTAGCATCAATGGACACAGAACAGAAATTGGAATTCTTCCAAAAGACTGTATGCAAACTCACTGCAAAGTATATTCTCAATAAGTTTAAAAGGCTAAAAACAAAACCTGTGGCTCACAGCCAAAATAAAAAAAAATCTATAAATAATAAGAAAATAACTTAAAAAAAATAAAAATGAAGGAACAATATGATCGTTTAAATGCTACGAAGAATATAAAAGAATATGTAAAAAGGAAATAAAGGATGCAAAAATTCAAAATGAACGGCAGATTGCAAAAGATAGTAAGACAAATACCCAAAAATTATTCAAATATATTAATAGTAAAAAGGTCAGGTCTGAGCATGTAGGCCCTTTGCAAAATAATCTAGAGTGGGTGACCGGGGACAAAGAGAAGGGACATTTATTAAATACTGTCTTCAGCTCTGTTTATACAAAGGAGCATGGGAGAGCTCATGCCCATAATAGAGATGGTATTGACACAGCCCCAAATGTTACACAATGGCTCAAAAATGATATGGACCAGACATTTTTAGACAGAATAAAGGTGGATAAAGCACCTAGACCAGATGGCATCCACCCACAGATCATAAAAGAATTGATCTCTGTCATTTCAAATCCATTGTTTCAAATTTTTAGGGACGTGTTAATAACTGGAGTGGTACCACTGGATTGGCGTAGGGCCAATGTGGTGCCCATATTTAAACAGGGATCAAAGTCTTTACCAAGTAACTATAAACAGAAGCTGTCCAACAAGCCTTGAACAAATGGGTGGCTGTGGACGTGGTATACTTTGATATTGCAAAAGCGTTAGACACAGCTCCCTGCACACAGCCAATGTGTAAGGTAAAGTTTACAGGCTTGGAAAGATCAATCACCTCATCTGGAATATGCAGTTCAGTTTTGGTCACCATTTCTCAAAAAGGAAATTGGGGAACTTGAGAAAGTGCAGAGAAGGGCAACCTAACTAACTAACAAGAGGTATGGAGGAGTTCAGCTATGAGGAAAGATTAGAGAAACTGAATTTATTCTTTCTTGTGAAGAGGAGATTAAGGAGGAATATGATCAACAAGTACAAATACCTAAGTGGTCCATATAGTGAACTTGGTGCTGAGTTATTCACTTTAGGGTCATCACAGAAGACAGGGGGCACTCTTTACCTCTAGAGGAAAAAATAGTTCATCTCCAAATACGGAAAGGGTTCTTTACAGTAAGAACTGTAAAAATGTGGAATAGACTCCCTTCAGAGGTGGTTCTGACCAGCTCAGTAGATTGTGTCTTTTTTCAACTTGGTTAACTACCTGTCCTAATTGGGTAAGATGCTATGACTGGCCCATGGCATTCCTTTGTATAGTCTGTATAGTCTGAGAGAGTGCAACTCACTTTGATTTGTAAGGCATAAAAAATGGAGATTTGCAATCAGATCTTGGTTATGAGTTCCATCTATGCTGAGGGGTATGATCTGTGAGTTCGCCCCAATCTCTGAAGCTGGAGAAAGCCTTTTCTGTAAGTTTTATACCTTTTACTTTCAACACTGTTGTGTATGTACTTAATACTTTCAGTTTTTTGTAAATTTCTGTACTTTTTCTATGAATTGCTTATCTAGAGATATTAAGGAAGAAGTATCACTAGAATTTTAAACTCGTATATATTCCTCCAGGGGACCCAGTGCACATAGCACTTCATCCTGTATACATCTGAGCAATGTGGTCAGACAGCTCACTCCCTCTCCCCCCACCATTATCCAACCACGCTGGACAAATAACTATACGTTCCTACATAAACGGGGAGTGACTCACACCGATCCTGCACAACCCCTGCTCCACCTCCTCCTAAGCTGCCAGACTCAGGAACATCTGCAGCTACTGTGCAAAAGCCCACTTACCTATCTGCCAGCCAGCAGTCTGCTATTTGGGATCAGAGGAGAGAGAGTACAATTGTAATTGTTTCTTGTGTTGTAAATTACCACACCAGAGAGCAGTGCTGATATTCACAAAGATACGTGGCCACAGCAGTACATGCCAGCCAGCCACACTACACAAGTTTTAATAACATGGTCATTCACAACACAAAATGGCAAGCTGCTGACTGGATGGTGGGTCTATGCCCAGGAGCAGGCACAGTGCTTCTTGATTATATGACAGAGCTGAAGAATATTATTATTCTGATGGAGCGACTTCACTACTGGCTGTACACGAACCCCCCCCCCCCGGGAAACACTCATAAATTGGGCTGCCGCTTGGCGTGGAGCTAAAAACCAGTGTTGAATCAACTAAAATTTGTATTTTATTATTTTATTTACAAACCCCTGCACACATTTTAACAAGACCAATTGATATCTGTACTGGATCCACTTTTAGATTCAACAAGAGTTTTACAATTCTGACAATACTGATATAAGCAGTTTTCGATTGCCTAAACAAATTCACAACTCCTATAGTGGTGTCCGGCTTTACGAGACTGTGATGGTAGTGTATCCTCAATGTGTACAGTGTGCACTGAGCACATGGGCCCCAAGGGAGTTTGGACTCATTATGCTCTCACACACTACACAAAATGAGTATTACTGTCAGCAAGAGTTGCCTGTGGTCTCTGATATCCCCCCTCCCTATCCAACAGAGGTTCCCTCCATTGCTGTTGTCATCATTTCCATCATTGGTTGCTAGGGTGCCCAGCATGAAACTGGCCCCCAAAATGTATATGGGGACAGAACTTTCTTTGTGCAAAGCTGCTCCCATCCAGCTGCCATACTCTATGTTACGGGGGGCACTTATGTAGGGGGGAATATGATATAAGGGGACTCCTAATTTTAGAAACACTCTGATACAAGAGGGAACGCTGATCTAATTAGGACTCTAATGTAAAATAGGACTCTGATCTAAGAGAGCTTATTATCCTGGGGGGGGGGGGGGGCTCTGATGTAAGAGAATATTTCTGGTTTATGAGGAGCCTCTAAATTGGGGGGAGGGGGTTGCTCTGATAAAAACTCCTGTTGTAAAAAAAAAAGACTCTATGTGAGAGGGGACACTGATGTAAAATGTTGGGATTCTCAGGATAATCTTCCAGCATGGTGGTTGATTTCTGAGGACAAGCAAAGGATGGTGTTGCCTCATGCATCATCTAGCTTCCATTACAAGGGTTTTCTAAATTTCAGGGAAACTTAGCTTAAAGTGGAGTTCCATCCAAAAGTGGAACTCTCGCTTATACGCTTCCTCCCTCCCTCTGGTGCCACATTTGCCACCTTTCAGGGGGATGGGGGGAGAGGGACCTGTTTTTGAAAGGTCCCCTTCACCACCTCCAGAGACGGGCCATGGCCCCCTCTTGGACATTCAGGCCCCCTCCTTCCCCCACCACCGGGCCAGTTAGAAAGCACAGCGTGCTTCACGCATGTGTAGTAGGAAACTACTGGGTTCCCTTAACAGGAATGGTGGCGGCAGCACATGGGAGTTGATCAAAAGATTGCATAGGGTGCTGACTAGGGATGAGCCAAACACCCCCGCGTCGAACGGTCCGATCGTTTGCACGAACATTTAGAACCCCATTGAAGTCTATGGGTCTATGGGACTCGAACGTTCGAATTCAAAAAACTATAATTTTAAAGAAAAAATTTTAAGTTATTGTTGGAAAACGTCTTTCAGAACCCGGGTCCTGCCCCAGGGAACATGTATCAATGGAAAAAAGTCTTAAAAACGGTCGTTTTTTCAGGAGCAGGACTCCTGAAAAAACGACTGTTTTTAAAAAAAAATTCCATTGATAGTAGTATCAATGGAAAAAAAGTTTTAAAAACGGTCGTTTCGTTTCACTCGAATTTGCCGCGAACGATCGTTTTTGTTCGAAATTCGACGAACGATCGAACGGACGATGTTCGAGTCGAACCTACGTTCGTTTCGAACTCAAAGCTCATCCCTAGTGCTGACATCGCGGGCTCCCTGGACAGTTACTGTAAGTGCCCTAATATTAAAAGTCAGCAGCCACAGTATTTGTAGCTGCTGACTTTTAATTTTTTTCACCCAGGCTGGACCTACTCTTTACCAACTTCCCAGATTGACAGCCGGGAAGTGGTTCCATTATTCTGACTGGGCGTCTTATGACATCTAGCAGGATAACATGTCAACAAGTGCTCGTGGGGGTACGCAGCTCGGTGATTGTGCGTGTGGCATGTCAGTCTGACAAATGCCGCATCTCCGATCATGGTAAGAATGAGGCTTCCCCCCATGATCAGCCGTGACCAATCACAGCTGATCATCGTGTGAACCAGGAAGTGCCAGTAAACAGCATTCCTCGGTTTGTGCTAACAGAGAGACGATCTGTGGCTCTTCCTGTCGGGGGGGGGGGGGGTCTGTGCTGAAAATCAGCACATTGATTATCAGCACAGTCCCATCAGATTTGCCACCACAGCTGCCATAAAGGTGCCCATCAGCTGCCAGTCAGTTTCCCATCAGAAACAGCTGTAGGTGCCCATCACAGTGCCAATCAGTATCGATATCAGTGCCAATTAGTGCCCACCACATTGACAATCAGTGCCCATTACAGTGACAATCAGTGCCCTACAGTAACACCTGTCAGAACCACATCAGTACCTCATCATCAGTGCTGCACATCAGTGTCAACTGTCAGTGCCAATCAGTGCCCATCGCAGCCTCCAATCAGTGCCCATCACAGCCGCCTGTCAGTGCCCATCACAGCCGTCTGTCAGTGCCCATCACAGCTGCTTGTCTGTACCCATCAGTGCCATCTGTCAGTGCCCATCAGAGTCACCTATCAGTGCCCATCAGTTCCACATATCAGTGCCCATCCGTACTGCATATCAGTGCTACCTATTGGTGGCCATCAGTGCTAAATATCAGTGCTGTCTATCAGTGCCCATCAATTCTACATATCAGTGCCTCCTCATCAGTTCCCATCAGTGCCACCTTATCAGTGCCACCTCATCAGTGCCCATCAGTGCCACCTCATCATTGCCCGTTAGTAAAGGAGAAAACAACATTTTATAACCGAAACAAAGAAAACCTTTTTTTTTTCGATTTTGTTTTTGTTTTTTTACCAAAAATAAAAACCTGAGTGGTGATCAAATACCACCAGAAGAAAGCTATTTTTGTGGAAAGAAAATTCAAAGTGTGACAGCACTGAAAGCTGAAAAATGTCCTGGGCGGGAAGGGGCGAAAGTACCTGGTAAGTGCCCCATTACTGGTGTCAGTGGGAGAAATAGTGTCACATTGCTTGGGTCAGTGGGATGAATAGTGCCCATCATTGGTGCCAGTGCCAGGATTTATGCACCATCGTTGCTGTCAGTGGCAGGAATAATGCCTCATTTTTGGTGTCAGCAGGATGAATAGGAAGAATAGATTCTTACATACGTGGGAAGAATAATACCCCATGGCCTATTTTGTAAGGCAAGTAAATGGCCACATCAGGTCCCCGAGCTGCAGTTCGGAGACATAGAAACATAGAAATGTGAAGGCAGAAAAAAAGACAGAGTAGTCCATCAAGTCTGCCCTTTTTTTTATTATTATTTTTTTTATTTTTGTTTTGTTTTGGAGTACAGATCTATGTTTGTCCCAAGCATGTTTGAAGCCATTTGCTGTTGAGTGTTTGACTACCTCTACTGAAAGTTTATTCCAAGCATCAACTACCTATTTAATAAAATGATACTTTCTAAAACGAGTTTTGAACTTTCCTCCAGTTAGTTTGAGGTCATGTCCCAGTGTTCTTAATTTTGGTTTCATATTGAAAAAACTGCCCCCTCAACCTTTTTTACCCCTTGATGTATTTTCAATCATGTCTTCCCTTCTTCCCTCCAGACTGTACAGTACATATTAAGTTTGTGAGGTCGCCCAGCCCTTTCACCATATTTATTACCTATCTCTGGACTTTTTTTATCTTGTCAATATCTTTTTGTAAGTGAGGTCTCCAGGACTGGACACAGTATTCTAAATTAGGTCTTACTAAAGATATATATAGGGAAATCAGAATCCCCGTCCTCCTGCTGGTGATCCCTCAAGTTATGCATCCTAAAATTCTATTCACTTTTCCCACTACCTGGCCACACTGTTTGCTAATTTTTAAATCAATTGACATAAGTACCCCCAAATGGTTTTCCTCTGTAGTGCTGGCCAACACTGTAACCCCAATGTTGTATTCTCTCAAGGATTTTTTTCCCCCTATTTGCATTATTTTACTTTTAGTAACATTGAACTTCAGCTTCCATTGCTTTGACCAATCTTCCAGCAATGCCTAATCAGGTTCCATGTTAAAGACACCCACAGGGATATCAACCCTATTACACACCTTTGTATCATCAGCAAAAAGACATACCTTGCCCAACAAACCTTTAGTTATATAACTTACATATAGATTAGGTAGAACCGGACCCAGTACAGAGCCTTGTGGTATACCACTAGTAAATGGTCTTTGTTCCAAGTGATCCCCATTTACAATTACCCTGGTATCTATCTTTAGGCAACTGCATATCCACTGAACCACCCAAGGGTTAAGTCCTAGCTTGTATAACATTCGTATAAGATCATTATGTGGAACTGTATCAAATTAATTCCTTGCTAAAATACCCTGGTCCAAAACATTGGTAATGTAGTCAAAAAATAGAATCAGATTATTCTTACATGATTTGCTGGTTGTGTATCTTTAGGTGATCAATAATTCTTGTTTTCAGGAATGATTCCACTGCTTTATAGTAACACCTACTGTTACAAACATTGTTACAAATATTTTTGCTTTTAAAAACTTTAGGAAGAGAAAACCCATCAAAAAAAAAAAAAGAAAGAAAAAGAAAAAACACAACATAAGCCTCACTGAAATGTAATATAAGCATATTGTTTAATTAATGAATTAATTAATTAACTCATAACTGAAATTAGCCTAATTTTCTTTTATTGCAAATAATTTGGTAATTGCACACTAAATCATTAAAAAAAAAAAAAAAAGCTTTGCGGTGTTTTAGTATGCTCTACATTTATCCTACTTGGATGAATATAGGGGATTTTATTGAGAGTATAACACTGTTCTTATATTCATCTCTTAATGCCCTACAACATCTTGCATGACGTGACAGATTTACTAAAAAAAAAAAAAAAAAACATTCTACAAATATCTAGACAGTGTGATAAAAAGTAATACAGGTGTATAAGAGATAAGTTAAAAGTGTAAAAATTAACCCATCCCTTAAAATGACCAGGGCTGAACTGGCCTACCGGGATAGCAGGAGATTTCACTTTAGGCCACCTGCCCTCGGGCCGCTTTGCAGAGCCGATTCAAGGCAAGTTCACGGGCTGCCTCTGAAGGTAGGGGGGGCTCCACCGGATGAAGTGTCATACAAAGTCCCGCCTCCTGGACTAGCTCCTATGAGGGACATCACACTGGTCCAATGGCAGGACGTATGACGTCCATTATAGGAGGCGGTCCAGGAGGGGGATTTAGTGTGGCACTGCGGACGTGGTGGGTAAGCAGAAGATCTCCGCTCTGTGTAAACCGGTGGCTCTCCTCTCCCCATACACTGGCAAGGCTGTGCTGATGGGCACTGGTAAGGCAGCCCTGATAGGCACTGGCAAGGCTGTTCAGATGGGCATTGGTGAGGCTAAGCTGTTGGGCGTTGGTGAGACTGAGCTGATGGGCAATGATCAGGCTGCATTGAGGGGCTCTCTGATGGAGACATTTAATGTAAAGGGGCATAAATGGGGATAATTGATGTAATTGATGTATGACGGTTGTGTTTAATTAACCTCTTTTAAACTAGCCCTGATATTAGACAAAATGTTGCCATTCCCATTTGTCCAAAACATGTTTGGACAGTGGTGCAATTTCACTGTTTGCCTTAGGTGCCACTCTCTGTATGTATGCCCATGCCAGGATCAGTGGCATCAGTATCAGAAAGTAAAAGGACTGAGGGGCACTGCACAGCCTCTGCAATGCTAACTTGGCATGGCTACACATTTCCAGCCTAGGGCATATGCTGCATGAAAAGGAAAATTACCGCGCTAAATGCCCTAAATAAGCTGCAACTAAAAAGTTATATACGCACCAAAATTTGTTTGATGAACAGATTTGTTTTATTTTGGAGCTGCTTCATTTTGCTGCCTCTAGGAACTATTTTTGGTTCCAAAACCAATTTTACCGCCAGGACAGAGGGGTCGCAATGGGGGATAAGTATGCCCCCAGTCTGGCCAACCTCTTCATGGCTCTGTGGGAGGAGGATGTCGTCTATGTTGACCAGAAACCCCAGCTCAAGCTGTGGGTGAGGTACATCGACGACATCCTCCTCCTATGGGACGGTTCATTAGAAGAACTTCAGTCTTTCATGCAGTTTCTTAATGCTAACTCCAGGGGCATACATGAGAATTTTGAGCCAGTCTAGTATCAATTTTTTAGACCTTAAGATTTCTGTCTCTCAGGATCAATTTATCACCTCCACTCACTTTAAAAGTACAGACCGCAATTCATACATACCAGTAGACAGTTGCCAGTCCTGGTTGAAGTCTGTCCCAAAGAGTCAGTATTTACGGATTAAGGGTAATTGCTCTAGTGAAAGCGAGTTTCTTAATCAGGCAACTATCCTAACACAGAGATTCTCTGAAAAGGGTTATAAAACAAGCTCCCTCATGTCCACATTAGAGGAAGTTAAGTTGAAAGACAGAGCTGACCTTCTCATTAGTAGGCCTTCACAGAATAAGGAACCTCCTGTGGTTCCTTTTTTAACCACCTATTCTTAATTCCTAATCTTGTCAATAAACACTGGCACATCCTTAAAAATGATCCTGTACTCTGTTCTGTTTTACCGGCCAAACCCCAGGTGATCTATAGAGGGGCATCGGCATTGAGACGTTCCTACATGGTGGCCTCCTTATGGGGTGAGAGCCCACCCATGGTTGGGGACATTTACATCAGGCCTCAATTATACTCATATATACCATATTTTTTTCTAAAAAGGGAGAAGGGAGAGAAGAAGGAGGAATTTTTCTCATCTCCATTGAGGCACCCCCCTTTTGTTGCTTTTGGGTCTCTGTCCCTCCACGAGCCTTTTTATTGATGACGTTTTTGGCATCATCCTATTATTGAATTAACTATTCCATATGGTATCCACAAATTTTGTAAGTATCATACAGACACTCATGTGATAATTTTCAGTCCCTCCGCCCCCCCCTCCCTATTCTATCAATGTTAAATTTTAACTCCCAGTCCATCATGAAACACAGTTCCCCCATCAAGGGGCAGTGTAGACATATTTTGGTATTCTATTTGCATATCATTATGTCTATACCCTGAATCTCATCTTTTTTTGCATCCATATATATTTTGGTATAGACGAGTCATCAGTCTTGGGGCTTCGTTCTAGGAGTTCCCACTTCGCATCACAGCTATTTATACTGTGTGTGTGCTCACTTTCTCTGTTGATGTTAGCCTCCGTGTACACACACCTTTTTTAATACTAATTATTTTTCAACATTTTATTTTTTATTTTTATTTTTTCTCATTTGTATCCTAATTCATTTTTTATATGATTTTTTCCCCTCTGTTCATATAAGATCGGTATGTTTAATAGAGAAATCGAGCCATTCGTCCTTGGTTTGTTGTTGCCAATATCTTCTGATATGAATACGATCTAATTGGTCATCATAGGCCACCATGGTTGAATACCCAGTAATCTTGACTCAGATTGAGGCTTGGTCTTGGGTAAGCTGTATATCACGCGATGCGTCATACATCGCCCGTGCCCCAGACGACGTCATTGTATGATGAAACGTACGTCGGGAGAGGAGACGTGCTGACGTGTGGCGTTATGCTCCTGTGTGGACGGGCATTCGTGAGAGTCGGCCGGCTTTACTTTTATCCAATGCTTTTATGAAGAACATATCTTGTCAGTGCAATTTATTATATTAAACTTATCTATATCCTATGGTACATCACTATTGTGAGCCTTGTTTTTTTCCCGGGGTCCTACTGCCATTCACGAAAACCTGGAGGATCTGTTATACCGGTGTTTGTTGCAGTCCCATCACAAACGCCCGGGCTGGGGTTTACAGCCGCAAGCTGGTTATGCTTGCCATCTGGTAAGCTTACATCCCTTACGGTGATCTCTGTCGGTGGTGGTTTATCAGCATATGATTCACTGGGGAATATTAATTGCACCTTTATTAGGATTTCCTTGATCAATTGGACTTTTGATTGTTTACATAACCTAATTTTTTTTGACTCACTCCAATGGACAGTGTTTAAATCATTTAATCACTTGTTATTATTTATATGTATTTCTTATTATTAATTAGCGCAACTACATTTCTTTTCTTTTTCATATGCTGCATGTGTTAGACCATCAAAATGAAAGTCTAATACATGCATTTATCACGTCTGCCATGTAGTGATGCAGGGAAAGAGTGTTTCATGTTCACTCTTGTACCACCTCTGCGCTGGAAATAACATCAGATGTTACTTCTGGATAGAGACTTGAGGTACAGAACCACGTCAAGTGAAAAAGAAAGACTTCATCTCTGTCACACTGTGTGACGCAGTGTCAATGATTCGCACATACTTTTGATAGTATGCCCCCTTGTCTTTTTATACTACACCCCTCCAATTACACTAGGTCCGGCCCTGCTCCTGTTTTCTCCTCAGCCAATGAGCACTGACAGTCCATTCCTTTTTTGGCTACACATGCCCCTGCACAAGGAATTTCCCTAGCTCAATCATAAAGGTTACTGGGAGGCAGAAGTTCTTGGTGGTGGAGCCTGGAGCAGAAAGAATTAGCAACACTGAGTGAGGTGTCTAAGTGGCTCTAAGGCAGGGATAAGCATACACACAGTGCAATGTGGGACAGATGACAGCACACCGCCAGCCCTGACTGGCATTTTGCCAGAGGTGACCAAGTTGGAACTTGTCACAGGCAATAAATCTGTGTTAAGCTGATAGCAGAATGTGCACTAAACACTCTGACGGGCTGCAAAATGTTGTAGTGGAGAGTATGGGCACTGTAGAAAATGTTGTGGGTCATGTTCCCTGCCTTTCCCCATGATGAGCAGACCTTAGCTGAGAAAGTGGTGGAATACAATGCTTCTCATCTCTGACTAGTTGGAATACAGACGTCATGTCATACTCAGATTTTTGCTTCTAGTCATCTTCTTGTTGGTGAGCCTGGACCCCTTAATCCTTTTCAATCTGCTCCTCCATTTATTTTACTCCCACTCACTTTTCCTCCTCCATATCTCTCTCCCCTTCTTGTTTCCTCTCTCTCTAACTCTTTTGCCCCTCCTTGTTTTATCTCACTCCTCTGACTACTCCTTGCTTTATCTCTCTCCTCTCACTCTCTATACCCCTCTCTTTACCCTGTCAATTGGTTGGGAGATTTATCATTTATGATAGAGTGGCAAAAAAAAAAAAACATTAACCCCGTTTCAAGTAAATTCACACTTAAAGTGTATTACCACTTTTTGCAGTCAAATTGGGATAGCATGCACTTTATATTTGAGACATGTCCCCTATTACAGTGTTTCTCAACTCCAGTCCTCAAGGCGCACCAACAGGTCATGTTTTCAAGCTTTCCATTATTTTGCACAGCTGATTTGATCAGTTTCACTGCCTTAGTAATAACCACAGCCATTTAATCTGAGGGAAAACCTGAAAACATGACCTGTTGGGGCGCCTTGAGGACTGGAGTTGAGAAACACTGCCCTATTACATAGAATAACTTGAAAACAATTTAACCACTTAAGCCCCGGACCATTTTGTTGGTCAAAGACCAGGCCACTTTTTCCGATTTGGCACTGCATCGCTTTAACTGACAATTGCGCATTCGTGTGATGTGGCTCCAAAACAAAATTGACGTTCTTTTTTTTCCCCACAAATAGAGCTTTCTTTTGGTGGTATTTGATCACCTCTGTGGTTTGTATTTTTTGGGCTATAAACAAAAAATTCAATATCTTTTACTTTTTGCTATAATAAATATCCCCCAAAAATATATAAAAAAAATGTTTTTTTCCTCAGTTTAGGCTGATACATATTCTTCTAAAAAAAACGCAATAAGCATTTATTGATCAGTTTGTGCAAAAGTTATAGCATCTACTAAATAGGGAATAGTTTTATGGCATTTTTATTAATATATTTATTTATTTTTTACTAGTAATGGTGGCGATCAGCTATTTTTATCGTGACTGCAACATTATGGCAGACACATCGGACACTTTTAAAACAGTTTTGGGACCATTGTCATTTTTACAGCGATCAGTGCTAAAGGATTCACTAATTACTGTGAAAATTACACTAGCAGTGAAATGGTTAACCACTAGGTGGCGCTAAAGGGGTTAAGTCTGCCTAGGGATGTGTTCTAACTGTGGGGGGGCTGGGCTATGTGTGACATGACAGTGATCACAGCTTCCGATTACAGGAAGCTGTGTACACTGTCCTGTCACTGACAGGTTTTTTATTCTCAGTTCCAATTATGCATTTACCGATGGCTCCCACTCCATTTATTTTCAACAATTCAATTAAGTTTGTTTTCTTTTAAACTTTTTTGATCAATACAATTTTGTGTTAAACATTACCTTGAGGGTCCTAATTTTGCAGTATTTCAACAGAGAAACCTCACCTTCTCTACAGTCTCATACATTAATCGCTCTAAAGCTCACACATTGACAATGATGTTACAATATTCTTTGGATTTACCAACAACTATGTATTACAGATAGATTATACTGTTTAGGTAGGTCCTTGTATTACATTACATGTATTTTTGTGTAATTTAAAGTTGATTGCACCAAGATTGTATGGTGAGAGTGTAATATGCAGAATTAGCTTAAGAGAGTAACACTTCATCTCCTCGCCAGTGTGACGTAGGCGGGGGTCTCGAACGGCGGAACCTATATATAGGGGCACTGCCCTTTGGGTGGTTCAGGCATTTGGCTCATTGCACTTCACAGCATACACGCATCATTATTGATTCTACTGGTAACTTTTTCCTCATTCTTCACATTATTTTTTCTCACTGACACAAACTCAGTTTCACATAATTTCTTTCCCCTTTTATGCACCCTTTTTCCTTCTTTTTTTCTTTTCCTTCTATAACATTATTTGCCTATTAATTTGCACTCCACTCTCTTCTCACTTGCAGTCATCATCCTTGACCTATCTCCAAATGTCACTTCTTGCCTGATGCCTGTCTATCCTGGGTGCGCGCCTCTGTGTGTGGGGAGCATTCTGCCATTTAGCACCCTGCCTGAGTCCCTGGCAGGATCTATGCAGATTGGGGTCTGTCTGGGCTTGACTTCCATGCCAGTTACATAGGGATACCAGGTGAGTACCAACTGGGACTTTGTTCACAGTCTCCAGAATGTCAGATGCACTGAACCAGCCTTAAATTGTGCTTTTGTCTTTACAAAAACACAATGCATCTCTGCTCCTGATGAGTGACTTAAAGTCGCAAAATGCGCAGAGGTAACAACTTCATGCTCCAATTATATGTTATTACAATACCCCACATTGCAATTTGTGTCTGTGTATCCCGGTTTTTGTTTTGAACTATTTTAAGCTTTCCATAAAGTTCTATGTATTTTAATCCCATAATTTCTTTGTCTTTCTGTTGATATGAACTCAAATATATTTATATAGGTATCTAATAATGTATATTTATGATTGTGTTCAATAATGTAATATAGTCATGTACGATACATTATATGAAAGTATTAAAAGATCATAATTTACTTCAATCATCCTTTACCATTTCAAGCTTTTCCCACACATACTTCACTTAAAGTCCCGCTCTCCTTCGCTCCTCTTTTTCATACAACTACTATATAACACATTATTCTAGTATAATCCATTTACTGGCAAGACTGGGAATTTTGGTGAGGCCAGAGTCTGACTTTACAATTTTAATGCTTCATAGGTTGGATTTATTATATAGTGTGCCCTGGGCTGAACACAATACCAAATGTTGAATACATGTATGTAAACTGAACACAGAAAAATCTTATATCATATAAAAATTGCATAGCCCCATTGATAAATAACAGGCACATATAGTTTTTAGTAGACATTAGCTCATTCAATTCGTGTCTTCTTTCTCAATACATTTTCCCCACCCTATCACCACTTCTTCTATATGAATACCATAATACTTAAAGGGGTTGTAAAGGTACATTTTTTTTTTCATAAATAACTTCCTTTCCCGTAATGCAGTCCTCATTCACTTACCTCATCCTTCGATTTTGCTTTTAAATGTCCTTATTCTTCTGAGAAATCCTCACTTCCTGTTCTGTCTGTAACTCCACACAGTAATGCAAGGTTTTCACCCTGGTGTGGAGTGTCGTGCTCGCCCCCTCCCTTGGACTACCGGAGAGTCAGGACGCCCACTAACACACAGCTCCTTTCTCTATCTGCAATGTAGAGAGAGTCCTGACTCTCCTGTAGTCCAAGAGAGGGGGCGAGCAGGACACTCCGCACCAGGGAAAAGCCTTGCATTACTGTGTGGAGTTACAGACAGAAAAACAGGAAATGAGGATTTTTCCCAAAGAAATAAGGACATTTAAAAGCAAAATGGAAGGATGAGGTAAGTGAAGGAGGACTGCACTAAGGTAAAGGAAGCTATTTAGGAAAAAAATTGTACCTATACTACCTCTTTAAGGTTTTGAAAAAAAAGCAACAGGCCTTTTTTTTATATAGCTGCAATAAAATGTTAAACAAGAGGTTAAAGATCAAACTATCAATAATGTTACCTTTACAAATCTTTTTAAAATTAGTATTCTCTTGTGGGTGACCTGGAATACGACACTGGAATCGATATTGCCAAAACTCACTAAACCACGGATTTCGAGAATTATTATCCAAGCGCAGATTCAGAAAATACTCATCAAAGGACTTCACCTCTGGTGAACGAAGCTTCATAGTAATTCCACCACTGGCTTCAGCTTCATAGCCATCTATAACTTCATCTCTGTCTGCCCAGCCATCACTAAAAGAAATATAAACAAAAACACTTCATAAATACATACAGACCAAACACATAAGTCAAAAAAGCTGTAAGCTGACACAGTTGTATGGTTAATGTAGTGCAGAATTTATTACAGAAAGTAAATACTGTATTTATTGGCGTATAACACTCACTTTTTTTTACCCTGAAAATAGAGGGTAAACTGTGCCTGCATGTGATATGCAGGGGGCTGTGAAAAGTTTTTTTCCTGAAACTTCCCTCCTAAAATTAGGGTGCGTGTTATACGCCTGTGCGTGTTATATTAGTGTCAGTTTTTATCACTTCCAAAAAATATAATACAAGATTTAATGTAAACTTCATACAGTGTTGTTGGTGTGGACTGCCTCAATCCCACTGGATAATCCGCACACAAAAAAATGCACAGTCAGGCAGAATAATTTTTACTTATTAAAATCTTTACAATAACTCTGAAGTTTGTTTTTTGTGATAGTCTGCTGAATACCACTACAAACTTGTTAGGTTCTTCCATTTAAATATATGTGAAATAAACACACAGGACCAGATTCTCAAAGAAATTCGCTTGCGTATTGTAAGCCATTTGCACTACGCCGCCACATCGTACTAGAGCAGGTGCCGTATTCCCTAACCATTTGCTCCGTCGTTTGCATTGGCGTAGTGAAAACGGCCCAGCGTAAGCCTGCGTAATTCAAATGAGGCGGCTTGTATTTAAATTAAGTGCGCCCCCGCGTCGAACGAACTGCGCATGCGCCGGCCGGGGAAAAAGCCCAGTGCGCATGCTCCAGCTCACGTCGGAAAGCGTCGTTGAAACCGACGTCAAAACGACGTGATCGACGCTTACGCAATGCCCTATTCGCGAACGAGTTAGTAAAACGACGTAAGCAACGGAAAAAGCCGACGCTGACCCGACGCCATACTTAACATGGCATCCGACGGCATCCGACGGAACTTCGTAAGGTTACTCCACATCGAAGCTGGGGTAACCTTACGCGGACGAAAACGACGTACGCGACGACGGGGCAGCGTAAAAGCGATCGGGAATCGGCGTACTAGCCTCATTTGCATATGCAAATGAGAAAACAACGTAAAGGCCACCTAGTGGCCGGAGTTGTCATTACAACTACGATCCGCAAGTGTAATGGTTTTACGCTTGTCGGATGTAGAAGCGTATCTATGCAAAAGTGATGCTAAGCATCACACGCATAGATACGAGGCAAAAAAAACAGCGATACGACGGGGTATCTGAGATACTCCGTCGTAACGCCGCTGAGAATCTGGCCCACAGTCTGAGTGTTCAAAAGATGTAGGCATTGTCGGTGCTTCTTCCACGGTGACAACAAACAGCGGTGGAATTGCTGTCATGGCTATGCCGTTCCATAATCCTTAGAGGAGACACTGGGGTAGAAGGTAACAATGCTTCTGTAATTTTAAGCAGTGACCTTACAGAGTTGTCAGCCCTCTGCAAGAAAGTGAGGTCAGCACAAAAACTCTGGCATAAGCAACAAGTAAGAATAGCTGGAAGTAAAAATAACTGAGTTTGGTAATCTCTAAAGTCTCATAAACCCAGACAATAAAAAACACTTATTACATTCTATATAACAGAGTGTTCATTACTCACAAAGCCACTAAAGCATTTGTCTTGTGTAGAGTGAAATATACCTGGTTGATCCTGCCTTCGAACAGTCAAAAAATGCAGCGCTCTACAAGGAAATATCCTAGATATCATTTGCAGTCCACAGGAGGTTGATCAGGCTATGATGTCCTTATGACAGCAAGTAATCAGCAAATCCATTAGAAGAAGCCAGCACTCCAAATCCTTAGTACAGTAAATGGTTTATTAGGTATACATAAAAGTATACTTAAAAGTGTACAAGGGGCTTACATTTCAGCACAACTGTCTTGATCACAGCTCAAACATTAAAATGAGAATCAAGAATATATAGAGATACGGAGGACTCCACCCACCATGCAGGCAATCAATCAGTCACTGAAATCAACCAGTTGATTGGACAATATGCCACCAGATCACATGTCTAATGAGAGGATACAGCACCATAAAACAAAGGACAGATCAAACATCTTATATCAAGTAAAACTAGTAACAAGTTTTATTTTTCTCCTAGTTTAGCTTGATAAAAGATGTTTGTTCTTTTCTTTGTTTTATGGTGGTGTATCCTCTCATTAGACAGGCGATCTGGTGGCATATTGTCCAATCAACAGGTTGATTTCAGCGGCCGATTGTTTGATTGACTGCCCGGTGGGTGGAGTCTCCAATCTCTATATATTATTTTTTTTTGTATTCTTTATTTTACATTTTTTTCTTTTCATTTTTCTTATACAAGGACAGATACACATCACGATTGAACGACCTAAATCTCTACCAAAGTTCTGTTCTTCTTAAACAAAGATATCTTTTCTTTACATTAACCCTTATTTATTCTCAAATAAACAAAAAAACAGATGAAGGTTGACCTCTCCTCTTTACTGCCCACCTTTAACTAGTCGATTATAATGATCTATCCTTGTTAAGATATCAATAACCTGGATCCTCCCCGGTTATCCCCCCCACACTTCTATGCTACAAGCCCTAAAAGCAGGAAAAAAAAAAAAAAAAAAAAAAAAATAATAATAACTACCTTTAATTATCCTCCCCCTCTCCTCCTTGCTCCCCCCGCTCCTTATATGTAACATAGGGGGCCCAGATTTCTCTAAACTTATCCTCCTGCTCCCTTAACATCATTGTAAGATTTTCCATTTGCTGGATTTCAGTAATTTTTGCAAACCATTGTGGCCTACTTGGTTGAATAGTGCTTTTCCAGAGAACCAGAATACATGCTTTTGCTGTTGTGAGCAAATGTCTCACCAGTGATCTTTTATATTTTTCCAATGATATCAAACAACAAAAAAGCCACCGGATTCTCTCCAAGAGATACTTCAGTTATTTCTTTGATAGTTTCTGACACCATTTTCCAAAAATCTTTTACACCCTCGCATTCCCAGAATATGTGAGTACCTATATATCTCTATATATTTTTGATTCTCATTTTAATGTTTGAGCTGTCATCAAGGCGGTTGTGCTGAAAGGTAAGCCCCTTTTACCCATTTATGTGTACCTAATAAACCATTTACTAAGGATTTGGAGTTCCGGCTTCTTCGAATGGAATTCGCTGATCCATGCATTCAGCCGTCGCTCCCATATTCTCTGTGTCCCCATCGCAGCCTGAAATTGTGTAGATCAGTTGGTGTCGTCTTCTGAGCATGCTCATATTTCAGTTCCCTTTTAAGTTCTTAATTTACACCCTTTTCTTAACTGTACAGCCCATTTGACTATATAGTATACTCCCCTCTTCCATGTCCTCCTATTACTAAACAGTTGGGGGCAGGATTTAATATGTTAATTGATAACATTCTTTAAGACACACTTAATTTTAATATAAATCAGTATTAATTATATCAAGTGTAATTGCTAATTCATGTAAAGTAAAAAAAAAAGCCTTGGATGCAGATGCCATCTGAACAAAATGAAAGCTAGTGTCAATCATCGTTGACTCCACTATGCTAGTGCACAAACAATACACATTCGCTATTAAATAAAAGCTTTATAGAGAGGTAAAAAACAGTTTTTTTGCATTTTTTTAAATTTCATTTGGATTGCTTTTCTAAAAAATATATATATATTTTGTAATTAGACTTGCACATCACCAAACAGGGCTGGCCAGACACAGTCTCACACTGCAGAGAGCATGCATAAGCAGGGTAATAGAATCCCCTCTCAAAAATCTTTCCCTGCAGATGCTAAAGAACAGAGAAAGATTGTGTGCCCACCCAACAGCGCTTCAGGAATAAGGTACTTATATAGGATTAAAAAAAGAAATACAGTGGCATAATATAAACTATTTATGAATGAATTATGGCAATTAACACTTCTCTGTTTAGTATTACTTTCAGCAATGTACAATTAATAGCAGGAACAATTTTTTTGCCTGGAGATATGTTTTAAAATCTATATTAACCACTTCAATACAGGGCATTTTCACCCCCTTCCTGCCCAAACCAATTTTTAGTTTTCAGCACTGTTGCACTTTGAATGACAATTGCGCGGTCTTGCTACACTGTACCCAAATGAAATCTTTATGTTTCCCCCCCCCCCACAAATAGAGCTTTCGTTTGGTGGTATTTGATCATCTCTACGGTTTTTATTTTTTGCGCTATAAACAAAAGAATAGCAACAATTTTGAAAAAACACCATATTTTTTACTTTTTGATTTAATAAATATATATATATATATAAATTCCTCAGTTTAGACCGATACGTATTCTTCTACATATTTTTGGTAAAAAAGAAAATCGCAATAAGCATATATTTATTGGTTTGCACAAAAGTCATAGCGCCTACAAAATAGTGGATTTATGGCATTTTTATTTATTATTACTTTTTTACTAGTAATGGCGGCGATCTGAGATTTTTATTGTGACCGTGACATTGTGGTGGACATAACGGACACTTTTGACACGTTTTTGGGACCGTTCACATTTATACAGCGATTAGTGCTATAAAACTGCACTGATTACTGTGTAAATGTGACTGACAGGGAAGGGGTTAACACTGGGGGGCGCTGAAGGGGTTAATATGTTCCCTGGGAGTGATTTTAACTGTAGGGGGGAGGGGACTCACAAGGGTCTCCTCTGTACTGGGAACACACATCGGTCTCCTCACCTCTGACAGGGGGTGGATCTGTGTGTTTACACACACAGATCCACACTCCTGCCGTAATTGCCGTCAATCGCGGGTGCCCGGCGTACATCGCGACCGCCGGGCATGTGCACCGGGTCGCGAGCTTAGCTGCGGGCACGATGCAAAAGACATCATATGACGTCCACTCTGAGAGAAAGACAATTCCTGCCTACGTCATATTATTATGGCTCGGTAGGGAACTGGTTAATCAATCAGAATAAACAATCATTCAAAGGATAAATACACCTTTTAAAAAAATAAATAAAACAAATGCACGTCTTTTTGCAGCTACTTTGCAGACTTGTCTGTGTGTTTGTCTGCTTGTATCTCGTAAGGCCAAGCAGATACACACTGACACGCCACGGTAGCTCATTGAAATTACAAGCCAACAGCCGCAAAGACTATTGGCACTTGTAGTTTCCCATTCGCAGAGCATCCTTTAAAGTGGTTGTATACCCTTTTTAGCAACTTTATGCTACAGGTAAGCCTATATTAAGGCTTACCTTTAGCTACCCAGGATATCTCCTAAACCTGCACAGTTTAGGAGATATCCCCCTGTGTCTGCATGTGCCAAACTCATTGGCACATGTGCACTAGGGCAAACTGAAGCAATGGCACCTATGAGCCGTTGCTTCAGTCTTCGTGCCATTACCGGCGGCTCCCACACTCATGCCTCACATAAAAGCCCTTGCAGCCGTCCTTGTCCCACCGACATGGGCTTGCTTAGGGGTATCGCGGCACTGTGATTGGCCGGAGCCGCAGTACCTGGAAGCAAGCCCGGGTGACATTTAGGCAGCTGGGGGGAGAGATGAGGATGGATGCAAGGGCTTCAATGTGAGGTAAGTAATTCATAATGAGCTAGCATGCTATGCATACTAACTCATTATGCCTTTGTCTTTCAGTTTTTTTTGTTGTTTTTGTTTTCTTTAGGTTTACTTCCTCTTTAAGGACCTCAAGAACCCTGCTCAGAGCTTGTTTAACACTTATTTAAACTTTGGATAGAGCAAAAGTGTTGGAACTCAATTTTTTCGTGTAATCATTGTCACTAGAACTGAATGTGAGGGAATATCCAGAATTTGGAGTTGTCAGCCCAACAGGAAAATAAAAGAAGTCCTCTAATTGGGACATATTTTTGGGTGTCCAATAGGTAATTTCTCTCAATTTGGAGAGATTTCTTCTCACGTAAGGGTTAATTTACTAAAGGCAAATAGGCTGTGCACTTTGCAGTTTTTCCGGAGCTCAGTAAATGAGGTAAAGCTTCAATTTGCAAGGGATATCCAATCACGTGCAAGGAAAAAAAAAGAATTTTTGCTTGCACATGATAAGATGACAGCATTCATCAGCAGAGCTTCTGCTCATTTACTAAGCTCTGGAGCAACTGCTCTTGCAGAGTGCAACTGCACAAATGGCAGGGGTTTTAACGATTCCCTACCCTATCCAAAAAACAAACAACAAACCTTTACCTTTAGATATACTTTAATGCTTTTTAAAAGTTCACTGAATCTAATTCTCTTCCTAGTAGTTTTTAAAGGCTGAGATTAGTAAATTCTAACGCAGTTGACAGCTTTCCACACTTTCCACACTGTGCTCCATCTTTTCATCTTGAAAAGTTTTACGCTATTGTCTACTCACTGTTTGTGCTCTCTATTTTCACTCCCTTCTTACAATTCTTTCCACACATTAGGAATTCAAGTTTTATTCCTAACAAGAAAAAATAAACAGCAGGTCTACTTAAATGCCAACCATGCGTCTCTTTTATGCTCTAATGTTATGATCACCTGCAGGAGAGAAGATGAGAACCCCTATGTAAGTTCCAAGTCAATCCAAGGACATACATCAGGGGTCTACCTATTTATGGAAATCTGTTAAGCATAAACTCACTTGAGGAACATTTTCCACTGGAAATAAACACCTTTAAAAAATGGTTTTAATGAGAAAACATGAAATAATATTTACATTTCTTGGTGCCTGTACCAGCTTGTGTTTAATACAATTACAAAGTAACTTTAATAATGTTTTTGAGGTTTTATTATGTAAGAAGTGACTGTATAGATACATTTTCATTTTGTTGTATCTGTCTTTAATTTATTTTATAAGGGGCAATTTTAAAAACAGCAAAATCATGATTCATTTTTTGTTCAGTTTATAGCGACTATATTTATTTTGATGTTTTTTCGATTTTTAGAGCTGTGTACAAATTTTAACATCGGTAATGCCAATTTAGCAGAACTTTGATTTCAGATATTTTCACTCCTGTTCTTAATGTATTATTATAACTTAACAACAACAAAAAAATCCAGAATTTACACTAAAGAGTGACAAAGGGCAGCTTTTCCACGTTTCTTCTCCTTAAAAACGTTTTATGTTCAAATTGATTACAACACCAGTTGAACTGGTAAAGGAGGTCTTTTGACTTCTTACTAGTTTAGTATAAGCCTCCTTCCAAATACACATGTCACAATACTAAAAAGCTAGCGGCCAGCACTTCAATTACTATAGTTATTGGAAACTAGCAATCAAAAATAGGGATAAAAGTAGTAGTTCATGGGATAGCTTTTAATAATAATATTGAAAAAAAAAAAGCTTAGGATATACGGTATATGTGACATTATGGGAGTTATTTGACGATTTTTTATCTATTTTTGCAGTTCTTTTGGGGAGGATTGGCTTACGGCAATCAAGCTATAAAGCAAGTCTTGCAACATTGGGGATGTGGGGCTGTGACAATGGATACCACTTCAGCCCCAGAAGGATTTGCCCCCTTAATGACTAGGCCATTTTTTGCGATACGGCACTGCGTCGTTTAACTAACAATTGTGCGGTCATGTGACACTCTACCCAAACAAAATTTACGTCCTTTTTTCCCCACGAGTAAGGATTTTTGTTGGTGGTATTTGATCACATCTGTGGTTTTTATCTGCTATAAAACAAACAAAAATCAACAATTTTGAAAAAAAATAAAAAAAAGATTTTGTTTACTTTTTGCTATAATACATATCAAAACAATAAAAATAAATAAAAATATTCATCAGTTTAGGTCGATATATATTCTTTTGCTAGAAAAAAAATAGCAATAATAGCAATATTGATTGGGTTGCGCAAAACTTATCGCATCTACAAACTATGGGATAGATTTAGGGACTTTTATTTATTATTGTTTTTACTAGCAATGGTGACGATCTGTGATTTTTAGCGGGGCTGCGACATTGCGGCGGACAAATCTGACCCCAAATTAAACTTTTTGGGGACCAGTGACATTATTACATCAGTTTTTATTTTGGTTACATAGTTACATAGTAGGTAAGGTTGAATAAAGACAACAGTCCATCCAGTTCTGCCTGTGTAAGTGTACGTGAGTCAGTATTGATAATTTTTTTTTATATCCCTGTATATTGTGTTCTGTAAGGTGCACATCCAAGAATCTTTTAAAAATATCAATACTGCCTGCGGACACCACCACTTGAGGAAGAGTGTTGGATTTCCCCCTTAAAATCCATACCAAACTCTCATCAAGGATATGGGTCTGGCATTGTTTTTTTTTTTGAGGAGGGGTGAAAACATATCAAGAATCGAAATACGAACAGTATGGGCCGTTTGTGCCAAATTCGAGTGGCGCGTCACGGCCCATAATTCACTGCGGCATTGCTGGCTAATGATTGGCCAAGCATGCACTATGACCCGCATGCTTGGCCAATCACAGCGCGCAAAAAATGGAAAGCCATAATTTGCCAAAGCCAGGGTGGCTTTTGCCAATTATGGCTCAGGGGGTTTAGTACACGCCCCACACTATAAAAGGCCTCCTGCAGGGCGCCATTGTGTAGTGTGTTGTGGTGGTGGTTAGAGATCTGTGAGAGAGAGAGAGAGAGAGAGAGTGTCTTTTGTTCTAGGTAGATAGAGCAGGCAGGCTAGTCAGTTAAAGGTACAGGCCCGGATCCACCTAGGGGGGCATATCTTTAGAGCGGCGTAGCATATCTTTTTACGCTACGCCGCCACAACTTAGAGAGACAAGTGCTGTATTCTCAAAGCACTTGCGTCCTAAGTTACAGCGGCGTAGCGTATATGGGCTGGCGTAAGCCAGCGTAATTCAAAGTAGGCAGGTAGGGGGCATGTTGTATGCTAATGAAGCGTGACCCCATGTAGATGCATGGCCGAACGAACGGCGCATGCGCCGTCCGTGGACGTAAGCCAGTGCGCATGCTCAGAATCACGTCGGATAGAATGCCTAAGATACGCCGAACTTGGTGTGTACTGCACGTGTGCTCTGTAGTTTGCACATAAAGCTACTTGGTGTGTACTGCACGTGTGCTCTGTAATTTGCACCTAAACCTACTTGGTGTGTACTGCACTTGTGCTCTGTAGTTTGCACCTAAACCTACTTGGTGTGTACTGCACGTGTGCTCTGTAGTTTGTACATAAAGCTACTTGGTGTTACGACTCTGCGGGTATTAGGACTCTGGACTACAAGAATGGATCTCAGCTGCGGAGGTTACTCAGATTACAACCACCAGATCACTCTATAATACACAGAGAATTTGAGGTTCAGGTCATCACAGCCTACACTGAGCAAAACTTGGTATTGGCGTAGCTTACTGTAGCAAGAAGGAGTTAAACTGAGAGCGAAGCAGTACTCTAAAGGGTCAGTAGAGGGCTGAGATGCATAGTGGCTTGTAGCAAAGGTAGCTGAGAATGTATGACTAAGGACAACTCTGCAGTCCCTACGGTGAGAGAGTAGCAGTCTAACAAATAATAACTGACAGATGGATTAAAGTCCTCTAGACACAGCAATGTATAAAAAGCTTTAACAAGGCAGTATTGGCCACATGAGCTACTTGCGGTTCTGATGAGATTCAGAGAGGAGGTCCTTGCTGCAGGTTCCTGAGGTCCCTGTAGGGATGTGAAGGTCTGGATAGGCTGTTGTCAGAGGAATGGCATAAGCCGGTTGGTGCTGGAGGCTCTCTGGAGTGGCCAAACGCTGGGGTGTTGGAGTGCAGAGCTCAGAGACTTCTGGAGGGGGAGTCCGGGTCCCTGGTGGTGGCAGGCGTCCAACAGGAATAATCGAACACCCTGCCGCCAGAGCAGGGGGTTTAAATAGTGAGCGAGAAAATCTCCAGGTCGCACTTCCGCGTTCCAGCGTGGAGCGCAGACGTCCGCGCACCGGAAGTGACGCGGACGCCTTGTAGAACGGAGCGCAGCTGTCAGAACAAGGTGCAGCTGCGCTCGTTCCATCAAAGGTAACGCGGATGGCGTTACACTTGGTGTGTACTGCACTTGTGCTCTGTAGTTTGCATCTAAAGCTACTTGGTGTGTACTGCACTTGTGCTCTGTAGTTTGCACCTAAACCTACTTGGTGTGTACTGCACGTGTGCTCTGTAGTTTGCACATAAAGCTACTTGGTGTGTACTGCACTTGTGCTCTGTAGTTTGCACATAAAGCTACTTGGTGTGTACTGCACTTGCGCTCTGTATTTTGCACATAAAGATACTTGGTGTGTACTTGGTGTGTACTGCTCTGTAAGTACAGAAAGTGAGGTGCAATCTTCTGAACAGATGCACACAGACAGCAAAACAAATGTTACAGGGGTGATAACCCTTCTCTATGTTTTCAGAAAAGCTTAAAAAAAAAGATTTTATGGCTGAAGCTACACTTTAAAGAAGTACCAGTTGAATATTACAAATAGATACTATTTATAGTATATAGGGCCAAAGGGGCTTGTAATGACCTGGGGGGAGTCGTGGCGGGGAAACCCATGCTATTTTTCTCAGTGATTTTTATCCATATTGCAGGGACCAAACATTACAGTAAAGCCGCAAGCAGTCTTAAATTACTTTTTTCTAATAGTAATCTCATGTTATGCAGGGACAGTTCTAAACACGTGCCACTACTATAGACACCCAGCAGGTACGATATTTAAAGGAATTTTTCATTTTTTTTTTCACTTTAAGCATCATTAAAATCGCTGCTCCAGAAAAAAATACAGTTTTTTTTCCATTGACACATGTTCCCTGGGGCAAGACCCGGGCCCCCAAACCCGTTTTCCCGACAATAACTTGCATATTAGGCTTTAAGTCCCATTGTCGTCAATGGGGTTCTAAATGTTGGTCGAACGTTCGGTCCGTTCGAAGGTTCTGGTGCGAACCGAACGGGGGGGTATTCGGCTCATCCCTAATTAAGAATAAGGTCTGCTATTAATTTTTGAGTACCCACGCTATTTTCTTTTTTCTTCTTTAACAGCGAGGAAATATAATTTAGTGACTAATTTATTTTTTCAAATGTCATTTTTGCTTGTGTACAACCTACAGGTGCAGGTTTAAGGCATTCCCCGAGCATGTTATTTAAAGTAATTCAGTATTTTTTATGTTTTACTTTAAGCATTATTAAAAAAAAAAATGCTTTTTTTTATTTATTTTTTCAATAACACATGTCCCCCGGGGCAGTGGTAAGCTATCCATGCTCTTAGTTTGACCTTCTCCATTAGCTTTGAAAATGGACAGAACTGATTTTAAGGATTCTCCTCTCATTAACCTAAATAGGGTTCACATCATTGTTTGCAAATTTGCAGACTTTTGGACATGTTTGCCGAACATGTCTGCAAATTAAACCACATTCGCCCATCATGCCTATTATTAGCTACTACTTTAAATAAAAAAAACATGCAGCACGCATCTTCAGAAACTTACAAGATGATGAGAAACCTTGCTGTGTAACCCCCTGCACACACCTCTGTAAGGAAAATGGTACAATCAATATACCATTTTACATTGCCCCAGGCTTACAGGACTCCTGGTGTGCAACAAGCTAACATTAATTTTGCTCTTCACAGCCTCTGCTGAACAAGGGTTTCAAGTAATTTTAATTATGTGTAAAAGAGCTCAAGCCATTAACTTTAATCAAATGAATGCTTTTTAAATCAGTCTTCAATGAAGGAGAAATTATAAAAGGCAGGGAGGAAATATATCACTACAAATTGCTGAGTACTTACACAGATTGCTTTGTGTACTGCGTTCTATTTTATGCTTCTGTTCTCTTCGGAAATGCATTGCATATAAAAGCCTGTCAGTTTTCTAAACTGTTTTTATTGGAATAGACATTATTGTTAGCTGTTAATCGCCATAACTACATGTGAAATATTAATTGCCCGTAAGTGTAACCCTTCCATTGTTAGCGTATTTATTTCATATGTAAATGTAATTGTTTCTGTAAGCATTCCTGTGTTGTTATATTTATGCAACCTTCATAGGATAGTGAGAGTCTGTTTTTTTTTATTTTATTAAAATACAAAATGCTAAATTTACAGTTATTACGGCAACGTGTCTCGTAGTGAAGAAATTAAAAAACTGACTACTCACAGACATTTTGTGACACAGGACAGAGCAGTGGACATATATTTATATCCAGCCATCCAGTTCCTGAACTCAGGACTAAAGAGATGCAGCTGCTGGCAGAAGGTCTGGGTACACGAGGGGGAGTTCTACCCAATGAGTTTGCAACAATTAACTGATGTGTAAGATGGAGTGGTAAGACCTACATTCACACATCCAAATGATTCAGCAAAAGGAACGACAAAAACCGTGCTTAATACAAAATGACCACTCCCTTAAACAGTACTAGCTTTATTATCCTATCTCCCCTTAACCAATTGCGTAGAGCAGGTGTCTCCAAACTTACCAAACAAAGGGCCAGTTTATTGTCATTAGGACTTACGAGAGCCGGATTGTAGCCTGTTGGAGCAGAATATATCCCGGTCCCAGCATCACTGGGAATAAATATGGCCTTGAATTTGGTGGTCAGTAGGAGGAGGCGTAGTGCTCCTATTAGTAGGAAGAATAGTATCCCATCATTGGTATCAGTGATAGAAATACTGCCCTCTTGATGGTGTCAGTAGGAGGAATAGTGCCTCATATCAGTGGGAGGAATAGTGCCCCAAGGGCCGGATAAAGGCTATTAAAGGGCCACATCTGGCCCTAGGGTTAGGAGACCCCTGGTGTAGAGTATAAAGGCTACATAGGATGGTTGAATGTTTAGACATGACCCAACTAGCCTCGGGATGTTATCTAAGGACCAATATGAGGTTTCATAAATTGCACCATTCTAAAGCGGAGCTCCAGGCTCCTCCCAAAAAACTTTAACGTCAGCACCTAAAAATACTATAGCTGCTGACTGCTGCTGAACACTTACCTGCCCCTGGATCCAGCGATGTTCTCATCTAAATCAATTCTTCAAATCGGTTTTGGGTGCAGGCGTCAGCATCTAAAGTAAGAGAAACAGGAAGTGAAGCCTTGTGGCTTCACAGTCAGTTTCCTACTGCACGTGTGTGAGTCTCGCTGCTCCTTATGAATGGTCGCGTAGTCTTCTGGGGCCTGGAATGCGCTCCTGAAGACTGCAGGGAAAGAGGGGGGCTAACTTTCCATCTCAGTTTGCTGTGGTGATCTGAGCCAGAAGTGGGAACAGGTACCTGTCAAAACCAGATACCCATTCCCCCTCCCCTAAAAAGTGCCAAATGTGGCAGTGGAGAGAGGGAGGGTGCAAACAAGTGGATCTTCTTTTTTGGATCACTTTGTTGCATTAAAGGGATTGTAAAGGTAAAAATTTTTTCCTAAATAGCTTCCTTTACCTTGGTGCAGGCCTCCTTCACTTACCTCCTTTGATTTTGCTTTTAAATGTCCTTATTTCTTCTGAGAAATCCTCACCTCCTGTTCTTCTGTCTGTAACTCCACACAGTAATGCAAGGCTTTCTCCCTGGTGTGGAGTGTCATGCTCGACCCCTCCCCTGGAATACAGGAGAGTCGGGACGCCCACTAACACACAGCTCCTTTCTCTATTTGCAATGTAGAGAGAGTCCTGACTCTCCTGTTGTCCAAGGGAGGGGGCGAGCACGGCACTCCACACCAGGGAGAAAGCCTTGCATTACTGTGTATGAAGTTACAGACGGAAGAACAGGAAGTGAGGAATTCTCAGAAGAAATAAGAACATTTAAAAGTAAAATCGAAGGATGAGGTAAGTAAAGGAGGACTGCACTAAGGTTAAGGAAGCTATTTAGGAAAAAAAATGTTTTACCTTTACAACCCCCTTAAAAGAAAATGGCATTAATGTCCTAGCCACTACTACAACTGCTTCTTTGCATATCCAGATGCTTATCCAGGGAAAGATGACAAATCCAACTCTTCTCTGCACTCTTTACATGCACTGTATCATCTCTCCTCCATTTACTTCTGATAAGCATACAGTATTTAATGGCTAAAGACACAAGGGTTGCTTTACTAAGGGCAAATAGACTGTTTGCTTTGCAAAGAAAATATTCACCATGTAAGGGCATTTTCACTGAAAGTGAAGCTCTGATGACTCTCATCGTGCAAGCAAAAATACTGGCTGACTTCCATTATCCAATATTGTGCAAGCAAAATGTATATATTATTTATTTTTCTTGAACATGTTGGGTATTTTAGGCTAAACTAAGGCAAAGTGAACAGCCTATCTGTCACAGTTAGAGAAACAGATCTGCCTATGAAAAGAAGTGCTAAATTCTCTTGGAAGGAAGGACAGGATACGTGCTGATTTTATTTCTAACAGCATGGAAGCCGTTGAATATGATTGCTGGTTGGTCATCATTAAAGCTTCATTTAAGCTGCAGCCCGCCTGTTGAATTTACTATTTCTCCTGTCTGTAGAAAAAAGTGTTAAGAGAGTGGGCTGTAGCTACACTACTTCCAGAGCAAAAGGAATGCCAGGTAGGTGGGCTGCATCTGACAGAAGCTAAGCTGCTTTCATGGCAACCAGTGGCTGCATTTTACTCCTACTGCTATACAAGATATAAAACTTTAAATCCAGCCATGTGTTCATATCTGTACTGTGTTTGTTTGACCAGTTTATGAGGATTTTTAGATTCACAAGAGAAGCCATTCATTTAGAACCAATTATTAATTCTAATCTTCAACTTATCCACTTAGATTTTGTTTACAGAGATTTCATTTAACACAATTTAATGAACTGTAGCCATTAATGATGCTCCCTTATTAATATGTATTCCCTTTGCTTTTACATAACTCACATTACAATTTTTCCTGGAATAAGAACCTCACATTCCCTACACTGTCACCATTTGAAATTAAATATTACATTGAATCATGGCAGCCAACCATTACCTGCAATCTACTGGAGTTTCATATGTAGCCCTGAAAAACCCATACAACTAGGTGCAGATGTGCATGTCTCCTATCCCAACGCTGTATCTTGGCCTAGGCCAACACGGCCCAGGCCTAGGGCAGCACTTTGCAGGGGGCAGCATACACTTTTAGGTCTTATGAGGTGGACTGGACTGGACTGGACCTGCAAGACTAATCAGTCTGGGGCCCCCATAAAGCGGTCACACTGCTGCCAGTATGATAGGAATGAGGTAGACACAAGGGTCACTGAAGTAAATACTTCAATAATATACAATCTAATAAACTAAACACTATAACTATTCTTCCGAAAGGTGTTCACGGATTCCCTCTATCTATTGCATAAATGTATTAATTTGTCTATCCCTATATTTAGCTAGTCTACTAAAAATCTGATAAACACAAACCCAGACTGGAGTTGAAAAACAATCTGGACTGGAGTTGAAAAAAGACCCGGACTTTTTAATAATTTTTATTTTTTTAAAACCCAGACATTTTTTAAACACACTGCTGTTAATACAATATCTTTATTTATTTCCCAAAAAAATAGGAATGTGCAAACATCAAATAACATTAATATATAACATATACAGAGCATCACATGTACTTATCACATCCTCTGCACATGGTCTCATCAGCTGTGCTCAAGATGGTATCAGAAGGAGCCATCAGGCGCAGGCAAAAGCCAGCAGCGAAGGAGACTTCCTGTCCAATGAGATATTGCCCAGCGATAGTCCTTGTAATATATTATTTTGGCCTCTAGGGGCAGCCTTGTCCATGTACCATCTCTAAGAGCTTGTTGATCTTTTGATCTTTGCCATTAATCATCCTGACAGACATTGCTCTCTTTGAAGCTTGTATCACACCAAGTGAAACAATCTAAAATAATTAAAAAAAATACTACAAATTAAAGTGTAAATAATGTCCGTTTAAAAAAAAAATACATATATAATTGCTGGAGTTGAAAAATCCGGACTGGATTTGAAAAAAAAACCCAGACTGGGTTTGGAAAAAAAACGGACTGGGTTTGGAAAAAAAACGGACTGGAGTTGAAAAAAACCCAGACTGGATTTGAAATATAACAGTCTGGAGTTTAAATAAAAACCCAGAATGCATTTGAAAAAAAAACGGACTCTAGTTGAAAAAAAACCCCGGACCCTATATTGAAAAAAAAAGGACTGGAGTTTAAAAACTGAAGGGTTACTTTGTTTTTGATGACCCTGCAACATATGTGCTTTAAGAAAAGGTATTTCTGAAATAGTATATATTCAGGGGACGAAATACATCAATGTCTCAGGTAAAAAGTTATAATTATTGCCTAGATATAGAATGATTTTTTGTGGTAATGGTAATTCTAATTTACTTATTGGACCTTGAGACTGTTGATCTAATGACCAGACATTATGCTTATGCAGTAATTACAGTTGAGCTTACAATATAAATACAGTATAAATATTTAATAAAAAAAAGTCCAATTATTTTTATTCTTTACCATCAAAATATAAATTAACCACTTGCATACTGGGCACTTACACCCCCCTCCTGCCCAGGTAAAATTTCAGCTTCCGGCACTGCGTCGCTTTAACTGACAATTGCGCGGTCGTGCGACGTGGCTCCCAAACAAAATTTACGTCCTTTTTTCCCCATAAGTAGAGCTTTCTTTTGGTGGTATTTGATCGCCTGTGCGATTTTTATTTTTTGCGCTAAAAACAAAAAAGAGCGACAATTTTGAAGAAAAATACAATATTTTTTACTTGTTGCTATAATAAATATCCCAATTAAAAATAAAAACACATTTTTTTTCTCAGTTTAGGGCGATACGTATTCTTCTACATATTTTTGGTAAAAAAAAAAAATCGCAATAAGCGACTGGTTTCCGCAAAAGTTATAGTGCTTACAAAATAGGGGAGAGAATTATTATTTTTTATTATTTTTTTTTACTAGAAATGGCGGCGATCTGCAATTTTTATTGGTACTGCGACGTTATGGCGGACACATCGGACACTTTTGACACATTTTTGGCGCCATTCACATTTATACTGCGATCAGTGCTATAAATATGCACTAATTACAGTATAAATGTGACTGGCATTGAAGGGGTTAACACTAGGGGGTGAGGAAGGGGTTAAATGTGTATGCTAGGTGTGTTATAACTGTGGGGGGAGGGGGGGGTGACTGGGGGGGTGACCGATCTGTGTCCCTATGTAAGAAGGAACACAGATCGGGCTCCTCCAATCCAGAGACAGGACATTGTCTCTGTGTGAGTCGGCAATGAGAGATGATCTATGAGAGATCATCTCTCATTGGCCCACAGATCGCATCGCAAACGGCTGCTCTGATTGGCCGTTTGCCGCGATCTGTGATTGGCCGTGTCCAAGGGACACGGACAACACAGGGCTTTCCCGCAGCGCGCTGTACAGCGCGCGCTGGGAACGCCAGAAAGACATGCCGTCAAATGACGGCATGTTGGCTATTCAGGCCCGCGCTGTTGCCGTCATCCGACGGTAGCGCGGGCCTCAAGTGGTTAAAGTGTTCACCAAGATGTCGAGTACAGCACTAATGCAACATGATTATTCACACAATACACAGCTTGTTAAAGATTCACTTGCCAACATTTAATCGCATTTCCTTTGCTCAGATATCATGAATATCTTTCCCTTTACATTTTTTTTCAACTTTGTAAGGTCAGAGAAAAAAAACCTACTCTTTTATTTTGTTCTGACTACAAGATGCTTTGATAATATCATATGTAAACTATGTATGTTTGCTAAGGACATTGAAGTAGATTTTTGTGGTGTCATAGTAGAGACAATGTTTGATATTGATGGTAAAGATAAATATTTCATCTTTGAAAAAGTAATGTCAGGGTAGCACTGGCAGAGAATCCGAGGATAAACAATGTCGTGCTGCTAAAATCTTTCTCTGGAGGCTAATATTAACAAATCAAAGTAACACCAACAGCAAGAAGGCACTTTCACAACTATCTATTAACATTGACATTATTTTGTTTCAATGTATTTAACTCAATTGTGCAATGGCGACCCTAGGGGGGGCCAGAGGGGGTCCTGACCCCCCCAACATTATGCTGTGCCCCACCATGTGCCCCCCCCCCAAAAAAATTGTATTATCCTCGCCGCTGGAGTAACACAGTCTCTCCTAAGAGGGAGAGCATCCCCAGTCAGTTCCTGCGGGGGATTCCTTCCCCTCCATCTGATCGCTGACACTGCATAATGCAGGCGCTCACACAACCACAGCTGCCCGATCTGCTCCTTCCCCTGCATGCTCATTGGCACGGAGAAGAGCGAGTTGCAGGAATGACTTCACAAGCACTGTGGGGGGTGGGGGGGCAAGCCTTCATCTCAATTACTGAAAAAACAGACTGATTTCTCCAGTCCTTAGGACAGGAAAACCAGCTTGTAAATTCCGAGAGTGATGACTGCAAGCTGAACCGAGGGTCAGTCTATGACACTCTTTTACAGCCCAGCGAATCCAGCCACCCCCCACCCCCACTCTCCTCACATATGAGCAGGGGGGAATTATAAAAATATGAAAATCAGCAGCATTCCTGGCTGTGTGTGAATTATGCCTGAGATTCTAGCCTGGGCCGTGGGTAAGTGTGTGCACTGCAGACTGCAGTACACTGTAATAAATGAACTGCATTATATCCATCCCTTCTCTCCCTTATCTGTTTCCCTCCCCCTCTCCTGTTCTTTCAAGACATTCACAATTTACTTTCACTTTCAGTTAGGCAGGTAAAATACGGGGCAAATTTCTTTCCTGCATCCACAGATTGCATGATTCCCCCATCAACACAGACAGTGCGGACAGGGGAATATCCCTCCTGCCCAGCAATTGTATTTTCCCGACAAACAGTGGTTATCACTAGTGGCTATACAGCAACCACTAGTTTTCCCAGGCCCAGTCAGGGGCAAAAAAGGCCCATAGAAAACAAAGAGGAACAAGAGGGGGGAGGAGAATCCAGTCAGCTAAAAAAATCAAGGATCTAACGGAAGAGGGCATCTTCAACCTTAGTACTCAAACCCTGACTAAATCAGAGATCTCAATATTGAGTAAGGGTTTGAAATTTGCACCCCCCCCGAGCACTAAATAAATTTGAAACTTATATGGACATACACAAGTACGTCCGTAAAGTAAACAAAGAGATATTTTGCTAGCATGCCAGGTAATACCGGAGCTAGAGTCCAACAGGAATATCACCATTCTGGACTATCAAATGCCTCAACCTTTAACCCCTCAGGTCTCATGGCCCCCTCTTTAAGAGTCTTTCGGGATGTGGTTCTACGAGATCTAGATAAAATTAAAGTATCAAAAACCAAAATGAATAAAACTTTGGAGGAAGGACTAGAGACTTTGTGTAAAAACAAAGAATTAGTCATCCGCCCAGCTGACAAGGGCGGAGGCATTGTTGTATTGGATCGTAAAGACTACCTACAGGAGCTGAACAAAATAGTCAGTGATCAGGATACATATGTCCCTCTGTTAGGAAATCCTATCATTCAATATAGGCGGACATTGGAGGAACTGATTCATAAGGGTGGCCAGTTAGGCATCCTAAATGAAAAGGAACAACTTTTTCTAATTCCTAAAGCTCCGAGAATTCCCATACTATATTGCCTGCCCAAAATCCACAAAAGTCTAACTTGCCCCCCGGGACGCCCCATTGTGAGTGGTATAGATTCCATCACGTCCCGGGTGGGCAAGTACATTGACCACTTCCTCCAACCATTAGTCCAGCAGGTACCTTCATACCTCAAAGACACTAAACATGTATTGAACTTACTGTCTCATCAATCGTGTACTAATCATACCTGGCTAGTTACAGCGGACGTCACTTCCCTTTACACGATCATACCACATGATCTGGGCTTATCAGCTGCTAAATATTATTTACATATTTTTTCCACAATACCTGAGGAACAACAGGAATTCATTATGGAATTGTTGGAATATGCAGCAGACCACAATTATTTCTGGTTTAGTTCTAACTTCTACAAGCAACAGCGAGGTGTAGCTATGGGGGCTAAATATGCCCCTAGCTTGGCCAACCTATTCATGGCCAAGTGGGAGGAGGACGTCATCCATATGGACCGCAACCCGTGCCTTGCCTTTTGGGCAAGATACATTGATGACGTCCTCCTCCTTTGGGACGGTTCTGCTGCACAACTAGAAGAATTTTTTCTCTCCATTAACCAGAAAGACAGAGGAATTCATTTCACATACAACGCAAGTCAAGAAAGTGTTAACTTTCTCGATCTTACTATTACGAAAGAGGGTACAAATTTCAAAACTATTTCATACTTTAAAAAAACTGATCGGAATGCCTACATTCCATTGGAAAGTTGTCACAAACAGTCTTGGCTCCAATCAGTACCGAAGAGCCAATTTATACGCATGAGGCGGAATTGCTCAGAGATCAATGACTATCAAATACAGTCTGACATCTTAAAAAAGAGAATGCTGGAAAAAGGGTATAATCATGATTCTCTAGAGACAACTCAAAGAGAAGTAGCCAAATTAGAAAGAGCCTCATTACTAAAGGATGGCCCTAAACGTAAGAGGGATGGGCTACTGATACCTTTTGTCACCACCTACTCCTCACAACACTTTTTGATTAACAAAATTTTTCGTAAACATTGGCATCTTTTGGCCAATGACCGGGTTATTAGCACTTTTCTACCAGCTAAACCCGAGGTAATATTTAGAGGTGTACCCTCTCTCCGAGATAGGGTGGCACCGAACGTTGTGGATCCACCACCCAAAAAGGTATCTTTCTTTCAAAGGGAACTGAAGGGCTACCATCAATGTCGAAAATGCCAGCTCTGCTCTTTGAACAGAATCAGAAATAAGAAAACGGATTCATTCAAATCGACAAGCACACAGAGAGAACACCAAATAGAATCATTTGTCACTTGCAGTTCAATAGGCGTGGTCTACCTTTTGGAATGCCCTTGCGGGCTCCAGTATATAGGGAGGACCAAGAGAGCTATGCAGGTGCGTTTAGGGGAACATATCACTAACATCAGGAATGGCTACAAGGATCATTCAGTCTCAAAACATTATGATCTCTATCATAATCGTGATCCTGCCAATACCATCTTTTTGGGCATAGAACTCTATAGCCCCCATTGGAGAGGTGACTCACTAGTCAGACAACTATCTAAGATGGAAATGGCTTGGATCCACAGGGTACGGTGTTATACACCCTATGGTTTGAACATCGACATAGATGTTAATGCATTTATTGACAATAGTTGAGCAATTAGTTGATTGTGAATCACATCTGAGTTCCCAGACAAATCCTGGTTAAACAATATATTGGTGAAACCAACAAGTAATGATAGTTACCCTTTTTTTTCCCCTGAACATTTGCTAATCAGATCACTTAATCAGGCTTACAACCCCCCAGGTATAATATCAAGTTTATCCACTGGGGGGCCACATTTCAATTTCTTCCTTGTTGTATTCAGGTTTATATACCAGAAATGCAATATTGTCTAGAGATAGAAATTTACAGTTATATGCATAATATTATTAAGTTGGGGATTCGTCCCAACCTTAGTTAATTGGGACGACGTCGGCGTAGGGTAGCGGCGTGCTGACGTCCTTCTAAACCGCAAACTGTGTCCCGGAGTGAACGGGTGTTCTAGCCGGCCGGCTATATTTTCACATGCAAATTTTATCTACTTTCCTGTAAGTGTGATTTTAAATTTTTTATTAAACAAGTTATATGGGTTCACACTATGTAGCTTTTTTTCTTCTCCATATTGGTTTTATTTCAACACGGATCATCGGTCTACTGTTGGAGAAGTCTCGGCTTTTGGATATCCTGCCACGTTAACCCCTGGCTGGGGATTAAGCCATCTGCTGTCAGAAGATCTCTAATTGGGATCTTTCCCTCTGGTAAGGGGCAGGGTGATTGAAAGGTGGAGGTGTTTATCTATCCATGCACTGTTTCTGAGTTTTTTTGCATTTGATGTCACCATCTATCTGGAGGAAAGATTAATTGTTTCTGCTATCAGTTTCCATCAGATGCAAAACATTTTCCGCACTTGATTAATGGATTTTTTAATTTATTTTATTAATCACGTGCAATACGGGATTTTCATTCATTCTACACAGGACTGTTATTGGAGTTCTACATTGTAGTGTTTATATTTGCGCAGCTTTTTCTTGTTTAATAATCATAAGAGAATCTGTTTATTAATGGTTCAAATCTCAGCCAGTTCCTGCTGAACCAGCTGAGATTTAAACTGTCTATGGCTGGTCTTAGCTCTTAGAGCTGGTCTCTGTCTCCGTGGCAGCAGCACATTGGAACCCAGTGCTGGTTACCTTTTGGGGCTGATGTACAGGAGTGCCAGCACAATTTGTTAGAGATGGGCTGGGCATGTTCAAAATTCCACATGCCAGAGTCTGCCAGGAAGCCCACACTGCACAGCGCTAATCACAGGCAGTGAGACATTACCCGGTCCGCAGCTGCACAGATCAGGAAATGTCTCACTGCCTGTGATTAGCACTGTAGAGTGTCGGCTTCCTGGCGGGATCGGGCATGTGGGATTTCAAACACACCAAGCCCATCTCTATGGTTGTAGACAGTTGAGCTCCCTGCAGGTTGCTTAGCATAAGTGGAGCCTTCTCTGACATGCTGATTGGGATGCAATCCAGGTGTTGCTCCTAGTCAAATCCTAGTGTTAAATATCAGTGATTGATCAAAGCCCACACTTTACAGGTATAGAGCCCACATGGCTGCTGAACATACGGTTGATTATATATGTGGTTGTACTCTTGATGCTAATAAATACTGTGTTTATTAGATCTGACTGGGAGCATCACCTGGATCACTTCAGCATGTCAACAGAGAAGGTTATACAGCATTACTGCTGCTAGGTGACCAGCTGGGGGCTCGGTTCTCTATAACCAATAGTGCCAGCTTCCCCTGCATGCACCAATAATGTCACCAGCACTAGGTCCTTATAGACGAGCCCCCTGCCAAGGAGACAGATGCCAGACTAGCGCTGTCAATAGCAGGGACAGGACAGCTGGGGAACCCCGCAGTGGCAGAACACCAGGGCCCATGGCAAGACAACCTTTACAACCTTGATAGTTGTCCCACTGCTTTGGACTCTTATATTTTCTTGGTGTGCTGGTGACACATATCTCTTGTTTTCTGGCACCCTGGGGGCCCCCAGTATAGTAGGAAGGGAGCTCACTGCAGAACATGTGAAAGGGCCCATTGTGGGATCGTAGTAAAGGGCCCCAGGATATATATATATATTGTGAGGGATTAACTCGGTAGCGGGTGTGTGACCCCCTGGATGGGTTCACTACACGCTGAACTGTACAAAACGGCACTTGAGGATGACTGAAAACAAATTATATGGTTTATTTTTCCATCTTGCGGGATACACGTGCAAGCATCAAAACAGCATAAACAAAACAAAACATAAAATAAACCCTTGCCACTTGGAGCATCTACCTTCCCAACACAGGAACCTACCTATGGAGTCTGGCACAGCCTACTGCTGGGCAGACACTGCTGGTCCTATGGCAGAAAACAACAACAAAAGTCTCTTTGATATTTCTCACACAGAAATATCCATCAGCACCTCACCTCTTCAGAAGTGCTTGTGTCTGCTCCTTCACTCACAAAGCCCCCAGGATGCAGCAATCAGCCGTTATACTTAGGCTTTATTTATAGGGGCTTTAATTGCTTCATTTTGAACAGCTGAAGGCTTCTAACTCCCCAAACATCTCTGTCCATTTCTACAGCCGATGCCCAATAGTAATTGGTGTATTGTCTAAACAAGGCAGAAAAGTATCTTCCGCCGGGGACAACACACACAGATTTACCTGACTTCCTGTCACAATATATATATATATATATATATTGTAACAGTAGGGGCTACTGTCACTGTAAACTGGACACAGGGTTTGCACACTTTAGAGGTGCAAGACTACAGAGCGTAGATGTGGACTGGAGAAGATTGCTTTTGCAACTTTCTCCAGGTTTTGGTACTTTGTCATGGGGCTCTGTAGTATGGAGATTCCATACTGTCTTGGGTGGGATGGAATCTCCAATCCTGTCTCCAGATCTTGTGGATGACCAGCAGGGTCTGTGCTCAGGTGAGCACAGCTCTTTATAATCATTGTGTAGGAAGATCTCGTGGCTCCCAGTTGGAGACGGCTCCCAGTTGGAGACGGCTCCCAGTTGGAGACAGCAGGTCTCCAGAAGTCTGAGGCTGTAGGAGACAGCCAGAACAGTGACTGCAAGAGGCAGAGTTGTAGATGCTGACGGGAAGCATCTATGTTGAGGATTCCGCTGGTCTGGGCGACCAGGAAAACGTGTGAAGTATTGCTGCAGAAGTACTGCTACAGAGAGCCAAGTGGGCTAACATTTTCTGTTGTACAGTGCCTGCCGCCGAGAATGTGTTTTTAGCACGCCAGCATCGCGCTGAATCTCGGCGACAGGCTGCCGATATCTCGCACTCGCTGGAATAGTAAAAGCACATTCCAGCGAGTGCGTCATAGAAGCGACGGGGATCCGACGCGGATTCCCGCCAATTCTACACGTGGGCGGAGTTTGTTATGAATCCTGAAGGAGAAATCCCCGCCGGATTTTTAAAGAAAAATCCGGCATGGGTTCCCCCCTCAGGAGCATAATGGGCCCTTAGGTCTGTTATGGGTTGTAAGGAGACCCCCTACGCCGAAAAAACGGCGTGGGGGTCCCCCCACAATCCATAACAGACCCGTATCCAAAGCACGCCGGCCGGCCGGTCAGGAAGGGAGTGGGGGCGAGCGAGCGCCCCCCCTCCTGAGCCGTACCGGGCAGCAGGCCCTCAACATGGGGGGGTTAGGTGCTCTGGGGCAGGGGGCGCACTGCGGCCCCCCACCCCAGAGCACCCTGTCCCCATGTTGATGAGGACAGGGCCCCTTCCCGACAACCCTGGCCGTTGGTTGTCGGGGTATGCGGGCGGGAGGCTTATCGGAATCTGGAAGCCCCCTTTAATAAGGGGGCCCCCAGATACCGGCCCCCCACCCTAAGTGAATGAGTATGGGGTACATTGTACCCCTACCCATTCACCTGCAAGAAAAGTTTAAACACAAATAAACCACACAGTGTATTGAAATATTTTATTAGTTGGCCGCCGGGGGGGGGGGTGTGTATGATCGCTTTTATAAAAGCGCCCCCTCCGGCGGGCTTCTGCGGGGGGGTGGGTGCCGCTGTTCTTCACCGCCGTCTGGTTCTCTTCTGCCGCCGGGGGGGGGGCGCTTTGATAAAAGCGCCCACCACCCGGCGGGCTTCCTTCGACATCTTCGGCGGCGGGGGGGTCTTCTCCCACTCTCCGGGGTCTTCTCCCGCTCTCCGGGGTCTTCTCCGGCTCTCCGGGGGTCTTCTACGGCTCTCCGGGGGTCTTCTCCGCTCTCCGGGGGTCTTCTTTTTCTTCAGGACTCGCCGCCGCTATCTTCGTGTGTTAGCTCAATTACTGGCGGCGGCGAGTCCCCTCTTCTGTGACGTCATCTTCTCTTCTTCTTCTCCAGATGTTGACGCGACGCTTCCTTCCGCTGTTATGGCTGGCGCGCGGCTCACAGCGAGTTATATAGGCCTGTCTTGTGACGTCGCAGTCCCATCATGCTCCGGTAGGTACCACGTGCTACCTACCGGAGCATGATGGACCTAAGGGCCCGTTATGCTCCTGAGGGGGGAACCCATGCCGGATTTTTCTTTAAAAATCCGGCTGGGATTTCTCCTTCAGGATTCATAACAAACTCCGCCCACGTGTAGAATTGGCGGGAATCCGCGTCGGATCCCCGTCGCTTCTATGACGGCTTTGTCTCCATCGCGGCAAGCCAGCTCGGCGCTGGCTCCCGCGATGGGGCTCGTAGGTGGTCAATCTCGCCGAGAAAGGGAGCGAGATTGACACAATATCCCAGTCACCTACTGTATGTTTGATGGAGAAGAACCCCATGCGTGGGAAACATTTGTTTGGACTTTTATTTTGCCTTTTTATAAAAATGGGCTACCATGCCCTTAAACATACTTCCTGGCTGGAGTGAATCACTGGAAAACGCCCATACCACGAGAGCTAAATAACCCCAATATTACAATATATATATATATAAAATTGCATTATATAGTTGGGGCCCCCCTACATTTGTCCTTGTCCCCCCATGTACCCCCCCCTAAATACGAAAGCTGGAGATGTCACTGCAATTGTGCACCATAGGATGCAGGGATTGGATTCTTAGACCATGTGCAGTGACTGGACAGTGAAAAAAAATCCTTCTAGAGCTGACCCCAGAGGTGATGGAGGTCTTTCCTCTAGAGAGTATTTTTTTCTTTTTCTAACCATTCAATGTTTTTCTCTGATGTTTCTATCCAGATCTGACTTTTCTAGCTGTTTCCAGATCGGATACCCTCATCTTGGGGAACGGACCCTGCAGTATCAGCCTGTAATGTTTGCTTCAGGGATCTTGCATTAGAGGCTCTTCGGGGTTATTCTCATCATGACCTCTAATAGGCCCAGCATCATGGATAAGGTAGGACAGGGTTTCCCTCTAAATTAGCTCTGGTTCCTGGATTTTAATAACACTACCCGCAGTGCATACTAAAAGCTGTATGTAATTCAGTATATGCGCCACTCAGCCAATCCTGGCGGGCGATGCACTCTGTTGATGACTACAGAGTCTGTTAAGCCTGCTCGGATGGGAGTAACAACCTCTGCCAATCCCAGCAGGCTACATACTGTAGCCTGCTGGGATTGGCAGAGGTTTTTACATCCATCCGAGCAGGCTTAGCAGGCTCTAGTCATCAGAGTGCACCGCCCGCCGGGATTGGCTGAGCAGCGCATAGACTGAATTACATACAGCTTTACAGAGCTTTACTGATATCCATTGGGCAGCTGCTTCACTTTTTAGCTGTGTAACAGGTCATCTTATACGCCGAAAAATAATTAGGTAGATCTTCCAACAAACAGATGTGGTCAATGGTGGCTCATGATCCCATTTCTGAATGCCATGGTGTCATTATCTGGTGTAATATCATTTAAATGAAAGCTGTGTAAGTACTTGATTTTTAGGGTATTAGCCTTATGTAACCTACTGTACAACAGAGCTCAAACCGGGGCAGGGGAGAAAAGCACAAGGAGCCAATCAGGTGTGCTGCAGTTCAGAGAGCATGCTGAAAGGCGGACAGAACAGAGTGAAAGAGAGTAACTATACACTGTGCTGCTTCACCTTTCAGTGTCCTGCCACAGGTTGGCTTGGGTTGGCAGGCTGTATGTGAAAGTGAAACTGCAGCAGATAAGGATTATGTCCTTTCCCCTACCAGACCTGGATGTGCTCTGTCCTGTGTTAATCTCATCACTGGATGGTAGACAACTGCCTTGTATATATTTCATCTGTGTAATTGGGGTGTTTGTGTAGAGTTCAGGTTGATGGAATAACTATTTGAGCCCTTATATTTGCTGTTCATATTCCTTTTTGAACTTCCCTTGATGTCAAAACCCTACATTAAATAATTATGACATTTTATCAGATATTCACAGCTGTTAGAAAGTATTTCTATACTGCTGTTTTGATTTATTTATATTTTAAAATTACTTGTCTTAATAGCCTGATTCAGGTCAAACCACAGCATTTCTATGGGACTGGAAACATAACTCTGACTAGTTTATTTTCAATGCTTTGTAGCTGAGATGAGGTTTTATGGCTGGAAAATGAAATGTATTGTTAAATAAGCATTGACCCCCTTTTAAGGTTACAGGCAATAGTTGGAAAATGTATTCTACCTTTGCCAGGCATTAAGTGTCAATACGAAATAAGCTTTCTATAAATCAAAGTTACTTTTCCAGTTCAATATATAGCCAGCTATGATTTTTCGAAAAATGGCAAAAAAACAAAGGATTGCTGCCTTGTAAAGAGATATTCGATGCCTGACAAAGGGGTCCTAAGCCTTGTTCTTTTGTGATATCTCAATGCATCAAAAGATTTGGACTGCAATTGAAGATTATACTTGTGACACCTTTGGAGAAAGGTAAACTTTTATACTCTGAGGCCTTGTACACACGATCGGACATATCCGATGAAAACGGTCCGCGGACCATTTCCATCGGATATGTCCGATCGGGAGTTTGATCCGATGGCGTGTACACACCATCGGATCAAATTCCCCGCCGCCGGACGGCGCGGTGACGTGGCGGTGACGTTGACTCCGCCGCGTCACCGCCACGTCACCGCACCAGGAAGTAAAACACTTCCGCGCATGCACTAGGCAATGGAAATAACAAAGAACGGATGGACGGCCGCATACCGGAAAACTCTTGAGTTGTCTTTATTGAAAAAGCATAAGCAGGCACCACAGATACACAGTGAGAATCAAAAACAGCCATGTAACTAGTGAGTGTGAGTGAGGACACTTGTAATGTGGATTGTGACAGTTGCTCATCTAGAATAGAGCAAAGATTTGCAAATCTTTTAAATATTTGTAATACATTACCAATGTGCTAGATTTTTTGTTTTGTTTTTTTGTCTATCCATACAACTAAGGACTCGTACACATGAGGCAATCTATTTGTTCAAATCGGTCGGACCGACCGATTTGAACAAATCTGTCTGATAGGATTTTGGTTTGCTCGCGTGTACACACGAGCAAACCAAAATCCCCGCCAGCAGACAGCGCGCTGACGTGTCGGTGACGTGGCGCCACGTCACCGCACCAGGAAGTAAAACACTTCCGCGCATGCCCGAATCCATTCGGCGGCGGTGGGGGACGACATGTCTGCTGGTAAGTGTACTAACCAGCAGACATGTCGGGCGGACAGATTCCCACCGGATAGATTTCAAAGCTTGCTTTGAAATCTGTCGGGTGGAGAAATCTGTCCGCTAGCCCATACACACGAGCGGAGATGTCTGCTGAAACGGTCCATCGGACCGTTTTCAGCAGACATATCCCCTCGTGTGTACGCGGCCTTAGGCCACGTACACATGATCAAATCTGTCTGCTGGAAACGGTCTGCTAGACCGTCCCAGCAGACAGATTCGATCGTGTGTACGGACGAGCCGACGGATTTGGCCACCCGACAGATTTCAAAGCATGCTTTGAAATCTATCGGGTGGGAATCCGTCCGCCCGACATGTCTGTTGGTTAGTACACTTACCAGCAGACATGTCGTCCCGCACCGCCGCCGAATGGATTCGGGGCATGCGCAGAAAGTGTTTTACTTCCTGGTGCGGTGACGTGGCGGCGTCAACGTCACCGCCACGTCACCGACACGTCAGCGCGCTGTCTGCTGGCGGGGATTTTGGTTAGCTCGTGTGTACACACGAGCAAACCAAAATCCTATCAGACATCAGACAGATTTGTTCAAATCGGTCGGTCCGACCGATTTGAACAAATAGATTGCCTCGTGTGTACGAGTCCTTAGTTGTATGGATAGACAAAAAAACAAAACAAAAAATCTAGCACATTGGTAATGTATTACAAATATTTAAAAGATTTGCAAATCTTTGCTCTATTCTAGATGAGCAACTGTCACAATCCACATTACAAGTGTCCTCACTCACACTTAGTTACATGGCTGTTTTTGATTCTCACTGTGTATCTGTGGTGCCTGCTTATGCTTTTTCAATAAAGACAACTCAAGAGTTTTCCGGTATGCGGCCGTCCATCCGTTCTTTGTTATTTCCATTGCCTAGTGCAGTGATGGGGAACCTTGGCTCCCCAGATGTTTTGGAACTACATTTCCCATGATGCTCATACACTCGGCAGTGTAGTTGAGCATCATGTGAAATGTAGTTCCAAAACATCTGGGGAGCCAAGGTTCACCATCACTGGCCTAGTGCATTGCCAGCACCGGCATATACCTGGACTGATCCACGAGTGCACTTGGTAACTTCGCTGAGTTACATACCTGTCCGCTGCCACTCGGTGACGTCAGACGCCGGGCAGCTGGGCGGCTATTTAAACAGGCTTAGCCAGCTTCTATTGCTGGCTTGCCTGATGGGGCGCATATTTGTTGTTAATCCTCAATGAAGGTATTTATCTAATCCTCAATGTTTCCTTTGTATCTTGCCCGCTGTCATTGCGATTTAATTTGAGCAATCATGTTCCTAACCAGTCTTTTGGTTTTATTTTTATTCTTTCCAGATTCTCTTCCTCTTTTGATGCCTTTTGGCTTTAGACACACTGAATGCTACAGGGTCAATTTTTCTTCTATCATCCTGCAGGCATTTGATGATAAGACTCTTGTGTCTTTTGTATATTGATTGGTAAGTTGTTCTTACTAATTCTTTTTTTTTTATACTACTACTACTTTCTAAATCCATATAATTGTATTTTCAGATCCTCATTTTAATTCTGCCGTTTACCAACGATCTCTGCATCTTGGCAGTCTAGCTTGCGCCCCATCTTTTGATATTTAATAGTATTCTCTACTAGGTAGGAGGCTATGTCTAGCCCCACTTGTTAGGGATAATTGTTGGCCATGATTTTCTAGGAGTTGTAAAGGAAAAAAAAAATGTTTTCTTGAAATGACTGTTTACAGGGTATAGAGACATAATAGTAAACTGATTCCTTTTAAAAACAATTAAAAATAGATAAAAATCAATCATATAATGTACCTGTAGTTTTTTAGTTTCGTTTTTGCATCTAGTTTCGTTTTTGCATGTTATCCTGTATCTGCTATACAGAGCCATAGAGCAGTGATGGTTTGGAAAACGAAACTAGAAGCTCCCAGTACTGTGGTCACAGGGAAACAGACAACCAGGAAGTGTCCAGAACAGAGGAGAATTACAGCAACATCAGAGCAAAAACGAACAATGAGGACATGAAACCAGGACTGCAGTAAGGTAAAGGTAGCTATTTAGCCTATTTTTTTTTCCTTTAGTGACCCTTTAACCCCTACTCATCGTATTTTGTATTTGCTTTCTAGTTTGGAGTATAGTCCCCTGCAGCCACACTACGGCTGGTGTCTCTATAGTCCTAATGCATAGAATTCATTTAGGTAAATCACATTCTGCCTTTAGAACCACTTTAAAAATAACATAAAAAGCATTTTCAGTTTGTGGTGCTCAGATACAGTTACTGAATACTGAATATTTCCAAATGAACAAGCAAAGATGAACAAAGGAAGAATAGTGACATGCTTACAAGAAAGAATTCATTTCAAAAGTGATGCCACATATTTGTGATGTTCATTGATGTTTTTCCTGAAATGTTTACAAATGATTAATGAATGATATTAATGCCAATCAAAACTCCAAAAATGAAGCACAAAGGTAACCTATTTTAAAACCTATTTCCAGCCAGAACTTTTTTTTTTGTTCGGTGCAGAGATGAAATGCTGTATATTAAGAATGCTTTCAGAAATAGAAGTGTTAATAGTTTATTTTTATCAATTAACAAAATGGAAAGTAAACAGAAGAGAAATCCAAATCTAACCAATATTTTTTTCTGAACACCCTTTGGCTTCAAAACAGCGTGAATAATTCTGGGTACACTTGCACACAGTTTTTGAAGCAACTCAGTAGGTAAGTTGTTCCACACTTCTGTGGATGTAGGCTGCCTCAAATCCTTCTGTCTCTTCTTGTTATCCCAAACAGACTCGATAATGTTGAGATCAGGGCTCTGTGAGAGCCAAACCATCTCTTCCAGGACTCCTTGTTCTTATTTATGCTAAAGATAATGACATTGGCTGTATGTTTGGGGTGGTTCTTCCAGCTGCAGAATACATTTGGGACCAATCACATGCCTCCCTGATGGTATGGCACGATGGATAAATATTTGCCTGTATTTTTCAACCTTGACGACGCCATTGATCCTAACCAAATCTTCAACTTCATTTGCAGAAATGCAGCCCCACACTCCACCATGTTTCACTGTTGCCTGCAGACATTAACTACTATTGCAGAGAGAGAGGTATTGCCCTTCAGACCTTCGATAAACAAACTACCTCCTGCTACAGCCAAATATTTTACATTTGGACTCATCAGTCCAGAGCACCTGGTGCCATTTACCAGCCCCCCAGTTCCTTAGTTTTCCTGCATGGTTGAGCCTCTTATGCCCTGTACACACGATCGGTACATCCGATGAAAACGGTCTGATGGATTTTTTTCATCAGATATCCGATGAAGCTGACTTTCATCAGTCTTGTCTACACACCATCAGTTGAAAAAACGATCGTGTCAGAACGTGGTGACGTAAAACACAACGACGTGCTGAGAAAAATTAAGTTCAATGATTCCAAGCATGCGTCGACTTGATTCTGAGCATGCGTTGATTTTTAACCAATGGATTTCCCCACAGACGATCGTTTTTTTTTAACCATCACCTAATTTTTTAAACAGGTTCTAAGTTTGTTCACCCATGGGAAAAAAAACGATGGGGCCCACACACGATCGGTTCGTCTGATGAAAACGGTCCATCAGACCGTTTTCATCAGACAAACCGATCGTGTGTACGCAGCATTAGTCTTGCTTCCATGTCAAAGGTATGTCTTTTTGGCCACAATTTTTTCATGAAGACAACTTCTGGAAAGACTTCTCCGGGTGTACCTGGCTCCCATTGGTTTCTGCCAGTTCTCTGCTGATGACACTGCTGGACAGTTTCTGATTTTGAAGGAAAGCAAGTATGATGTGTCTTTCATCTGCTGCATGATATGACTTTGGTGACCACTGTGTCTACAGTTCTTAATGTTGCCTGTTTGTGCTTCTTCAAAAACGCTTGAACAGCACATCTTGAAACCCCAGTCAGCCTTGACATTTTTGCCCGGAGAGACCTTGCAAATTCAGTATAAATACCTTGGGCCAGATTCAGATACACTACGCCGCCGTATTTTACCAAGCTATACGCCAAATTCTGGTAGATTTTGTCCCTTACGGTACGGCGGCGTAGTGTATTTCTCTGAGAAATACGTGATTAGGGGGAGTGAAGCATTTAAATTAGGTGCGTCCCCGCGGCGATCGAACTGCGCATGCTCCGTTCAGAAATTTCCCGCGGTGCATTGCTCGAAATAACATCGTTACGTCATTTGTTGTTTGAGTAGCGTCGTTTACGGACATTCCTATTCCCGGACGAGTTACGTAAAAAAAAAAAAGACGTTGACATTCGACGCGGGAACGACGGCCATACTTAACATGGGCTGTCTAATATTAGACCAGCAAAAAGCTGCAAAAAGATGACTAAAGATGCCGTAAGAGATTGCGATTGACGTTTGTAATTTCGTGGATCGTCGGCAAAAGCTCATTTGCATACCCCGACGCGGAAAACGATGGGAACTCCACCCAGCGGCCGCAAATTTATTGCAGCGTAGAACCGAAGGCGTACTAACACGTAAGCCAGTCGGATTGAAGCCTGCAGCCATATTTTCATGGTTTGAGGTTTCAGAGTAGTGAAAAAACGCGCGTAATTTGAAAGTACTCCAGTCTAACACAAGTTAGACAGGAGTAAGGGCTCTGTGAATCTGGCCCCTTGTGTCTTGTTGCTGTGCTCAGTCTTGCCATGGTATATGACCTGCAACGTAAAACTGTCCTCCACAACCTCACCTTAGTAGGAGAGTTTGGCTGTTCTTCACACAGTTTTAAGCCTCCCACACAGCTGTTTCTCTTTCAGTCAGGCTGGGTTCACACTTGTTCCGACAACGCTCCTACATTGGGAGCTCATGTCGCATGACGTGTGAAAATCAATGTTTCCCTATGAGAGCTGTCTTAACTGATCCGACACAAGTCTGTCTGACTTTGAAAACACTCCCTGTACTACTTTGCTCCGACATTCATCCTACTTCAGCCCATTGAATATCATTGAAGTGGGACCAAAGTAGGAGCCTTGTCCTTATCAGACATCCGACATGTGATTACAGCACCAGTAAAAGGAATTTATCTCACCCTGGAATTGTTTTGATTGGTCAAAGAACAAGTCAGACTATCACAAAGTCGGTTCAAAGTAGTATCCTGTTCATGAAAGTCGGATGGATGTAGGATCAATGTAGGATGAATGTAGGATCAATGTAGGACAGATGTCGCAGAGCAAAGTAGGATGAAAGTTGTACTGCTGTCGTGTAGTATAGTGTGAACCCAGCCTTAATGACTTTTTCTTACAAATGATATTGAGGCTCATTAGCATCTGCTTTGTATAATTGATTAATCATACACCTGACTCCAATCCTACAAAATTCCTGACTTTGTGAAAGTGAACAAGGCGGGCAAGTGTAACATTTTATGCTGTTTGCAGCCAAAGGGTAGTCACACCAAAAAAGATTTTTATTTCGATTTTTCTTCTGTTCATTCACTTTGCAATTTAAAGTGGTTGTAAACTCTTTGGGCCAGATTCACAGAGCGATTACTCCTGTCTATCTCGCGTTAGACTAGAGTACTTTCGAATTACGCGCGTTTTTTCACTACTCTGAAACCTCAAACCATGAAAATACGGCTGCGGGCTTTAATCCGACTGGTTTACGTGTACGTACGCCTTCGGATCTACGCTGCAATAAAATTGCGGCCGCTGGGTGGAGTTCTCGTCGTTTTCCGCGTCAGGGTATGCAAATGAGCTTTTGCCGACGATCCACGAAGTTACGAACGTCAATCGCAATCTCTTACGGCATCTTTAGTCATCTTTTTGCTGTGTAAAACTATACCAGCTTTTTGCTGGTCTAATATTAGACAGCCCATGTTAAGTATGGCCGTCGTTCCCGCGTCGAATTTCAACGTTTTCCGACGTCTTTTTTTATTTTTGACGTAAAACGTCCGGGAATAGGAATGCCCGTTAACGACGCTACTCAAACATGAATGATGTATCGACGTTATTTCGCGCAATGCACGGCGGGAAATTTCTGAACGGAGCATCCGCAATTCGATCGCCGCGGGGACGCATCTAATTTAAATGCTTCACGCCCCCTAATCGCGTATTTCGATTACGCAACGAAAAATACACTACGCCGCCGTACCGTAAGGGACAAATCTACCAGGATTCGTCGTACAGCCTGGTAAAATACGTCAGCGTAGTGCATCTCTGATACTCTGCGCCAATGTAATTGTATCTGAATCTGTCCCTTTGTGTTTTTTTACCTCAATGCATTGACACAGGATGTAGCAGCAGGACACAGGAGCGTGCCTGCACCGGTTCCCCAAGTGTAAGTGCTTCTCCGACAGGGCACTTGAGAAGAGAAGAAGCCAGGAGCACCTTTGGGGGACCCCAGAAGAGGAGGATCAGAGCCACTCTGTGCAAAACCAACTGCACTGAGGAGGTAAGTTTGACATGTTTGTTTAAAAAAAAAAAAACATTTACATATCATTTAAACTAAATATATATTTTTGAAAGCATTCTTACTTTACAGAATTTCTTCACACCTGCCTAAAACTTTTACACAGTCCTGTAAATAATGGTTGTCAACATCACCATTTGAAGGATTCTTCTCACTTTTTGTTCTGTGGCCACAATAAAAAAAAAAAGGGTTTAGTAGAGTATGTAAATTATTAGTGTCACCAAAATCAATATGCAACAACATCACGTAAAAAAAAAAAAAAAAAAAAATTAAAATAAAGAGAGGCTACTCCTAAGGCCCCGTACACACGAGCAAATAGATCTGTTCAAATCGGTCGGACAGACCGATTTGAACAGATCTGTCTGCTGGGATGTATTGGTTTGATCGTGTACACACGATCAAACCAAAATCCCCGCCGGCAGACAGCGCGCTGACGTGTCGGTGACATTGACGCTGCCACGTCACCGCACCAGGAAGTAAAACACTTCCGCGCATGCGTCGAATCCATTCGACGCATGTGCGAGCAGATATGTCTGCTGGTTAGCGTACTAACCAGCAGACATATCGGTCCGACGGGTTCCCAGCCGACAAATTTCAAAGCATGCTTTGAAATCTGTTGGGTGGCCAAATCCGACTGTTTGCCCGTACACACCATCGAATCTGTCTGCTGAAACGGTCTGTCAGACCGTTTCCAGCAGACAGATTTGATCGTGTGTGTATGCAGCCTAAGAGTAGCCTCTCTTTATTTATTTATTTTTTACAAACCTACATGTTAGACAATTTAAGTATTGTTGATTACACTATAAATAATATAATGCACCTCTGATCACCTAGGTAAAGTAATTTGTTGAAAAATATATTTAAGTGTCTGTACACAAAAAAGGCTACTCCACTGATAACTTTGGTACTCAATGAAAAGATCTAATGATGGTCTATTACTAATATTCATGTAATAATGTCCATAGTGTCCTTGCTGCATAGGATGGATAAATATGCAAATGTAATCTACTTAATGGTAAACATGTGCTGGGTAACCGCCAGGCAAATATAGACCCAGAAACTTGGATTGCAGTTATTCCAAGATGATGATTAGCTAAAGCTGCCAGTAATGGAACACAATCTTTGAAAACTTGAAGACCAATATTTCTACCAAAACGGAATGGCATGGTAGTCGCTCCGACTTCAGAAAAGGTTCCTGTACGACTTCAATCCGACTTGTAGGCAACTTGTACCCATTGATTTCAATGGAAGTTGCCTCAGAAGTCTGATCACTGTCTTAACTGAAGCAACAATACAGGAAGATAACATACATTTCTCAGGCAAACCCCTCCCTCCCACAGAGCTGATTGTTGTTTGATTGGCCACTGGAAAGCCTCCTGTCCTGGAGGCGACTTGAAGTTGCCTTGTAAGTTGCCTGATGATTCATACTCAAGTCGTGTCTGAGTTGCCTCCCAAAGTCGTGCTGAAAGTCGTGTTGGCCAAGTGTCAATACCTAGATAAACTGTTTTTGTAAATTCCATTGCTAGTATATACATAACAAAATAACACATAAAAGAATGTATATAAAGCAGCGCTCCCATGTGGAATTAATTACTATGATATAAAAGTTAATTTAAAAGATGGTGAGAGAAATAGTCCCAAAGCTGATCCGTGAAAAGGAAGGAAAGATCTTCTTTAAAGCAGAGCCAGTGATATCCTCTCAACCACCACCGCCACTCGTGCAATAGCCAGGTGAAAACTCTTACCAGACGGCGCTGGATAACAGGCGTTGTATATTAGCTTAAATAACAGGGTAATTCAGACCCAATCCTCATTAGTTATTAGCTCCCATATAAAGAAAAAGAGATGGTGGCACATAGCATAATACTGTTTTGACTTTAATATTAAAAAGCAAGAAAAGTAAGAAGTACACTCACAATTTCGCTGTACAAGTTAGGCAATGTATCATATACACAGACCCACAGATGAAATCATTGTTGTGATGAAACGCGCCTGGGTTGGTTGAGACGACTGTCAATCATAGTGACGTCATCACGCTGATCGGCACGAGCGTGTGTCAACATAGTGAGACACACAAACTGAATAGCGCGGTGGACGCCGTCTTGAACGCCCGGACCTATGAAGCAAGTGATGAGCTCTGTGTATATGATACATTGCCTAACTTGTACAGCGAAATTGTGAGTGTACTTCTTACTTTTCTTGCTTTTTAATATTAAAGTCAAAATGGTATTATGCTATGTGCCACCATCTCTTTTTCTTTATATGGGAGCTAATAACTGAGGTCTGAATTACCCTGTTATTTAAGCTAATATACAACGCCTGTTATCCAGCGCCGTCTGGTAAGAGTTTTCACCTGGCTATTGCACGAGTGGCGGTGGTGGTTGAGAGGATATCACTGGCTCTGCTTTAAAGAAGATCTTTCCTTCCTTTTCACGGATCAGCTTTGGGACTATTTCTCTAATCACCTTGTCTGCTGCAAATGCCCCCTGTTTGGACCCATGATATTTCACCAAAGCCCCCTAATAGGGCTCCTTAAAATCTGGAAAAAAAAAACGAATAAAAAAATTGTAAATAATAATAAAAATATAAAAATGTGTATTCTTGAAGGGCCTATGATATACAGCTTGGCGCCTGACAGACTCCCACTTTTCAAAAAACACAAGACCAGAGATATGGTTTCCTCTGAAAATGAATGCAGAGGAAACAGAAAAAAGCAGCTGTTTTAAAATAGATTCAAAATGTAAAAAAGTATTCTTAACATACAGTTAGAGCAAATGTCCACCTCAGTGCAAAATACCAAACAGCGCTGGTGTTAGATATAAGGTGACTAACAACACCATGTAATATAAATCAACAGATAGACAGTCTCGGGTGTTTTGAGGTCAGTATTGACGTAGATGTAATGTCCAATAATGGTGATAGAGGAGATAGATTGTGCACCATCCACCGCACTCGCAATCCACCACGTGTTATACAAACGATCCCAGCAGGGGTTCAAACTCACCAGAGATCAATCAGATCAAGCCTTTCACAATAATCCAAGATATATCTATGAGGGCTGCTGACATATCCGTCTGATAGGGGAATCACTTTTAGAGGATCAGCCTCAGATGTAATAAAAAAACAAAGAATGCCAACATAGCGTAATTCAGTTTAATACTCATCCCTTCCATCAGGCATCCCCCATATATTATACGTAAAAATGACTTCACCCGATCCTTTGCAAAGAAGCAGCGTGCTTGACCACGGTCACCAGCTGGTATACAGGTGGGAGACTCCTTCCCGGATCCCTTAGTGAAGTACAGATGTAATGTCCGGTTATAGCGTAAAGCTGTAACCCTTACTAGTTTCGTCGTTCATGCGACTTTTACGTAGATGGAAGGGATGAGTATTAAACTGAATTACGCTATGTTGGCATTCTTTGTTTTTTTATTACATCTGAGCAGTGATGAGCGGAATACGCCATATTCGATTTCGCGATATTTCGCGAATATTTCGAAGAATATTCGCGAATATTCGTCAATATCGAATATTCGTGATATTTTGTAAAAAAATAAAAAAAATTGCAAATTTTCGCCAATGCGATTTTTCGCTAATGCGAAATTTCGCGATTTTTTTTTTTTTTATAAAATATCACGAATATTCGATATTTACGAATATTCGGTATATTTTATAAAAAAAAAAAAAAGCGAAATTTCACATATGCGGTCGCGAATATTCGTTAATATCGAATATTCGTGATATTTTATAAAAAAATAAAAATTGCGAATTTTCGCCAATGCGAAATTTTGCTAATGCAAAATTTCGCGATTTTTTTTTTCATAACATATCACGAATATTCGATATTTACGAATATTCGCTATATTTTATAAAAAAAAAAAAAAAAAAAAACTGCGAAATTTCGCTATTGCGAAATTCGCGAATGCGAAATTGATTGCGAATTTTATTGCGAAATTTATTGCGAAATTTGAAAAATACGAATATTCGAAATAGCGAGTATTCACCGCGATATTCGAGATATTCGCGAATACTCGAATATGCAATATTCGTAGCGAATATTCGCAATGCGAATATTCGTGAGCAACACTACATCTGAGGCTGATCCTCTAAAAGTGATTCCCCTATCAGACGGATATGTCAGCAGCCCTCATAGATATATCTTGGATTATTGTGAAAGGCTTGATCTGATTGATCTCTGGTGAGTTTGAACCCCTGCTGGGATCGTTTGTATAACACGTGGTGGATTGCGAGTGCGGTGGATGGTGCACAATCTATCTCCTCTATCACCATTATTGGACATTACATCTATGTCAATACTGACCTCAAAACACCTGAGACTGTCTATCTGTTGATTTATATTATATTATATGGTGTTGTTAGTCACCTTATATCTAACACCAGCGCTGTTTGGTATTTTGCACTGAGGTGGACATTTGCTCTAACTGTATGTTAAGAATACTTTTTTACAATAATAAAAATATATATATTTTTTAAATAATAAAAAAAAAAAAATTGTAAAAAATTAAAAATTAAATAGTAAAAATAAAAACTACTAACGCTATGCACTGCCCCACTGACACCAAACTCTGCCCTACTGACATTGTCCACTATTCTACTGACACCAGCAGTATATACTGTATACACATGAACATGTATATGTGTTTGAGCTTTGGGGTGCACACCCTAATGCAATAGGCTGCGCATACCTATGAGTATATATCTGTATATCAAAACACGTAGTTATACACTTGATTTGAACCTTGTTACCAGCAGTGTGTAATTTTTGATAGTATGTATCTGGCATTACTTGTATGTTATGTCTAACAAAATGGTTATGCATGACTTTTTTCATATTAATGTTTTGTTACCCTAAAACTTCATGTACCATACTAAACCCCATTTGGTTATCTACAATAAGGATAGACTCAAAATATTTGCTTTTAGTCCTTCCAAGATGATAATTAGTAGAATCTTTCTGTAATTGAATCCGGTCTTGGAAAACCTGAAGACCAATAATTCTACTGCAACTGAATGGCATGGCAGGCCCTCTACTCTTGGAAACTGACATTAAATGTCGAAACCTATCTAAATGAAACTATCACTGTAACTTGCACTGTTAATGTGCATCTGTATATCAAAACATTTAACCATACAATTGCCAGCGTTGTGTTTTTTCTATATAATACATTACCAGTATGTCGAGTACGTGAATGTTCTAACAATGACTTTCTGCATATTCATTTTTGTAACTCTAAGGCCTCGTACACACGATCAAATCTGTCTGCTGGAAACGGTCTGCTAGACCGTTTCAGCAGACAGATTCGATCGTGTGTACGGACGAGCAGACGGATTTGGCCAACCGGCAGATTTGAAAGCATGCTTACCAATCTGTCGGCTGGGAACCCGTCCGCCCGACATGTCTGCTGGTTAGTACGCTAACCAGCAGACATGTCTTCTCGCACACGCGCCGAATGATTTTGACGCATGCGCGGAAGTGTTTTACTTCCTGGTGCGGTGACGTGGCGGCGTCAACGTCACCGCCACGTCACCGACACGTCAGCGCGCTGTCTGCTGGCGGGGATTTTGGTTTGCTCGTGTGTACACGCGAGCAAACCAAAATCCAATCAGACAGATTTGTTCAAATCAGTCGGTCCGACCGATTTGAACAAAAAGATTGCCTCGTGTGTACGAGGCCTTAGGCCTCGTACACACGATCAAATCTGTCTGCTGGAAACGGTCTGCTAAACCCATTTGGCTATCTACAATAGGGATAAACTAAAAAACTTGCAAATGCTAAGGGTGTAAATTGACACTGTCACTAGCTTGAATAATTGAAGGTAAAAGCACAGAAAATGCATTTGAAAAACTTACTTGCACGTTTTTTTTACTAATTTGAAATTTGACCCTGAACTTCACACTCTTTCATCCTATTCCTCTCCTCTTCTGTAGATGTCTAGTTACTGTCCCCTCTGGCTAAACTCTCTACCCCTCTCTTCATCTAACTACATAAACCTTTTATGTAGCATGTGGGAGGAAAAACAGGGAATACTATACAGTGTGACAGCTCTGGGTCTGCTCAGGCTACTTACATGACATCCAAGATAGTGGTACCCAGCAGATGTCTGAGAGATTATGAATTTCTACACAAGTGAGGTTTTACAGGTAAATTACACGTCTAAGATACTTTAAATGTAGATACAGTGCCTTGAAAAAGTATTAATACAACTTGAAATTTTCACAGTATGTCATGTTTCAACCAAAAACGTAAATGTATTTTATTGGGATTTTATGTGATAGACCATCTCAAAGTGGCAAATAATTCTAAAGTGGAAGGAAAATGATACATGGTTTTCCAAATTGTGTGTATTCAGCCCCCTTTATTCTGATCCCCTTAACTAATATCTAGTGGACCAATTGCCTTCAGAAGTCACCTAATTAGTAAACAGTCCACTTGTGTGTAATTTAATCTCAGTATAATTACAGCTGTTCTGTGAAGCCCGTATAGGTTTGTTAGAGAACCTTAGTGAATAAACAGCATTATCAAGGCCAGGGAGCACACCAGACAGGTCAGGAATAACGTTTTGGAGAAGTTTAAAGCAGGGTTAAGTTATAAAAAAATATCACAAGCTTTGTACATCTCATGGAGCACTGTTCAATCCATCATTCAAAATTGAAAGAGTATGGCACAACTGAAAACCTACCAAGACATGGTCGTCCATCTAAACTGACAGGTCCATGGTAACTCTGGATGAGCTTCAGAGATCCACAGCTTAGGTAGGAGAATCTATACACAGAACAACTATTAGTTGTGCATTCCATAAATCTGACCTTTATGGAAGAGTGGCAAGAAGAAAGCCATTGTTGAAAGAAAGCCATAAGAAGAACCGTTTGCAGTTTGCGAGAAGCCATGTGGGGGACACAGCAAACATGCGGAAGAAGATGCTCTAGTCAGATGAGACCAAAATCATACTTTTTGGTCTAAAAAGCAAAATGCTATGTGTGGTGGAAATTAACACTGCACATGACCCTGAACACACCATCCCCGGATTGAGAAGCTGGTCAGAATTAATGGGGAAGATGAATGGAGACAACAGGCAATCTTAGAAGAAAACTCATTAGAGTCTGCAAAAGACTTGAGACTGGTGGTTCTCATTCCATCAGGACAACAACCCTAAATATACAGCCAATGGAATAGTTTAGATCAAAGCATATTTATGTGTTAGAAGGGCCCAGTCAAAGTCTAGACCTAAATTCCATTGAGAATCTGTGGCAAGACATGAAAATAGCTGTTTTCAATCCAAATTGACAGAGCTTAAGCTATTTTGCAAAGAAAAATGGGCAAAAATATCACCCTCTAGATGTGCAAAGCTGGTAGAGGCATACCGTATTTTCAGGCGTATAAGACAACCTTTTATACTTAAATATATCCCCCAAAAATCGGGGGTCGTCTTATATGCCGGTATTATATGCAGAGTCAGACTGAAGGTTTCCATTGTTCAAAAGCCGCGCCTCCTCCTCGTCCTGTTCGTGATAGTCGGAACACTCAGTTTCCCAGCAGAGCCTGTGTTCAGTGTTCTGCCTATCACATACGTTCTCTCGTCTTTGCCCTCGGACAAGAGGACATCCGTGATAGGCCGAAAACACTGAACACAGTCTCTGCTGGGAAACTGAGTGTTCCGCTTATCACGGAGCAGGACGGGGAGGAGGCACGGCTTTTGAACAAAGGACGCCCGCAGTCTGACTATGCATGTCAGGGATAAGGTATGGAAATGGGCACAGTGAGGTGAGGCATGCAATGGCACAGTGAGGTGAGGCATGCAATGGCACAGTGAGGTGAGGCATGCAATGGCACAGTGAGGTGAGGCATGCAATCGGCACAGTGAGATTTGAAAAAAGCTGAATAAAGCCTGTTTCTGTCAGCGGTTGTTTCGGCTACCCCTCAGCTTCTAGACAGACTAGTCGGAAGGGGGTCGTCTTATAAGGTGAGTATATCCCAAAACCAACCTTTTAGCTGGAAAATTAGGGGGTCGTCTTATACGCCCAGTTGCCCTATACGCCAGCAAAAACCGTACCCAAAAAGACTTGCAGCGGAAGATGGTTCTACAAAGTATTGACTCAGGAGGGCTGAAAACAAATGAACGCCATACTTTTCACATATTTATTTGTAAAAAATTTGGAAAACCATTTATCATTTTGCTTCCACTTCACAATTATGTGCCATGTTATGTTGGTCTATCACATAACATCCCAACAAAATAAATTTCAAGGGGTATGAATAGTTTTTCAAAGCACTATATAATTTTATAGACAGATTGTTGAAATGCATGGTCTGGTGACTAGATTTTTTATGCCCTGTAGACACGATCTGTTTGTCTGATGAAAACGAACCAATGTATTTTTTCATCAGATATCCGATGAAGCTGACTTTCATCAGTCTTGCCTACACACCATTGGTTTAAAATCCGATCGTGTCCAATACGGTGATGTAAAACACAACAACGTGCAGAGAAAATTTAAGTTCAATGTTTCAGAGCATGCGTTGACTTGATTCTGAGCATGCGTGGATTTTTGACTGATGGATTTCCCCACAGACGATCGTTTTTTAACCATACGAAAATTTTAAAACAGGTTCTATTTTTTTTCACAAAAACTGATGGGGCTCACACACGATTGGTTCATCCGATGAAAACGGTCCATAGGTCCGTTTTCATCAGACGACCCGATCGTATGTACAGGGCATTAAACTCTTCTATACAGCTTCTAAGGCTGCATACACACGATCGGTCAAAACTGATGAAAACGGACTGAAGTTCAGTTTCATCGGTCCAAACCGATCGTGTTCATGAGACTTAAAAATCTTATGACCACGGAAATCCATTTACAATGGGACATAGCTTTTCTAGATCAATACCAAAAGGAAAAGCTGGTCCCTAGGGGGTTAAGGTGGGACATACACCCACAACAGGGTGACATGGAAACACAGACCTGGTTCCGTTTTTTTTAATGAGGTAGGTTTAAATCTTTTGGATTTCCTTACAGGAAGAAAGAAGGCCAGGTTACTGACCATCGATCTAGAGATTAAAGCTCTCCAGGAACAACTACTTCCACACAAAGCGTCCTTAGAATATATATCACTCTCCTCCAATCTCCAGGCCATACTTGAGAAGGAGGAGAGAGATCAACGTTCTAAAAAACAAAAAAGTATGCTAGGGACACTAATGATTATAAGACCGGTTTAGTCTTTAAATAGCAGAAAAATTAGTCGCTATCACCATCCAATGATGTAATTTCCACACATATGGATACAACGGTTCCTACGGTGGATACACCGAGAACTATTAGTCTTGTCCCGCAGGCTCCTCCACCCAAAAAACTAGAGTTACCACACATCCCTATAAAAAAACCCCATCTCTAACAACCACTCTAGGGGTCAATCCATAGGTAGAGGAGGGAGGGGGAGAGGAAGAGGTAGCTACCAAGCCCCAATGAGGGTCAGGGACCCACCAACTATCATGCTCGAGATAGATCTCCCCGAGAGTCTTATGTCAGGGACAGATCCCCCCGGGACTCTTATGTCAGGGATAGATCTCCCCGAGATCCCTATGACAACCGTGGGGCACATCATTATGATCAGCCCTACAGGAACCGTACATCGGTCCACACCCAAAATAGGTTTTCCCCATTGAGGGACACATAACCACGAGGGGGACAGGGTGGATACCATCCCTATATGGAAAGGGACCACGATTCCTACAACAGATCGCCCTACTCCTATAACCGTTCGCACCCCGAACCCTCCCATGGGGGGAATTTTCCCAGGGCCCGCACGGGTTCCAAAAGGGGTGCAGAACAAAACGGGGCACCCGAGGGGGGAGGCGGGCCAGGAAAAATAAGCAAACCTTAAAAGGTAATGGCATCTTCAATCTAAGTAAGGCAGAGTTTTCAGAAGCAGAGCTCACGACTCTTGACAAGGATTTAAAATTTGTTCCATCTAAACAATTAAACAGGTTTGAGACTTTTGTTGACATTCATAAGTTCACTCGTAAACTAAACATTCAAAGATACTTTTTGTCTAACCCTTATAAGCCTAAAACCTCCTATACTTCGCTGGGTGACGTTGTCCATTCGGGGATGGCCAATCCATCGCTGTTAACCCTCCAAGTACTACAGCATCCTCAATCAAGGTCTTCCGGGATCTTGTGCTTAAAGATCTAGAATCTGTACCTAAGAAGCGTACTTACGATCACCCTGATATTAAAGCGGGCCCTAAGTCCTTGTGTGAAAGGAAGGATTTAATAATTCGGCCTGCGGACAAAGGGGGTGGTCTGGTTATCATGGACAAGAACGACTATCATCTAGAGATGTGCCGTATCTTAGATGACACAAGTACCTATTCCCCTTTGGTCGCAGAGCCAACAAAAACACTCCAGAAAGCATTACTAGGATTGATAAAAAAGGGTTTTTCAAGTGGGATTTTGGATAAGAAAGAGAAAGATTACCTTGTATCAACTGTTCCCCGCATTCCGGTTATGTACTTTCTCCCCAAGATCCACAAAAGTGTCACTCATCCCCCAGGTAGACCCATCGTAAGTGGGATAAATTCAGTGACCTCCCGGATTGGAAGGTACATTGACTTTTACCTACAACCACTGGTGACACTATTCGCAAATTAAATGCTGTCGAGGGTTGCCTACTGGTGACGGCCGATGTAACATCTTTGTACACATGTATACCACATGAACTAGGCTTCAGAGCCGTGGAACATTTCCTCTCTAAAGATAATACACTTCCGGTTTTACAACAAAGGTTTATAATGGATTTGCTCAAATTTGCCACCCAGGGCAACTATTTTTGGTATGACCAATGTTTTTTCCTCCAAACTAGGGGTGTTGCAATGGGGGCTAAGTTCGCCCCCAGTTTGGCGAATCTCTATATGGCCCAATGGGAGGAGGATGTCGTCTATGCCCTTCAGCGTCCAGAGATCTTGCTGTGGGCTAGGTATATAGACGACATCCTCCTCCTGTGGCAGGGTGACGAGGAATCTCTTCATGAGTTTATGGTCACCCTCAACGACAATGTGATGGGTATCGTTTTAACCTACGAGCTCAGTCACACTCTGATTCATTTCCTGGATCTCAAAGTTTCTGTTGATGACAAAAACTTTTTCTGTTGGTGACAAAAACTTTTTTTAAGCCAACCGATAGAAACGGATACATTCCCAGTGACAATTGTCACTACAGCTCCTGGCTCAAGTCTATACCCTTTAGCCAGTTGCTCCGCATCAGGAGGAACTGTACGAATGTATCTGATTTCTATACTCAAGCAGAAATTTTGAAGGTTAAATTTGTTGAAAAGGGCTACACACCAGCCAAAGTGGATGATGATATCGATCGCGTGTCCAAAATCGATAGGGATTCCATCATTTCAGAGAAACCCAAACGCCCTCCAGATACCAGGTTCAAATGGGCATTTTCTACCCAATACTCGGTGCAACACAAGCAGATCAAAAACATACTGAACCGACATTGGAGTGTTCTTAAAAGTGATTCCCTTTTGGGCCCGGTGCTCCCCGATAGGCCTGGGGTTGTTTTTAGAGGAGCCATGTCGTTTAGAAATAAACTCGCTCCTAATGTATCGGACCCTCCCATCAAACCCTCCTTCTTTCCAGAGCTGAAGGGATTTCACGCGTGCAGGAGATGCAATGTGTGTCTTTTAAACACCCTTACCAGTAGAAAAATAGACAGCTTTTCTTCCACAGTAACATCCATCTTCTATAGGATGAGGGATTTTGCCACTTGCGACACTCGCTATGTGGTTTATCTTCTCACCTGTCCGTGCAAAAAGCAGTATGTCGGCAGGACTATACGCACATTTTCCATCAGAGTAAATGAGCATATTGCACGTATCAGGTTGGGTAAGACTAACCATAGTATTCCCAAGCACTATCTGGAACACCACCACAAAAATCTGGAGGGAACGAGCTTTAAGATTATTGGGAAATTCACCCCCCATTGGAGAGGAGAGTCCAAAGTTAGAGGTGTGTCCCAGCTCGAAATGTTTTGGATATACCAACTCCGTTGTTTTTTTCCCCATGGACTAAATATCGATTGGGACATTAATGCATTCATCAATCAATCCTAGATTGTGAATGTCATTCTGTTCCGTTTGGACACACCTCTGTGATGAGTTTTGTTTATTTTTAATATCATATATACTTTTCTGTTTTGTCACTTGATAATCTATAGTGTCATATATGGGTCAGGATGTTTTTTAACATTTTTTAGGTCTCTTTTTCATATATATGTAATAGACTCTTACCTGGCCTACAGGAGAGTCATCTGTGTTTTTAATAATGTGTCTGATAAGCAATGGTGCCATATAGCCATTTACACACTAGGGATCACCTAGTGTGAGTATGAGTAGTATGAGTCCATTTGGACACACCTCTGGGATGAGTTTTGTTTACTATCAATATTATATATATTTTCCTGTTTTGACACTTGTTAATCTATAGTGTCATACATGGGTCACGATGTTTTTTAACATTTGTTGTTGGTCTCTTTTTCATATATATATATGTATTAGATTCTCGCCTGGCCTACCGGAGAGTCATCTGTGTTTTTAATTATATGTTGGATGAGCAATGATGCAATATAGCCATTTACACACTAGGGATCACCTAGCATAAGTATGTCACCTCCCCTAATTACAAGTCAGCGTTTTCCATCTCTATTGGCCATATAATATGACTAGGGAGATTGTATGGAACGCTTATGGAGGGCGCCGCGTGATGACAACATGACGCCGACTTGCTCATACAGCGTGCTGTCCGTCTCCCATGATTGGCTATCCACGGTCCATCTTGGAGCGCATCCTCATTGTGTGTGAGACACGATTGCGTCACTGCGGTTGTTCGTGATGAGGCGCGCGCTCCCCACGACCTGCACTCTGATCCATAGCTGTGCCCGTGGAGGCCCTTTCCACCAATGCTTGGCTTAGAGTCTGGGGACGCTGCGTCGGTAGCGTATTCACGCTGCCACGAGTGGGCGTGGCTACGTGTGTATGCCATGTGATCGCCCTATGGACCAATGACTTTGCCGACATGGATAATGGGGGATAGACACTGGACTTTTTTGTTCGTTCCTTGCTGACAGCAGTGGGTGTTGTCAGCAGGAGTCCGCTGTGATTGGTCTAAACCTCCTGGCTGCCATTCACAGCTGTTTCGACTTAATGTCATCATTGCTCAAAAAAATAGTATAAATATATGGCGTGGGGCATTTGTATGGGTTCATGCCCCAGTTGAAGTGCTTATGGCTCGAAACATGTCGGGTACATAAGCCCATACGCTATTTGCCTACCACACTACCTATCCATGTGATCACCTGTACTGGTCTTTCCGCAGTCTTGTACTTTTTAGCCCATTTTATATTTATTTTTTGCCTATTTTTCTGTATACCATCTTATGCCTAATAAAGGCCTTTTTTACTGGAAGTAACCACACTATGCATAGTTGTGTGTGTTTTCTTTCCTTACATGATTCTATGATGGGTCTACCTGCCACAATGCCATTATCCATAAGTTTCCCCTGAAGGATTTTCCCTCACATTTGGATCCACTCGACTTCTGATGATCGATTGTCTATTGGCTCAACGGTCTCCCATTGACATCATCGCTTTCCAGGAGTTCGTACACGCTTGATCGACACACCGTCGCTGACGCGTGTGTCCACGCCATCCGGTAAGAGTACCCAACTTTTATCTGTACTGATTGGATGTTGCTTTGGATCATATGAGATTGACCGTCGATGTTTTTTTTTACTACCTGTTTAAATCACTGAAGTATCCGATTCCTGTGTTGATGGACTTATTCTACGCGTTTTTGCAATTCCGTTTGCCTTAATGTGATTCTGTTCATTTTACATTGGGACTTCTTCATCACCAGAGTTTATTTCATACATTGCTATTTACAACATATATTAGCATTTGCTTTTTTATCTTTGGACGTATCTTTCCGGGATATTTATTTGTGATACATATCCATTTTCACTTGAGTGTGTAGTACCCTGGTGGTATCATTTGGTATCTCACTTATTTTGATTTTTATTTTTTAGCTTTTTTAAAAATATTTTTTGCACATTATTTGATATTTACACGTATTGGTCTAGTGCAATTTTATATATTCTTATATTTGCTCCATAATTGGGGCACCTGATTTGAATACCTTGATCACATATTTGGTTTCACTCCAGATATTATTTAGCGCTGCACTTTTTTTTTTTTTTTTTAACCGATCGTGTGTAGGCCCCAATCGAGAACTTGCTTTAAAATTTAACCGATGGATGCCTGACCGATGGGTCAAAACCGATCATTAGTATGCAAAGGCATCAGTCAAAAGGCCGCGCATGCTCAGAATCAAGTCGACGCATGCTTGGAAGCATTGAACTTTGTTTTTTTCAGCACGTCGTGTGTTTTACGTCACCGCGTTCTGACATGATCGTTTTTTTTTTAACCGATGGTGTGTAGGCACATCAGACCGTCAGTCGGCTTTGTCGGTTAACCGATGAAAACGGTTCTCATTGGATGGACTGATCGTGTGTACGCGGCCTTACACATACATACAAAAAAAAAAAAAACATGAAATGAAAATGGTGAAAATAATAATTTACAACAGTTAGAAAAGGTTTGTCTAATGAGCTCCTTCCTCAGCCTCCTCCTTGAATTCTCCTCTCCTCATCTCTATTACACAAAGGGGAGGAGTTTTCTAGTACATTAGAAAAATAACTCTGCTTGGAATATCAGTGCAGGAGAGCCAGCATTGTCGGCTTAGTACAGGAAGTTACATGAAGTTTTAAACTTTTTGGGGGATTTTTTTGTACTTAGCGAAAAAAACACAGGGAAATATGCATGTAGTGTAGACATGTTTGGATGTTTTTTTTTTTTCTTTTTTTGCCAAACACATACATTTTTTTTATCATCTTACTCTTTGTACTGTACACATTTACTTTTTGCAAGGTATTTGGAATGGTCATATGAATGCCTGTGATCATAATAAAGTGAACTTAGCGAAATATAAATGTGGTTGGAAATGCAGAAAAATATTCCATTTACATCTGTACAAATTTTAAAATAAACAAAACAAAAGTAATTATGCTATTTTTTGCCATTTGAAGTATTCCATTGACATTGTATATATATGGAAAACAAACCTGCATGGACAAAAGTCTAAAACAATAAGCAGAAAAAAGACTTTTCAGTTATTTGCTCTAAAATGAGTACTGCAGCATGGGTTACTGGTTAAATATATATATAACAATCAATGAAGGTTGGCAGCGTGACCATATGTCTTTGAATAAACAAAGGCCCACTCACATGCAGCACATTTTGTGATCCATGGTGTGAATTATTTCTGTTTTAATAACTGGTATTGTATTCCTTCTAATTAATAGGCACTTCACCATGTACATGCTTTGTAAAAAAAAATATATATATCACCTTGCCAACTTTGCTTTCCATCATAATGTGTTTATTGTAGCTTTCTTTCTAGCATGCCTGATCCAAATTTTATCTGGTTGGAAAAAGGCAAACGTCCTGTCTAATCAGATACAAAAGACACAATTGCAGCACTGTGTTTGTTAAGGGCTAATCATCTCTATTTATTTTTATGTTTTTGCATTACAGCCTGCAACCACAATCAGTGGCAGGGCCTCTGATAGAAATCATGGGGCCCCCCTGTACAGCCTACCTGACGAGGCCCCCTTCAGCCCCACCCTAGTCCCGCCCCTGGCACCTCTATTAGTCTCACCCTGGCCCTGCCCCTGGCCCCTCTTTATGCCCCACCCCTGGACCCTCCCCAGAAGTCAGAGACTGCAGACATAGTACAGTAGATGGTCAGAGACTGCAGACATAGTACAGGAGATAGTCAGAGACTGCAGACATACCAAAGGAGATGGTCAGAGACTGCAGACATACCACAGGAGATGGTCAGAGACTGCAGACATACCACAGGAGATGCTCAGAGACTGCATACATAGTACAGGAGATGCTCAGAGACTGCAGACATAGTGCAGGAAATGATGAGAGACTGCAGACATAGTACAGGAGATGGTCAAAGACTGCAAACATAGTACAGGAGATGGTCAAAGGCTGCAGACGTAGTACAGGAGATGGTTAGAGACTGCAGACATAGTGCAGGAGATGAGAGACTGCAGACATAGTACAGGAGATGGTGAAAGACTGCAAACATAGTACAGGAGATGGTCAAAGGCTGCAGACGTAGTACAGGAGATGGTTAGAGACTGCAGACATAGTGCAGGAGATGAGAGACTGCAGACATAGTACAGGAGATGGTGAAAGACTGCAAACATAGTACAGGAGATGGTCAAAGGCTGCAGACGTAGTACAGGAGATGGTTAGAGACTGCAGACATAATACAGGAGATGATCGGAGACTGCAGACATGATATAGGAGATGGTCAGAGGCTGCAGACATAGCACATGAGATGGTCAGCGACTGCAGACATAGCACAGGAGATGGTCAGAGACTGCAGTCATAGCACAAGAGACGATCAGAGACTGTAGACATACTACAGGAAATGGGTCAGAGACTGAAGACTTAGTACAGGAAATGGTCAGAGATTGCAGACATAGCACAGGAGATGGTTTGAGACTGCAGTCATAGTAAAAGTGATGGTCAGAGACTGCAGACATAGCACAGGAGATGGTTTGAGACTGCAGACATAGTACAGGAGACAGTCAGACACTGCAGACATAGTACAAGAGATGGTCAGAGACTGAAGACATACTATAGTACAGGAGACAGTTAGGGATGGCAGACATGATTGATTCAGGGGATGGTCAAAGACTGCTATTATGGATGAACCCAGTGTAGAAGTATACAGTATTACAGGGCTAATCCACTCTATTTAAACCAGCTCTGCAAAATCAAGTCAGGGATTTTCCTTTGAAAGTCCAACCAAGTGACAGAAGAAAGCATCACATCCAATTTCCAAAATACAAATTTTCTTACAAACAGTGCAGTAGACATGTCCGAAAAATAATTTATTTAGTTACTCCCGAAATTCATTTATATATTTTTTTTTCGTAAAAATATACATTTGTCCAAAAATCTGAATTAATTAAGGTTGAATCTGTCATTGAAGGCTTATGGTGTCTGTCGAATGATCTAAGAAGATTCGACGGAGCAGCTAAACTGTATGACCCCGTAATCATACATTTCCGGTCTAGTAATATTTATATTTATAAATTATTATTACTAGTCAACCAACATTTAAATTCTTCTATAGCCTATGGGCCAAGCATTTGACCGGAAATGTACGATTGCGGCGTCGTACAGTTTAGCTGCTTGTCGAATCTTCTTAGATCTTTCAACAGACACCATAAGCCTTCAATGACAGATTCAACGTTTGTATGTTTTTCGCTGCTTCGTCGAATCTTCGTTGTTCATGTCGAATGGTCTACCCCAACACTGTCTCTATAATGTTGAATCTTTTCTCTCTATGTAGAATAATCTCGGACTAAGGTTAGGAATATTTGACCGCAGATTCAATAAGACACAAATTGCTAATGTTACCGTCATGTCGAATCTCCTATCTATATCGAACTGTTGTAGCAACAAAAATAAAGCATTTTTTTATGTCCGATCTTTTCGGATTCTGCGCGTTCGTTTTCGTTTGTTAAAACGATAACGAAAATACCCGAAATTCGAACGAAAATGCATTTGGACGAAAACGAATGCACATTTCTACAGTGCAGCATGATCAAGAGCCTAGCCTACCAGTCTCGGGGGTTATGACCACTTTCATAAGTGGGTTAAGATAATTGCATATGACAGATGCCAGTGCCACTGGGCCAGAATATGATGTCTACTTCCTCTAATGTGAATTGTGAAGAGCTGGCAAAACTATTTTCAACATTATTGGAGATTTAGCCCCAGCTATTACCATGTTGATATTTATCATAGGCAAAATATAAATTATATTTTTTGCCATGATAGTGTTAATTTCACAGAAATACAGCATTGCCTTAGAATAGAAGATATAGAAAGTTCTTAGGCAGATAACATTTACATGTTATTTCAATCAGCAAAAAAAACTATTTTCTGGATTTGCGATGGAAGTAATGAAATGGTAATAGCATTACAGACAGTATTCGAGTTGAGAGATATTTGGTTCCTTTTCCCCTTTTGACTGTAACCTAACTGATAATCCTGTCTCATTACACATTTATTCGCACATCTAAGGCCCCATGCACACGAGACGCTGGTAAACTCGAGTTCAGAGGCGTTTGGGCATTTTTTTCAACTGCCCCTGAACACATTTAATGTTATCCTATGTGTCCATGCACACAATCACGTTTTTTGGCGTTTAAAAGCAGTTGGGTTTAGGGCCGTTTTTTCAAACGCAAAATTTTGGGTTCAGAAGCGTTTGATTTTGCGTTTTAAACGCTAAATGCCGCTAAACGCGGCTAAACGCGGCACCTGCGTTTAGCCGCGTTTGCGTTTATAAGCGTTTTTAAAGGTACCCTCTTTTTCACAGAAAAAAAGGGAAAAATCATTTAAAATGAAAAAAATAAAATAAATTAAACTAGTTTTAAATTAGTTGAATAGTTTAGATGATTCAGAGATGATATATAATCAATCATGAATGCAAAACACCACCAGCATTGCTCTTTCCAAAATGTTCCTTTATACTTTGAACAATGTGTGTCTACCTGCATTTCCTTCAGCCCAAATAATCTAATCAGTGATTAGTTTGCATATGAATGCCTGGCATGCTGTGTAGAATCAAATCGAAGTATGCACGTGCTCTCTCTGCTGCTGCTGCTCTCTCTGTTGAAAATGGCACAAATAGTTAAAAATATATATGATTCTGAGATTGAGGAGGGTCTACAGTGTTTTGGGGATAAATGCTAATAGCTGCTAAACGAGGCAAAACGCCACGCAATTCGCGGCAAAAACTGGCGTTTTTTAAACGCCGGTTTTTGCCTTTGAAAAGGTGAGATTAGAAGCGTTTGTAAGAGCGTCTCGTATGCATGGGGCCTAAGTGTGCAAATTAGTGTTAAGTAAGTCCTCATGGATTTATTCTATTTTGCTGTGATAATAAAGGTGACACTTGACACTGTGCTGGCTCTTTATTGGCAAATGTCGGAAGCTAAAGTTTAGGTTTCTCTATTGACTGTAAAGAGGATTTTACAAAATGAAACCACACACATGAAATATCAGGCCGACTCTTGTTCTCTAATTTCTTTAAATTGTATCTAAATACATAGTTATATTGGTACAAGCTGTCAGTAGTGTATTTAGGTTTTGTGCTGCCCTAGGCCTGACTAAACTCATGCACCCCTTAATTTGAATATGACCCACCCTTTTTTGTGAAAGCCACACCCCTTGCTGTTTAAGACCCACCCTGAAATTTTCGAGTGGATGACACTAGTCCTGAGGGCCTGGGGGGAGGGGGGCAATGAATTCCCTTAATTTGCATAGATGTCCTCTCACTTCCTGTTTGGCTATGGGGCAGGAAGTGAAGGGAAATCTCTACTAATTTGCCTCTCAGCCCAGTCCGCCCCATAAGACTGGTGCTACACTAGCCGGCGGGCACTCTTTCGGTGCTGCCCCCCTGAAAAGTGCGCCCTAGGCCTGGGCATTTTTGGCCTAGGCCAGGATACAGCATTGCAAGCTGTACCAGTGTAACTATGTGATAGAAATGAAATTCTGTAAAATAAAAAACAAACTCTTGAATGAAAACTTCAGTGTTTTACTATTCATGATACAGAACTGTAATTGATCATTTTAGCACTGTGTCTCCTTTGAAGTTACTTACATTCTTTTCAGTGTTCATCCTATCCATTAGTGTGTAAACATTCTTTTTCTCTTCCCTGCTTCCTCTTGTCCTGTTTTATCCTGTGCTGAATGCTGTGCTTCAACACATTTTCTTATGTTTACTGGCAAAAATCCTTTTTTTATCAAACCTTGGTTTTGCTCGATTGTAAAGAATATAATTATTTGCTAAGGTCCCCGCGGGCACTGCTGCTATCATTAAGTTGTGTACTGGCTGCTTGACTGTTGCAGTTTAAACTGAGCTAATTATCCTCTCAGTGGTATTGAGAAAAGACAGGATAGTCATCATTAAACAAGCAGGCAAAACATAATCATACTAACTCAGCTTGGCTATTAGCTGAGCAGGTGATCTGGCTCAGCCATTAAAGATACCACTTAATGCATGAATCCAAACATTTAATCTATTCTATCCTTAAACATGTATGGCAAAACAACAAAAGCATATGAACCAGCTTTTTTCCATTTATAATGTCGCCTGAAAAAAAGTCCTCAAAGAAACCTGAAAAGACCAGTCTTTTATTTAATAGTAAGCTTTAATTGTAAATCATAAATCACAATGTTTTGCTACGTCAAATAATTAATACAGACCAATCAACTGTACTCTAGCTGTAAATTTGATCAAACCAGTAAATTAATTGGACTCCAAGGAAGCAGAAGGACACTGATTAAGACCCCTTTCACACTGAGGCAGTTTTCAGGCGTTTTAGGGCCCTTTCACACGAGCGGACGAATGGTCCGCTAATTACAAGTCCGTTAACGGACTTGAAATGTGTCCCTATGGGAGCGGATCCATTAGCGGATGATGCATCCGCTAACGTCCGCCTAAGATCCGCGTCCGTCTGGATCCGTTTTGCGGACGGAAGAAAACCCTATTTTTCTTCCGTCCGGTGGAACGGATCGGATGCAAACGGACAGACGGTCCGTTTCCATCCGATTCCCCATAGGGGATAGCGGAGGAGAGACAGGGCGGTCCCTGCATAGTGTGCGGGGACCGCCCTGTCCGCCCGACAGCTCAGCGGAGACCCCCTGCTGAGCCGACAGACACACGGAGTGGACCGCAAAATGGACCGCTCCGTGTGAAAGGGCCCTAAGTGTTAGAAATATCGCACGTAAAGCTCCTGAAAACTGCCTCCCATTCTTTGCAATAGGCAATTTCACACCTGGGCGGCACGCTTGCGGAAGGTTAGAAAAAGTCCTGCAAGCAGCATCTTTGGGCCATTTGGGAGTGCAGTATACAAGGCTCCCAAAACACCCCTGTCTATTGCAATTAATGGGCAGCGCTTTCAAAGAGCCTGAAAAGTGCCTTGGAAGCGTCACAACACGGAAAATTTTAACCCCTTTTTTTGGGGTTAAAAGTGCCCTGCTAGTGTCCGAAAAGTGTTGCAACAGCGGCGCTTAAACAGCGGTAAAGCAACGCTAAAATGAGCGGTGCTTTACCGCGTACACAAGGGTGGCCCAGTGTGAAATGGCTCTTAAGCTAAGTTCTCACCTATGCATGTTGCTGTGGGTGCCGAAACCACAACCATCCACAGCCAGATAGCGCTTCTCTTAGGAGACAAGCAGGCTACTATTCATTCTGAATGGTGCCCCCACGCATCTCAGCATGCAGCATGTTTGCAGAAAAGTGAAACACAGGGAAATCAAATGGTCAAAAAGTCCATGGGAAGTTTTTTTTGCAGGCACAGCAGCCCTCACAAATCCTGGAAGTGTAAGTAAATCTGCTTTCTGCTTTCTGCTCACCCTGTTGTTTGCTCCTTTTAGGAAGCTGGTTATACACCATTATTTTGATTTAACACAAATCTCCTTGCCACTCGCCAAGTGGTGGCTGTCAAAATACCTGGACAACAGCTGTATCTAATTGGACGGAGCTGGTAATCAGCCAGCATTTTCCACCAGGCTCCTTTAATTTTGCAATCAAAGGATGTCAGGCAGAAGGGAGCCAACCGGGTCAGTTCATCAAAACCAGCTAAAATGTAAACAATGTACAGCTAGCTTGAGGCTCCATGCACAATAGCATTTTTTTGTACCAGCTTCTAGTAGCATTTAGGAGCATTTAGGAGCATTAGCATTTTATTAGTGTTTGTGCTGTACATGAAATACATGAAAGTACATGAAAAAGCTGCTAGGAGCATTTTAGTAGCATTTAGAAGCAATTGGAGTGTTCTGCATTTTTTTCTGCTGGAAAAACGCTCCAAAAATCTCTATACTCTAAAAAAAAGTTCTGCTCGTAGATGCTGAAGCTCAAAAAATGCTAATAGCCTAAAGTAGTGTGCATGAACACTATAAAGCTTCTAGGAGCAGAAACAAATGCTAATAACTTCTTCTAGGAGCTTAAAAAAAACAATAGTGTGCATGGAAGCCTCCCCTTTTCCCGAAAATAGCATGTGGAATCAGGGGGCCTTAGTAGATATTTACCACTTGTACCCCGGAAGACTTTACCCCCTTCATGACCAGGCTGTTTTTTTTTCTACCCAGCACTGCTATACTTTAACTGGCAATTGCACAGTCATGCAACACTGTACCCAAATTAAATTTATATAATTTTTTAATTCAATAAAGTCAGGTTTTTTCTTAAATTGCCCTGATGTACTTTAATATACTGCAGTAAAAGTGCACTAATGCACTTCAATACACTGCAGTAAAAGTGCACAATCAAACACTCCAAAGAACCAGGCAAATAGATAACATAAGTGAAGTAAAACCTTTTACCAAATTTATAAAAACAACTATTGATGTATACACATCCACATTTAAAAAGAGCAATTAGTAAAGTGTCACTACCATCTGATCAGCTGCTGTCTCCTTTGAGGGAGTGGTATTATGTGATCGCTATGATTGGTCATAGCGATCAAATGATAACAATGTAAATAAACTGTAATAAATGAATTTTAATTTATTAACAGCTTGATTACAGTTGTTATCTATAATTCGCACACAGCAATCACATGGTACCTTGCTACCTGTACCATGTGATTAGCTGTAGCCAATCACAGATCACAACCATATGCAAGCTGTTCATGAATGTTAATCCAATCATGTCTGCTAAAACTATTGCTTATACAGTAATCCTCAATTTGTAAACAATAACAGTGTTAAAACAAATCAGTACAGTGTCCTAGCATGTTTATTGCACTTCAGCACACCTGACTGCCCCCTCATGCTGCTTCTCCTTCACATTATCTAAGCTTTGCTGCACAGAATGTGCCTGATACCAAGTCAAACTCAGGTGCTTATACCTCTTGCATTTAAAAAATATATGGTTCCATGAAAAATGTCATGTGAATCTCAGGCGACAGAGATTTTAATGTATTATAACAATTATGTTAAAAAGTTTCTAAAATTCAAGCACATTAATAGCAAGGTCACATAGTGTGATTTGAAATGCTAATGGCTTTAACAGCTATTAATGTTTTATTTTCAACTTCACATTTTCCAGATTTCTAACACCAGCAGTCTATCCAAGTGCCTTTCAATTAGATATTACATTCAAGTGCACACTTCTGTCTTATGTAGAAGTTGTCTCGTGTGCTATAAAATGACAAATTTAGGTGCTGGCATTTAGAACAGTTTTTCAGAATGCTTAATAGGTGTTCAGAAACCATAGACTTCTCTATGTTTCAACTATAATAGGAGTCATTCAGAAAAAATGAATCGTGTGCTTTCCATCCAAGGGAAAAGTTATTCAGATCAAAAGTAGTGAGGTTGGGTGGTTCTTCAGCAAGTTCCATCAAAGGTGCATCAAATTTCTGCTCTGCATAAATATTCATCTATAAATTGTGAAAGAAGAACATAGAATGAGTACTCAACACAGTTTTTTTTATATTCTTGTCAGGAATTCTAATATGACTTTCTGTTGTATTCCTGCAAATTTGGATGGATCATTAAGGCAGTTCAAAAAGCAGTGGAGTAGTTAGTAATTCCGAGAAATCAACCACGATTAATCACAATTAAACTTCCATCCACTGCAACCAATCATAATTAAAGTTAAATCTGTCAGAACAATGGAAAATAATTGCTATTTGGTCACTAAAGGTTAATGAAGTTTGCATGTTGGTTAAGTAAAGATCAATGGCTTCAGCGCCACTCGTCTCACAGTTTCACATTGAACTCAGATTTTTATAGAAGCTCACTCAGTTGATAAAGGGCTCATGAAGAAGTGTCCAGATTCCTATTCTTTTGCTTTATTGCTTTGATAGGACCATCTGCTTCTTATCCACTCATATTTGAAGTATTCTGAGGAATTCATAAAGAGTGTTTTAGACACTCTTTAGAATGATCTCATTACTCCACACACCAAATGTCAGTGCAGATCATAGATTCATGTACCTGTTGGAGGAAGTGACTTAAATCTGTTGCTTGAAGGGGGGCAGCACTGAGGTTGGAGTGTCAGACCCTTGTATCATATTTCTCAAATAAGAACTTTGGCAGGAACTGTGCATTTCAGGTGGAAACTGCCACCTCCCCACTGCTTGACAGCTCCAGTGGCCAATCATCCATGATCCTGCCCACCCGTTAACGCTACATCAGTCAGAGCAAGTCTTAATCAGCTCCGTAAGCCCCTCACTGTGAATGTATGTGTGAATTGTAAGTGACAAGCGAGGTCAAGGGCAGATGGAAAAATGGCTGCATAGTGCCAGAGCATGGCGGGGAGAAAGGGAACTATTTATTATTTGGAGATTCGGATATATCTGAATACCTGAATTATAATATAAACAAATTTTACCGAATGCTCCGAATAAGGTAAAGAAATGTGTCTAAATTTCGAAAATTCTGACTTAAATTTTAATCGAATTTTACATTGAACTCCAGTCAAAGTCTAACTACACATAATTCTAAAATCAAAAACTGTGTGTGTTATTAGAGTACCATTTCGAAATAATGCTGTTTTTGTTAAGCCAAAGATGATTTGAAGAGTGATTTTAATCATTTGATGAAGATTTTTCTTTTGTTTGTTCATTTTGCTGCATTCAAATCCAAAACAATATACTGTAACATTTATTAAGACATTTATCGATTTGAACATTCCGAATAAAAAAAAATCGGTAAATTAGAGGAAAATTTAAAAATTCGGAATACGAATTCCAAATAAGTGATAATTGGAATTTCCGCGCCAAAATAAAAATAAAATATTAAATTAAAAGTGACTAAATATGAGTGATTAGAGAGCTGCTCGCCCTAGAAAAAGTGAGTGTGAAATCCTTGCATAAATGGTAGATGAGTAGGGGGCGCTAGAGATGAATCAATTAGTGCTAAGCAAAAGGTGGGTATGAATGAATGAAAACTTATATAGCGCGGCACATGCGAACTGAATCGCCTCTGGGTACTTGTTGTTCCTGTCTCCTTTGATATCAAAAGAGAAAAGTCTTGACCTTTTTCCTGAATGCTAGGTGGTTCTCCTCCAATCGAATGCTGGTTGGTAAAGCGTTCCATAGTCTGGGACCTTGGATCGCGAATCTTCTTTCTCCTTTGGACTTGTAGTTGGCTTTCGGAAGCTGGAGCAGGTTTTGATAGGTGGATCGCAAAACGCGATTGGGGTTATGAGCTTTTATTTTTTCACATAAATAAAGGGGGGCATTCCCATGGACACATCTATGCGTAAGACAGAGTGCTTTGAAAGCAATTCTGTCTTTAACTGGCAGCCAGTGAAGGGATCTCAGTGAAGGTGAGATTGATTCCCAGGGTTTTTTCCCAGTCACAAGTCTGGCGGCCGTATTTTGAACGACTTGCAGACGAGCGATTTGGTACTTGGGGAGTCCGAGGTAAAGGGCATTTGCATAGTCCAGTCTGGAGTTAACCATTGCTCCCACCACGACTGTTAAATCTTCTTTGGGGATGAACGGAGTAAGTCTGCGTAGTAGGCGCAGCAGATGGTGAGATCCGCTGACTACTGCCCCTATTTGTGCGTCCATTGTCATAGAGGAGTCAAAAATGACCCCTAGACTTTTGACTTTGGCGCTAGGGGTGATGATTTTGCCCAGAATAGGCGGGGGTGTCCATGCTGTTGAAGGTTGATTCCTGCGCTTGGCGTGAAACAGGAGAAGTTCTGTTTTCGCTCCGTTGAGTTTAAGATAACTCTTTGTCATCCAGTCCTCTATCAAAGAGAGGCATGTCTCTAGATTGAGGTGGGGATCCTTTCTGTTGCAGATGCGGTAATATAGTTGCGTGTCGTCTGCATATGAGTGATAAAGCAGTTTCTGGCTGATGATAATCTCAAAAAGAGGACGAAGACAGATGTTAAACAGCACCGGTGACAGAGGCGATCCTTGAGGGACTCTGCATGATACTGTGCGTTTCTCAGATGTAAAAGGTCCTAACTTCACTGTTTGTGATTGGTTTTCCAGAAAAGAGGAGAACCAAGATAAATCGCCTTCTGCGACTCTGGCTACTTCAGCAAGCCGAGTCAGTAACAGTTTGTGGTCTACAGTGTCGAAAGCTGCACTTAGGTCCAACAGAACTAATACAAACACATATATAGGTGATGATACCAAAAAACAGTAAATGACAAAACTTCAATAAATAAATTGTATCCAGTGAAACTAAATTACTAGTGAAATAAGTAAGAAGTCCCAGGAATATCTGCCGATATTCAAGTGGATAAAGTCCAGTGGTACGTGACTAATCCATGAAAGATCAGCAAGGTAAACAAAAGATTGAAAAAAGAGTTCAACATAACATGAGTCCCAATACATCTGATGTCACTGGAAATGTGGAAAAGATAAGTGTTGCTGTGTAATCCTTCACCATACAGACGATCGGCACCCCACACATGCAAGATAGATCCAAAAGGCTTACCAGAAGAGCTGGACCTCTTACCTAGGAAAGGGGAGGTCTTGTGCGCATATGCAGGATAATGCCTGCATGCATATGTTGCGTCTCAAAGGGATGCACAAAGGACACCTTGGTTCTCCAGAGTTCAAAGATAAGACATGTAATGGAAAAACATAGCCTCCATAGTGCAACCGGTTTTATTTAAAACGTAAATAAAAACATGGGCCAAATGGCCACTTACATAAAAAGTGTCTATCCTGGCACTGGGTCTGCAGGCTTTTCAATGATAATGGATACCTCCACCTCCGTGTCGGCGTCCCTCGCACGTGTGGTGCTGTCACGGTAATTTCTGCCGATGCAGTGTCGGATGGTACATGAACCGCGTGACCAGACTACGCTGAATTCCAAATAAGAACTGAACGAATCAACTGAATTAAACTAAACTAAATTAACGAATCAAAACAAATCAAAACAAAACTAAATTAAACTGCACATGTCTAGAAGTGAACTGGATTCATGGAAGCACAGGATTATCTACTGTGAAGGCACTGCAGCATGTGCTGTGCAGGATGTCACAGGAAGGGAGGAGTGGCTGATAGCAACAACATAGAAGCAGAAAAAAAGCAGAACCCTCATTATGGTATGTGTAACTGGCCGGGGCTACCACTGTCACTGCAGAGCCATCTCTGCACTGCACTGTCACTTGGCCGACTGGTAGCACAGTACATCATGTTTCTCCCAGCTCTCCACTACTGCACAAGGGTGAATTTTTACTTCTGCACCTAGTGCCAATTCCCACTGCTGCAAATGATCCCTGTCTCCCAAAATGGGCCCAAGGACGAGACGCTGGTTGCTATGAAATGGGCAGTCACCTGCTTCATAGCAACCAGGAAGTTATGTGCAGCAAGTGGTCAAAATGAATGAAATCTTCCAATAACAAAATGTCCAACTCTGAGTAATGACGTACTTCTACATACCAACTCAAGAGTTGATCTTAATTACTGCAAGTTTGTCATTCTTCCTTCAGTTCATACATGACCCCAAAAATGGTTTCATCTGCAGTACTAAATCTACCTGTACTGCACTACTTTGTTTTCTTACATCTACTCTTAAAATTAGATCCTGCTCTGCTGCTCTCTTCTCCCCTGCTACATTCAACTTCCCCTGTGCCAAGAGCCTCATGTCAAAATTACATAGTGTTGATGTTTCTGCATTTGGACATAACATACAGAAAAAAAAGCATACCTGCTGGTTGGCTCCACTGCTCGTGAATGAGTGTTAACACTTCGCTGTGTACGCACTCAATGTACCATGATGGCGATTGGTAACTGGTTAAATTATCACGTGATACAACAAACAGATTTGGATTCGATTTGTGTAAACAAAAGATACAAACAATGATGCAGTATTGTGCTAGACTGTTTGCGCTGGGTTCAATGTTGTGTTCTTGTATAGTAAGCCATAGCACATTCAGAAAATATACGAAATGTATCAGACACTTAGCTGGTTTATTTGAGATGCCATTAGGTGATCAGGTGCAAGCCCATTTTTGTTTTGGTGCCCACGACTGGACAGTGGTTTGTGATTTTGTTTGATAAATCGGGCGAGAGACTGATATGCAAATGAAACTGTTGTATCTTCAGGAAGCCTCAAGTTGTAATAGTAAATAGTATTGGTCTCTGGACTGTAAAAGTTTCAGAGCAATAAGACTTTTTTGAATTTCGAAAATGATGAGTTGAACGTTCAGATTGTTACTGTAGTAATGTAAGAAACAGTATGTGTATATGTCTGAATTGTTCGTAGCGAGCTAATGTTGAGGGCATGGTACTTGTATGAAAAGATGTTAAATGCATATTGTGTTGTCTGTGTTAAATGACAATGTTACCTGAATTAAGTCAGAAAGTATAAGACAGAAATGCTAAGGGCTCTTTCACATGGGCGGTCAGGTCGACAGACTTTGCTTTGCTCAGCAGGGGGTTGCTCCGCTGATCTCCACTGAACAGGCAGATGACAGGCCTGTCTCCTGTTAGAGCCCCGCTCTCCTCTATGTTGAGATTGGGTAAAAATGGACCGCCTTGCTATTTTTATCCGATCCCATCTGATCCAATCCTCCAGATGAAGGGGAAATAGGGTCACCATCTGTCTGGATCTCACAGACTGGATCGGATAGGATATCGGCAGATGTCAGCGGACATGTCACCACTGACATCTGCTGTTCCATAGAGGTGAATGGAGTGTCCGATCAGGTTTGCCTGAAAAACTTACAGACAGACCTGATCGGAAAACCCTTGTGAAAGGGGTCTAAGTATGGCTGATTTGTAACCTAAGTTTTGCTACATATGTTTGAAGGTCTATGTAAGTTTAACATTGGGAGATTTAAGTGATTGTAAAGGTTTTCTTTTTTTAATAACAAACATAATATACTTACCTGCTCTGTGCAAGGGTTTTGCACAGAGATGCCTCAATCTACCTTTCTGGGGGCCCCCGGTGGAACTCCTGGCTCTGCCTTATTGGCGAGTGCCCCCCACGGAGAGCCAATTTCCAACAGGGCACAGGTGCGGGCACGCTCCCAAGTCCTGCTGCTGCATCTATTGACAGACAGCAGGACTCTTTACACTGGACCTCATGCAACTTGAATTCTGTGCCTCTCCACTCTTCCTCCAGACTCTGGGACCTTGATTTCCAAATGAAATGCAAAATTTTCCACCGTCCGTGATATTTTAGGGAGCCATTGTGTTTTATCAAGTCCAAAGTCAGTGCAGCCCTCTACCAGGAAATTATAGAGCACTTCATGCTTCCCTCTGCTGATCAGCTTTATGGAGATTTATGGAGAAAATGTCATTTTCCAGCAGAACTTGGCATCTGCCCACACTGCCAAAAGTACCAACACCTGACTTAATGATCATGGTATCACTGTGCTTGATTGGCCTAAACTCCATAGAGATTCTGTAGGGTATTGTCAAAAGGTGATGAGAGACACCAGACCCTACAATTCAGATGAGCTAAAAGCCACTATCAAAGAAACCTGGGCTTTCATAACACCTCAGAAGTGCCACAGGCTGATTGCCTCTATGCCATGCTGCATTAACACAGTAATTCATGCAAAAGGAGCCCAGACCAAGTATTGAGTGCATACTATACTGTACATCAACATACTTTTCAGTAAGCCAACATTTCTGTACTAAAAATCTTTTTTTTCTACCGTATTTTTTTCTATATACCGTATTTATCGGGGTATTGCACGCTCCGGCGTATAGCGCTCACCCCAAATGTGGACCCGAAATTCCTGTAAAAAAAAAACATTTTAGTACTTAAAGTTTTGGTGTCTTGCACGGCGTCCATCGGTGGCCTTGTCTGGTCCGGCGTCCATCTTCGGCTTCAGTGGTGTCCTCCCGGCTTCTCCAGCGCTGTCTCGAGTCGAATCCCCGCTTCCCGCACTCAGTTTGAATGCCTCTGCCGACATGCAGTACACTGGGGTACATTCGTCCAGGCTCGGCTTCGCTCGTGCTCACGTTCTGTGACGTTTATGTGTGAGCACGAGCGAAGCCGAGCATGGCCGAATGTACCCGAGTGTACTGCACTCGGTATATGTCCGCGGCTCAGTTCAAACTGAGTGCGGGAAGCGGGTATCGGCGTATATCGCGCACCCACGATTTTCCCCTTATTTTAAGGAGAAAAAAGTGCACGGTATACGCCGATAAATACGGTACTCAAGTATAAGCCAAGTTTTTCAGTACATTTTTTTGCGCTGAAAATGCCCCCTCAGCTTATACTCCAGTCACCTTTTTGCGCCTGATCTCCACACTTTGGGGACCAGGTACTTGGCACGCAAGTAGCCCCACTCTTCCTCTACAAGTGTGCAAAGTTTGTTGTCTGGGGGACCTACAGCCGGGGAGCACCCATTTTTTAAATCCAGTCACCCCTTCCATAGACTCCCATGTTAAACTGTAATTTCTCTGGTCAATTTGGGACCCGGTACAGACGGGTCGTAGGTCCCCTGGACCTGTAACTTGGCATACGTGTAGCCCCGTTTGTCCTCTACAAGTGTGAAAAGGTTGTTGTCTGAGGGACTTATGGCTGGGGAGCACTGATTTTTCAAAGCCAAGCACCCCTTCTATAGACTTCCATGTTAAACGTCAGTCCAGTCATGGGCATAGTGAGGCATGAGCACAGTGAGACATGGACACGGTGAGGCATGGGCACAGTGAGGTATGGGCACAGTGAGGCATGCACATGGACACAGTGAGGCAAAGTGAGGCATTTTTTGTGGTAAAATTAGGTGCCTCGTTTATATTCAGGTCGGCTTATACTCGAGTATATACGCGGTAATATTCAGATTTTCTGAGATACTGAATTTTGGGTTTCCACTAGCTGTAAGCTACAATCAGAAAAGTTAAAAGAATTCTTGAAATGTTTTACTCTGTGTGTAACGCATATATATATATATATATATATATATATATATATATATATACACTGTATTTGTATATCTATATATATATATATATATATATAGATATAGATATAGATATAGATATCTATATATCTATAGATATCTATATCTATATATATATATATATATATATATATGAGTTTTCCTTTTTAAATTGAATTACTGAAATAAATGAACTTTTTGACTAAATTAAATGTTATGAAATGCACCTGTATATGCAATGTTAGTTTCCTATATTGTTTTCTATATTTTAAAGTAGAAATTAGGAATTGCAATGCTTTTGAAAATGTGCTGGCTTATGAGGGGTCCAACAACGTTTATGCAGAGTTTGCAACCCCTCCTCTCCCCTTTCCAGGTTATGGAAGCTTTTGTATTATGTGAACCCATTCATAAAAAATACTAAGTATTCTGTGAATGGACAGCGGAAGAGCGGCACAGCTGCTGTCTAACAGAGCACATCTCTCCTGTCAGAGCACTGGGAATATAGCTTTAGCTGTTGCAAATCAAATCTGGTACTGGAAAGTAATATATATTTATCAGTGCTTACGCTCTTGGAATTCACAGTTTCAGCTCAAATCCTGTGGCAGAAGGACATGGAAACAATAGAGCAGTTATCACTAAGACAAGGTAATATTACCTTGACAGAGGTTCTAACCGTCTCCATTTTATTGAAAAAAAAAGGTGATGTTTCTAACACTGGAAACATTTTGCATCATGATCTGTCCTGACAAAAAGTGAGATGAAATTTCTTTCATTTGGGACCCAAACTGGACTGGACTTTTTTCATCGGAAATGTGTGGGCCCCATCAGACTTTTTTCCGTCGGTGTTTAGAAATAGAACATGTTTTATTTTTTTCCGATGGAAAAAAACTATAGGAAATTCCTATCGTTGGTGTGCAACTCCGACGGAGGAAAAACCCACGCATGCTCAGAATCAAGTCGACGCATGCTCGGAAGCATTGAACTTAATTTTTCTCGGCTCGTCATAGTGTTTTATGTCACCATGTTTTAGATGGTCAGAATTTGGTCTGACAGTGTGTATGCAAGACAGCTTGAACAGAATTCCGTCTAAAAATTCCATCGGATTTTAGGCCTTCGGAAATTCCGATTGTGTGTACGGAGCATTAGTCTAAAATTGGAAATAAAAGTTTGAGCTGGAGTTGGATTTTAATGTAAAGAATTTCCCATCAGATATCAATTTTATGTGTTTAATTCTATAGACACGATCTATTGTTTTGTATTTTGTACTAATTTCACACATGCCTCAAGTTGAAGAAAAACATATAGACAAATAAATCAGTCTGGCATGAATGCTTTAAATATATGTGTACTTATACAACCTTACTAACAATATATGACTTTTTGTAAAAAAAAAAGTATGAATTTTTTTTTCTAGCAATTTAGTGTAGCCTTTTTCTTTTGTTCTCTTTCTCTGTTTCTTTTAAAAAAAAATATATTCTACTAGTTTCCATAAGAGCAAACAGTTGCCAAGCAACCTGCATTTACAGGTATGATTGTGCTCACATCAGCACATTCCAAATAGAAGAACAATAAGGTGACATTTTTTTTTAGCAGACAGTCGACATTTTTTTCCAATAGAAAAATAAAATGTATTAAATGATTTTAAGGAGAATGAAATGCAACAAAGTTTAAATTGTGTGCATACTTACAAAATGAAGTGCCCTATGGCTTTTATAGAAGGTCTCCCAGTTGCTGTTTAGGCACACTAGGATTTCCCATGAGATCAAGGCTTTATCTTGCCCAGTTCAGAGATAATAGGCTTTTCACACCTTTCTTTTAATATGTAAATATTTCCAGCACATCATTTAATAAAAAAACTGAACTTCTCCCAGTCCCACCTTTGGTTCTTTCTTTATATTTAGATAGACAGAATTTTAAATTCTAAACATGTAACACGTGGCTGATAAAATACCAGAAGACAAGGAGGATTATGTTGGAGATTGAACCACCTTATAACACACCAGGGTTCTAGCAAAGAATAAAAGTAGTTTCCATGGTGGCTTGACCAGAAGCCGACCTAGACAGACGTGCAGCCTGAGAGTGCTCTCCTGGCCTGTTTGCAAACAGGCCTAAAATCGGGGCTTTAACTTACCACGCGCTCCACATCTGCCAGGGGCTCATCCCAACCCCCTCCACTACGTCCTTCAGGGACTATTTTAGAGGGGCCGACATGCCGCCAGGCGGGGAAGCAAAGATGGCGCCGGACGCCTCAGCCAACCGATTGCGGCCTCCTCACTCCCATCGCCGCATGGATCACGGGAATGGCAACTCGGACCCGGGGGCCCCTGCGAGCGGTGAGTCTCACACAGCCAGCTTCCCCCCATCTAACCTCTCCACATGGGCAGGAGACCGAGGCCTCCATTCAGCCTGCGTCGCAGGGCACGCAGTGCACTGTCACCTTTCCCAGGCTGCTGCGCACAGCTTCGGATCTGGGCATCCTAGAGAGAAATCCCCTCTCTCCTACCCCCTTAGATGTCTCAGAGGACTTTCCAGTTCTCTCTTGCCCCATGCACCCATGTGCTCACCCAGAGCTTGCAGGCCTCAATCTACTAGCTGGCCTGCTCCAGCCTCCCCCAAGGCCCAAAGACAGTCCAGCTCCTGGGACTCTAATTCCACTAGGGGAGACACAGGGACCCCCCTTCCTATGCCCAGGTGGCCAACGCTTGGGCACAGCCCATGAAAGGGGGCCCACAGAAACCGTCACCTCTGGCCTCTCACACTCCATCTTGGTCTGAGCCATGGGACCCATCACAGCACCCTACCCCCCAAGCCCATGGCACCCTAGCACTGGCATACCACCCTCAGCCCCCAATGCCCTGCCTGCACCCAAACCCAGATGTTGTGGTTCACCCCCTGTGGCAGGCCTACCTACAATCTATACCGACCAGACAAGATTTCAAACACTTTATAGCAGATGTGCAGGCCACCTGTCGAACCCCTGTCGGCGGCAATTATAGTTTAAAATATGTTTATTGGTAGTTTAACATAATAAACAGAAAAAAGAAAATCAACATGAGGTGTCACAATCTGCATACAGTCACAAATATGATTGGGGGAAGAGTCGAAGAGTCTGGTAGCGGCAATAAGAGGAAACCCAGACATTTAGGGTATATTGGTAAGGGGTAGGGACTTCAAGATATCTCTATTCGCGGATGATATTGTCCTTACCTTGACCCAGCCCAGGGTATCCCTGCCCAACCTCCACGCCAAACTCACAGAATATGGGGCGCTCTCTGGTTACAAAACAAATCCAACGAAATCCATGGCCCTCCCACTTAATGTCCTGGGGGAGGAGCTTCGCCACCTGCAGTCCAAATTCCCTTATGACTGGGAATGCAATTACCTTAAATACCTGGGGATTAACCTCACCCCATCCTTCGCCACCTTATAGCAGGCTAATTTTTCCCCTCTGTATAGGTTAATCAGGGAACTAGTCCAAAAATGGAAGAACCATCATATCTCCCTAATGGGGCGGATCGTATCTATTAAGATGGTTATCCTCCCTAAGCTCCTATACCTGTTTCAGACATTGCCAATACCCGTCCCCTATGGTCATCTACGCAAGCTGCAGGGTGACTATGTGTGGAACTATAAAACAGCCCTCAAAATTTCCACTCGCCTGCTAGCATTTGGCGAGTGGATTTAAGCTGGGGGCGAGTGATGACAGGGCAGCATGACCAATGTCTTTCCAATCTGTGTCTACACTTAGAGCCCTGATGCGATTGGTGGCCGAAGAGGAAAGGTGCATGCTCTGGAAAAGTAGTCTGGTGAGCCGCGCACAGGCAGAGCAGTACACAGGTGCTCTCCTTACAATTCTCATTAAGCCATGGGACCTAACAGTATGACCTCTCTGAGCCTTCCCCCTTCCCCCAACCAATTTAGCTGGAGAGCAGAGAGCAGGGAGCAAGAAGTAATGAGTGAGGTGGAGGATTGCGAAAATTACCACTCCGGGTGTCCCAGGTAGGAAGTGCAGCGCTCACTGAAAGTTGCCCTGACATGAGAGCGGCAGCCTTCCAGTTTGTGCAGTTAAACGATCACTTACCCTAGAAATTTCTCAATGTGTTTAGGCAGCCTTGCATGGTTGAGTGGTTAGCAATTGTAGGTTTGAACCCTCCCTGGGGCCCCCAGTGCCCTGTCCCTCTGGTCTGCCCCCAGTGCCCTGACTCTCTGGTCTGCCCCCATGCCCTGTCCCATTTTGTTAAAGTTGTTGTAGGTTATATTAAATTGTGTAACTTGATTCTGCATAAAACATTTAACAGTGTCATTCCATGAGATAATCTACGAGGGCGTGTTTAGGGGCGCAATTAGGCACGGGGCAGTGTATGAATTAGGTGGGGCAACTGGTGGCGAGTAACTCTTGAGACCTGGCTAGTAGCTCAGGGGTTGAAATTTTGAGCCCTGCTATAAAAGATACAGGATACCCCGGTTGGTTATGATGGTGTTGCGCGTCACTGGAGGTTTGGCCTTCCCCAATCTAGTTAATTATTATCAAGCGGTCCAACTGCGTGCCATAGTCTCCTGGTTCCCCCAGTGGTCATACAATAAATGGACGGAAATAGAGAAAATCTGTCTGGCACTGGTACTCCCAAATTCCCTTCTCTGGGATGCGAATGTGGAGGTAGACCCTGGAAGAATCCTGGGGTCAATGTCCCAGCTCAGACGACTGTGGGGCAAGCTGTCCCGCGAAGGCAGGCTTAAATCTGACTGCTCACTGCTGACCTAGTTCCTCTGCAACCCAAAAATACCTGCAAGCCTTACCCACCAGATGTCTTAGCCTTGGGCCTCATGGAACTTGTTCCACTTTGGTCATCTAGTGGATCCTAGATCCCGTAAATGACTGCCGTTTTCGGAACTCCAAGCCAAACATGACCTAATCCCACAGGTGTTCTATAGCTACCTGCAGATCAGACATTATGCTCAGACTATAGACCCACACCTGCAATTCTCCTTACCCTCCCCATTTGAACGCATCATACTAGAAGGCCGCACACGTAGGGGACTGATCTCAGACATATACCAGATCCTAAATGCGTATTCTATACCAGTATGGGGGAAACACCCTTATATGTTTCGTTGGTAGGGAGAGTTGGGAACCGACAGGGGGCGGCGCCAGGGGAGTCTCTTTCGGGTCACCAGTCTGAATGGATTGTCGGTGATCGGGATGTCCGGTGATTTCCCCTCCCCCAGGCAGGATGGGGTGTATATGGCGTCCTTGTCCCAGCTGGCAGTCTGGCTCTCCCAAACGGCCGCTGCTCGCTCCTATGTGGTCTTCTCCAAAGGCCTGAGCCGCACTCTGATCATCTTCTGCAACCTGGCCTGGAGGCTGAGGATGTTATCGTCTCCATGATGCTGAACGTCAGGCTGCAGGTTCACATAGAAATCCATTAAGACACAGAGAGTTGGCCTCCATTGGACATTGTAATATTTGCAATGGATGGACTGTGTACCATTAGTACATCATGCAGCAAAAAAGATTCAGGAGGTGCTTGCTTACAGGAGAGGGGTACCACAAGGCAAGAGGTGAATGATGAAGTTCTGGAATTACCTTTGACAAGATGCAATTCATCCGAATGTTATTTTACTCAGTCGCATAAAGCGATGGCACCTTTGACGTTCATTAAATCTGTTTTCGCTCACCCCTTGTCCAGTAGAAGCACAAGTTATTCTTTAACAGCAAACACCATTTTAGTCAATTTTCAGGATGGATTAAATGACTTTACCGTAATATTTTTATTTCTATGGACTGGACTTGGTGACACAAGTTTTCTCGCCAAATCACGTTGAAGACTTTGTGCATGTTATTTTTTTTTTTTATGTTTACTAAATTTTAAAAGCTGTTGAAGGACATGGAAATTTCCCTTGTGAACCTGAGTTTCTGATCAAAAGTCCACAGAAAATGTGTTTGTTATATACCGTATTTATCTGCGTATAACGCGCACTTTTTTCCTCTGAAAACAAAGGATAAACAGTGCCTGCGCGTTATACACGGATATCTTGTTTCACCAGCAGGGGGCGCGGATAGTCTGTGTTTTACAATGGTAAAACAAAGCTTGTAAATGTTTCTATAGCTCCGTTTTTTTCAGGCTTCTCTCCTCCTCCTCTGAGTGTAGCTTTGATTGGAGGAGAGAAGTCACATGCCCATCAGAGGAGGGCCGTCATGTGACCCCAGGTCAGTGAAAAAAAAACCGGAGCTATTGAGGTAAATGCAAGCTTCGTTTCGTTTTGCAATAGACACAGGAGGAGCAGTGTGGTAGGGGCTGACAGTGTTTTTTTTTTTTTTTTTACTTAACTGTAGAGAATGCTGGCAGCACTGTCCCAGGAGACTGGGGGTCTCCTGGGAGTGCAGGGGGGTATAATGGATGGGGGGCTGTATACTGGGAGGGGGGAATGTATAATGGATGGGGGATGTATGATGGATGAGGGCTGTATACTGGGAAAGGGGGCTGTATAATGGATGGGGGGCTGTGTACTGGATGTGGGAATGTATAATGGATGGGAGGATGTAAACTGGGGAGGGGGCTGTGTACTGGATGGGGGGATGTATAATGGAGGGGGTGTATAATGGAGGGGGGATGTGTACTAGATGGGGGGATGTATAATGAAGGGGGATGTGAACTGGATGGGGGAGGCTGTGTACTGTAAAGGGTCCTGAGAAAACATTTTTTCCCTAAACTCCCCTCTTAAAATTGGGGTGCGTGTTATACGCCGATAAATACAGTATTTCTGGGCTCAACAGGGGTCTGTTGGAAAAATAACAGAATAATAACGTATGTGCCAGTTTTTTTTTTTTACTTTAATTATTTTAACTGTGTTTTTGCTGGTGAATGTGAAGCATGCCATACAATAGCAGCGATTGTAGGATTGATTAGATAAAGGAAATAGAAGTGTTCCCCCCAAAGCAACCAATCAGGTTTAAGCTGCTATTTCTCTTTAAATATATCTGGTTGTAGGGGGGGCTATCTGCAGAAAAATAACTCTATAAGTTTAAAATGTACATATGCACGCAATATATTTTAGTAAAGTACTAAATAGCATAGCAGCCACCTTCAGCTTCTATATATCAGCTCTGTAGCCTTCTGGGTCGGCGTTTCTCGGCTCCGGTCCTCAGGGCCACCCCAGCGGGTCATGGTTTCAGGCTTAACAATATGTTGCACAGGTGATTTGATCAGTTTCACCGCCTTAGTAATTACTACAGCTGTTTCATCTGAGGGAAATCCTGGGGGCACGGCCTGTTGGGGCGCCTTGGGGACTGGAGTTGAGAGACAATGTTCTAGACCATACTGGAACCCCGAAAATTGGGATCACAGTTGGTGACCAAATTCTGTAGTCATGAGCTGTGTGCGTCTCCTCCCATATCGCTGACCAATAATTTGGTATAATGGGGAGCAAGCCAGCGCTGAAAACCACAGAAGCTAGCTGTTCCCAACACAAATGGGCTTCTAGGGTGTTGTATAAAGCAGAAGAGATGTGCAGGATCTGGAGGTGCCCACTACTTTACTAAGTTAATGGTGCCCACAAGTTTGCTGTAATATAACCCTTTTTTTCCCCATTACCTATTTACGCTAAGGTGCCTGCATGCATTTTTTTTTTTTTTTGTGAGCACGCCAGGACCCATGAAAGAAAGGGTGTGCTGATTTTCTTTTCTAAAAAAACAACCAATAATAATCTCATTGGTTGGTCCAAAGACTTTGCAGAGGAAGTCAAGATTTGTATATCAGTTTTGGGGTTGTGAGAGCTCAAAGATTTTAATAGGCTGGAAGATGCAGGTTCTTGTATTGCATTCAGTCGCAATACCTAGGCTTTTTTTTTTTTTGGCGGGAAAGGGTTTCTATTTAAATGAGGAAAAAATTGCCCCATAATGTCAATCTTAATTCTTGTATGTAATTTATTGTGTGTAGAATTTTTACATCATAGACTGAAGTTCTAAGTTTTGTAGATCAAAGTCCACCAGGACAACACTTTTTTTTTTTGCACTCTGTCCTCCACTGGTTTTAAAATAAACCAGTTTAAAGATGATGTGACTGTGTTCTGTTGCTGGAGAGGCAACCCTATGCACAGTTTTCTTGTTCTCAGGTATAAGCCAAGGTGAAAATTCCTCTCGCTTGGTGATTTTGTTTGAGGATATTTAAAAGTCCGCTCCAAACTATAGAATTTGTATCAGTAGTTAAAAAAAATAAAAAAAGTGAAGAGTTGCAGGGGTAGGCAACCCCGACCCTCCACCTCTGGTGAAACTACAACTCCTGTCATGCCTGTGATTGTTAGGGGCTTGCAATGTCTCATGGGACTTGTGGTTTCAAAACAGCTGGCGGGCGAGGTTGCCTACCCCTGAGTTAAACGATAAGTTCATGTTTGGGAACATGTTCCCAGTGCTGTAGCAGCACAGTGAGAAGTTTCACGTACTAGCTGATGCTGTTTGAAAACCAGTGTGGCTGTGCGGGGCTCGGCCCACACCCCCTTGTGTCAGAATGAACAAGCCCCAACAGATCCTTAGTGGCAGTCAGATTGTAGTTCTCAATGAACTACCACAGGTTTTTTTTTTTTTTTTATGTGAACTTATCCTTTTCAAAAACGAAAAATAGCCTGATTAATTATTTAAAGCAGACCTTAAATATGTTTAACAGTCAAAAGCGACATACACAGGCATTTCACTGTAGGACGAATGACAGCGGCAGGAATCTGATGCCTGTTGCAGTTTGTGCAGCGCTATACTAATTAGTTTTGTGAAAATGCTGCCAAATTCACATGACATAACAATGTGAAATCAAACAAAAATTGTATGTAAAAGCATAGTAAAAGACAATTGTACTCAACATGTGTGGAATACTGATATAGTCCATACATATGTTGGCAAACTGATGAGTGAAAAAACCAACCAAACAAAATAAACAAAAATGAATAGTTCATAGGTGTGTCCCAAATGGATGAATGAAATCTTCACATATGATGCCAGTTCAAGGAAATTAAGACAACAATGATGGCTTGTCTGTAGCAACCTTCAGACTATCAAAATCAATGGAAATGGATACTATTACCAGCTGTGGTGGACTCACATGTTAGTACTAACAGCAAGTCAGATCAGGCATGGTGGTCACAGCGGACCCTGGGCTCTGTGCGTGAAAGGTTTTGCAGCTATGGTCACTCCAGCTGAGATGATGGATTCAATCTTGGTCGGATACCTCACTTCAGGGACAGGAACCCGGGTTAACAAAAGGCCAATGGAGGGATGGCCAGGCTCATGTATCAACACAACATGTGGCATGGGAAAAAGAAAAAAGAAATGCTCCCAATGGTGCAGATCAAAAAACCAATGAAGGCTTTATTTAAAATAAATGAATAAAATCACGTGAAAAATATATCTAAAAGCAGTATGGGGTACTCCATACTGCTACTCCATACTGCTTTTAGATATATTTTTCACGTGATTTTATTCATTTATTTTAAATAAAGCCTTCATTGGCAATATAGTAGCCCACTGTTTGAATGTGGTTATTTAAAATGAAACTGGGAAAGTATACAACATTTAATAAATTGTACTTTCTAAACAAAAACAAAAAAAGTTGGGAGAGGAACTTCCTGTGGAGGTCTGGATGGTGATCTGGAGTCAGGCTGCCAAGAGTTCTCTATGTACCCTCTATAAGGAAAATGCCTATAAAATTCTCTTCTTTTGGTACCTGACCCTGGGCATACTCCATAAAATCTACCCATCCACCTCTGATCGATGCTGGCACTGCCAGCAGGACAGAGGCACTCTCTTCCATATTTACTGGCCTTGCCCTTTCATTTTCTTTCTCTCTTCTGCTTGGCAATCTATCTATGCTGCACAGTTATGAGTAATTTATCTTAAGATACAGTTCATTACACTTGTTTTTATAAGCAATGCTACTAAGTGAGGTTGATATATATTATGCACAAAATGCGAAGAAGGTATTTTCTTTTTCTGCCACGTAGGAGAATTCACAGAGAATTGTTTTATACCTGCATTCGTTTTTTCTAACTTTATATGTATCTGTGCAATGTTAATCTTTTTGAGATAACAAATAAAAAAAATAAAAAAAAACATTATTTGAAAAATAAAATAAAAAAAGTAGTTTCCACAGGTAAAAAGTTTTTCTAGGAAATGATTACAGAAGGAAAGTTTTCTGAGGAAATGATTAAGCAGCTTACTTGAGACAGTAGCACTGCCTTCATCACCTCCCACTAAAACTAGGGACATAAATAAAATATACTCTGCAAGATAGCAAGTTGAAAGTTTTTTTTTTCACCAGTAACAGGCCACATAATATTTCCACATTTTCATTTTGTTAAAGCCTTGCCAATGACCTTATGCACAGATCATAAAGAAGTACGTATAAAAAAAAAAGTCTATCCAAACAAATAATAAAAGGTCTCACTACTTAAAAAAAAAAACATGATTGAGATGGAAATCGTATTTTTGTATTCTGATTAGATGCCAGGAAAATCCTAATCAGAGTAGTACAGTAATTGCTCTATTATTAAGTAAATCTGATTGCTGCAACACTATAGATTAGACTTAGGCTAGTGTATAAAGCGTAACTCAATAGATAGAAGGTTAGTATTAAGAAATACGATTTCATTTAAAAGAGGGCACTGGAAAACAGCACATATTTTTAGAAGAGATTAATTCTGTTGAACTTTTCATATTTATAGTATCTATGACGACATAACCCCATCAAGGACAATATTCTTTTTTTATTTTATTGAAAATGAAAATTTTCATACAGATTATAACAATAGTATTAAGATAATTTCACAAGGTAGTAGGGTGATTCCTGTTATCCCGGAAGTCTGTATATAGATGGGTCGACTACAGACGTAGGGTACAACAAATCAAGGTCATAACTATCATATAAAAGTATCAGGATGGATCTGTGAAGTCTGTACTACAAGGTGTAACAAAAGAAGGGAAGGGTAGTGGGAGGGGGAGGGGTGTGCACCAAAGTCTTGTAGTGGCGGGAAAAGGGGAGAAGACACCAAGGCTGATGCTGATGTATTGAACGAGGGGTTCTCAGTCATTATGACGGTGGAAAAGGGGGATGGTGATGAGGGGGTGGGTGTCCTAATGGACGTTGTAGAAAGTTAAGGCCTGCCGGTCATTGGTTGATCAGCAGGGGAGAGCTTCTTCCCTAGGGGATTAAGTAAAGCTCCAAAGTATGAGAATAAGTACTTTTCAAAGTTGGCACGTTCCCCTAGAGATAATGCAGAGTCCATGTAGGCTTGCCATTTGGAAAATAAACGTGCTTTGAAACCTTTGTGATTGAGTTCGGTGTTGAAAGGACAATCTAATAGGAAGAGTAGAAACCTTATTATCATTATTTATGATAATTACATAATACTGAATGCATGATATTGCTCTATGGAATGTTGGTGAGGAGGGGGCTTTGCTATTCAACCTCCCAGCTTCAATAAAAGTGAATTAAAAAAGGATGCCAAGTAAACGTGGTAAAAAGATTGATTCCTCAAACCTGCTTGAATCTGTGCCAACAACCTTGGTAGTTGGCCTACATTGTTTAGTATCACGTGCCCATTTAATAATCTCCCTCCCTTTTCTCCATCAAAACTGGATTGCCACCCACCGTTCAGGGTAATACACATATTCATCAGCACAGCAGATGGACTTCAATGCTGGCTGTACGCATATACTGTATGCATCAGGCAGCTCTTGTGTTTTTTGTTGACAATGTGCTCACTGACAGCTTTCAGTCACTGTTTCCATTTAGCAACCGATCAGAGGGGATCATGCAACTGATTTTACAGGCAATCATAGTGATCACATGTTCAGGAATCTCACACTCACAGCTCATTGGTCCATCAATAAAAGCTAATTTGCAGGTATGGATAAACATGGGTTTGGACTAAACCAGATCCCAAGCTTGTCGATAGTGGGGAGTGACTGGTTGAGTGGGAAGCCTGCACATTCGGAGCAGAGAGAGACTTTAGAGAAAGATCTAGAGGAGATTAAGACCTAGCTCAATGTATGCAATCCAGCGTATTTTGGGGTAAATCCTGATCCTCACACCCCTTTTCCAAGACTGCATATGCAAAAAAAGTTTCCATTTTAAACTTTACTAAAGTGTCTGACACCCAACATTTTGACCACCCAGACCAAAGCACCACACCTGAGACTATATGATGCTTAGGTTTTGCTGCTACAGTAGTGCACCTATGGCATTGCCATGTTGCTGTTTGATAGCTGAAGGTCAACATTAGTGTGTCTCTATTGAAGATGAGTACAAATAGTATTATAAATGTAATTTATGTGAAATTATTGACACACTCTGCATTTGTTCAGTTATTAAATAGCTATGTAGAAATCTAGGAGTGAGCCTTTTACCAGGCAGGGTCAATGTTACCAGAGGTTATACCACAGGCAGATAAAAACAAACTTTGATGTCTAAAAGTGCAGACTGCTAAAATGAAATCCCCCCATGGTCAAACATCGTATTAACATTCCTTTATAATTAATAACAATTTTATGATAAATAATACATTACAACAGTTTAGAATGTTATCATGTGTAAAATATATGCAATATTTAGAGCAATAACTGTAAAAACTGATTTTAATAATTATTTAAAAATCTTGGTTTATATTTTAACTAGGGTTGTCCCGATACCACTTTTTTAGGACCGAGTACAAGTACCGATACTTTTTTTCATGTACTTGCCGATACCGAATACCGATACTTTTTTTAAATGTCATGTGACAGTTTTCAAACCACAATACAGACTAAGGATATGTTCTTTAGAATTATGAAGAACTCTAACTCAAGACATTATAAAAGAATAAAAATTAGTAAAAATGAATAAAAATGTTTTATTTTCTTGTCACGCAGTAGTAAAAAACTCAAAGAATTTTCACAGAACATGTTGATAAATACAAAAAAGTATTCTATTTAGGTATCGGGAGCATTTGCGCGAGTACAAATACTCCCGCAAATACTTGGTATCGGTCCCGATACCGATACTAGTATCGGTATCTGGACAACCCTAATTTTAACAGAGACCAGACTAGATTATCAGAAACAACATTACTAGCTGTCAAATATCAACATGTTTAAAGACTGATGATTTTTGGGCTCTTGGGAAATAGTGATCTGTGCATCTTTTTCCTATTGTGTAAAGTTGATTTTTATTTTATTTTTGTAGGTTTGAGGTGACAATGAAGAATGACAAAAACGACATTACTACATTTGTTTTCAAGTTGGGATACACTAAGGATATCTTACAATCTCTAGCCTGCATGCAACAAAGTGTAATATATTGCAATGTGAAGTGTGTATATATAGAAATCTACCCCCTCCCCCAGTGATCATAGGATACTCTCATACTTTGTATTACTTTCTAGTAAAGTGAAGTTTGTAGATCCATTTACCGTAGTGTGGTCGGTGTCTCCTCTGTGTGTCATGAGGAGGGGCGGATGAGGGTGATGGGTGGATGGGGTTGGGGGTCTTCTCATTACTACAATGTGTTTCGGCTTCTCATGCACTGATTGCACATAGACAGCCAGCTGTGTTTAATAAAGTCCTCCCGGTGCTCAGCCTTAGTTGGTTTCTCTCCTCTACTCAGCAGCACTTTATTGGAGGAGGAAGTATGAACGTGAATGAGCAGCACTCCTCTCCATACCATCCAGGATACCCATATCCCCCCGCACAAGACTGTCAGGGATTCTAAATGGACCAGGACTGTGTGCCTACACTGAGGAGACCAACACTGTATATAGTGGAAAAAGGTGTTTATTTACAAAGGTGAGAAAATAAGTGCACGAATAACACAAAAGCTATATACAAGTTCAGGAAGAATGCAATACTCATAAGCCAAAGCCAAGCCGGGGTCAAATACCAGGAGATCATTCAAAGAGACTGCAGACAGGGAAGGGGCAGGAAGGAAATGTCCAGGAGAGGGATCGGGATCAGGTCAGGACAGATCAGAGGTCCAGAGCAGGTTCAGGGTCCGGTTAGTAAACAGATACCAGGGCGAGTTCTGTTTGAACTCGCCGGGTATTTATAGTGGGTGTACTGATTGGGTTCAGGTCACACCTGAACGGAGCAAAGGCCAGGTGTTCCACACTGCCAGGGTCCATCCGCTGGTGGAGGTCAGTACTGCATCCCAAAGGTGATATACCAGCAGGGGGAAGTTCCCCTGACAGCTCCGAACTGCCAGGAGACCCCTGCTGGTGGGACGCAGCACTGCAAGACAGAATATCAATAGCACCAGCGGATGGACCTTTTCCTGACAGTACCCCCCCTCAAAGGAGCGGCCTCTGGACGCTCCAACTATCCGTTGCCGGGGAAAGTCCAGAGTGACCAACTGGGCAATGGGAGGCTTGAGCCGAGAGGTGGGTACATCCGGGTCGTCGAGCTGGGGAGCAGGCACCGGGTCAGCGAACTGGGCAGCAGGCTCCGGGTCAGCGAACTGGGCAGCAGGCTCCGGGTCAGCGAACTGGGCAGCAGGCTCCGGGTCAGCGAACTGGGCAGCAGGCTTCGGGTCATCGAGCTGGGCAGCAGGCTCTGGGTCATCGAGCTGGGCAGCAGGCTCCGGGTCATCGAGCTGGGCAGCAGGCTCCGGGTCATCGAGCTGGGCAGCAGGCTCCGGGTCATCGAGCTGGGCAGCAGGCTCCGGGTCATCGAGCTGGGCAGCAGGCTCTGGGTCATCGAGCTGGGCAGCAGGCTCCGGGTCATCGAGCTGGGCAGCAGGCTGGCAGACTGGCACAGGAACAGCAGGCTGGGCAGCGGACTGGAGGTCATCAAGCCGGGCAGCAGACTGGAAGTCATCAAGCCGGGCAGCACACTGGAAGTCATCAACCTGGGCAGCACACTGGAAGTCATCAACCTGGGCAGCACACTGGAAGTCATCAACCTGGGCAGCACACTGGAAGTCATCAACCGGGGCAGCACACTGGAAGTCATCAACCGGGGCAGCAGACTGGAAGTCATCAACCGGGGCAGCAGACTGGAAGTCATCAACCGGGGCAGCGGACTGGAAGTCATCAACCGGGGCAGCAGACTGGAAGTCATCAACCGGGGCAGCAGACTGGAAGTCATCAACCGGGGCAGCAGACTGGAAGTCATCAACCGGGGCAGCAGACTGGAAGTCATCAACCGGGGCAGCAGACTGGAAGTCATCAACCGGGGCAGCAGACTGGAAGTCATCAACCGGGGCAGCAGACTGGACGTCATCAACCGGGGCAGCAGACTGGAAGTCATCAACCGGGGCAGCAGACTGGAAGTCATCAACCGGGGCAGCAGACTGGAAGTCATCAAGCTGGGCAGCAGACTGGAAGTCATCAAGCTGGGCAGCAGACTGGAAGTCATCAAGCTGGGCAGCGGACTGGAAGTCATCAAGCGGGGCAGCGGACTGGAAGTCATCAAGCGGGGCAGCGGACTGGAAGTCATCAAGCGGGGCAGCGGACTGGAAGTCATCAAGCTGGGCAGCGGACTGGAAGTCATCAAGCTGGGCAGCGGACTGGAAGTCATCAAGCTGGGCAGCGGACTGGAAGTCATCAAGCTGGGCAGCGGACTGGAAGTCATCAAGCTGGGCAGCGGACTGGAAGTCATCAAGCTGGGCAGCGGACTGGAAGTCATCAAGCTGGGCAGCGGACTGGAAGTCATCAAGCTGGGCAGCGGACTGGAAGTCATTGGACTGGCAAGCTGGCACAGCAACATCAGGTTGGCAGGCTGGCACAGGAACATCAGGTTGGCAGGCTGGCACAGGAACATCAGGTTGGCAGGCTGGCACAGGAACATCAGGTTGGCAGGCTGGCACAGGAACATCAGGTTGGCAGGCTGGCACAGGAACGTCAGGGTGGCAGGCTGGCACAGGAACGTCAGGTTGGCAGGCTGGCACAGAAACGTCAGGTTGGCAGGCTGGCACAGGAACGTCAGGTTGGCAGGCTGGCACAGGAACGTCAGCGTGGCAGGCTGGCACAGGAACGTCAGCGTGGCAGGCTGGCACAGGAACGTCAGGGTGGCAGGCTGGCACAGGAACACCAGGGTTGCAGGCTGGCACAGGAACACCAGGTTGGCAGGCTGGCACCGGAGCAGGCTGGTCGGATGTCACAAGCTGGGCGGCTGGCACTGGAACTGGTAGAGCAGCTGGCACAGGGACAGATGGCACCGGGACAGGTTGAACAGAGGGCACTGGGACAGGCTGGGTAACTGGCACGATGGTATGAGTTGGGAAATACTTCCGTTTCTTTTTAGACTTAGTCACTACAGGTTTGTTAACAGAAGTGATGTATGAAGATGATGGAGATAAGTAAGAGGAAGGATTGGAGTATGGCAGAGACAAAGGGATGGTGACTGGAGGAGGTTTTTGTGGAGTAGTTACAGGTGGATTAAAGGCAGGGTAGGTACAATTAGTAGAGACTGGGTAGTAATATTTGGTGGGATGTGGAATTATCTGGGCTGGAGTTGCCATTGGTGATGGACAGATGGATCCTTGGGAAAGGCAGGTGGTTACTAGTAGGACTGGAACGGACAGGTGGATTAAAGGCAGGGTAGGTACAATTAGTAGAGATTGGGTAGTAATACTTTTGTGGAAGCGGAATTAACTGGGCTATAGCTGAGGTTGTGATTGGCAATGGACGGCTAGAACCTTGGGAAGGTAAGTGGTTAATGGTAGGGCTGGAATGCAGTGGCTTGGCTGGAATCAGGAGATCTGACCATGCCTGCAGCACAGGTTGAACAAAGGCTGGTTCACACACACCTTGTTTAATCAGAGCCTGCACAGAATCAATACACTCAGATAACTTTTGCTGGGGACAGGAGGAATAATGCTCATCAAAATAAGCCGGATCATCCTCCATCAACCATACCAGGGATTCAACTTGGTCAGGACTGAAGGGGGGAGAGAAGTCATCACCACCAGCTGGAATAACTGACAGGGCTGGTTTAACACATAACTTGATTAATGGCTGAACATCATTGTATGACATATAACCCAGATCCACCATGGAATGGGCCGATCGGATGGCTTCCATCAGCTCATCCCTTGTCCATCCCTCCAACACCTGACGACAATACTCCTCATCCTCCTCTGCTAGCAGAGAAAAGTAAGTAATTTCATTAAAATCCATGTTTCAACAAAAACGCACTACAACAGGATGGTTCCCTATGCAGGCACGTCTGGTCAAATGGCCCTGGTATACTGTCAGGGATTCTAGATGGACCAGGACTGTGTGCCTACACTGAGGAGACCAACACTGTATATAGTGGAAAAAGGTGTTTATTTACAAAGGTGAGAAAATAAGTGCACGAATAACACAAAAGCTATATACAAGTTCAGGAAGAATGCAATACTCATAAGCCAAAGCCAAGCCGGGGTCAAATACCAGGAGATCATTCAAAGAGACTGCAGACAGGGAAGGGGCAGGAAGGAAATGTCCAGGAAAGGGATCGGGATCAGGTCAGGACAGATCAGGTCAGAGGTCCAGAGCAGGTTCAGGGTCCGGTTAGTAAACAGATACCAGGGCGAGTTCTGTTTGAACTCGCCGGGTATTTATAGTGGGTGTACTGATTGGGTTCAGGTCACACCTGAACGGAGCAAAGGCCAGGTGTTCCACACTGCCAGGGTCCATCCGCTGGTGGAGGTCAGTACTGCATCCCAAAGGTGATATACCAGCAGGGGGAAGTTCCCCTGACAGCTCCGAACTGCCAGGAGACCCCTGCTGGTGGGACGCAGCACTGCAAGACAGAATATCAATAGCACCAGCGGATGGACCTTTTCCTGACAAAGACACTCTACAATAATCATTTTAATCTCTATCCTCCGCAGAGCCTCTACCAGCCTCACAAGACTGAATGCCACACAACGGCATATGTTGGCGTCCGTGCGGCAGGAGATTCAGTTTGCTGTTCCTCGTCGGACTGAAAGAAAGTGAGCACTCAGTGTGTGCACTTCCTGTTAGTCCGGCCGGGAACAATAAACTGAATCTTCTGTACCACGCGGTTACGGTACCCGGCCGGCCGGACTGCAGGAGGAAGAAAGAGGAGCTCGGCCATGCTTCAGGCTGCAGCACTGGCGTAGCGCGGGGGGGCAGGGGGGGGCTCACGCACCGGGCGAGGCGAAATCCGGGCGTCCGGACCGGGACCGTGCCGTGCTTGTCACTTTTTAATCAATATGGGAGTCATAATGTCCCGACTCCCGAGGCGAGTACGGCCAGGCCACCGCCCTGTGATTGGGCGTATGTGGTCATGTGCTCACTGCCAGCGCGCCGGATCTGGCCAATCCATGATCGTGGGCGTCGGGCGCATGCGCAAAGGCTGCCCTGGCCTAGAGGAGTCCCGCCCGCGCTTCTCCAGAGGGATACCGCCGCAGCGCCAGGCATCTTCTTCTCCTCCTGAGTCCTGACAGACGGAAGAATCTCCCTCCCAGTCCCTGGCTGACAGCCTGACACTGTCTGACATCGCCTGCCCTGGGCCCTAAGCGCCGCCACCGCGGATCATGTGCAGTGGAGCTGGAGCACAAGCTCACATTGTGTAGACGAGCCAGATAATAATGACAACAAGATTTACTTGTCTAGATGATGATGGTAGTAGTACTCCTCCATGTTGGACACGTCTGCCGACACATACAACTTACTTGTGTTTCAGGGGTCCCTGATCCGAGGTCCCTGAAGTAGCCATTTCCTCTGCCACAGGCTCCCCATCCACCTTCCCAAAGCCAGTCCAACAATAGGCACTTAGCGATTTTTTAAAGTCATCTGCATAATCTGAGCTAATCTGATCTCATCAAGGAGCGCTGCTCCCCTCCAATGCCACTGTCACCCGCAGCCACACACACACCCTAATTACCGGCTAAATGCTTCTGCAGGCACTTCTGTGATTGGACTGCCCTTGTCATCTTCAAAGGATGAACCTACAAGTCTCAGCATGCCCTGTGGTGCCTGCTAGAGGTGGTAGTCCCATCATTCTGACATGTGTTTCTCATTTAGAGGGACAGTCCCTTTCCTGGACACATGAAACTGTAATTAGCTGTAGGGAAGTTCCTGCCTTTGTTTTGTTTTTTGGGGAATTTGCTGTCCTTGAAAATGTCCTGAGTTTTTGTTGCTGACAACAATGCCCTGTCTATACCCATGAGACAGTCTTGAGGGCTTTTCCTGTTGCTCCTTTGTCGCGTGTACACGTATATATAATTTTGACTGTCTTGTCTCACCATGTATAATGTGAGGTACCCTTGTTAATTGTCCCCCCCATGTCGCGCTCTCTTGTTCCTTAGTGGTCATTTGGAAAAAAAATAATTTGTAACCTATGCTGTTAGGCGCCGTACACACGCCAGAGAACCTCGACGGGCAGAACACATCGTTCCGCCCGTCGAGGTTCTCTCCCGGCCGTCGGATTCGGCGACCCGCCCGTCGGGAATGGCAACCAGCCATTCTTCCAGGCGGGCCGTCGAGGAAATAGAGAGCGTGCTCTCTATTTCGGCTCGACGGGCTTCCCGACGGGAAGCTCGCTGAGACCGTACACACGGCCGAGGTCCTCGCTGGAATGTGCATTCCAGCGAGGTTCTCGCTGATTTTCAGCGAGAACCTCGGCCGTGTGTACGGGGCCTTAACAAACCAATACATTTTGAATACTTTTGATACCTACTTGTTGACTAATTTAGTCTTATACTCGAACCCGCCTCACACACTTAAAGTCCCACCGAGGAAACACACCCCCTCCGGGGGTATAGCAATCCGCACCAGGAAGTAAAACACTTCCGCGCATGCGTCGAAATCATTCGGCGCGTGTGCGAGAAGACATGTCTGCTGGTTAGCATACTAACCAGCAGACATGTCGGGCGGACAGGTTCCCAGCCGACAGATTTCAAAGCATGCTTTGAAATCTGTCGGGTGGCCAAATCTGTCGGCTTGCCCGTACACGCGGTCGAATCTGTTTGCTGGGACGGTCGGGCCGACCGTTTCCAGCAGACAGATTTGATCGTTTGTACGAGGCCTAACTGTTTCCACAAAGCAAAGGTCATTATTTATAGGCTGTTGTCTCCTCTGTCTACCATTGTGCTTAGCCTTGGCTGTTGCAAGTAACCCATTGGAAAGCAGCCAGTTTACAGTTCTGTATCTCAGAGAAAGCTTTTGCACATTTTTGAGCCTAGGACTGCAGGTCATTAATGCTCTCACTGATACCCCAGCCATAGAGGTAATTAAAAAACTATTTTTAAATGAGTAAAAAGCCCCTGTACATAGGTTATACAATGATGTTGTTTTATAGTTGTGATATACATCTAGGATGTGTTAGTGTACATAGGAAAGGTTGCGGGTGTACGTTTATGCTTTTTAATATAATGGGCGTGTATACTCCTAATTGGGGGTGTATTTTATATTGTTAAAAGTCGGCGCGGTGTACCCATGGGTGTTGTCACCTTATGGCTGGTGTGCTGAGTTTCCATGGGTGTTGTCACTTTATGGCTGGTGTGCAGAGTTTCCTTTCACTTCCTGTTACGGCTGAGTTTCCTCTCACTCAGGCTTCCTGTCATGGCCTGTGCAAATGTTTGGGACTCTCACCATGGTTACCGTGTCTGTATATTTAGAAGTCGGTGACGCCTTAACTCCACCCACTGCTGACGAAGTCCAATGGGGGAGGAGCTTTGTGACGTCACCCACGTCCTTTCCATTGCTGTTTGCAGCTGTACACCACGGCTACATGCCATGCTTTTTTATGGTTTTAATCTCATTCGCTATATCAGACGGTAGTCCTCCAGTGGATTTCCCTGTGCCATATTGTCCAGTCCAGGATTTTTGCTGTATAGTGAACTTTTTTACCCTTGGAATAAAATGCAAACAGTCTACACTGAGATTGTGTTTTCTGTTGTTTTTTTATATATCTGATCGGATTACTTACCACTCTGCTGGATCCATCCGCATCTTCTCTCCTATGCTGAGACCAAGCTGTTTTTTACCAGTTGGTAATGCTAATGGCCCATCCCATCTGATCGTATTACTTACCACTCTGCTGGATTCATCCGTGTCTTCTCTCCTATGGTGAGACCAAGCTGTTTTGACCAGTTGTTAACGCAAATGGTCCATCCTATCTGGTAAGGAAGCATTTCTCTTGTTGGTGGAGGTTACATCACTTTCGTTTGAAGAGTTTTTGCTATATCACTGGGTGTCATCTTCAGTTACTTTTATATGGACTTTATTGCGCTGCACTTACATCTATTTTTTTCATTTGCTACATTGTGGTTGTGATTACTTTTTTTTGTGTTCAGCTTGCAATATTTTTAGTTTAACTGGATTATTTGTTCGCTGATTGTTGCTTTTATTGTATACAATTATGTTGTTATACCAAATAGGTGGTTCATTTCGTAAGTGACGTTGTCCCAAAGCGAATGTGGCGAATTGGAAAAAACACCCAATTATGTTCAAGCATTTTTGCTTGTATATTGATTGGATGATGGACAACAGCAAACCTTCTTCTCATTCACTAAGCTATGGTGCAAATTGCTTTGCAAAGTTCAACTTCCCTTACAAAGAAAAATGCCTCTTTGTCTTTAGTACATTGACCCCTATGTTAATGAAATTGATGTAAAAGAAAAAAAGCTATAAGAGCATTCATGCATAAATATAGGTGGTGATATTTTTCAACACACAACTGACTTCCTGTCTAGTAATAATTCTGTAAAACAAGGCAGGCAACAAAAAACATTGGACTGTACAGTAAAGTGACATTGATGTCAATAAAATGTAATTCCATACAAAAACCTTTAGAACTGTGATGGGATTAGTGTGCCATTCAAGATTGGAGGCAATGTGCCTGGAGTGTGCTCCAGATTTCTGTAATGACAGTTATACTTTTAAAGCGGAGTTCCAGTCCCCCAAACATTTTTTTTAAAAGACTGCTCTGTAATTGTCAAAACACGTAAATTAACATTTCTAACATGTTATATTTATTGCGCTTTTACTTTCTTGAAAATCGTTTTTTTACTCACAAATCTCGGAAGCAGGCAGGTTCCATTTTGGGTGTGGGCATCTGAAGCCCTCCTGTGTTTATTTCCTGGACTTCTGTACATGCGCAGTAAGGCCTCACTGACCTGTTGCCATAGCAATGTCGGCATCGGCCTGTTGTAGCAGGTGCTGTCAAGTGCCTTCCGCTGCCCCCCCATCCATCCATCTCCCTCATCAGTGAAATAGTGACAGGGCGGGCTGCAGCTCAGCACAACACAGGGAGGAGGCACTCTTTCAGAATGTTTCCCCCGCTTGCCTCCTCCCTTTCTCCTGTCAGAGCGTGGCTCTCTCATTCATTCGCGATATTCGCAAATAACGCAAGATTTCGCTGCTATCCCAGGAACCCTTGCAAATCGCCTAATGACGTATTCACCTAGGCTATTAGGGCCGAAAGACAAGAAGAGATACGATTAAAAAGGTATTTCTAGGCTGAAAAAAAAAATATTTAAATGCCAATGTGAATAAGATTAACTAAGGAGGTCGTATACAGAGAAAGTTTAGAAAATGGGTGGAACTCCACTTTAAATTGGTATATATCTAAACATAGCCATATAATCTAGCATGAGAAATAACTAACATCGTTATGTTCATTTTAACAGGTTTGCTCAGTAACATCAGAAAGGTACCTTCCATTTGTGTATGTGCAAGTCTCTTTCCTCACTTCCAGTTGTCTGGTGATGACTCTGTGGCTAACTCAAACAAATCAAAGCTTAGATGTGTTGACTACATTTCCTAGAAGCAAAGTACAATGTGGTGACATCACATCATGCAAGACTTTTATCATAGTGACTGTTAATTATTAACATGTTTTTTTCATGCCGAAAAATTATCGTGTGTACTCGGCATTATTGCAGGGAAAACAGATAAAGCTTACATGAGATTTTAAGCAGCTGATAGTTTCAAGTTAATAGTGGCATAGGGTTAAAACAGCTTGTGTTGTTGTTTTTTTGAAAGTTCTACATTTGCACAGGCTCTTCAGAGAGTAACATAAAAAAAAAAACATAAATTAGCTACTTAAAATTGTTCACGGGACAAAGAGTAGCAGGAAGTTGAAGCTGAACTCTGAGTATTGCTCCCCCCCCATCCCCAATCCCCCCCTCTAATTACTGGATGCTCTTAAAAAAAAAATCACCTAAATGAGCTTCAAATCCCAAGTCTTCTCTCTTCTTTCTTTTAAAAGAGGAGGGGTCCTTCTTCAGGTACTTGGGTGAGGTGGATACTTCCTACTGATTGTTCAGTAGTGGGTCCTCCCAGAATATAGTGGAGGGATGAAGGAACATGCTTCTAGTTGCTGGGCATATGCTTGAAAAAGGAGCGCACTTAGCCAATCACAGGCGCTAGTTCCGAAATGTCATCGCATTCTAGTGACCTTATCGCGACTCATGCTGCGCACCACGCCTCGCTTTCCACAGTGTCACCGCACCAGCGGCCTGTGCTGCTATATGGACGGTACTACACAGAGCGGGGAAAAGAGCAACAACAGCTAAAACATCTAGTGCGGTAGGACATCACTACAGGGATCATTTACAGGAACTACATGCCGGATCGCGAATATTTATATGTAAGTGGATGCTGTTTACCTATAATTTATTAAAGCTCTTTGTCGTTTAACCCGGAGGCGCCTTCTCTTCTCTTTTTCCTATACATGTTGGAGTTCTGCTCTCATCTCCCCTGTTTTGGAAGGCTTCCCCCGGAATACAGACTGGGATCATCAGCTTTACATAGGACAACGTCCCCCTCCTGTCTCCTCATTGCTCCCTCTTTCCCAGGTTTTTATATATTTTTAACCACTTTTTAAGGATTTGTAAAAAACAAACACACAAACTTCAATCTATCACTGATCCTCAGCGATGCTATCCCAATTTTTAGTTGGTGGGCATAGCTCTCAGAAATGGCGCCAGTTAGGCACATGGAAAATGGACTTAGGTGAGTAATATAAAATCTTTCCAATGTTTTCTGTGTTTACAATTGATGAATGGGTAAGTAGGTGGTTGGGATGAAGGCATGGGAGGGGGCTGTCATGCCTGAAGATGAGCTTTTTTTTTTCAAAGCTTCTGATTAGTAAACAGAATGCTGCACATTTGCATGACAGAAGAAATGGATATAACCTCTTTTGGAAAACTTGTCCTGAATAAACTATTGCTATTGGACGTGGGCTTTAAATGTTTTTTGCTGCTTGTACTAAATCTAGCACTCTTTTTTTTTCACAATAAAGCTTTATTTTATAAATGGAAAAAAAATACAGTGAGGTTAGCGGCACTTTTACACCCTTCCTGCCCATGCCAATTTTCAGCTTTATTCATGTAAAAATGTCATTTATTTTTTACACAATTTGAGCTTTCTTTTGGGGGTATTTTAACCACTTAAAGACCCCTCACTGTGTATATATATATATATATATATATATATATATATATATACGTCATTTTTTTAAAGATGGATATCTCAGTAACGGCAACAGCCGCTGCCACAACCGAGATATCCATCTTTTCAGTGAGCGGTACTCTAAACAATAACGATGGTCTCCGCAGCGGATTCACCCCCCTCCCGCAACTCTTCCGCCCCCTCCGATGCTTACCGGAGCCATCGGGTCCTTCCTCCTGCTCGACTGGGATACAAGTGAGGGCAAGATGGCCCCCATCCATCTCCATAGCATAGCAGGACGGAAGCGACGTCAAAACGTCACTTCCGCCCATGCTTCTTAAAGGGACATTTTCTTGTTCTTGTTTTTTTGACCCCAGATCTCATATTTAAGAGGATCTGTCATGCTTTTTTCTATTTCAAGGGATGTTAACATTCCTTGTAATAGGAATAAAAGTGACCAATTTTTTTTTTTTGTGTGTAAAAATTTATAAAATAAATAAAAATAAATAAGAAAACAAAAAAAATAATTTTTTAAAGCGCCCCATCCCGACGAGCTCGCACGCAGAAGTGAACACATACGTGAGTAGCGCCCGCATATGAAAACGGTGTTTAAACCACACAAGTGAGGTAATTCTAGCCCTAGACCTCCTCTGTAACTCAAAAGATGCAATCTATAAAAAAATTTAAATGTCGCCTATGGAGATTTTTAAGGGTAAAAGTTTGACAACATTCCACAAGCGGGTGCAATTTTGAAGCGTGACATGTTGGGTATGTTGGGTATCATTTTACTCGGCGTAACATTATCTTTCACAATATAAAAAAAAATTGGGCTAACTTTACTGTTGTCTTATTTTTTCATTCAAAAAAGTGAATTTTTTCCAAAAATAGTGCGCTTGGAAGACTGCTGTGCAAATACGGTGTGACAAAAAGTATTGCAATGACCACCATTTTATTCTCTAGGGTGTTAGAAAAAAATATATATAATGTTTGAGGGTTTTAAGTAATTTTCTAGCAAAAAAAAACAAACTGTTTTAATCTTGTAAACACCAAATCTGAAAAACAGGCAAAGTCTTTAAGTGGTTAATCACCACTGGGTTTTTCATTTTTTTCTAAATAAACAAAAAAAAGATTTAACATTTTGAAAAAATAAATAGTTTGGGCCAGATTCACATACACTTAATATTGCGCTGCGTAATCGAAATACTCTACGCTGCCGTATTTTACCAGGCTCTACACCGAATTCTGGTAGATTTTTGTAATCCAGTCGAATTAAAGCCCGCAGCCGTCTATTCATGGTTTGAGGTTTTCGACTAGCTAAAAAACGTGCGTAATTTGAAATTACTCCAGTCTAACACTAGTTAGACAGGAGTAAGGGCTCTGTGAATCTGGCCCTTTGTCTTTATTTCTGTTATAAAACTTTGCAAATAAATAATCTTTCTTCATAAGTTTAGGCCAAAATGTATTCTGATCCATTTTTTTGGTGAAAATAACCCAAATCAGTGTTTATTATTTAGTCTGTAGTAAAGTTATAGGGCCAGATTCAGATACATTTAAATTTGCGCTGCGTAATCGAAATACTCTACGCTGCCGTATTTTACCAGGCACTACATCGAAATCTGGTAGATTTTTGCCCGTACGCTACGGCAGCGTAGTCTATTTCTCGCCGCGTAATCGAAATACGTGATTAGGGGGCGTGAAGCATTTAAATTAGGCGCATCCCCGCGGCGATCGAACTGTGCATGCTCCGTTCAGAAATTTCCCGCCGTGCATTGCGCGAAATCACGTCGTTACGTCATTCGTTGTTTGAGTAGCGTCGTTTACGGACATTCCTATTCCCGGACGACTTACGTTAAAAATAATAAAAGACGTCGGAAAACGTAGAAATTCGTCACGGGAACGACGGCCATACTTAACATGGGCTGTCTAATATTAGAGCAGCAAAAAGCTGATATAGTGTTACGCAAAAAAAAGATGACTAAAGATGCCGTAAGAGATTGCGATTGAAGATCGTAATTTCTGGGATCGCCGGCAAAAGCTCATTAGCATACCCCGACGCGGAAAACGACGGGAAGTCCACCCAGTGGCCGCAATTTTATTGCAGCGTAGATCCGAAGGCGTACGAACACGTAATCCAGTCGAATTGAAGCCCGCAGCCGTCTATTCATGGTTTGAGGTTTCAGACTAGCTAAAAAATGCGCGTAATTTGAAATTACTCCAGTCTAACACCAGTTAGACAGGAGTTACGGCTCTCTGAATCTGGCCCATAGAGTCCACAATCTATGGTATATACTGTATATTTGAAAATTGATATAGCCCCATCTATCTCATTTCTTGAGGCCCAAAAATGGTAGGATAGTAAAAATATCCCCCAAATGACCCTGTTTTGGAAAGTAGACAGTCCAAGGTATTTAGTAAGAGGTAAGATGAGTTTTTTTAAATTGTAATTTTTTGGAAAATAATTTTTTTTACAGTTTTTTTCTTTCTTTTACACATCATCACCAGTGCAGTACAGCATCATAATATAACTGGTGTGGTGGTTATCACGGGCACTGACTGGTGACAGTATATATAAATAATAATAATATTTTTGTTATGTTTTAATTTTTTTATCAAATGTTTTCTTTTTTTACTATAACACATTGTGACCAGAGAAATACAGTGTTACCATAGCAACACTATACTACTCTGGGGAAGTGATCAGGATTTTTTAATTTTTTTTACACATTATGATTGCTTATACCAAAGAATTGGTATAAGCAACCACTTTTACCGAATGAATCTAATTCATTCAGTGAGTATTGTTGTAATTAGCTGCGATTGGCCACAGTTAATCACATGGAACAGATGGGCCGTGATTGGCCCTGTCTGTATCATTTGATAACCATGACCAATCACAGCCACCAACACAACTATACACAATGGATGGCATGAAAGGAAGAAATCCATTGTGATTGATCACATGGTACTGGCATCGGGCAGGTACAGTGATGTGTCATCGACTGTGTTCGGTGGATACAGTGGGTGACAGATTGTACCCACGCGGTCGCACCCAAGGCATATTCTAGGAGGTCATCATATGACATCCACCTGGAATGACGACAGTCCCACCTGGCCCTCACTTTGAATAGGCCTGGTTATTAGATTATGGTTAGATTATTTTAGCAAGTTATAATGTAAAAAGGGGTTGGGTTTACATACACTAGTAGTACATATACCTAGTAGGATATTAATCCAGGTGGTTCTCTGAGTCAATTGGACCATGCTTTGCAAGGGAGATCTTTCATCCTCTGGATCAACTTTAAAGGATAATTTCACCTTTTTGGGCAGAATGTCACTTTTCCTAATAAATATAAGCATTTGCTTCTTAGGTTTCTGGCCCAGGTATCCCAAATGAGGGTTTCTCTTACTAGCCTTATCCACAGAGGTTTGAAATCTTGTCAGTTTTTTTAATTTTTAAAATGATTTTCAGATTCTATCCCTTCCTGTATATCATCTCTCAGCATTCATTTTCTGTAGGTCATCTCCCAGAAGCCTTTTTTATCGTGTTGCATCACAGAAGAGGGTGTGATAGTGTGTGTTCACCACTCTTGACCATGCCTCCCTCATTACAATACCACCTGCCACCCATTTTATTGTACAATCTTCTTTGGATCTCACACAGTACGTGTGAGATCCAAAGATCAATGGCCTGCCTGATTTGATACAAATTGAATGGCTTGTTCAGGTGGGTCCTCTTATTCCATAGTTCTGGTAAATCGGTAATAAATTGTACAGAGGTTATGCAATCAGATTGCATTGTGTATAGCCATCTTTATGCAAGTACATAGAAGGAAGTAGACAGAGACACTCAGTTGTCAGGCCTTGTTTACATCTCCATGTAGTGAAAACTCACATCCCTGCATCATTTCAGTGTTTTTGAGTGTTTTCACTCATCATGGATAGGGCAGCCCATTCACGTAAATGGACTGCCCTATGCACTACAATTGCCCCAGAAAAGCTTGATTTTTTTTTTTTGGAGTAGAGCATGGTGTGTTACTGAAATTTTCAGAAATGCATGTCAAAGCGTGCATTTTCTGTGCAGTTTGCCATGCATTTGGAAACACACAGATGTGAATGGAGCCTCATTGTTCATATGTAAATGTACCAATTTCACTTTCAGGCCCCATTCACACCTAGAGTAGAGGGAGCGCATGTTTATTGGCTCTTTTCTCCAATGACACACATAGGGCAGTCTGTTGCATGATTTTTACTACATGTTTTGCTGCATTTGTCATCCATTTTTTCATGTGGCAAAATGTGTGTTTGCTCCTGTGTTCTGATACAAAGACAGAGCTGTGCCGCTCCAGGTGGGAACGATTGCTCCATTTAAACTTGTGGTGCAGGTTCAGTCCTCAGCCTGAATAAGAGCCAATGGTTCAAGAACGGTTGACTGCACTCCCAGCTATTAAGCAGTGATGATTACTTTATTGAAGATGAAAATCCATCAAGATATATCATAAGACATCATGAGACCTCTATGCAGGCATGGCAGTATTAATGCATTTCACAAATTAAGGTTTGCTTAGTCATAATCTTATATTCTGATTATGACTAAGCAAACCTTGATTTGTGAAACACGTTAACCACTTAAGGACCTTAGGTGTTTTTCAGATTTTTTTTAGAAAATTACTTAAAACCCCCAAACATTATATATTTTTTTTCTAACACCCTAGAGAATAAAATAGTGGTCATTGCAATACATTTGGTCACACCGTATTTGCGCAGCGGTCTTACAAGCGCAATTATTTTGGAAAAAATTCACTTTTTTTTAATTAAAAAATAAGACAACAATAAATTTGGCCCAATTTTTTTATACATTGTGAAAGATAATGTTACGCCGAGTAAAATGATACCCAACATGTCGCGCTTAAAAATTGCGCCCGCTCGTGGCCCTCAAAAATCTCGATAGGCTGGCGTTTAAAAAATTCTATAGGTTGCATTTTTTGAGATACAGAGGAGGTCTAGGGCTAGAATTATTGCTCTCGCTCCAACGATTGCGGCGATACCTCTCTTGTGTGATTTGAACACAGTTTTCATATGCAGGCACTACTCGCGTATGCGTTCGCTTCTACGCGCGAGCTCGTTAGGACGGGGCGCTTTAAAAAAAAAAATATATATATATTTTTTTATTTATTTTATTACTTTTTACACTGAAAAAAAAATGTGATCACTTTTATTTCTATTACAACCTTGTGGCTCCCCGAAATTCCTAGGGGTGTCTTTTGCTGTGCTCTTTATTACCCAGTCGGGTAAAAAAATAACTGGTGATGAAAGGAATAGAGTTGAAGGAAGAAGGAGAACAGCAGATTCAGGCGTAGTATTTGGAAACAGTCTTGCACCACTCCTGCCTGTGTGGGTTAGCGTACCCGGACAGGCCTCTCTCACTGACCTGGCAGCCGGAGTATCACTCAAACCTTTTTCTAGGAAAAGTCTCTGCCACAGACACTCCTAGTAAGGACTTGAACTTTAGGAAAAGTGTCTGCCACAGACCCTCCTGAAATGGATTCAGGGAGTGACCTCTACCACAGACCCTCTCTGATTGCAATTACAGAGACAATTCTCCTTGAAGAATTACGCCTGGATCTCCTCCTTATTGTTGCCCAGGTACCGGCTGACAGGTGATCAATCCTTCAGTGTCCGGCTACCTTTATCCCCGGTGGTTTGTCGTAATCCTCTTGGATAGCCAGCCTCTAATTGGCTCTCCGCAGATGGACTCCCCACCGAACAGCTATACGCTTGGGATCTTCAAGAATGGGAACCCAGTTGATCACTGGGTCCCCACAACTGCTCAATCGTTCCGGACCAATATGGTCCCGAAACCAGGAACACTACACGCCCCGGCTAGGTAGGCCATAGCGCTGGGGTGCAGTGATGTGGCCACCCTAAAGGTGGGTGCCACACTGGCGTCTGTCCCATAAATACCCTCTCCCAGCATGCCCAGCAAGGAAACTCCCTCCTGGTTGGCTGCTGGGAAAAAACACCCAAGTCTCGACCCCACTGGTGCCACCTATCGTCCTGGGGTGGAACATCACCCCAGCAACGACAGAATGAGCCCACAGCACAGCCAAGCTGAGACAGAGACCCTGTTTTGAACATAACAATTTGGATCAGAGTATACTAATACTCTGATCACCCTCTAAATTTCAATAGCACCGGTACTTAGAAGTAACCAGGCGCTACATGTATAATTATTTAATTACTGAATGATATCTTAATAGCAAAACTATTAGATGACCCTAATAGGCTTGACAGTTTTTATGTCTTGGATTTGTGAATTACATGACTAGCTTTTTCTAAATAAACAGCTTTTTTGAGCCAAACTAATAGTTGGAAAGCCAATGAATAATTTATTCAGGTTAAAACATGTCAGAAATCAATTTTAGATATTTACTGCATGTTGCGCTTCAAAGACAAACAAGTACAAATCTTCACCCATATCACATTAAATTATGATCTTTGACACAAAAACATTTTGACGAATGTGTCTTAGAAAAAACCCTCCAGTCATTGCTTCGCCTGTTATAATTTGTTTAAATAAACAGAACACAGTGTCCTTTTTTTGTTCTGTGAGAATAATGGATGTTGGGAAATGACCATTCTTTTTATGCACATAGATGAGACTAAAATGAATTATTTGGCCTCAAAACCAAGCGACATGTCTGGCAGAAATCCAATACAGCTCACCATCCAAAAAACACTATTCCTACAGTAAAGCATGAAGGTAGTAATATCCCGTTATGGGGGTGTTTCTCTGCAGCAGGGGCTGGAGCACTTGTCAGGATCGAAGAAAAATGGATGTGGCAAAATACCATCAAATGCCAGAAAGTTGTCAATGGGAAGAAGGTTTACCTTATAAAATGACAATGTTCCAAAGCACACCGCAAAAATAACCACACAGTGTTTGAAGGAGAAAAAGGTGAATGTCCTTGAATGTCCTAGTCAGAGCTCAGACTTAAACCCCATTGACAATCTGTGGAATCACTTGAAGTCTGCAGTTCACAAATGGTCACCATCAAATTCTACTGAACTTGAGCAGTTCTGCAAAGAAGAGTGGGCAACTATTGCAAAGTCTAGATGTGCAAAGTTAGTAGAGACATATCCCAACAGTTTAAAGGCTCTAATAAAGCAACATGTGGACCAATAAAATACTGACATACGTTTTTCCTCAGTGATTCTGTTTATTTTTATATTTTTTGGACAGGTTGGTGCTATATCTTTCACTTGGATGTTATAAGTCAAGCTAGTAATTACAGCTGGATAAAACATAAACTGTGTCTATCTTCATTTCAGGCTGCAAAGCAACATTACATATTGTGGTGACTTTCAATCTGATTATATCAGCCGATTTGTTCTAGTTGGTCCTGTTCTTTATGTGTGTTTTTTCAGTTATTGATACAGAGGTTGTACGGTATCCATGCTGGTTACTGATTAGTACTAGTGCGGATGTACTAATGCCGATGGCATGTTATGACATTTTTTTTTGTCTCCACAATGGTCTTCATTTAAAATTAGATGTCCGAATTTTTCAGTTTTTTAGCACTATTTATGACTTCCTGAATGTTGTGACTTTTTTTTACGTACCAACTATGCAAATTTGCTTTGATTTTTAATCATTGGTATAGTGGTGAGTGTTTTGACTAATCAGTGCTTCCCATTTTCTAAAGGGCTTTTGGTTTGGGTTTCAGCAAAAACACGCACAAACGCTCAAAAACGCGGCCGCGGCGTTTTTAAAGCTCCAGCTCCAAAAAAATAATAATATTTTTTTCTAAAATAAACATGGACAGGCGTTTTTAAGCTGTAAAAAACGCTCAGAAAAGTGGCTGTAAAAACGCCAGTGGAAATGAAGCCTTAGGCTTTTTTACAGCCACGTTTTTTACAGCTTAAAAACGTCTGTCCATGTTTATGTTAGAATTGTTTTTTTTTTTCGGAGCTGTAGCTTTAAAAACGTTGCGGCAGCGTTTTTGAGCGTTTTTTAATGTCTGGCGTTTTTACAGCTCTATTGCTGGAGCTTCAGAACGCACTGGTCCCGCGTTTTTTTGCAGCTTAAAAATGTCTCAGCCATCTACAGCTCAAAAACGTCATGGTGGGCATGAGGCCATAAACTAACATGGACAGGCGTTTTTAAGCTGCAAAAAACGCTCAGAAAAGTGGCTGTAAAAACGCCAGTAGAAATGAGCCCTAAGAGCATATAAATACTTGCATAATAGTCTTTGCTTCTGGTCTGGGGGGAAATACAGCAGCAGTAGCCCCTGTGTGTCACGGAGCTCAGTTCTTTCTCTCTCTCCACTTCCTCCTCCTAACGTTTATGACCCAGAAAAACAGAGGCAGAACGTTATGTATATAAATAATCTCTGTGAACATTTGGCAGCAGTGCCATTTACAGATAGGTAAGGGCAGAAGATCCCTACACCTGTCTTTAACTTCTTAAGGACCGCCGCATGTACATTTACGTTGGCAGACTAGCACGTACAGGCACATTGGCGTACCTGTACGTCCCTGCCTAGATGTGGGTCGGGGGTCCGATCGGGACTCCGCCGGTACATGTGGCGGTTCCCGTGGCTGTGCGAGCGATCCGTGATGAGGGGACGGCTGTTGGTTTCTGTCCGCCCCCTCCGGATCGCTCCCAGCCAATCAGCAGAGCCCCCGCCGTGTCACTTCCTCTGCCTATGTAATGTAAACATAGGCAGAGGAAGTGATGTGAGCTCTCCTCTCAGCGGTATTTTCAATCCGCCGAGAGGAGAGAAGACATCACAGTAAGTCGCACTAACACTACACAGACACCACACACATAGGCACATTAACCCCTTCCGATCACCCCCCCACCCTGTCACACTGTCACTGATTGCAGTGATCATATATTTACTGATCACTGCATTTAGTGTCAGTGTGACAGTTAGTGTGACAGGCAGTTAGTGTTAGGTCCAGGGCAGCCCCGTACCCCCCCTAATAAAGGTTTAACCCCTTGATCATCGCCCTAGTTAACCCTTTCACCCCGTATTGCCAGCGTCACTAAGCGATCATTTTTCTGATCGCTGTATTAGTGTCACTGTTGCCGCTAGGTAGCTATTTTTTTTTATTGCGATTTTTTTACTAAAGACATGTGGCTGAATACATTTTGGCCTAAATGTTTGACTAAAATTTAGTTTATTCGATTTTTCGTAATAACAAAAAGTAAAAAATATAGATTTTTTTTCAAAATTGTCGCTCTATTTTTGTTTATAGAGCAAAAAAAAATCGCAGAGGCAATCAAATACCATCAAAAGAAAACTCTATTTGTGGGAAGAAAAGGACGCAAATTTTGTTTGGGAGCCACGTCGCACGACCGCGCAATTGTCTGTTAAAGCGACGCAGTGCCGAATTGTAAAAACGCCTCTGGGCATTTAGCAGCATATTGGTCCGGGGCTTAAGTGGCTAAAAGGGTTCTAAAGGCAGAATGTTTTTTATCTTCATGCATTCTATGCATGAAGATAAAAAAACCTTCTGTGTGCAGAAGCTCCCCTAATACTTACCTGAGCCCCATCGCAATCCAGCAATGTTGCACAAGAGCCACGCAGTCCTCATTGGCTGAGAAAGTAGCAGGCGCTATTGGCTGCCACTGCTGTCAATCAAAATCCATGAGCCAATGAGGAGAGAGTGGGGCAGGGTAGAGCCTGGGCTCTGTGTCTGAATGGACACACAGAGCAGCGGCCCCCAAAGAAAAGTGCTTTAATATAACTTTAACCGTTTACTTGTCCCATGTAAATAAACTTGAGCAATACAAACATGTAGGAAAATGTACTATAATTAAAAAATCCCCAGCACATGGTTGAGTGTGGCTCCTAACTTAACAAAAACATTTTTTTTTCAGTAACCATCCTCATATGTTAATTGTGGCCTGCTCTACATTCAGAACATTCCACCAGATACATTATGCATTCAGTTCTATGCATGCACACGTCCCTTATACAAAAAATACTGAATACAAATAAAGGACAGAATGTCTGCACAGCTAAAGAAAATCTTAAGCCAGGGAAAAAGGAAAAATTATAAATAATTACTAAAACTCACCAAGATATATACATTAGATTAATGTTTATTGTTTATTTAAGTTAATACATTTCTTTAAATTAAAATGTGAATTTTTAGTTAATATTATACTGGTCACATGGATAGTATATCAGAATTTTGAAAATTATGATACTTAAAACCCTTATATATGGCTTGGCTGTCTTGAATTGCAATCTTATGGAGACAAATCTAGTTATTGAGTTAGTCAGTGAGCAAGAAAGAGATTTAGGCAGCTTTTAGACAACCTCATAGGTAATAAAAGTGAAGCTGACCTTACATTAACTAAGCTTTAATTTCAACTGCTGTGCAAGTGAACAGTAGATGGCAACATATTATTATAGAATACCTTAATCACACCAGAAAAAATGTGCATACTCCTTATCCTTTGATTCCTTCGTTAATTCTTTCTTTATAACAAGACTTAAATGTATGCAGTGTCTCTTCGAGCAGCTAAGGTGAGAATCTTGAAGGAGTCACCTAGTAATGCTGAAAGTGGTGTCAAGTCTCATCTCTTCTTGCTAACAATGTGTTAGTGAATAAGGATTCTCAGCATTTATTGGCTACTTAAACATTTGTTTGCACGTTACTTCAAATGATTTTTTTCCCATAACTGGCCTAATTTTATGCAAAGACTGTGGATATTCTTGGGTATTTTTGCTTGACATAAATAGTAAATACATCCGTATGCATTTAGTCTCCATGCAGTGAAGATAATCTCCTATCTGTGTCTGAATTTTCTTATGTTCATCTGTATTGGAAGACATGTTGCCATGTAAACAGTGTGAGCTCTGACAAGGGCTTCGTAACAGCTTGTGAACACATTGATAATAGAAGAGTTTGGAAATGATTCTAATCAGAAATATTGCAGTTAGGACTATACTGCTCACCCATGCCATGGAATAATGAATATGTTTTATCAGTTGTCTTTTGAATGTAATAATGGCCTTGGATTACATTGTGCCCTTTGCTAATGTTGGTATGGTGAGAAAATGGAAGAAAGGGGGCGCTAAATAAATTAATTAACTAATTGATTATAGTAGTACCATCTCAATAAGTATATAAACAATTAGCAAAGAAAGACCACCCATTCCAACAATAAATATATGGTGTAAATAAATATAAGTGAATACACCCACAATAAATTAAATCCAATATAGTAAATGACATAAATAAATCAATCAATCGCTCATATGAATAAAATATCAAGTAATAAACGTTTGAATCAACAGTAATGCAGAAAAAAAGTTCATAAACAAAAGTCCTTGACACAATTTCTGTGCAATCTGATTGTGCGATCTGATCGAATAAACAATGTGATATTCCACCTTCACCAAAACATATTAGATCCACCCGAAGTGATAAGTAGCAGATGTCTCCTTACCAAATGGAGTTGACCCCTGTTTGATACCAAAGAGGGAATCAATAAAGCGATTGATCTGTTAATGGATGATGGAGGCTTGCACCTATGTCTCTCAATAGCAGTGATCTCCGTTCATGTGTGCAAAAAACTAGATAAATGCCGACATAGCGTAAAAACATTTAATACAGTAGAGACAATGAAACCAAGCCAAATGGCTGCTTACTTGGTAAAGTGCCCCGAACCTGGCACTGAGGCTTGGTCGCGTATAGGGTAAACCGTCCTAGCTGGTTGTGTGTGTGCGTTCCACACAGCGGACGCCATGAACCAAAGGAACCGGTAGTGATGACATTGTGCGTGGCACCGCCTCGACATACGTTTCGTATTACGTCCTCAGGAAGCGTACTGGACCACGCGCTCACAGGTCAATTTAACAGTCACTCAATTATGAATTGGGGAGGGGAATTGCAAGCCTCAGGGTCGGTTCGAGCGGTGATGTCTGACAACCAAATTACGGAGGCCCGTAAGCCTCAGAAAGATAGTAATACATACAACTAATGGCAGTAAACGAATGGCAGTATACAACCAATTATATTATACTTAAAATATGGAATACTATTATATAAGTAATGTTTCCTTGAAATAAGGATAGTAAATAAGGATAGTCCATATTATATAATAAAAACTAACTATTAGAAATAGCTAGTGCATGCCTAAATTAACAATTCGTTATTAAACATGACCAAATCAATAAAAATTAATTCAATAAAAATAAATGTAAATTCATTAAAAAACCCAAAGTAAGAATCTAGTTACAAACTCCTCAAAAATATGATAGCAGTAAGTAGATACATTTTACATATTAGTAAGAAAACAATCGAGGTCTAGGTCAATGTTAAGGCCCTGCAGTTGCATGGTCCTCAACCGGTGTATCCACTGAGTTTCATTTTAGGATATGGCTTTGGTCATATCGGTACCACACCAATGACAAGAAACCTTATCTATCCCATAAAATGTAAGTAGACTAGGATCATGATTATGAAACTGATAAAAGGTGACTAGACGCACTGTGGTTGGGAAAATTATTAGCAATATTGGCCACATGTTCATTTATCCTGACCCTCAATTTACGTGTGGTCCGTCCCACATATTGTAGGGAACAGGGGCACTCCGATACATATGTCACGTGATGTGAGTCACACGTAATGAGGTGCTTAACAGAATAATCCATCTGGGTGACATTAGATTTAAACTTACTAACTTTCCTAGATTTTCTAGTAGTGGTTTTACAAGACTTACATCTAGTACAGTAATGGAAACCAGACCCATCTAGAAAAGTGAGTGGTTTCTTAGGGGGATCTGATACATTGGGTGCAACTATATTCCTCAAACCTGTCGCCCTCCTATAGATGAATTTAGGTTTGGTGGGTAAAATGTTTACCAAATCATTATCCCTCAATAGAATTGGCCAATGTTTTTTGAAAATTGTCTCTATATATTTCTATACTGTCTATGGAATCCTGAAAAAAAAAATGCTACATCTCCTGCAAACGGGGGTTTCTTTTTGGTAACTAGGAGGGATATCTCTATCCATAGTAGAAACATCATTAACTGTGTTTTCTAATACATGTGGAAGGTATCCTTTCTAAAAAAGCAGACTGGGATATAAAATCATTCTGGTTATCGCAATTACGGCGGATCCACATAAATTGCCCCTTAGGGATAGCACCTACCATTGGGGATAGTGACAACTAATCACAGGAACAAAGGCGTTCCTGTCGGTAGCTTTAAAAAAGGTGCATGTACTGATTTGGTTACCATTTTTTGTCAAAGTTAAATCAAGGAAGTTAATGGTAGTAAGACTAGACTCAGCAGTGAACTTAAGTCCATAGTTATTGACATTTAATCCTAGTAGGAAAGTTTCCAATGTGGACCAGGGTCCCTCCCACACTAGGATAATATCATCTATGTACCTTTTATAGTAGGCCAAAGAAGCATGATTGGCTTGATAAATGGTTTCTCCTTCCCATTTATTGAGCACCAAGTTTGCCACACTAGGGGCATACCTAGCCCCCATAGCTACGCCTCAGATTTGATTATGAAATTGCCCCAGGGCCCAAAAATAATTATTTTTTTCAGGATTCCATAGACAGTATAGAAATATATATAGAAATTTTTCAAAAAACATTGGCCAATTCTATTGAGGGATAATGATTTGGTAAACATTTTACCCACCAAACCTAAATTCATCTATAGGAGGGCACCAGGTTTGAGGAATATAATTGCACCCAATGTACCAGATCCCCCTGAGAAACCACTCACTTTTCTAGATGGGTCTGGTTTCCATTACTGTACTACATGTAAGTCTTGTAAAACCACTACTAGAAAATCTAGGAAAGTTAGTAAGTTTAAATTTAATGTCACCCAGATGGATTATTCTGTTAAGCCCCTCATTACGTGTGACTCACATCACGTGACATATGTATTGGAGTGCCCCTGTTCCCTACAATATGTGGGACGGACCACACATAAATTGAGGGTCAGGATAAATGAACATGTGGCCAATATTGCTAATAGTTTTCCCAACCACAGTGTGTCTAGGCACTTTGATCAGTTTCATAATCATGATCCTAGTCTACTTACATTTTATGGGATAGATAAGGTTTCTTGTCATTGGCGTGGTACCGATATGACCAAAGCCATATCCCAAAATGAAACTCAGTGGATACACCGGTTGAGGACCATGCAACCGCAGGGCCTCAACATTGACCTAGACCTCAATTGTTTTCTTACTAATATGTAAAATGTATCTACTTACTGCTATCATATTTTTGAGGAGTTTGTAACTAGATTCTTACTTTGGGTTTTTAATGAATTTACATTTATTTTTATTGAATTATTTTTATTTAATTAATTTTTATTGATTGGTCATGTTTAATAACGAATTGTTAATTTAGGCATGCACTAGCTATTTCTAATAGTTAGTTTTTATTATATTATATGGACTATCATGCTTTTTTTAAGGAAACATTACTTATATAATAGTATTCCATATTTTAAGTATAATATATTTGGTTGTATTCTGCCATTCGTTTACTGACATTAGTTGTATGTATTACTATCTTTCTGAGGCTTACGGGCCTCCATAATTTGGTTGTCAGACATCGCGGCTCGAACCAGCCCTGAGGCTTGCAATTCCCCTCCCCTATTCATAATTGAGTGACTGTTAAATTGACCTGTGAGTGCATGGTCCAGTACGCTTCCTAAGGACGTAATTTGAAACGTACGTCGAGGCGGGACCTGACCACGCACGGTGTCATCACTTCCGGTTCCTTTGGTTCACGGCGTCCGCTGTGTGGAACGCACATACACCACCATAGCATCCAGCTAGGACCGCTTACCCCTATACGCGACCAAGCCTCAGTGCCAGGTTCGGGGCACTTTACCAAGTAAGCAGCCATTTGGCTTTGTTTCATTGTCTCTACTCTATTAATTATATTAGTTATCTTATTTTCTTTTATGTGGCACCAGATTTTCCTTTTTTACAATGTTGGTATGGTGCCCCAGTATAAACTGCATATGCCTTAGGCCAGTTATTACAGCAAAAAGTTCAACGAGTCAAATGACAGACTGTGTATCTACTTTTCAGTATTAAAACCTAAATGCATGAAAAAAAAATATAACAAAATGTTTCTGAAAGAGCTGCTTGTTTAGAAAAATTACATTATAACAGTTTCCCTGCTTTTCACACTTAGTAATCTGCATGTGTAAAATGTGTGAAGACGTTACCCGTGTTATATTTCTGGTGTAGAAAGCCCATTCCTCTGCACTGTAATATGTGATTCCTCTCCTCACTGCCAAGAAAAAATTCCTACAATCTTTGTGGTAAATTAGTCTTGTGATTCTGAATGTCAGCAATATCTCTCCTCCCCAGTCCTGGGTGAATTTATGTGTCTGAGGTGGCAGAAGCTGTCTAAAGCTGGTATACATGGGCTGAGAGAAAAAAAACGGATTCCCCCATCCACGCAAGCCAGGTGGATGAAGGAATCCTCTCCACTATGCCAATATATTCTGACAGTGGGAGTCTTCCACTATGGCAATATATTCTGACAGTGGGAGTCTTCCACTGTCAGAATACCCTGATCAGTGGCTGCAGCTTATGATCTAATGAATGTTTTCCAATGTTTCCGTTTGCCAGTCCCTTTTCAACTGGCCAAATTTTGATCCATCTGTACCCACTTTAAAGCAAGAGAGAATGATGTGGTCCAAGGCACCATGGGTAATTGGCCTCCATCCCAAATTTGAACAGAAAAAGGAGAGAGTTTGGTCAGGGGGACTTTAAATGAGGCCAATCACTATGTAGAGTAATCATGTGGGATATACAGTATTGCGTAATTGGGTTCCTTTCGTGTTGGAACTCAATTAAGCAATACTGTATATCCCACATGCTTACTCTACATAGTTATTGGCCTCATTTAAAGACCCCCTGACCAAACTCTCTCCTTTCAATTTAAAGCAAGAGGAATGAAGATGTAGTCTGCTTGTATAGTCGCAGGAAGCTCCGCATTCTAGGGTTGTGAAACACTTGGGGTACTCCTGGGCACACTAAAGAAATGCTGTTTTTCCCCACCCCTCGCTATCTTGTGAATTAGAACTGCGCTACCTCCTCTGGTAACTTTCTCCCTCTATCGCTAGTTCCCCTTTCCCTTCTCCCCCAATCGCCAGGTCAGAGTTAATTGTTGGTTCTATTTCTGATACATAACCAACTCACTTCATACCCGCCTTCTTTTCCTCTCTCTTCTTTTCCCCCTTCCGCTCTTCTTCTTTTTACTCATGTTTTCATATCCAATGCCTTCCCTACTACTAATACAGATTGTCACCAAGTTTGATTGTAACCATCAACATTAGCTCCTTTAATGCATGTTTAGGTGCATTGCCCAACTCCTTTAATGTCTACCTGTTCCTATGTCTTCTGTAAAAACCAATAAACTTCTTTGACAAGGACATAGAAACTGTTAAATGTAAGGTCACAGCAGATCAAAAGAAAATGTTCTCTTGGTATAAAGAGGCATAAATAAAAAGAACCTAAACATGCTCGCTATACACCACTCATGCATGTCCAAAAAAATACACCTTAACTCCTGTGCCACAAGTGACAAGACAAGTGACTACAGTGTTTGATTATACAACATAGTTTAAAAAATGCAGCAGTCAGAAGCACAGTATGTCTGTGATATATACTGGGCAAAGTGGTAGATAGGTTGTCACTGGAGAGGTGCCCCATTAGATTGGGGGTCAATGGCTTTAGTTATTAGGAAGTGTTTCATTATAAAAATGACTTATTTCTTACTACATCATTACGTGTTATGCTCTGTAGTTAAGGATGTATTATCAACCATTTTGTAATTTTTTACCCATATAAATATCATGGATAACAAACCAAGTATTAGGCACTTATTTACAAAACTTATTTGTCAAAATCATTCCCTACTCAGATAGATCTGAGAAATATGTGAATTCAGTGGTGTTAAATGTTAGTTACGAAACTGGTAACTGTTTTCATTTTTCTAGCCTGTGCCTTGTTCTTTAGCAGGCGAGCCATAATTCCTGTAGACTTGAGGATTATTAAACCTTCATTTATGTTAGGATTGGGACTCTGGCACTGAAATTATATTAAGTGTAGTTGCCATGACAAAACACTACATGCTGCAAGGAAAATCACTGGATAGGTTCCACAATTGCTAGCCAGTGCTGTTGACTCCTATCCCCTTGGTCATTACCTTTATAATAATATTTTTGAACAATAATAAATAAGCATCTGGTCATTGCATACATTAAAATGCTGAAATTAAAAGCAGTACTACACAGAGAATAACAGTCTTTAAAAAGGAAAGGTTTTTCTTTCTAAATTAATTTTGCTCAAACACAAGATGGCAACATAACTGTTCTATGATCCATAGACCTCAAGGTAATTGATACCTGGGGTCACAAGCATATGCACCTAAAGGTAAGGTTGAACAAAATATATAATGAATATATATAAATATTTCTGCGGTATATTGACCAAATAATCAAGGGCCATGTTACAACATTAGGACAAGTGGAATTGATTACATTACCACAAGGGAACTCTAGGACAAGTGAAATATTATATCAATGTCAAAAGTCCATAGACAATTCCACAATTCGCTCTCTTTTATGAACAACCTTCAATGCTGGCTTTCAGGCAACCACCCAACCTCAGATATAAATTAATCAGCAGAAAACTTAATTTTGCTTATAAAGTTGAAAATAAAGGAACCAAGCTTTGCAACAACAAATGCTGCAAACTGTGCAGCCAAATTAATCCATTCAAAAGTGTCACACATTGAAAGGGGACCTTCAGTATTTTGAGGATCATACAGCTGTACCTTTAACCACTTAAGACCCGGACCATTATGCAGGTTAAGGACCTTGCCCCTTTTTGCGATTCAGCGTCCCTTTAACTGACAATTGCGCAGTCGTGCGACGTGGCTCCCAAACAAAATTAGCGTCCATTTTTTTCATGACTGCAACAATATGGTGGATACATCGGACAATTTTGACACATTTTTGGAGCCATTGTAATTTTCACAGCGAAAAGTGCTATAAAAATGCATTGCTTAATGTGAAAATGACAATTACAGCTTAGGAGTTAACCACTAGGGGGCACTGTATGGGTTAAATGTGACCTCATATTTGTTTCTAACTGTAGGGGACGGGGCTTGACGTGTGACGTCAGTGATCGTCTTTCCCTATATCAGGAAACAGATGATCACTGACATTGCCACAATCAAGAACGAGGAAGGTGAGTTTATGTAACAGCTCTGGTGAAAGGAGTGAACCTCAACTGTGGTTAGCAAGGATTTCAATGTACCTCTCTATGTGAGAATTCAGTATTGGACCCCAGGTGTCACTCCACACAAACAGGAGTTCGGGGGTTCTCTACATCATCTCTCTTTTACAAAAGGAAGGGCGTTGAGCTACTAAGCTTGGACGTATTACAACATGCAAACAAAGCTTAGCGTTTAAAATTCTAGCATACAGATCAAGATTCCAATACACTTCTATATGCAAGTGACCATCAGTACGGGACCCCAGGCGTCACTCCACGCACACAGGAGTTTGGGGGTTCTCTACATCATATCACTTAAACAAAAAGAAATGCATTAGGCCACTAAGGGAGTTGGTATGAAACACCTTCAACCCTTAGCATAGAAAAGTTAAAGCGAACATGTTCAGCAACTTAGGCAAGGGACCATAAACAATTAAAACTTATGTCAAGCACGTAGAAAATATAAATACTGGTAGCAATTAGTAGTTGCATAGGAGAGGCATATATAGCTCAGCTTAATTGAAAGTATATGTTCCTTTAAGGCCACGTACATACGATCAAATCTATCTGCTGAAAACGGTCTGACAGACCGTTTCAGCAGACAGATTCGATCATGTGTATGGGCGGACAGACAGATTTGGCCAGCCGACAGATTTTAAAGCATGCTTTAAAATCTGTCTGCTGGGAATCCGTCCGTCCGACATGTCTGCTGGTTAGTACGCTAACCAGCAGACATATCTGCTCGCACATGCGTCGAATGGATTCGACGCATGCGCGGAAGTGTTTTACTTCCTGGTGCGGTGACGTGGCGGCGTCAACGTCACCGCCACGTCACCGCGCTGTCTGCTGGCGGGGATTTTGGTTTGATCGTGTGTACAGCGATCAAACCAAAACAGCCAGCAGACATATCTGTTCAAATCGGTCTGCCAGACCGATTTGAACAGATGTATTTGGTCGTGTGTACGCGGCCTAAGATGTTTCTACAGCAAATAGCCAAGACACAACAGTCAGTCCCAAGTAATATGAAGATGGTTAACAAGCCAACGTTAAGTAAAGCATTTGTTTAGCAGCAATAAGTGTAGCAGATCTTCTTAAGGCGCTACAAGTATAACAACAGCTACTTATCCGTTTGCAGGGCTTGAGGCATGGGATTCCATAGTGTAGGGTGTCAGCAAGGAATTCCTCCTAAGGTGTCAGCAGTAATAATAGTCTGGAGGTACATAGCTTAGTGGCTATATATATATTTAGGGATTCTTGGTAGGGTGGAAGTGTAGCATGGAGAGCGATGGCACCGGCGTTGTAGTGTGGCCAAGCTACGGCTGACAATAATAGAACGGTGTGTGTAATACACGAGGTTCTGTTTATAGTTGAGAGGCATGTGTGCCCTATACAGCGCTGATTGTGCTGGGCTTCTTCCGTGTTCCAAGCTGGAAGGCACGCGGCGTCGGGCAATGACGTCATTGCGCGGTCGCCGTGCTGCGTTTCAGCGTGGAACGCATAGCGGCGCCAGGCACCTTTTACAGTTTACACACACCTCTCCCCATTCTTCAGCTCCGGTGACTGATCGCAGGAAACACGGCAGCAATTGGGTCTGCGGGGCGCGCGGTCACGGAGCTTCGGACTGGGTCACGAGCGCAGCACTAGCAGCGCGCTCGCGACCCCACAGCTGGGCACTTAAAGAGGACGTACAGGTATGGCTAGCGCAGATCTCTTCAATAAAAGAAATGGAGGAACTGATTCACATTTCCCAAGACAGAATACACACATTTTCCTTCACTTGGGCCTGCTGGAACCACTTTGTGACCACGGACCGCTATCGGCAATATGTTTCTTAAACTGTCTGTGCCACTGGAGGTCCATCATTCTGCGTTGTGGGGGGCCGGGGGGACAGGCGCGGATCCATTCCTCTCCACTCTGTCCCCCTTCTTACTGTGTCCTGCTCTCCCTTTATCCTTGTCTTCCCTTTCTCCTCTTTCTTTCTCCCTCGTTCCCCTTTTGTTCTTTCTCCTTATCCTCTCTCCTTCTCCTATCTCCTCTGCTTCTATCCTGCCCTCTTTCCAAACACTTGACCTTGATACTGTTATGATACATTGTGCCCTCTGCTTTGGCCGGGTAGGGTGCCTTACGCTTCCCCCCCCCCCCTCTCCTACAGCTGATGGGGGGTGTGGGGGGAGGGAAACATTGAAAATCACGATACTTCGCCCCGATCCCGCTTCTTTATACCTCTTGTGCCCTGCCTATGGTCTTAAAAGGTTGCAGGATGCATCTTTGCTGTATTGTGTAGCTTGTTCTATCCATGGTCTTGTGTTATTTTCCGATATTTTATGTTTATCTTGATTTGTATTTCATGCTACATTTTGATTCAATAAAATCTTTTATGGAAAAAAAAAATGTAATATGGGTACAATATCGCATGACCGCGCAATTGTCATTCTAATTGCAATGGCACTTAAAGCTAAAAACTGGCCTGGGCAGGTAGGGGGTAAAAGTGCCCAGTAGTAAAGTGGTTAAAGAACATAAGGAAGGTGATTTTTCACAACCAGATCACTAGTTCTTAAAGGGAACTTCAAAAATGCTCAGAAAAGGAAAACTTTTGAACTAAGCCTAATAATTGTATTTGACTCAAAGTATAATGGACTAGATGTGAACCTCGGTTTTCTAAATCATAATCCAACAGTTTTTTTGACTGCTCTCGCCTCTTATGCCCCATACACACTATTGAAATTTCCATCAGGATAAACTCCGACGGATTTTTCTGATGGAAATCCGTTCAAGCTGTCTTGCATACACACTGTCACACCAAATTCCGACCATCCAAAACGCGGTGACGTACAACACTACGACAAGCAGAGAAAAATTAAGTTCAATGCTTCCGACTTGATTCTAAGCATGCGTGTTTTTTTCTCTGTCGGAGTTCCGATAGAAGTTTTTTTTCATCAGATGGGGCACACACCCAGTCGGAATATCCGATAAAAAAAAATCTGTCTGACTTTTTCATCTGATTCACCCCTCCCAGTCCATAGCCCTCTCCTTTCTTTATCTCTCAAACTATCCAAATATTACTACCATTGCTGTGTATGTTTGTCTGTGCCTTTTTTTTTCTCAGAGACTGCCTTCAATAAATATTCTGTTAAAACTTTATTCGTACTGCTTGGACCATAAAAAAGGGGTACCTCCAAAAATCTTGCCCTAAAAAAATTGATTTTGGATGTTAGTTAATAAAAAAAGTGTCTTGTACAGTACTCAATTGTTTCTGTTCCAGTGCAGTTAGTAACCTCATTAAGGATGTGCCTAATAGTCGAACAAAAAAGAGCATAAATGTGAGACTTACCTCACTCAAAATATCAAATCTGTTGAGTAACCTAATAGACAAACACATTTGCTGCCCTTAAAGTGGCAAAAAAAGACAAACCTTCAACTGTCGGGCCACATACCGTATGCCTCTGATCTTCAATCTCTTGCAGAGATACACCCACTGGCAATATCTTCAGAATCCATCACTTCCACAAATGTAGGATACTTGCCTCACCCAATGCACATGCTGGTTTCAGCCAGACATGACATGGTGCTGTTTGGAGCAGTACATTTTGCCATGGCTGCATTGCTTTGCACGTGGCACAGAAATGTTAATGCTACATGCATTTTTTGAAAGGCAGCACCATCTATCAAAATCTCCCATGTAGGTGAATGGGGCCATGCAGCAACCATAAGCCTAATGCTCCCTTAGTGTAAAAAAAGCGAAAACACACATATCAGGAAGTGTCAGTATCACCTCCGGAAATGCCTTCCAACTTCCTGTGACTGCTTCCTGAAAAGTCATCCAGCACAAACTGCTTTTCGGGGGGCACTGAATAATACCTTTAGTATGAAAAGAGGCGTAGTGAAAGAGATGAAGCTCTCTCATTGAACTATGTGCAAGAAACAAAAGTTTATTTATTTATTTTTTCTTATGTAGATGCGATAATAAAGAATAAAGAATGTCTTTATTAGTGTGCGGGCCCTACTGATTGAATCTATTTGTTTTTGTCAGTGCAAAACTCTTGAGGGTTGTATTTAAGGAGGCACGTGTGGTGTCTTGCTGCATTTACAGTATGTCTGGTGGCAGAATCATGTAGCAGTGAAAGAAAGCATAACAATCTGTCTTTATAACACACAGCAGGGAAGGTTTGAAACATAGATATCCTGTGAATAGGTGGACAGGGAAAGAAATGGCTGCACATCCAGGAATTCCAATTGCCTTTTATTGTTTAAAGTGATAACACCAAAGACATCAACATGAGGTCGTGTAGACACGTTTCACACATACATCGTGTGCTTAATCATTGATTAAGCACAAGATGTATGTGTGAAATGCATCTACGTGACCTCGTGTTGGTGTCTTTGGTGTTATCACTTTGAACAATAAAAGGCAATCGGAATTCCTGAATGTGCAGCTATTTCTTTTCTTACAAGTTTTCCACGGAGGTGGGCCGGGGCTGGCACCCTACAAGACATTCCACCTCAGGTTCTCATTATACACTCGGAGCAGCGGGTCTTTTTTCTTTGTATAATAGGTGGACAGGGCATGGAATGGTCATGTATGGTAAGCAGCTGATTGTTGCAGATCTTTGCTCTATGCACTAAGCACTGACCGAAAACCCTGTTACAATCCACAGTTTTATATATATTTATAGGATAGAGTGTAAGATAATAACCAATCCTAAATTGGTTGTGTTATACAGTATATCTGAAAAAAAAACTAATAATGATTGGTGTAAGCCATAAGCATACTTCTATTTAAAAGGGGTGCTCCTGCTCCACTATGTAAAAAATGTATTCTTAAGCCCTGTACACACGATCGGATATCTGATGGAATCTAATCCAATGGATTTTTTTGTCGGATATCCGATGAAGCTGACTTTCCTCAGTCTTGCCTACACACCATCAGTCAAAAACCCGACCGTGGCAGAACGCGGTGACGTAAAACACTACGATGTGCTGAAATGAAATGAAATTATGCTCAATGCTTCCGAGCATGCGTCGACTTGATTGTGAGCATGCATGGATATTTGACGGTAGGACTTCCACACAGACGATCATTTTTTTCTATTGTTTTTTTATCCATAGGAAAAATATAAAACATGTTCTTTTTTTTTTACCGATGGAAAACAAACAGATGGGGCCCACACATGTCCATCGGTCTGTTTTCATTGGACAAACCGATCGTGTGCACAGGGCTTTATTATATTCAATGCCCATAGCTACACTCCAGATGCCAAGATTTAGTGTCGTCCAATTGTGCTGATATATGGTACTGGTACAGCATTAGCATTGATAGATTTTCTCCTCTACAATAAATGTACAATAATGTAAACTATGTGACAAGTCTTTCACTGTTAATTAGAAAATGTTGTTTCACGGGGTCCTAAATCACATTTTTACCAAAAGGAAGCTGTTATAGATTATGACATTACATAATTACTTTCATCAAATAAATTAAGCAACTGTTGCACTTTTAAAAACTATACATTTGATTTACCACTAGAAAAAAACACAAAATAATTAATCTTTCAACTCAGTTAATTGTCACATAAACAACACATGACAGCAGCTGAATATTAAGACTATCTTAATAAAGTGTGACAATTTAATATTTTTAGATTTTTCAACATTTGCTTGATTATACACATTTTAATAAGTTCGTATATCGTGTAATTAACAGAGTATGAAAACAAAGGGCTTTATTGGAAATGAGAAGAAGAGGAATAGGAGTACTGAAAAGGGTGGAGCTTGTGTAAGTATATAAAACTTTTCCTTATGGATATAAATACAACTGTTTCTCAGGGAAAGTCCTTGAGTACAATGGCCTCATAACATGGTTGTGGACTGACAATAGGCTGTATCACATGAATATAACACCGCACATGTAGAGTATAATTATAGTGTGCGTTTATGACCCTAGCATGGCACACTATTTGCATCTTAAGTAAAGTCAGTTTTCAGGAGATAAGGCTTATGCCGCGTACACACGATCGGAATTTCAGACAACAAATGTTCAATGCAAGCTTGTTGACGGAAAATCTAACATCAGACATTTGCTGTTGGAAGTTCCGACAACAAATGCCTGAGAGCTGGTTCTCAATTTTTCTGACAACAAAAATTGTTGTCGGAATTCCGACCGTGTGTACACAATTCAAAAAAATCCTACACATGCTCGAAATCAATTTGACGCATGCTCGGAATCATTGAACTTCATTTTTCTCGGCTCGGTGTTGTACGTCACCGCGTTCTTGACGCTCGGAATTTCCGACAACATTTGTGTGACCGTGTGTATGCAAGACAAGTTTGAGCGAGCATCCATCGGAAAAAAAATCCACAGCTTTGTTATGGGAATGTCTAAATCGTGTGTACGTGGCATTAGAGTGTTAGATGTAGAGGAGCAGTCTGGATATGTTTTCTTTGTCCATTCACTAGACCATTGTTTATTCCATATTGTATATTCATGCCTTAATACAATTTCTCACCAATTATTTACACTAGGGTTGTCCCGATACCGATACCAGTATCGGTATCGGGACCGATACCGAGTATTTGCGGGAGTACTTGTACTCCCGCAAATACCCCCGATACCTAAATAGAATACTCCCAACCCCCCCGCTGCCGCATCTCGCCGCCGCATGGGTCAAACGGCGTGCGGGAACATCACAGCTTTCATTTGAATAGCTGTAGTGTTCCCGCGTGTATAGACACTCCCCCCTTGCTCGGGATTGGATGGGTGATCGTGATCTGTCCAATCCCGAGCAAGGGGGAGTGTCTATACGCGCGGGCAAAACAGCTATTCAAATGAATGCTGTGATTTTCTCCATGCGGCGGCGTGGCGGCAAAGGTACGGGGGAAATGGCTGGAGGGACATGGCTGAAGGGACATGGCTGCATATGTGAGGGACATGGCTGAAGGGACATGGCTGCATATGTGAGGGACATGGCTGAAGGGACATGGCTGCATATGGGAGGGACATGGCTGAAGGGACATGGCTGCATATGTGAGGGACATGGCTGAAGGGACATGGCTGCATATGGGAGGGACATGGCTGAAGGGACATGGCTGCATATGTGAGGGACATGGCTGAAGGGACATGGCTGGATATGTGAGGGACATGGCTGAAGGGACATGGCTGCATATGTGAGGGACATGGCTGAAGGGACATGGCTGCATATGGGAGGGACATGGCTGCATATGGGAGGGACATGGCTGGAGGGACATGGCTGCATATGTGGGGGACATGGCTGCATTTGGGGACACGGCTGCATTTGGGGACACATTTAAAAAAAAGTATCGGTATTCGGTATCGGCGACTACTTGAAAAAAAGTATCGGTACTTGTACTCGGTCCTAAAAAAGTGGTATCGGGACAACCCTAATTTACACCAAGCAGAATTCATACTTACAAGAGTTTTCAGATTTAATTTTTTTACTCTATCTAAAGCGGATGTTTACTCTCCTCTCGATATTGCCCCCTTCCCCGCTACACAAACATTCCTATTTTTTTTACTCCTTTTTTTTTCATGAAATGGGCTGCCCCCCATCTGGTCTGATTGCCTAGGTGTCAGGGATACCACATGCAGGCATCCAGCAAGGTTGATCAGATCAGTTTGGTTGCACCTTAAGGAATCAGGACTAGAAGGATAAGTGAAAAATATGTTTATTAGGATAATGACATACATCCAATACCAACACTAGTAATTCAAAGAAGAAAAAGGTGAATGTAACAAGAAAACCCAAGTAATAACTAACAGACTAATAAATAACAAGTTGGGGATCAAACATGAGAAGACAAACAGAGACAGAAACAAGGGGAGAAGGATTCCAATAGTGGCAGCAGGAAGCAGGTTCCAGGGGACTAGGAACAGGAAGGGATCAGGCTCAGGTAGGCTCGCAGGAAAGCAAAACCCTAAGGCCTCTTTCACACGGAGCGGTCCGTTTTTCGGTCCGCTCCGTGTGTGTCCGTCGGCTCAGCAGGGGGTCCTGCTCAGCTGTCGGCGGACAGGGCGGACCCCGCACACTGTGCAGGGACCGCCCTGTCTCTCCTCCGCTATCCCCTATGGGGAGTCGGATGGAAACGGACCGTCTGTCCGTTTGCATCCGATCCGATCCACCGGACGGAAGAAAAATAGGGTTTTCTTCCGTCCGCAAAACGGATCCAGACGGACGTGGATCGTAGGCGGACGTTAGCGGATGCATCATCCGCTAACGGATCCGCTCCCATAGGGAGACATTACAAGTCCGTAAACGGACTTGTAATTAGCGGACCGTTCGTCCGCTCATGTGAAAGGGGCCTTAGTGAAGTGGCTTATATACTCCCAGCAGTCCATATCAGGTTCAGCCTGATTACCTGTATGTGCATCTGCTGGGAGACACCCGCTGGTGGCCACCAGAACTACACCCTTCGGTGCTAAAAACAAAAGTGCCACCAGCAGGTGACCCAAGCAGTGATACTAGGTGATCGATGCCTCCTGGGATACGTGACATGTATATTCCAGGGGGCACAGGGAGCACTGCCTGTAATTCCATTCATTAAAGGAGGAGGGGGGCCTAGCGGCGCATCATCGGTAAGCTGCACCTGAACCAGAAAAGCTGGCAGCCTCCCTATGACATTACAGGGAAGCATGGCAGTGTGGGACCCAAGTGGCAGCTGCAGAGAATAACAATGCTGGATCTGCTGGGTGGCTTGATATCTGAATTGAGGAAAACCCAGCATCAGATAAGCAAGGGGAAAAAATGGGGGGGGGGGGGTAAAATTTCTCTTTTAAATAATAGTAAAACATCAGCCATTTATCAATCTGTGTAAGCTTCACTGTGTAAAGAATACCCAGCTGTAAGGAAAATAACAAAAAGCATTTTTATTTGCACATGTTGTTCCTGTGTAAGTGATTTAATGCATAAATAAATATATATAATATTGTTACAGTGTATTTTGATTAGTGTTTAGATCTGCAGGTCAACTGTAGCACCCATTAAGTGAAGAATAAACATTTATTAATTTACGTTTCAATAAAAATATTGTTGCTCTTTTATCAACCCTCAGTTAACCTTAATCAGCTACTTCTTTCCTTTAGCTTTTTTGTTTTGCCAATTTTATGTGTTTTTTTTTTTTTTTTTTTTTTACCTTACACTTATTTCATTTTCATTTATTTTTCTCTCTCATTTTTAAGCATTGCAAAAAACAAGGATTTTTTTTTATAAACACTTGGGCATCCTCAACAGTTACAGTGACAGAAAGCTAACAGAGGTGTCCATACCAGCATGCACACAGTAACAGGCATGGGATTGCATGTCGGCGCATCCATGTACAGACACAAGTTGCATGAACCTCTTCGTGCAACAGTGCATGTCTAATCTCAGAACTGGTGCCAAGCCACAGCTAGGTCTGATGGTTAACAATCGCTCAATGAGCTTGAACTGCCTTGTGAACTTTGCTCCTGTGTTCCTGATTCCTTGTTACGTGACTGCTCATTACTGACCCGACATTCTCTTGAACACACTCTGGTTTGTTGTTGACCAAGCTTCCTCCTGCTCATCCTTGTATGACTTTGGCTTGGCTACTGATTTGTTTCCTGCTGCTTACCCGTGTTTGATCCTGGCTGCTCTCCTAACCCATGCCTTTCATTTTAACGGTTTTACGTTGTTTTCTTTACTAAAGTTTAGTCATTTGTAGTTGAAAAAATTAAAGACTAAATGCTGAAATAATGTATTACTCAAAGTGATTCTAAAGCACTACTTGCATTCCAGTAAAACATGTTTAGGTGGTGATAGCCCCCCTCACCACCACCCCCTCATACTTACCAGTCCTCACTTGATCCAGTGCTGTTTTTATCTCATGTAGCCTCTTTCACCTTTCACTTCCCGGTCCCCCTTGGCACCCACTGCTGTTAGTCAAATCCTGTGATGAGGAATCAGGGGGGCAGGACCAAGCCATATTGTCTGTGTTTATTGAGGCTGCAGGTGTACCATGAAAGGAAGAAGCTTTGTATGGTGGCACACCAAGAAGAGGAGGAGCCAGGAGCGTCAGTGGGGGACCTAAAAAGAGGAGGTTTGGGGCAGCTTTGCAAAATTCCACTGCACAGAGCACGTAAGTATAAACCTGTTTATTTGTTTTTGTTTTTACTTTGCAATCATAGTACACGTCTTCCAATATATGAATGTGATATGTGGATATATTATATTGATTCTTTATCCTTCTACTTTTTGTGTACACAGTGCCTGCAAATAGGAAATAGTGAAAATGAGCATGGTTGCATAACATACAATCCATTCAGAAATAATTTCATTAAATGTTCTAGGAACTTAAAAACTGTCATCTAAAATGCAATTGTGTTCATTAAAGCCCAACACCAGCCAAAATCTTGGTACCTGTACCTCCCTAGTCTAGTAACAAATGTTCCTCTCATTTCAATAAGTGACAACTCCAAACTTTAGCCAGAAACTTCTGTAAAACAAAAGTACTTGGCTGTTGAAAGTTTTCTCTGCTTCCAGCAATGACTTGCTTACTGGACTATTGATGTCCACACAAGTACTCCAATTCTACAGTGGCCAGAAGGAGGTTTAGTGTTAGGAGGAAGGGCATGCCAGTAGATGAGATGTCTCCTCTGGGCAGACCTTCATGCATCTTCACAGGCTAATGCTTTTTTTCTTCTTGTGGATGTAGGAACTGGGCACATGCACACTGGTGTGCATACCTTTGCACATTGGTGAGCTCATGTGCACTCGTAACAGATTATGGTGCCAAATGGGCTATTTTTAACTGTGCCATAGTTCAGGATCAGTGCTGATTTGTCTTCAGCATTCTGTGCATCCTGAGACCCTGTGATTCTGTATCCTGACTTCAGTTGCTGACCCGACTCGTCCTGACTACCCTCTGAATTCTGCCTGTTTTTCCTCTGATCACCACTTCTGCCTGCTTAATTTGCTACTACTCCACTGATTGGCTCCTGACCCAGCTTGTGCCCTGACTGACCCTGCTATTCCTCCTGCGGTCACCAGTACCTGCCTACCATCCTGCTGTGCCTGCTGATCTACAGTCTGCTATCAGTACATGCCTCATCTGCCTGCTTTTGCCAGTACCAGTCTGCTGCCCACCAGCTGCCTTCCAGCTCACCTGCTTCACTAAAGACCACTGCTGACTGCTTGTGCCTGCCATGAATATCTGCTCTGCTGCTAGAAAGACCTACAGGCAATCTTGGCACTCTGCACTCCTGGCCTTCTGTTCACACTTCCAAGGGCTCAAGTTGTAAAAGAGCCCTTCCTCATCATATTAATCTCTGCTACCAGGTACGTGATATTTAGGCTATGATCTCTCATCCGCCATTTCATTCCTCCAGCCACTGATACTGTGTATGACTAGAAGAGGATATAAACTATAGCCTGCTGCTGGATTGGAGACCTGGAATAACGGTGATGAAGGTGGAAGGAGTTCCAGAACCAGGGTGTTAAAAATGTTTAATATTAATGGGGCTTCTGGAACTGCCTGCAACTGGAGCTGACAGTTGGCTTAGGCTTCAGTGCAAGCCTGGCCTACTCTAGACCCAAAACAGGCAAACAAGGAGCAATGCTAAATCTAATTTTAGTTCCAGTTAAAGAGTTTGGGAAAGGGAGAGTTTGGCATGACTCAAACAAATACTATTTTCTGTTATCTTTGTACATCCTCAGTTTCTTTTCCGTTATCTTTCTATTTCCACCTTTTCTATTCTATCTGCAGACCAGTTTCATCGGACATGTTCGATCATGTGTACGGCCTATCAGACTGCTGTCCGTCGGACAAAAGTTTTAAAACATGCTTTTAAACCTGTCCGATGGAAACCTGTCCGTCGAACAGGTTCAATGGTTAGTACACAAAAGCATCGGACCAAAAACCCGCGCATGCTCAGAATCAAGTCGACGCATGCTTGGAAGCATTGAACTTTTTTTCACCACGTTGTTGTGTTCTACGTCACCGCGTTCTGGTCTGATTGGATTTTGGTCCGATGGTGTGTACGCACATCAGACCATCAGACAAGTTCAGAGTTGTCTGATGAAAAAGGATCCGTCGGACAAGTCTCATCAGACATGTCTGATCGTGTGTACGTGGCCTTATTGTTCTTATTTTTGTAATGAATTGTTGTTTTGTGTTGCATAGTCACTTAACATAATTACCAATGTAAATGACTAAATATAGCTATAAATGGTTAACTCAGACTACATATCAGGAATAAGAAATGGGAGCAGAAAGAAACAGAATAAAGAAAGCAGAAAGCTGACTTTTCAAAACAAGTATTTATGTGAACTTGAAGCTATTGATACTGTTTAATGCTTTACCATTTACTATAGCATCAAAGAGAATGTCAAGACTTTTGTAGTGTCATTAGTCTTTTTCCTAAAGTATCTTCATTCCTAGGAGCCTGTTATGCATTAAAACATTCATCTGCAGTAAAGTCGGAAAATGCCCCAGATATGTCAGCTCATCTCTGAAAAAGAATTACAGTACCTACACTTCACTGGATAAAACAACCCAAGTTGGCAGGTTTCGTTTTATCATACACACAGTAGCAACTCACAGCTATACCTTGCTAAAATGCCCCTGTTTATAATGGCTGGCACGGCCATCATTTATTGATACATTTTCTTACATTTCTCAGTACTGGTTAGTTTCTCCTTTCCTGCTAAATTAAGTGATATCAAACAGAGAAAGACAAACTGACCAATTAATATACATTTGTATATTCCTCATCGAGTCACTGTATGTGAAACAGTACAGTAAAAAGCACTGCTAAATGACTGCTGAGATATAGTCAGTCAATGCCAACCTGAGCTTACTAATAGACTTGCACTGACAGTATTTCTGCACAGCAATACTAGGCAGAAAGCAACACTGTTATAGATATTAGAAAAAAAATGTCTCCCCCATGAACATATATACTTACAAACTACATATGAATAAACAAGATCTTAAAACATCACCATATGCATTTTAGCATATGCTTTCAAGCAGATCTCATCCACATATACATTTAATGAAAATATATTAAGACTACAGTTACGTGTTTTTTTTTATTGTTTTTTAAAATTATAATAATAATAGTAGGGGATTACAAGGGAAATGGTTTTGGCACACCTATCTGGTGTACTACATGCACTTGTGTGGTGTGGAATATGCTGGCAGAAAGAGCAGTGTGAGCAGAGGGATGAGATGCTTCTCCTTTACTGTGTTCAGTCACAGTCTGGAGGTAGGGAGTAGATCTATATGACTTAACTGCAATAGAAAAGGTCTGGTCACAAGCCTGTCTGTACAGTCTTTCAGAGCTGTGTAAATCTCAGGAATGGCTGGGCAGAAATCCAAATCCTTTGGCTGGTAACATTTAAATGTTTATTTAGCTGCTTGTCTGGTTCAAAATTAAATGATGCTTTATGGGTTTCCCTTTTTAGCTGTTTTTAGTTTTGGATAGAGCTATGAAGAATTAAGATCTCTGTCAAGTTGTACCACTATTCAGGTGTCTGTTGTAAAGATTTCCCCTTGTATGTCACAGTGATGCCAGGCTATCCAGGAAGCGAGGGAAAATCTGCAACAGTGACAGTGGCAGAAACAAATTCTATTTTTTTTTTTTTTTACAATGGTGGAGGTTAGTACATTACATCAAAATATGGGGTCTATGTGAGCAATTTAACCACTTCAGCCCCGGAAGGATTTACCCCCTTCCTGACCAGAGCACTTTTTGTGATTCGGCACTGCGTCGCTTTAACTGACAATTGCGCGGTCGTGCGATGTGGCTCCCAAACAAAATTGGCGTCCTTTTTTTCCCACAAATAGAGCTTTCTTTTGGTGGTATTTGATCATCTCTGCGGTTTTTATTTTTTGCGCTATAAACAAAAATAGAGCGACTATTTTGAAAAAAATGCAATATTTTTTACATTTTGCTATAATAAATATCCCCAAAAAATATCTAAAAAAAACATTTTTTTTTCCTCAGTTTAGGCCGATACGTATTCTTCTACATATTTTTCATTAAAAAAAAATCACAATTAGCGTTTATTGATTGGTTTGCGCAAAATTTATAGCGTTTACAAAAAAGGGGGTAGTTTTATGGCATTTTTATTAATTTTTTTTTTTACTAGTAATGGCGGCGATCAGCGTTTTTTTTCGGTACTGCGATATTATGGCGGACACATCGGACAATTTTGACACATTTTTGGGACCATTGGCATTTTTTTAGCGATCAATGCTATAAAAATACATTGGATTACTATAAAAATGCCATTGGCAGTGAAGGGGTTAACACTAGGGGGCAGGGAAGGGGTTAAGTGTGTTCCTGGTGTGTTCTAACTGTATGGGGGGGTGGACTCACTAGGGGAAATCACTGATCTTCTGTTCATACATTGTATGAACAGAAGATCAGTGTTTCCCCCGCTGACAGGGACAAGAGCTATGTGTTTACACACATAGCTCTCGTTCCCCGCTCTGTAATGAACGAGCGTGCGTGTCCGGCGGCGATCGCGCCTGCCGGGCACGCGCGCGGGACTCGGGGGGCGTGTGCGGGCCCTCTAGCGGCGGAAAAAGATAGGACGTAGAGCTACGTGCTCCCGCGTAGCAGAGCCACCGTCCCGCAGTAATATGACGACGGGCGGTCGGCATGTAGTTAAAGGGGGTGTAAAGGTTAATTTTTTATTTTCTAAATAGCTTTCTTTAACCTCCCTGGCAGTATGATTCTTTCAGATTTTAGGTGCTGAAAGCGGTGCCATTTTGCATGTAAATTTGGCGTTTTACATTGTAGGCCTGTAATTCCAAGGAATAACTCACTTAAATCTGTCCAAACAAGAGTCTAGTAGACATCCCAGGTATGAAAAAGTTTGAAACACAAAATCATAAATAATATAATATATAACTATAAATAATTATAAGAAATAATAATGTAATTATAATAAAAATTATTAAATAATGTAATCAATTCAAAAATACAGATATTTGCTCAATTGCAGAATTGTCACTGTCATTACTTTCAGTGTTTGATGACGAATTTCCCCACAAATCACTATCGCTCAATTCTGCAAGTGATTCTAATTTATTATCGCTGTTTTCTAGCTGCTCTAAAACCACTTCTGACATAAACGTGCACTTTTTGGTTGCTATGGACAATCTCCAGTTTCCAGGCAGAAAGAACAGTTTTTGTATTATAAAACTGCATTCAGGACACTGGACCACTAGTGACAAAGGGGATGTGTAATTATTTGATACAGTCCTGTAATCTGTATTTATACTGTTTTTCATTTTTTTAATTTGGCACCGAACTACACCCCTGTGCGTCGCGCCACTCAGGAACAGAGCTCCGCACTGGGCAGTCACCCGTGTGTGGATCGAGCAAGATGACTGTTCGCACACCCAGCGGGGAGACATCGCAGGATCCAGGGACAAGGCAAGTAACTTGCCCTGTATCCTGCAATGCCATCCCGAGTCTGGCTCGGGATACCACTTTTGGTATTGTAAGGGGTTAGCTCGGTACCGGGGGTGTGTGACCCCCTGGATGGGTCCACTACACACTGAACTATACAGAGAGGCAGCTGAAGACGGTTGAAAACAAAGAGTTTGGTTTACTCTTCCATAATGCTGGAAACAAGTGCAAGCATCCAAACAGCATAAATCTATGGAGTCTGGCACAGCCTACTGCTGGGCAGACACTGCTGGTCATACAGCAGAGAAACAATAGTCTTTTTGATTTTTATCACACAGAAAAATCAACAACAACCTCACCTCTTCAGAAGTCTTTCTCACTGCTCTCCTTAACTCAAAAAGCCTTTAGGATGCAGCAATCAGTAGTCATCCTTTGGATAACTTATAGAGGCCTTAATTGCCTCATTCTGAACAGCTGAAGTTTTCCAACACCCTAAACCTTTCTGACTACCTCTGTAGCCGACACCTGGTAGTAATTGGTGTAATTGTCTAAACAAGGCAGAAATGTATCTCCCGTCCGTGACAATACCCACAGATTTACCTAACTTCCTGTCACAGTATGTAAAATTCACCCCGAAATACCGCCAGGGATGTTAAGCTAGTGCATTGTTGGTTCACTTACCTTTTCCTTCGATTTCCCTTCTAAATGTTTTTTTTTCTTTGTCTGAATTTCTCACTTCCTGTTCCTCCTCAGTAAGCTGTTCCCCAGAATGGCTCGGATGATGGGGGCAAGCTTACTAAGGAGAAAAGGGAAGTGAACAATTCAGACAAAGAAAAAAAAAACATTTAGAAGGGAAATTGAAGGAAAAGGTAAGTGAACCAACAATGCACTAGCTTAAAGGAACCTATTTAGAAAATAAAAAAATAACCTTTACAACCCCTTTAATCTTCTTTAGCCTCAGGGGCATTAATTTGGTGGTTGGTTTGATGTATTTGGAAAAAATGGTGAAAAATGCGCTAAATTACTAATGGAAAAAAAAAAAATGTAACACAAATTACAGTGTATTCAATGTGGGAGCTGTGATTAGCATGTAAACAAACGATACAAGAGCAAAAATAATAAGAAAAATAAAAAAAATTGCGCTACCCCTTAACTAAGTGAAAACTAAAAAAAGAAATCACCAAATTAAGAATGCCAGTGAAACAACATCAGTGATGTATAAATATGTACTCGATGGCTTATGATGTCAAGTGTGTCACTAATAGTAAATAAATAATAATAGAGAACATCAATTGTCATTAAAATCTCACATACAGAACAGTGAACATGTGTCAAAAGTAATATGTTGCAAAAAAAACTAATTTGACAAAATCAGTAGATATAAATACTGTATTAATGAATATAGTTCATAAATGCTATATCAGTGGATGCTGTACACCCGTGCTCTGTGCCAAAATCCAAAATCTGATAGGAAACCGTGTCCAAACAAAAAGTGATGAATCCTCCACCAGTGAATAATGATGGCTTCTTACCGACTTGCCTTGATCCCTTATGACAGGGGATCTTTAAGCGTGTGTAATTAGAAGTCTCACTACCACAGTGTAGTTTAGGCAGACTCAATCTTTAGATCAGTGGATCTCATCCAGCGTAAGATTGCAAATCACCAGTATAAGTACCCAACATGAAAGAGATAATGACAGCTCCACGGTGTAAAAAAAATATTAGAACAAGTTGTATTGCACCACTAAGCAACCAGCCGCCGTCAAATAACGGCGGCAAGGTGGTTGCTTAACTCTGGGATCACGTTATATAACGTGATCCCAGAATCGCGCACCCGGGAATGTCCGTGACCACCGGGTCCAGGGGACCTGGCGGGTCACGGATCGCGGTAAATTGCCGCTGATAGCGGCCGTTTACCACGTGATCGCTCCGTCTACGGAGACGGAGCGATCACATGTAAACAGACCGGCGTCATTTGATGACGCCAGTTCCTCCCTCCTCTCTCTGTACCGAGCAGTACAGTGTGAGAGGGGAGCGCGGATGGCAGCAGCACTGTGGGATGGATCTGTGACTATTGCAGCCACAGATCCATCCATCCCTGCTCAGCCATCCCTGCATTAACCCCTTCCTTCCCTGTGCAATACTCTGCAATACCCCCTGAGCCATACTCTGCAATACCCCCTGCGCCATACTCTGCAATACCCCCTGCGCCATACTCTGCAATACCCCCTGCGCCATACTCTGCAATACCCCCTGCGCCATACTCTGCGAAGTTTGGCACCATTCCACAAGCGTGTGCAATATTGAAGGGTGACATGTTGGGTATCTATTTACTCGGCGTAACTTCATCTTTGAAGAAGGGAGAGTATAGTCTCAATTACTTAAATGGAAAAATATAATTCTAATGTACCAGCATCCCGGGATGATTGAAAGAAGAGGGACCATATAGTTGGAGACAACAAAGCTGCTTGACACAAAGGGCCAGATTCACTTAATATTGCGATGCGTAATCGAAATACTCTACGCTGCCGTATTTTACCAGGCTCTACACCGAATCCTGGTAGATTTTTGCCCGTACGCTACGGCGGCGTAGTCTATTTCTCGAAATACGCGATTAGGGAGCGTGAAGCATTTAAATTAAGCGCGTCCCCGCGGCGATCGAACTGCGCATGCTCCGTTCAGAAATTTCCCGCCGTGCATTGCGCGAAATCACGTCATTACGTCATTCGTTGTTTGAGTAGTGTCGTTTACGAACATTCCTATTCCCGGACGACTTACTTAAAAAATAATAAAAAACGTCGGAAAACGTAGAAATTCGACGCGGGAACGACGGCCATACTTAACATGGGCTGTCTAATATTAGAGCAGCAAAAAGCTGGTATAGTGTTACGCAAATAAAAGATGACTAAAGGTGCCGTAAGAGATTGCGATTGAAGATCGTAATTTCGGGGATCGCTGGCAAAGGCTCATTTGCATACCCCGACGCGGAAAACGACGGGAAGTCCACCCAGTGGCCGCAATTTTATTGCAGCGTAGATCCGAAGGCGTATGAACACGTAATCCAGTCGAATTGAAGCCCGCAGCCGTCTATTCATGGTTTGAGGTTTCCGACTAGCTAGAAAACGCGCGTAATTTTAAATTACTCCAGTCTAACACCAGTTAGACAGGCGTAATGGCTCTCTGAATCTGGGCCAATGTGTCTAACATATATCGATCAATTTTTTTTTTGGTTGGGATTTTCAAGGTACTGATAGAGAGGCATATATCAGATAAAAAAATAGATTTATTACATAAAAAACAATACAAAAATATGACAATGGGACAGGCCCCACAATTCGGACACAGTATCAGGTATTTGTTAAAACAGAACAAAACCGTATGGGTCAGATGCGTGGTGCCGATCTGCGACCTCGACCGGTTTCGCGGTTAATTACCGCTTCTTCAGGATCTACATAAATATACATTGGCCCAGATTCAGGTACATCTGCGCATTATTGGACCGGCGTAGCGCACCGCCTTTACGTTAGACTTGCGCAATTTTGCCGTGTAATCACCCTATTCTCGTAGCTTTTGCGCATGAAATTGCGAATGCGTAACGTTTTTCCCGAGGCGTAAGGAGGAGTAATACAAATTGGGAAGGACGTGGGCGTGTTACATTGAAATGAGCCGTGACCCCATGCAAATGAAGGGCCGGCCGGCTCGCGCATGCGCGCTTGAAGCATACCATGTCAGCTCCGCTGTGCGCATGCTCACAACTCGGGAGCGGCGCAATCAGTGAAATTGGAAATGGACTAGGGCAACGTTGTGAACTACGCAAACAGCATAAATAGACGCACACAAACGCACTTGCTTTGCAAAAGTACATCCCTTTGTCCCTTCCCATTTAACCAAGTGCTTTTGTCCTGTTGTTCGTTGCGGTGTGTTTTGTAGTTGTCAGATTAGTGTTCTGTGTGATCAAGTGTTTGTTAGTAGATTTTTGAAAGTGGTTTTTGAAAAGTGTTTGAGAGACTGTTTGTTTGATTGATATATTTGTGTTTGTTTCTTTTCCTGCTGTATTTTTTTTTTTTTGTGACTGTTTATTGCTGAGTATTTTTCTCTCTGTGTGTGTTTTTTGCTTGATTGGTTGTGCTTGTTTGTATGCGTAAATTTTGTTGACTGGGACTGATGACTGAGAGAAAGAGAAAGCTGAATTTAACAGTTGTGGAAAAACAAATTATTGCCCGGGCCATTAGCGAGTATGGGCGTTACCTCCACGGCCCAGAGAGTGCCAACACCACGGCCCCGGCCAGGAGGAGGGAGATTTTGGATAGGATCACTGAGCAGGTCAATTCAGCGGGGCAGGGGGAGACACGGACCCGGTCTGGGATTGACAAAAAAATCAATGACCTCCGGCGTCTGGTCAAACAGAAGATGGCCAGAATGCATGCCCATGCCAGGGGCACAGGAGGGGGCCCACCATGCCGTATTAGGCTGACAGCGGAGGAGCGTGCGGTGGCCCTGACCTTTCATCGGCATGAAGTTGAGGGCCTGCCCGGCTTTGATTCAAGTCCGGAGCCCGTGGTGCCAGGTAAGTTTTTTGTTTTTAATATCAGGTGTGTAGCATGTGTGGGGGAGGGGGTGAAAGGGAATATGTGGCAAGTGTGTGGATCCTCCAACCTGTGAATGTTTTGTGTCATCCACAGATGTGCAGGAGGGTGCAGGGCCATCTGGCCTGACCGCACCAACCCCAGGACAGCAGCCTAATGAGGCCCCCCCAACAAGGCCGGAGTCAACGGAGGAGGTTCAAGAGGAGCAGGAGAATCATGAGGAGGAGGAGAATCATGAGAAGGAGGAGTCCATGTCAGGCACTGGACGTTTGGGTTTTGAGGACTCTTCCCCTCTGCCTGGCAGCAGGGAGGCCTCCCTAAGGGGGAGCCCCCCCTCCTCCCCCAACATGGCTCCCCTCACAAGGGCCTCCCCTTCTCCCCGGCCACAAGCATCAGCTGGAGGCAGGATGTCATCCCAGACCACCAGGGGGGTGGCCGATCTCCTGCCCGCCACTCTGAGAAGGGACCAGTTCCTCCAGACCCGCCATCTGGGACAGGTCAGCCAGACATTGGTGCGGATGGAGGAGAGCCTGTCCTCCATCAAGGATACGCTGGGGAACCTGGACTCCCACTCCCGGGCTTTCACAACCTGCCTAAACGAACTGCAGACGACATCAGCAGGCGTTGGGCAGGATGTGAGGACCCTTACCCTGGCTATCCAGGCCAACACGGAAACACTTGGTGCTGCCCTGGACAGAATAGCCGTGGCCTTGGAGGGCAGGCCGCCAGGTGGGCAGAGATCAGGGGCTGCTCCTCCTTCCCCGGTTTTACCCCTTCCCCATGAGTCTCCCCTGAGAAGCCGGGGCCGTGGCCGGGGGCGCCCCAGGCGTGGCTCACGCAAAGGGCATTAATTTGTTTTTCCCCTTTTTTTTTTTTGCTGGAAATTTTTTGCTTTTGCAGGTCATTTTTTTTGGGGGGTTGTGAATGCTGTGTGAATGTGGGGGTGACATTCCTGACGGAAAAGGGATGTCACCCTCAATTTTGGTGGAGAAGGGTTCCCCAGGACCAGGGAGAAGTGATCCCCAGGTCCGTATGAATGGTGTATGAATGTACAGTGACATAATTGGAGCCTTGGCGTGGCGTTGCTGCTCACAAGTCCTGCATGGTGGACTGGTGCCAATCCAATTAGATGAGGATGTGATGTGTCTGTGCTAGGGACCACAGTGGTGTGCATGCATGCATTCTCATTGTGCCATGATTAATGTGTGTGTTTAACGTGCAAAGATGCCCAATGTGAGTTGTCTCCTGGCTGCTCTTCCCTCAGAAGACGGGGTAGCCTCGGTTAGGGGGGGATTGTCTGGTTCAGGGGTCAGGTCATCACGTAGGGCAATCTGCAGGCCCTTTCTTACTGCGAAGTTGTGCAGCATGCAACATGCACCGATGATCTGGCACACAAAGTTTGGGGAATACAAGAGGGTACCCCCAGACTTATCCAGGCATCGGAAACGTGACTTTAGGAGGCCAAAGGTGCGCTCCACCACTGCTCGTGTTTGGGCATGTGCTTGATTGTATCTTTCCTCTCCTGGGGTTTGGGGGTTCCGGATAGGAGTCATGAGATGGGGTCACCTGTAAGGGAAAAGACAGGAGGATGTTAGTCATGCATGTGCCCCTTGTGATGTGCATCATGGGAGGGGATAGTCATGCCTGCCACCCATGTCACTCACCAACCAGCCAGGTGTCCCCATACACGTTCTGATCGAATTCCAATCGGATGTGGCATTGATTGTATATGTAGCTGTCATGGCTGGACCCTGGGTGTTTGGCATGGACGTGCCATATGAGGCCTTGGGCATCGACTATCACCTGTACATTGATGGAATGCCAATGCTTCCGATTGCGGTACATGTGCTCTGTCTCCTGGGCGGGCTGGAGTGCCACATGTGTGCAATCAATGGCCCCCACAGTGCGTGGGAATCTGGCAATTCTGTAGAAATCTGTCATTGCCTTCAGCCGCAGGTCCTCAGTGGTGGGTTTGATGATTTGGTTGGCCATGCGTCTGAGAATTGCAGGGACAACCTGGTGCACACATCTGCTCATGGAGGATTGTGACATCCCAGCCACCAATCCACTTGTACGCTAAAAAGAGCCACTGGCAAGGAAATGGAGTGTTGCCAGTACCTTGACCAGTGGCTGCACTGCATGTGAGCGGTGTGTTGGGCTGGTGATGTCCTCCTGCAGGGTTGTGGTTAATTCCAGGATGACATGAGGGGTGAATCTGAAGATGCGATACACCTCACAATCACTCATGCCAAACAGGTCTATGCGGGTGCGGTATATCCTCTCCCGTGCCATCCTCCGTGCCATCCTCCGTGCCCTCATCCAACTTTGTTCATCTAAAGTCAGTAGTATAGCTATGCGCGACGATGCCCCTGGCATGTTGGCATACAGATTGTTGTGCAACACGTGTGACTGCTGAGCTCCTCACTAACAGTGTTGCTTTATCTAACAAGTAGACTTTTTTTCTCTTTTTAGACCAGTTTTTATATGCTCTAATTTTAGACAGGTCATTTTGCTGTTGCGCACACTGCGTAGCCTGCGCTGCCCCAACGTTTTTTTGTGGATCCCTGTAAGTCCCTCATTAGCATATTTGACTAGCAAATCAATGGTGTGTCTAGCGCACTTTTGCGCGGACGGATGCGCCAGTCTAACGAAATTACGGGGGAAAAACAAAAGTAGATTTTTGGCGTATCTCGTTCTGGGGATGCCGCGCATCGAAATGCATGCGCACATTTCGACTTACGCACGCGCATCTCCTGTTGCGCAGGCGTAATCGCTCTGTGAATCTGGGCCATTGTTTATAAAAAAGAACAAGCATGGTTTAGATAATTGTAAAAACATTTTAGAAAATGCAGCGAAACTGATGCTAAGCTAGATGCGAAGACACACTCACCTATGGCGGCAGATGGCCTGGAATGAACCACTAACGGTCGCGCCCCCCCGCAAAAAAAGAACACAATTGGCTCACGCCGGGGAAGCTGACAATAGCTCTAAGGAGTACAAATTTGCAAAGAACAATTTAGGTTTACCGATACTAGAAATAGTGGGGGACACCGAAGAAAGGGTGGGGGGGGGGAAGAAAAAGGGGGGAAAATGGAAGGAGGGGACTAGGTGAGAAGGAGTGAAGGGAAAAGGGGAATAATGAAGGACAGGAAGAAAGGGAGGGGGGTTGTGGAATAGGAAAGCAGAGGGAGGGGGGAAAAATAAAAGGGAAAAGGAAAAAAGATATGGGAAGGAAAGGACAGGAGAAGAAGGAGAGGTAAGGACAGGTAAGAAATGCAAAAACATTGGGCTAACTTTACTGTTTTTTTTTTAAAGCACAAAACTGTTTTATTTCCAAAAACACGCGTTCAAAAAATTGCTGCGAAAATACTGTGCAAGAAAAAAAGTTGCAACAACCGCCATTGTATTCTCTAGGGTCTTTGAAAAAAAAAAGGATATATAAGAAGGCCAGTATGGTGGCCTGAGTTTATGGGAGGAGCCCGGAGGGTATTTAAGCAGCCCACTCACACATGCTCTTTGTCGGTTCAGTGTGCAGTACTACACGTCACTGGGCCGACTCTTCCCAGCTCACCTCATGTCCGTGAGTCTGCGCATTCAATTGCATTCGACACCCTCCCGCCCTTCCCTTTTTCAGGGCACTTCTCAGCATATCCTTCTTCAATTAACTACCCATTACTTACTTTGGGTATGCCCCCTTTTCTTGGCATACTGACCAGACCACCAAGGCACACTTCAGGTCTATTTATGTTGTAAGTCTTGTCGCGTGTTTATGTGATCCACATCACTCTCAGTCAGAGGGCCACGACCATAAATAATGTTTTGGGGTTCTATGTAATTTTTTTTTAAAATTAATGATGATTTTTCCATGTAGGAGAGGAATGTCAGAATTGGTCTGGGTGTTCCAGAACGTCTGATGGTGCTCCCTGCATGTTGGGCCTCTGTATGTGGCCACGCTGTGTAAAAGTCTCACACATGGGGTATCGCCATACTCGGGGGGAATAGCAGAATGTGTTTTGGGGTGTAATTTGTGGTATGCATATGCTGTGTGTGAGAAATAACCCGCTAATATGAACATTTTGTGGAAAAAAAAAAATTGTGATTTTGAAAAAGAATTGTGGGAAAAAATGACAACTTCAAAAAACTCACAATGCCTCTTTCTAAATACCATTTAAAGGGATGGAGGCCTATGGCAAGATCGCTATATGCCTCATTCAAAGTCCCACCCCCCTCTTTTTAAACATTATCCCGGGATGGAGATGCGATTTAGGAGTGGAATGGAGTGCCTGCACAGATTTACCACTGATCAGTTCTTTAATGCATTGTCATTTTTTTACTGGCGGACCCAGTTGGAGTCGGTCTGCCTTTAGTCTGGTGGTATTTTGTTTTTTTGGGCAGTCCTTGTTCCACTCCTACTTTTTCTTTTTTTTCCAGTGCTCTCATTTGCCATACCAACTCTAGGTAGGGGCGGGTTTTAGGCCATCACCTGTCCTCTGCCTGGTGATTAGCACACTTGGGCTCCCTGTCAGGAGACCTTAAATTTATAGATAGGACTGCAGCCATGCAGAGTGCCGTGGAGTTGGCGCTGCAGCTTCCCAGGTATTTGCAAATGCTTGCAACTAAACCTCTGTTTTTACTTACATCAGTTAGACAGATTAATTTGGTTTAGTGCTTTTTGGTTGACAACTCTGAGCCTGGTCACACGGTTACATACAATTTATTTTCCACGTTTAGATTTAATTGCATATTGCTAAAATCGCATCTCATTCAAAGTCCCACTTTTACCATTTTTATCCATTTACAGGGATGGAGGCCTATGGCAAGATCGCTATATGCCTCATTCAAAGTCCCACCCCCCCCCCTCTTTTTAAACTTTCTAAATACCTTGGAATGTCTTCTTTCCAAAAAGGGGTCATTTGGGGGGTATTTGTACTTTTCTGGCATGTTAGGGTCTCAAGAAATGAGAGAGGCTGTCAGTACATCAGATGTGATCAAATTAATACATTTTTAGTAATTGGTACCATAGCTTGTAGACCCTATAACTTTCACCCTGACTAAATAATATCCCATTTTTTTTTTGTTTTGTTACCAAAGATATGTAGCAGTATACATTTTAGGCAAAATTTATGAAGAAAAATTACTTTTTTGCAAAATTTTATAATAGAAATGAAGAAAAATTCATTTTTTTAAAAAAAATTTGTTCTTTTTTCATTTACAGGGAGTGCAGAATTATTAGGCAAGTTGTATTTTTGAGGATTCATTTTATTATTGAACAACAACCATGTTCTCAATGAACCCAAAAAACTCATTAATATCAAAGCTGAATATTTTTGGAAGTAGTTTTTAGTTTGTTTTTAGTTTTAGCTATTTTAGGGGGATATCTGTGTGTGCAGGTGACTATTACTGTGCATAATTATTAGGCAACTTAACAAAAAACAAATATATACCCATTTCAATTATTTATTTTTACCAGTGAAACCAATATAACATCTCAACATTCACAAATATACATTTCTGACATTCAAAAACAAAACAAAAACAAATCAGTGACCAATATAGCCACCTTTCTTTGCAAGGACACTCATGCAGCCTGCCATCCATGGATTCTGTCAGTGTTTTGATCTGTTCACCATCAACATTGCGTGCAGCAGCAACCACAGCCTCCCAGACACTGTTCAGAGAGGTGTACTGTTTTCCCTCCTTGTAAATCTCACATTTGATGATGGACCACAGGTTCTCAATGGGGTTCAGATCAGGTGAACAAGGAGGCCATGTCATTAGATTTTCTTCTTTTATACCCTTTCTTGCCAGCCACGCTGTAGAGTACTTGGACGCGTGTGATGGAGCATTGTCCTGCATGAAAATCATGTTTTTCTTGAAGGATGCAGACTTCTTCCTGTACCACTGCTTGAAGAAGGTGTCTTCCAGAAACTGGCAGTAGCACTGGGAGTTGAGCTTGACTCCATCCTCAACCCGAAAAGGCCCCACAAGCTCATCTTTGATGATACCAGCCCAAACCAGTACTCCACCTCCACCTTGCTGGCGTCTGAGTCGGACTGGAGCTCTCTGCCCTTTACCAATCCAGCCACGGGCCCATCCATCTGGCCCATCAAGACTCACTCTCATTTCATCAGTCCATAAAACCTTAGAAAAATCAGTCTTGAGATATTTCTTGGCCCAGTCTTGACGTTTCAGCTTGTGTCTTGTTCAGTGGTGGTCGTCTTTCAGCCTTTCTTACCTTGGCCATGTCTCTGAGTATTGCACACCTTGTGCTTTTGGGCACTCCAGTGATGTTGCAGCTCTGAAATATGGCCAAACTGGTGGCAAGTGGCATCTTGGCAGCTGCATGCTTGACTTTTCTCAGTTCATGGGCAGTTATTTTGCGCCTTGGTTTTTCCACACGCTTCTTGCGACCCTGTTGACTATTTTGAATGAAACGCTTGATTGTTCGATGATCACGCTTCAGAAGCTTTGCAATTTTAAGAGTGCTGCATCCCTCTGCAAGATATCTCACTATTTTTGACTTTTCTGTGCCTGTCAAGTCCTTCTTTTGACCCATTTTGCCAAAGGAAAGGAAGTTGCCTAATAATTATGCACACCTGATATAGGGTGTTGATGTCATTAGACCACACCCCTTCTCATTACAGAGATGCACATCACCTAATATGCTTAATTGGTAGTAGGCTTTCGAGCCTATACAGCTTGGAGTAAGACGACATGCATAAAGAGCATGATGTGGTCAAAATACTCATTTGCCTAATAATTCTGCACTCCCTGTATAGCGAAAAAAAAAAAAAAAACGCAGAGGTGATCAAATACCACCAAAAGAAAGCTCTATTTGTGGGAAAAAAAGGACAAAAATGTCATTTGGTTACAGTGTTGTATGACTGAGTTATTGTCATTCAAACTGTGAGAGCACCGAAAGCTGAAAATTGGTCTGGTTATTAAGGGGGTTTAAGTGCCCAGTGGTCAAGTGGTTAATCTGGTGTGCCGTCTGGTACACAAATTCCAGACACCCGTCCTGCTGGGGGATCGTATTCAAGCTGGAGGTAACGACAGCGCACTGCTCTGCCCCATCAATTCTGATGTTTGAATGTTTGATTGTTTCAAATAGTTGAAATTGCCAGTCCATTGCCTTGTTTATGGTCAGCAAAAGAGTATGCAGCTCACCTATAAACTAATAAAGCTACAACTACTGTACTTGAAAAGTCACATGATCAGAAAATGTCTGATCAAGATTATAGCTATTTGTAATGAAGTAACATAGCAAAACCATAAGGGAGACAAAGGAAATTTCTAATATTTAGCAGTCATATACAGGTTCCTAAACCATACATTTATTAATTTTATCTAAATGTATCGTCGAAACTCTAAAACTACTTGTATAAATCACTGTAAAACCAAAGAGCTGTGCATCTCCTGTACTTCTGGGTCTCATAGCAGTCACATGGTTTGCTATGGCTATAGTTTTATCCTATGTACAGAACTCCCTCTTAAAAGAAAGAACCGTTAAAGTTTTTTTTTGCCAAACTTTTTGCTGCAAATTCTTGTTATTACAGCTAAATTACAGAAAATATTGTGTGGCAATTATATATTAATGTTTTGACAAAGTGGGGTTACAGTTGGATTACTGTGCCGAAAACTAATTATTAATCCTTAAAATTTTTATGAGACTGAAAATAATGAGTGAAAAAGCACAAGACATGCACGCCCTGCATGTAGCCAGTATAATTATTGGTTCTCTACATCAAAACGTGTTTGTTGCCAGTTGAGAGAGAAAGAGGAATCATTGGAGATTTTTACTTCAACGGAGGTGCAGAATGAAGGAGGTTTGCATCCTTCATTAGTTTCTCTCTGATTCGGAATTAAAAGAATAATAGTTTGCTTCTTCCATCAGTTGTGTGTAGGGAATGATTTTGTCATTGATATGCACAGGACATAAAGACACTACACTCCAATGGAACGCAAAAGAGGCCTGACGTTGATTTCAAAACAATAAATATTACGTTCAACTTACTTGTTTTGCTTATGCAATAGCAGCAGACTAAGCAGAACAAAGCTCATAACAATTTTCCGATTGCCAGATTAGGTCTACATTTTTATAAGACACGCTTTTGCCAGGGCCTTTCAGGATTTTTGAATTTCTACACAAGGGAGGCTCTCACAGGTAAATATAACCTAATGGAAAGGTTATTGATGAATGGTCTGGTGACAGGGTCTTGTTAAATATTTAAAAGCAAATGGATGTCAGTACTGGTATCTGTAGTGGCCCAATGCCATACATTGCAGAGTTAAGCTAGGGCTAATGACTGGATTAAGAGTTATATCATAGTTTAACTTAGACTTTGGGATAAAGCTTAAAGTGAACGGTTCCTTTCTCTTTGTGAAGCAAAGTAAAAAGTTCAATTACCTCTCCCTAGCAGCAAATACTATCCATTTATTTTCTTCCCCACCACTCTGTTTAACCTCTGGAACTGGTTTGTGGAGCTTACATAGGTCTTTGGATTCATATAGGGCTTAGGATTCCTTCCCAAGCTCCGAATGACAACCCTGGGTCAATCACAAGGCATCAGCACCAAAATATTGTAGAGGTAGAGTCACAGGCCTACCCACACAAGGAAGTGTCAGGGATTTTATTTTGCTTCCATTGATCAAATGTGGCAGTGGGGGAGTTGGGTAAAGTGACAACATGCTACTGAAAGGGTAGGAAAGTGAACCTTGAGCCTTGTTCACACAATGAGAATATCATATGTATGATCGTCCGTTTTTTTTTTTTTGCATGCTAGCCTTGTATCGAAAACCAATAGGTTCATAAAGTTACAAGAATTCTCCTACGACAGAAAACAACTTTGGAAGTGATGTAATTTGTTGTATTGTAATGTATTATTTTGTTTCTGCGCATGCGTGGTCTTGGTCTTCTGATTTTTTTGGATTAATACTATACTGATTACACAAAAATCGCACATTCTGGTATTGTACGAGATAAATTCTGGTAACTTGCATTAACTATCAGGATCGGCTTTTGAAAGCTGTGTACTAACAATCAGATTATCCTACTAGAGCTTCCAAAGTAGTATTTGTTAGACATGTGCACACTGAAATATTTTGTTTCGGAATTTTGTTTTGGTTAAAAATAGCATTTGTCCGAAAATCCAAATTAATTAAGGTTGAATCTGTCATTAAAGGCTTATGGTGTCTGTCGAATGTTCTAAGAAGATTCGACGGAATCTAAAAAAAAAAAAAAGAAGATTCGACAGAATCTTTAAAAAAAAAAAAAAAAATCTTTAAATCTTTAAAAAAAAAAAAAAATTGACGGAGCAGCGAAACTGTACATACATTTCCGGTCGAATGTTCTGCCTACAAGCTATTGTAGAATTCTAATGTTGTATGACTAATAATAATTATATAATTATTATTACTTGCCAACCAACATTAGAATTCTTCTATAGCATATGGGCAGAGCATTTCACCATAAATGTCCGCTCACTGCGATTGTATGTTTTTAGCTACTTCGTTGAATCTTCATGTCTCCATAATGTCAAATCTTTTTTTTCTATGTTGAATCTTTTCTCTCTATGCGACTCTTCTTCATGTCTCTATAATGTTGAATCGTTTCTTTCTATGTCGAATCGTTTCTCTCTATGTGACTCTTCTTCATGTCTCTATAATGTCTAATTTTTTCTCTTTATGTAGAATAATATTGGACTAATAGAGTTAAGGTTAGGCACATTCGACCGCAACGAAAACAAAAATAAAGCATGTGTTTGTCGGATCTTTCGTTTTTCGTTTTCTGCGTTTTCATTATCGTTTGTTAAAACGATAACGAAAATATCTGAAATTCGGACGAAAATGCATTCGGACGAAAACAAATGCACATGTCTAGTATTTGTCATCCAGTTTTCTCATCGTGTGTACTACGCATTAACTTACCCCTTAGTGATGGGTAAATATAAATATGCTCAAAAACACCTTGCTCGTGTAGTGACAGTTTCTCTGCAATAGACATCCCCTGACACTTAGGCAAACAAGAGGTTGCAGGATCAACTCTAGAAAACCTGTCAGCTGCAGATTGCTTTTCAGAGGGCAGTAGACACTAGACATGTGCATTCGTTTTCGTAAGAATGCATTTTCGTCCGAAAATCTGTTTTTTCCTGTGATCGTTTTAACAAGCGATAACGAAAGCGCAAGAAACGAAAACCAAAAGAGCCGACATAAAAAATGCTTTATTTTAGTTTTCTTTGCGGTAAAAATTCGATATAGAGAGATTTGACATTATAGAAAAAAATTCGACATCATAGAGAAAAGATTAGACACTATAGAAATAATAGTTTAGACATTACAGAGAATAGATTTCGATTTATGAGAAAATAGATTCGACATTATAGAGAATAGATTCGACATTATTACTAGTCATACAACATTAGAATTCTTGTAGGCGGAATATTCGACTGGAAATGTACGGTTCGACGTAAAGTTTCGAAGTTCCTTTTGACCATTCGACAGAAACCAAGTATTATTGGATTTTCGGACAAAAGCTATTCCCCTACAAAAAACTAAATAAATCAAAACGATTTTCGGGAGTAACTAAATAAATTTATTTTTCAGACGAAAACGAAAAAACAAAACAAAATATTACAGTCAGCACATGTCTAGTAGACACTACTGCCTGTGTGAAAGATCCCATAGGGATCGGTGATACAGGGAGGCAGGGGTGCTTACAGTGAAATTCACATTTGTTTTTGCCACAAAATCTACAATACTGTCATAAAAACTAGTGTGCTGTTTTTCAGATGTAGCACACGGGGTGATATCTTTTGAAAACCTTTCATGGCGGATTTTTGTCCTTTAATTAGTAATCACCTTGTTTTTTCCTCTGTAATAAAAGGTCGTTTTTTTTTTTTAAGTGAAAGAAACAGCAGGACATATACACTAATAAGCCTATGATCTCTGCATTATCGCAGTGTTGAGGACAGCAGGGAGTGCTGTGATCCTGCCAAATTAGTTATTTAAGAGAATATTCTTACATCTCAGAGCATTAAAACATTTCTAATTAATATAAAACTGGGCATTTGACCCTAAATGAGAAATACAGAATAGCATTTTCTGACTGAATGGATAGGGCATTATCAAATAAAAACTTTTCTTACCAGTGATTTCGTAACTGCTATCCTTTCAGATACAATGATCCTCTCCAAAAAAATGAATTGTTTGTCAAGGTTACAGTGTTCTCATTGGACTTCCTCACTGACACTATACAGAAAACCAGATTACTATGGAAACCATACCTAAAAATTCACAGAAAGCTTTTTTTTTTGTGGTAAACAGTAGCACTGTGGTGGAGTGCCCATTTACTCACCAGACTCAGATGCAGATGCAGGCCCCCTTAACTAATTTTTCCCACAAATCCCTGTTTGGTCCCTACCTGCTTATCTGCTACTAGACCCCAGCTTACTTACTTCCTGGTGGAGCAATTCTCCACGACCTGGTACACACAGCAAAATCCATCTCCACCATCAGGAGCTCTGGTAATCATTGGTTAGTACTTAGATTTACCTCAGATGGACCTGGGTAACTGCGTTTGTACCTATGCTGCTGATTGGTGGTAGTTCCTCTACTGCTATAGCAATTGGTCTTTGAGCCTGACACCTGATCGTGACACAGTGGACCATGGTGCTCGGGACCTGGCCACTGTGAGTGGTCAGGGTTTCATTTGATCGCTATAACCAATCATAGTGATTACATAATTACATGTAAGTAAAACTGTCATGAATGGCATTCATTCATGACAATTTTCTTACTACTTACTAGCTATAGCCAATCACAGTATCACAATAGTAAGCAAGTTGTCATTAATACAAGCCACGCATGCCAGTTAACCTCCCTGGCGGTATGATTCTTTCTGGATTTAGGTGCTGAAAGCGGTACCATTATTTGCAAGGAAATTTGGCGTTTTATACTGTAGGCTTGTAATTCTTAGGAATAACTCACTTAAATCTGACCAAACAAGAGTCTAGTAGGCATCCTGGGTATGAAGTTTTTTAAAAAACAAAATTATAAATTATAATATAATAAATAATTATAAATAATTATAACAAATAATAATATAATTATAATAAGAATTAATTAATAATGTAATCAACTCAAAATCACTGAAATTTGCTCAGTTGCAGAATTGTCCCTGTCATTACTTTTATTTTTTTATGACGAATTTCCCCACAAATCGATATCACTCAATTCTGCAAGTGATTATAATTTATTATCGCTGTTTTCTAGCTGATCTAAAACCATTATTGACATAAAGGGACACTTTTGGTTGCTATGGACAATCTACAGTTTGCAGGCAGAAAGAACAGTTTTTATGTAAAAGAACATGTAGGGCACTAGGCAGACCACTAGGGACAAGGGGGGTGTGTATTTTTTACATACAGTACTGTAATCTATAAGATTACAGTATACTGTATGTAAAGTGTTTGTTTATGTTTTTGAATTTGGCGCTGTTCTCCGCTCCCGTGTGTCGTAACGTCGCTGGGAACGGAGATCAACGGCACACAGAGGCACTGTGTGAATCGAGCGAGCCCCCGCTCACTCACACAGCGTGGATGCATCGCTGGATCCAGGGACAAGGTAAGAAAACCCTGTCTGTGGACTCAGGGTTACCGATCGCAGCACAAAAATGTAACCCCGAGTCAGACTCGGGAATACCGCCAGGGAGGTTAAATCTATTTCTTATAACAGTGAGCATCACTATTATAAGCAATAACAGTGTAAAATGCTAAAAAAAAAAAAAAATTTAAATGTAATAAAAAATACTCTTAGGCCGCGTACACACGATCGAACATATCTGCTGAAACTGGTCCGCAGACCAGTTTCAGCGGACAGATTAGACCGTGTGTATGGCCTAGTGGACAGGTTTCCAGGGGACAAAAGTTTTAACGCATGCTTTAAAACTTGTCCGCTGGAAACCTGTCCGTCGGACATGTCCGCTGGTTAGTACGACTAACCAGCGGACCGAAGTCCCCCGCATGCGTCGAATGAATTTGACGCATGCGTGGAAGCATTTTATTTTCTGGTTTGGTTATGTCACCGCCACGTCACCGCATTCTCTGTCCGAGGGGATTTTCGTCCGATGCTGTACACACACCACCGGACCAAAATCCTGCAGGAGACATGTCCGATGAAGACGGTCGCGGGCCTTTTTCATCGGACATGTCTCCTCGTGTGTACGGGGCCTTACCAGTCAGTATCCCTGATCACTGCCACACACGTCATATGATGACACTGGACTGCTCTGGTGACAGTATGTGAATAAAATTGTGTTTAATTTCTTTATATTCCAAAAAAAGTGACAAAAAAATTACAACTTCAAAATACTAGCCAGGTCTTATACTAAATACCTTGGACATTTGGGGGGTATTTGTACTGCCCTGCCATTTTAGGGCCTCAAGAAATTAGATAAACCATCGGTACATCAGGATTGATCAATTTTCTAATATTTATATACCATAGCTTGTAGACTCTATGGCCCAGATTCAGGTACATCTGCGCATTATTGGACCGGCATAGCGCACCGCCTTTACGTTAGACTTGCGCAATTTTGCCGCGTAATCACCCTATTCTCGTAGCTTTTGCGCAGGAAATTGCGCATACGTAACGTTTTTTCAGAGGCGTAAGGAGGAGTAATACAAATTGGGAAGGACGTGGGCGTGTTACATTGAAATGAGCCGTGACCCCATGCAAATGAAGGGCCGGCCGGCTCGCGCATGCGCGCTTGAAGGAGACCATGTTAGCTCCGCTGTGCGCATGCTCACAACTCGGGAGCGGCGCAATCAGTGAAATTGGAAATGGACTAGGGCAACGTTGTGAACTACGCAGACAGCATAAATAGACACACACAAACGCACTTCCTTTGCAAAAGTACATCCCTTTGTCCCTTCCCATTTAACAAAGTGCTTTTGTCCTGTTGTTCGTTGCGGTGTGTTTTGTAGTTGTCAGATTAGTGTTCTGTGTAATCAAGTGTTTGTTAGTAGATTTTTGAAAGTGGTTTTTGATAAGTGTTTGAGAGACTGTTTGTTTGATTGATATATTTGTGTTTGTTTCTTTTCCTGCTGTATTTTTGTTTTGTTTTTTGGTGACTGTTTCTTGCTCAGTAGTTTTCTCTGTGTGTGTGTGTTTTTTTTTGATTGGTTGTGCTTGTTTGTGTGCGTGAATTTTGTTGACTGGGACTGATTTTTTTTGGAAGGATGAGTGAGAGAAAACGCAAGCTGAATTTTACACTTGTGGAAAAACAGATTCTTACCCGGGCCATTAGCGAGTATGGGCGTTTCCTCCACGGCCCAGAGAGTGCCAACACCACCCCGGCCAGGAGGAGGGAGATTTTGGATAGGATCACTGACCAGGTGAATTCAGCGGGGCAGGGGGAGACACGGACCAGGTCTGGGATTGACAAAAAAATCAATGACCTCCGGCGTCTGGTCAAAAAGAAGCTGGCCAGAATGCATGCCCATGCCAGGGGCACAGGAGGGGGCCCACCATGCCGTATTAGCCTGACAGCGGAGGAGCGTGCGGTGGCCCTGACCTTTCATCGGCATGAAGTTGCGGGCCTGCCCGGCTTTGACTCAAGTCCGGAGCCCGTGGTGCCAGGTAAGTTTTTTTTTTTTTTTAATATCAGGTGTGTAGCATGTGTGGGGGAGGGGGTGAAAGGGAATATGTGGCAAGTGTGTGGATCCTCCAACCTGTGAATGTTTTGTGTCATCCACAGATGTGCAGGAGGGTGCAGGGCCATCTGGCCTGACCGCACCAACCCCAGGACAGCAGCCTAATGAGGCCCCCCCAACAAGGCCGGAGTCCGCGGAGGAGGTTCAACAGGAGCAGGAGAATCATGAGGAGGAGGAGAATCATGAGGAGGAGGAGAATCATGAGGAGGAGGAGTCCATGTCAGGCACTGGACGTTTGGGTTTTGAGGACTCTTCCCCTCTGCCTGGCAGCAGGCAGGCATCCCTAAGGGGGAGCCCCCCCCTCCTCCCCCAACATGGCTCCCCTCACAAGGGCCTCCCCTTCTCCCCGGCCACAAGCATCAGCTGGAGGCAGGATGTCATCCCAGACCACCAGGGGGTTGGCCGATCTCCTGCCCGCCACCCTGAGAAGGGGCCAGTTCCTCCAGACCCGCCATCTGGGACAGGTCAGCCAGACATTGGTGCGGATGGAGGAGAGCCTGTCCGCCATCAAGGATACGCTGGGGAACCTTGACTCCCACTCCCGGGCTTTCACAACCTGCCTAAACGAACTGCAGACGACATCAGCAGGCGTTGGGCAGGATGTGAGGGCCCTTACCCTGGCTATCCAGGCCAACACGGCAACACTTGGTGCTGCCCTGGACAGAATAGCCGTGGCCTTGGAGGACAGGCCGCCAGGTGGGCAGAGATCAGGGGCTGCTCCTCCTTCCCCGGTTTTACCCCTCCCCCATGAGTCTCCCCTGAGAAGCCGGGGCCGTGGCCGGGGGCGCCCCAGGCGTGGCTCACGCAGAGGGCACTAATTTGTTTTTCCCCATTTTTTTTTTAAATAGCTTTTTTTTTTTTTTTCTTTTTTTTTTTTTTGCTGGAAATTTTTTGCTTTGGCAGGTCATTTTTTTTGGTTATTTTTTTTTTTGTGTTGTGAATGCTGTGTAAATGTGGGGGTGACATTCCTGCCGGAAAAGGGGTGTCACCCTTTATTTTGGTGGAGAAGGGTTCCCCAGGACCAGGGAGAAGTGATCCCCAGGTCCGTGTGAATGGTGTATGAATGTACAGTGACATAATTGGAGCCTTGGCGTGGCGTTGCTGCTCACAAGTCCAGCATGGTGGACTGGTGCCAATCCAATTTGATGAGGATGTGATGTATATGTGCTAGGGACCACAGTGGTGTGCATGCATGCATTCTCATTGTGCCATGATTAATGTGTGTGTTTAACGTGCAAAGATGCATAATGTGAGCTGGCATGAGATGGGGTCATGAGATGGGGTACCAGTGCATATGCAGAGTCACCTTGAAGGGAAAAGACAGGAGGATGTTAGTCATGCATGTGCCACTTGTGAGGTGTGCATCACGGGAGGGGATAGTCATGCCTGACTCCCATGTCACTCACCAACCAGCCAGCTGTCCCCATACATGTTCTGTTCGAAATCTGTGGGGATGGGGCTCTGATTGGATATGTAGCTGTCATGGGTGTCATGGGTGGTGCCATGTGTTGGGCTGCTGATGTCCTCCTGCAAGGTTGTGGTCATTCCAGGATGACATGAGGGGTGAATCTGAAGATGCGAGACACCTCAGAATTACTCATGCCAAAGATGTCTATGCGTGTGTGATATATCAAGTGAAGAGTGAGGGGCTTGTATCAGATAATAATATTGTATTAGATTAGATTAAATTGTAAATTTTATATAAGCAAATAAAAAATAAAAATAAAACATCTCCCGTGCCCTCCTTAGTGCCCTCCTCAGTGCCCTCCTCAGTGCCCTCATCCTTCTTTGTTCATCTAAAGTCAGTAGTATAGCTATGCGCGACGATGCCCCTGGCATGTTGGCATACAGATTGTTGTGCAACACGTGTGACTGCTGAGCTCCTCACTAACAGTGTTGCTTTATCTGACAAGTAGACTTTTTTTCTCTTTTTAGACCAGCTTTTATATGCTCTAATTTTAGACAGGACATTTTGCTGTTGTGCACACTGCGTCGCCTGCGCTGCCCCAACGTTGTTTTGTGGATCCCCGTAAGTCCCTCATTAGCATATTTGACTAGCAAATCAATGGTGTGTCTAGCGCACCTTTGCGCGGAAGGATGCACCAGTCTAACGAAATTACACGGGACAAAAAATTTGCGTATCTCGTTCTGGGGATGCCGCGCAATGAAACGCACGCGCACATTTAGACTTACGCACGCGCATCTCCTGTTGCGCAGGCGTAATCGCTCTGTGAATCTGGGCCTAGATTGGCCAAATATTGGGATCAAAATTGAGCTGGTCCCTGCTGAGCCAGGCAAATTTTGACCCATGTATGGTCAGCTTTATTCAGCATGGTGCTGAGAGGGAATGAGAGAAGGAGAGAAGATTACAACATAGTTCATATATAAACAAGCACAATAGGACCTTCCTTATAAAGATCTTTATAAGAGTTCTTTTTTTTTTTTAGGGAGTTTTTTGCTTGTACATTTATCTTTAGGAGTTTATATGTTTTCATATATGCAAAATAGATTAAAGAGGAATTTCAGGTATGGCTATTTTTACATGGTTACTTTTGATCAGCATGGATCAATGTAATCATACATTTACCATACCTGTGGATTCCTCTAGAGACTGGAAGTCACTGCAGTAGTCACCACTACTGCAATGATCTCCACTAGCTTCTGTGTCCAGTTTTGAGTGGCTGATGCCCAGATGCATTGGTAACACAGGAGATTACCTTCTTGGCACAGTTGCCATTCAAAGATTGTCTAGCATTTTCTCAATGCAAGCATTCTCTGATAGGTCAATCTAAGGAAGGACCCCACCTCTTGTAAACAGAACTGAAGTTAGATTAGATAAATAGATAGATAGATAGATAGATAGATAGATAGATAGATAGATAGATAGATAGATAGATAGATAGATAGATAGATAGATACACACACACACATACATTATTATACACAACCCCAATTCCAAAAAAGTTGGGTGTAAAATCTACATGAAAACAGAATGCAAGGCTTTGCAAACCTCATAAACCAAATTTTATTCAGAAAATAAATAATAAAACATGTCAAATGTTTACACTAAGTAAATGTACCATTTTAAGAAAGAAAATAAGATGATTTTGAAATTAATAGCAGTTAGGACAGGGCAACAGAAAGCTGGCAAACTAAATGGTACTAACAAGTGGAAAAACATTTTTCAATTAGTTAGGTAAATTGGTAACAGGTCAGTAACATGTTTGAGTATAAAAAGGGCATCTTAGAGAGTCCGAGTGTCTCAGGAATAAAGATGGACAGAGATTCACTAATCTGTAAAAAGCTGCAACTAAAAATTGCTGAACAATTTCAGAATAATCCTTGACGTAAAATTGCAAATATAAATATCATCATCTACAGTACATAATATTATCAGAAGATTCTAAAAATCTGGAGAAATTTCAGTGGGCAATGGACAAGGCCAAAATGCATTATTGGATGTCCCTGCTCTTCAGGCCCTTAGACAGCACTGCATTAAAAAAAGGCACAATTCTGGGATCGACATCACTACATGGGCTCAAGAAAACTTCCAAAAATCACTTTATGTGAATACAGTTCACCTCGCCATACAAACATGCAAGGTAAAACTCTGGTATCTTCTTTGGGCCGAAGCTCATTTAAAATGGTCTGTTGCAAAGTGGATAACTGTTCAGTGGTCAAACAAATCAAAATGTCATTATTTCCTGGTAGCCATGGGTGCTGTGTCTTCTGGACTAAAGAAGAGAGGGACCTTCTGGCTTGTTATCAGTGCTCAGTTCAAAATCATGCATCTCTGACGGTATAAGGGTGCATTAGTGCATATGTAACGAGAAGCTTGCACATCTGGAAAGGCACCATCAATGCTGAAAAATATGTCCAGCTTTTGGAACAGCATATGCTTCATTCCAGGTGACCTTACATATTTCAGTAGGACAATGCTAAACCACATACTGTGTTTTTTTTACAACAGCATAGTGTCTTAGTAGAAGGGTCCTGGTGCTTAACTGGCTTGCCTCCAGTCCAGACCTTTCACCATTGGTAAATATTTGGCACATTTTTAAACATAAAATAGGACAAAGAAGACCTAGGACTATTGAGCAGTTACAATGGGACAACATAACTTTCCCAAAACTCCAGCACCTGATCTCCTCAGTTTCCAGACGTTTCCAGAGTGTTGCTAAAAGAAGAGGGGATGCTACACTGTTGTAAATATGTCCCAACTTTTTAGAGATGTGTTGCTGCGCTAAACTTCAACATTTCCCTATTTTAACCACGTCAGCCCCCGGAAGGATTTACCCCCTTAATGACCAGGACATTTTTTGCGATACAGCACTGCATTTCTTTAACTGACAAGTGCACGGGCGTGCAACACTGTACCCAAATAAAATTGATGTGCTTTTTTTTCCACAAATAGAGCTTTCTTTTGGTGATATTTAATCACCTCTGCAGTTTTTATTTTTTGCGCTATAAACAAGACCGACAATTTTGAAAAGAAAATTATATTTTTTGCTTTCTGCTATAATGCATATCCCCCCAAAAATGTAAAAAAAAATGTTTTCATCAATTTAGGCCAATATGTATTCTGCTACATATTTTTGGTAAAAAATGCCAATAAGTATATATTGATTGGTTTGCACAAAAGTTATAGCAGCTACAAACTATGGGATAGATTTATGGTTTTGTTTACTGTTTTTACCGGTAATGGCAGTGATCAGCGATTTTTAACATCGGGGCGGACAAATCTGACCCTAAGTGACACTTTTGGGGACCAGTGACACCAGTACAGTGATCAGTGATAAAAAAAATGCACTGTTCTTTTTTTTTTTTAAAGATTTTTATTTGCCAGATGCACATACACAAGAAGTTGTAGACAAGGTACAGTTCCAATCAGGTAAAACAATACAGTAAGTCAATATAGATCTCTTTCCCCTTCCATATTCTAGGTACAGTATATTCTTTAGTACAAATAGCTGTTTTTTTTTTTTTTAAAGAAAAACCAAAATCGCAAGCACCACATGTGCTCGTAAAAAAGAAACATAGAAACCTAAACTTCACATAACAACGGAGGTAAAGTTCCCCCAGTCCTGTTTGTGCCGTGTGCTGTTATTTTATCACTCCCAAACTGTCACATTTCCCTCACCCATGTCATAACGATTACCCATCTGACAATTAATAGCAGAGAGAAAAAAAAGAAAAAAAAAAAAAAAAAAATTATATATTTCCTCTCAATTGTCAGTTTGTACCGTATCCTCAGAATCAATCCATCGTCCCCAAACTTTATGAAATTTCTTAAGGCAGCCCCTGGACTCATACGTCATTTTATACAATGTGACATTGGCATTGACAAGGCCTTTCCAGGCATCTAGTGTGAGATATTCTCTTTTAATCCAGTTGAGAACAATTAGCTTTCTGACATAATAAAACAGCAGTCTCAGTAGTGTTCGTGTAGTATTACTCATAACCTCATCCTCAATAACACCGAGGAGTCCCAACAGTGGGCTACAGATATTTGGCAGGTCAAATGTGTCAGCAATAAACTGGGTCACTTGCGACCATAGGGGCCGTATCCTATTACAATCCCAGACCATGTGTAGAAAGGTACCTTCTGCAATTAAACATTTGTGGCAGGTGGGGTTATCTTTCCTTCCCATTTTATACAGCCTTAACGGAGTATAGTACATTTGGTGCAAGTATCTAAGTTGTATTAATTTGTCTCTAGCGGAGATAACTGTGGGCGTATAAGACATCAGCACCTCCCCCCATTGCTCCTCCGTAAGCTCTGGGATAATATTGGTCCACCTCTCTCTAAGTTTCTTTTCCCTTGGGTTTATTCTATCCATGAGTGAGCTATAGTAGATAGAGATCAATTTAGTGTGTTCAGGAGCCATAAGGAGCCTTTCCAGTTTAGAGTTTTCAAGTAGTACCCGTCCTGTCCCAAATTGAGCAAGAGCAGCATGTTGCAGTCTGGTGTACTGAAATGCCCAGGAGTCGGGAACATCTAAGTCCCTACGTAGTTGTGCAAATGTTTTTAGTTCCCCATTATCGTATAGTTGGTGAAGATATGTGAGTCCGAATTTTGACCATCTATATCCATCCTCCAGATGAAAAAACTCCTTTAAACAGGGGTTGAACCACAACGGGGCATTGGGTGAAAGGTGCAGAGGGGTGTCGGCTATATGCTTTATACAACTCCCCAGAATGCGCTTAGCAGAGCCAAGCATCTCCCTGCCCCCCACTGTAGGCACCTCTCCTCTAAAGAAAGAGTTCAACAAAGCTTCATAGGACGTTGCCACAGCTGCTTCAACTGCAACAGCAGCATTATTCAACTGTGGAAACATGCGCCAATGTAAATGAACTAGCTGTGAGGCCAAATAATAGAGGTGCAGATCCGGCACCGCTAGACCTCCCCTCCCAACCGGCAGTTGTAGGAGTTCCAGGGAAACCCTGGCTGCTCCAGCTCCCCACAGGAAGGATGATAGCAGGGAGTTAATGTGGCAAAACGTTTTTTTAGGAATATAAATTGGGGCATTAGAGAGCACATATAGGAATTTTGGCAAAAAAATCATTTTAAATAGATTAGCTCTACCCAGCAACGTGAGTGGGAGGTCCTTCCATTTCTGGATCCTGTCACTAAAAGACCTAATGATAGGCCATAGATTCAATTCTGCAAACGAAGTTACCGGCAATCTCACAGTAATGCCCAAATATTTAAACTGGGGGACCACCGCCAGAGGGCACTGAACAGGGAGTATTAGATTAGGTTGAGGATCCAAGGGAAAAAGATTTGATTTGGACCAGTTAATTCTGAAACCAGAAAAATCCCCAAATTCCTGAATCAATGACACCGCCGCCGATAAGGATGCGTCAAGAGTCTCCCAGGTACAAGAGCATGTCATCCGCGTACAGTGACACACGCTCCTCCAGACCTCCCACCTGCAGCCCCCCAACTAAGTCATGAGTCCTAAGTTTAGCCGCCAGTGGCTCAATAGCCAGGGCGAACAGGAGAGGAGACAGAGGGCACCCCTGCCTCGTCCCCCTGTGGATCTGAAAGGTGTTTGATATAAGGCCATTTACTCGAATACTAGCACAGGGTTCTTTGTATAATAGTTTAACCCAGGAAACAAATTTCGGTCCAAAGCCCAGTTTCACAAGAAGAGCAAAGAGATAGTCCCATTCCACTGAGTCGAACGCTTTTTTAGTGTCTAATGATGCTATCACTCTCTTGCCTGAATTCTCATGTTGAATCTGCAAGTTAACATATAGCCTTCTAAGGTTCATTTGGGTACATCTGCCGGGAATAAATCCTGTCTGGTCTGAGTTAATTAATTTGAGAATCACCGATTGCAATCTACCTGCCAAAATTTTGGCTAGTATTTTGAGATCCGAATTGATCAAAGAGATTGGTCTATAGGATTCACATTCTTGTGGATCCTTCCCCGGCTTGGGAATTACCACAATCAGGGCTTCACGCATAGATTCTGGGAGTATCCCCTCTTTTTCTGCTGCTGCAAAGACTCTCTGTAAACGTGGCGCCAAGATCTCTCTATGCAAGTGGTACCAGTCGGCCGGAAACCCATCAAGTCCCGGCGACTTACCAGGTTTGAAAGAAGAGATGGCGTCACATATTTCTTCCTGTGTTATAGAGTGTTCCAATTTAGCACCGTCCTCTGAAGTCAGGGAGGGCAATGTCACGGTATCTAGATAAATAGACAGCTCCGAGCCTGTATGTTGGGTCTGGGACTGATAAAGGTTCTCGTAGAATTTCAGAAACGTGTCTAGAATACCAGGAGAATCTCGTACTACTTCCCCATTGGATCGTCTGAGTTGTAAGACAGTAATTGGAGTATAGAGCGGTCGTGCCAAGAATGCTAGGAGACGACCACTCTTATCTCCAAATTCAAAGAAAGATCTAGTCTGACGTAGTTGCTGTTTTGTCGTTTGTTCAGTCAAAAGTAATCTATATTGTCTCGTCTGGTCCTGCCAAAGTCGATAAGTAACAGGGGTTGGGTCCTGAATATACCTCTGTTCAGCACTAGTCACCCTAATCCCTGCATTCCGTATATCTGAATTCAAAGCTTTAGAGAAATCAAAAATGCACTGTTCACTATATAAATTATACTGGAAGGAAAGGGTTTAAGATCAGGGGCGATCAAAGGGTTAAATGTGTTCCCTCAGTGTGTTTCTAACTGTATGGGGGAAGTACTGCTAGGAATAACACAGAGATCCCTGTTCTCGATTACTACAGTAGGAACAGACAATCTTCATGTTCTCTCCTGTCAAAGACGGATCTGCCTTGTGTACAAAGGCAGATCTGTCTCTCTGTGAAGCGATGGCCAGCGGACATCTGATCTGCCGGACACAAGCATCGGCTCCTACTCTGAGCAGCGGGTGTGCGCGGGCCCAAACTATCTATCCATATACTGCTGCAGTATATATGTGGTGGGTGGTCCTTAAGTTATTTACAAATTGATATATTTTCTATTGTGAATGTAATAATATATAAAATATGTGTTTATGAAATTTGAAAATCATTGCATTCAGTTTTTTTATGTAGATTTTACAGTGTCCCAACTTTTTGGGAATTAGGTTGTATAGATACACACAAATTATGGGCCAGATTCAGAGAGCCATTACGCCTGTCTAACTGGTGTTAGACTGGAGTAATTTCAAATTACGCGCATTTTCTAGCTAGTCGAAAACCTCAAACCATGAATAGACGGCTGCGGGCTTCAATTCGACTGGATTACGTGTTCGTACGCCATCGGATCTACGCTGCAATAAAATTGCGACCACTGGGTGGACTTCCCGTCGTTTTCCGCGTCGGGGTATGCAAATTAGCTTTTTCCGGCGATCCCCGAAATTACGATCTTCAATCGCAATCTCTTACGGCACCTTTAGTCATCTTTTATTTGCGTAACACTATACCAGCTTTTTAATATTAGACAGCCCATGTTAAGTATGGCCGTCGTTCCCGCGTCGAATTTCTACGTTTTCCGACGTTTTTTATTATTTTTTACGTAAGTCGTCCGGGAATAGGAATGTTCGTAAACGACGCTACTCAAACAACGAATGACGTAACGACGTGATTTCGCGCAATGCACGACGGGAAATTTCTGAACGGAGCATGCGCAGTTCGATCGCCGCGGGGACGCGCTTAATTTAAATGCTTTACGCCCCCTATTTCGATTACGCGGCGAGAAATAGACTACGCCGCCGTAGCGTACGGGCAAAAATCTACCAGGATTCGGTGTAGAGCCTGGTAAAATTCGGCAGCGTAGAGTATTTCGATTACGCAGCGCAATATTAAGTGTATGTGAATCTGGCCCTATGTTTTTAAGTCAGTGATCAGTTAGATGGGGAAGGAGATAAGGGAAGCAACACATTTTTGCCTTAACCAAAATTCAGTTTGGTTGTACCAGGCTCCAGTTTTATTCTATTGTCTTAGTTGGAATGAAACAACCCCATAATGTAATATAGTGTATACAAATTTAGTAATTTAGAAAACTGTGCATAATGCTAATTAGATCAGTGCCTAAAAAGTATTGTTTTCATGAATTTCTTAATATAAGACTAGCAAAAAAATGTCTATTTCTTTGATTTTCTATGAAGTGTTTTACAGCAGTCGGTTTGCAGCATTAACTTGCAAGAGATGTTTCTTCATCTCAATCAATTAGCCTTTCAACTGACAACATAGCCATTTACAAAATTAAGTCCTCTTTTGGATTTTTAGGATACATCCATCAATTCTTAAAAAGCTTGAAATATTTTCTATAGCAGAGATCTGTATTTTAATGCTTGACAACCAATATTCTGTCCTGTGTTCTTTTGGGAATATCAAATGTGGCAGTAAGAGTTGCCACATGATTCAACCAAAATTAAATATACATTTCTTATTTCACGTTCTAAGATTTTGTTAACTCCTTATGGACCGTCGCATGTACATTTACGTCGGCAGAATGGCACCGACAGGCACATCAACGTATATATACGTTGGTGCCTTGGGAGGGTTCGGGGGTCCGATCGGACCCCCCCGGTACATGCGGCGGTCCGGTTACCTGGCCAAGCGATCCGTGCAGAGGGGACAGTGGTTCGTTTTTGTCCACCCCTTTGGATCGCTCTCAGCCAATCCGCGCGCTCCCCTGCAGTGTCACTTCCTCCTCCTGTGTAAACACAGGAAGGAGGAAGTGATGTGATCTCTCCCTCTGCGTTTTTTTAACCACCGCTGAGGAGAGATCACATCGCACAGTAAGTCTGCACAACACTACACTGACACACTTTACACCTAGGCACATTTAACCCCCGCAATCGCCGCCACCCCCTCCCCCCTGTCACAGTGTCACTGAATGCAGTGATTATATGTATGATCACTGCAGTTAGTGTCAGTGTGACAGGCAGTTAGTGTCAGGTCCAGGGTAGCCCCCGTACCCCCCCTAATAAAGTTTTAACCCCTTGATCACCGCCCTAGTTAACCCTTTCACTCCCTATTGCCAGCGTCACTAAGCGATCATTTTTCTGATCGCTGTATTAGTGTCGCTGTTCCCGCTAGGTAGCTATTTTTTTTATTGCAATTTTTTTTTACTAAAGACATGTGGCTAAATAAATTTTGGCCTAAATATTTGACTAAAATTTAGTTTATTTGATTTTTCTTATAACAAAAAGTAAAAAATATTGTTTTTTTTTTCAAAAATGTCGCTCTATTTTTGTATATAGCGCAAAAAATAAAAATCGCAGAGGCGATCAAACACCACCAAAAGAAAGCTCTATTTGTGGGAAGAAAAGGACGCAAATTGTTTGGGAGCCACGTTGCACGACCGTGCAATTGTTAGTTAAAGCGACTCAGTGCCGAATCGCAAAAAGGGGCCTGGTCATTTACCTGCATTTTGGTCCGGGTCTTAAGTGGATAAAATGATTGAAAGATTCAAACACAAAGTAACATACATCTGCTGTGAATTCAGACCCTACACAACTTTGTAATTTAAAGAAATGGGAACATCATATTGTAACATGTCATAGCACTCAGAATCCAAGTTCATTAATTAATAACATTTAAAAAAGTATAAAGAAAAATTATGACATGTAATATAGGATGTCTAAACCCAAGAACAAAAATGTAATACTGTACTGGTATATAGCAGCTTACCAGTTGTTAGATGTAGTGGTTGCATTAGTTATATTTTTGCAGGCTAAGAATTTTATTTACAAATAATGAAGTAAAAATAAAGTGCAATGATAAAATTTCAAGTGAAGGAAGACTAATTAATAAATCTCCCAATGGTCGATGCAAACAATGTGAAACACTAATTACTTGAATCCACAATAATTCTACATTGAAATTTTGTTTTTGTTTTTTAAAGAAAACATTTAAATAAAAACGTGAAGTCCACAAATGAAAGTTGTGGTGGTGAGTGTTGAGTCCAAATGACCCAAGGGACATAAACCAAGTGTTCATAACATCATTATGATGACATCAAGGTGGTGAATGTGGATGGTAAACAGATTAATAAAGTGAGTATCCGTCACCAATAAGATAATAAATGCTTACCAAATAGTTTGAACTCAAAAGAACATACGTCCTATAAGTCAAACAAGCTTGTATTGGCAGGTGCAAAAGTTGGAAACATCGGATCTGAAGGCCTTTGATAAGTGAACTAAATCCTCAAACGGTCCTTAGGATGATAGTCTCCACGGAGGGTTATTTCATAGAGAAAAGTGAATAAGTTCTCCATATGTTCACATGTATAATTAGAAAGAGGAGGACAAAAAATGCCACATAGCGTGATTCCATATACAAATATGAGAATGTATTGAAGTTAAAAAACTCACATTTAGCAAGATCAACAGAGCTTTGGTTACATGTATATGGCGGCAGTGGAGTCCAACTCACTAAGTGGTGACGGATCACTAACTTTCACAATCTGTTTACCATCCACATTCATCACTTTGATGTCACAATGATGTAATAAACACTTGGTTTATGTCCTTTTAAAGGGTCCTTTGGACTCACCACATATCAGAATTTCAGCTTTCATTTATGGACTTCACGTTTTTTTTTTTTTTTTTTAATTTCAATGTAAAATTATTGTGCATTCATGTAATTAGTGTTTCACATTGTAAGGAGGGTGGAAGGTGTGTCCTCTTTAGATATGGCACCTTATTCCTGATATAGTAGTAGCAAAGGGAGGAAGGATTGGGAATTATAACAGTGCCAGTCACACGATTAATCGAATAGTTTCATTTTTAAAAGACAATTCTGTATTTAAAAAAATGTGTACAATAAATGACGTCTTATTTTAAAAATGAAACTATTTGATTAATCGTGTGACTGGCACCGTTATAATCCCAATCCTTCCTCCCTTTGCTACTAGTGTTACACATTGCTTTCATCGACCATTGGGAGATTTATTAATTAGTCTCTGTTTACTAAAGCACTGTAAAACTAGTGACCACTCAATAGTGCAGAGCAGTTATAAACCTATCAATTTTATCAATTATCAAAATTAAGTTACGTCCACTGTCTTTTCCTAAAATGTAAACTATCATATGTTGAAGATGGCTGACCTTTTTTTAAATGGCATATATATCTGGGATCCTGGAGTTCAGCTTTAGGGCCCTTTCACACGTGCGGACGAACGGTCCGCTTTTTCTGAGTCCGTAAACGGACTTAGAATGGGGCCCTATGGGAGCGGACCCGTTAGCGGATGATGCATCCGCTAACGTCCGCCTACGATCCGCGTCCATCTGGATCCGTTTTGCGGATGGAAGAAAACCCTATTTTTCTTCCGTCCGGTGGATCGGATCGAATACAAACGGACAGACGGTCCGTTTCCATGCGATTCCCCATAGGGGATTGCAGAGGAGAGACAGGGCGGTCCCTGCACAGTGTGCGGGGACCGCCCCGTCTGCCGACAGCTGAGCGGGACCCCCCGCTGAGCCGACGGACACACACGGAGCGGACCGAAAAACGGTCCGCACCGTGTGAAAGAGGCCTTAAAGCCTAATTAAACCCTTATATTTTAACAGGGTATGCAATCAGACTGGATACATTTTTTTTCTCAAATATATGTATTTAGTATACAAGTGTAAGGGGTACCATAGTAAAGGCATATATATTTTAAATGCTGTCATAAATTGAAAAGTTTCCCTTTAAATAATACACCTGGTCAGAAGATAGTGGAGCAAAGCTAATTATTTAGCAAACACAAGAGATTTTAAGAAATCAGACTAAGATGTTTTTTGCAGAGACATTTTAATTGGATTCCACATGTTTCCATTTTATCTTCTGATTGCAAAGAGATACACAGTGTGCTTAATCACCTAATAAATTAGCACAACCATGAAGTAGGAGATGAGCTTTCAGCTTGAGTTTGATACCACCTTCAATGTGACTGCATGCAATTATCGACTGATGAGATCACTGTATCCACCTTACACAAAATCTTCATGTGTTGATGCGTGGGGACAGATCTGTGCCTTTCTCTACATTTTACTTTGATACCTTTTCAATTTACTGTTCATTTCACATTTTTACTTTACTTAATACTAACTGGATCATAGTTTTTCTCTGCTTAGCTCACATATTACAAGATACATTTTAATATAGAGAATAGAGTTTTGTACACCATTCACATTAAGATATCATTAATTAGTGTTATTATTTTATTTTTTTCAAATGTGGAAAGTGGTTTTTATTACTAATCGAATTACTTCACTAATATACATTTTAATCAGTAAATCCAAGCTACGATAATATTTAAACGTAAATGATTATCATGATAATGAGCCAGGCAAAGATAAAAATACATTACATGCACTTGGATTTTAAGGGGGTGTTTATTGTTAAATTAAAGATTTTATTTATTTACTATGTATTAAAAGCCAAACTATTGTCTACTTATGCTGATTAAATCTCAAAAACTTTCTTCATAGTTACAGTAACTGAAGATTACTTAAGTGTATTATATATCACTTTCATGAAAAATCGATATAACTCTCAATAGAAAACTAAATTAAAAAAATTACCTAGCTAGCCAGTGGCAATATTGAACTGCCAGGGTTTCAAATGCTACAACATCTGCCAATGTCTTCAACATTTAACACTTCCAGGAGAGTCAAATGTCTATGTCCTCCAGTACTCACCGTTGTTCCTGCCTCTTACACCTAAGTCAATACAGAGCTCAGCAGTGATGGGGGGCCACTAAATCAAAGCTCACAATGGAACCCCTGGAAGTGTCAAATGTTGAAGACTTTGCAGGAGGCTGCAATGTTGAAGTCAGTCATTGTTTTAATTTTTAATGTGACAAAGCCACTTTAAAGTTAAGTCTAAAAGTAATAAAGGGGGTTGCATTATTGACCTCCTTTTTTATTTCTCCAGTACATCCTGCATTCAGCAGTACTACGTCCTGATAAAGGTGGACCACTTGCACACCAGAATCATGTTAGCTTTTTATGATACAACATTCTTAATCAAATTTATAAGACTTCATAGGTTCTGGTGCTTTTCTCCTTGCATGCCTAGATTTTTATTGTTATCTGTGTTCCTACTAGGGTGATTAACCCTCACCACTGATACCTGTTGACCACTGTCTCCAGTACAGATGGAAAAGAAATGGGAAATCCAACATTTTAGAGTTGCCACAGGAACAGAAGGCATCCATTGCAGTGAATGAAGGCAAATGTACGTGGCAAGACACAGACAAAAAATTTATAAAATATATTACAAGGATTTAATCATTCCATACTCTATCAAAACGAATAAAAAAAATGGGAAAGTGACGTAGGTCATAAATATTTTTCTTACAATAGCATTTTTTGGTTACATTTGAAATGTAACTGTTATATATTAATGTACATTACTGCTGCACCAGGACTCTACTCATATCCTGTTTTTGTTTCCCCATCACTCATTTTAATTAGGCTGGGTTCACATATGTGTGAATTGGATGCGCATTTCACCACATCCTATTTGCATGACAAGCGAGTGTGACCGGCTCTCAATGGAGCGCTCACACCCACGCGGGGCATTTGCGAAAGGGTCCTGTGCATTTTTGGGTCCAGTTCAGGTGCAAAAATCAGGCACAAATTTGGACCTGAATCGCACCTGAACCAGTGAACTGAAACGCAATGGACCCCAGGCATGAAACCTCGCCCCCGCATGTATGTGAACACAGCCTCAAGTTCAAGTTTTTTCATGCTCACATATTAGTTAAAAAAAATTGTTGTAGGGTTAATTAATAATTTTATGGTTTAACCACTTCAGTCCAAGGCCATAGTAAAAAAGACGGCCTCCAGATGGCTCTATACATCCGGGAGGCCGTCTTTTTACGGCCTCGGCTACTCCGCCTTGGCGGCCGCGATGTCCGCCAGGTACCCGCGATCGGCAGTTTTAGAGCATAGGGACACAGCATCGGTCACCTCCCCCAGTCAGTCCCCTCCCCCCACAGTAAGAGTCACTCCCAGGATACACATTTAACCCCTTCCCGGCCCCCTAATGTTAACCCCTTCCTTGCCAGTCACATTTATATAGTAATCAATGCATTTTTATAGCACTGTTCGCTGTATTAATGTGAATGGTCCCAAAAATGTGTCAAAAGTGTCTGATGTGTCCGCCATAATATCACAGTCCTGACAAAATTTGCAGATCGCCATATTACTAGTAAAAAAAAAAATAATAAAAAAAAAGTCAGAATTCTATCCCCTATTTGTAGCCACTATAACTTTTGTGCAAACCAATCAATATACGCTTATTGCGATTTTTTTATAATTTTTTTTTTACAAAAAATATGTACAATACATATCAGCCTAAACTGAAAAAAAAATGTTTGTTTTTTTTTTAGAAAAAATAGGATATTTATTATAGTAAAAAGTAAAAAATATTGTGTTTTTTTTTTCAAAATTGTCGCTCTTTTTTTTGTTTATAGCGCAAAAATAAAAACCACAGAGGTGATAAAATACCACCAAAAGAAAGCTCTATTTGTGGGAAAAAAAGGAAGTAAATTTTGTTTGGGAGGCACGTCGCACGACCGCGCAATTTTAATTTAAATCGACGCAGTTCTGAAAGCTGAAATTGTGCCCAGTAAGCAAGTGGTTAATTAACTTTCCTTTCTTTTTTTTTCAAATCAAAGTTTATTGAAAGCTTACATAACAAGTTGACTGTTCAGGCTAAAGTGGGTCTGAAGGTAGAAGGTTTTTTATCTTAAGTATCTTCAGCCCCCCTAATACTTACCTGAGCCCCATCTCGATCCAACAATGTTGCACAAGAGACTCTGATTTCCAGGACTCTCTTCCAATTGGCAGAGACACACAGCTGCTGTCAATCAAAGTCATTGAGACAATGAGGAGAGAGAGGGGGCAGGGTCAAGCCAGGGCTCTGTGTCTGAATGGACACACAGAGCAGCGGCTCGGCTTGTGTGCCCCCACAGCAAGCCGCTTGCTGTGGGGGCATTCAGCAGGAGGGAAGGGCAAGGAGCGCTGGTGCAGGACATGAGAAAAGGAGGAGCTAGGCTGCTCTGTGCAAAACCACTGCACAGAGCAGGTAAGTATAACATTTTGGTATTTTTTAGACAAAAAAAAAAAAACAAGTCTTTGGTATCACTTTAAGAGCCATACTTTTCAACCAAAAAAAAAAAGAACTTCCATCCCAAGAACACTAAACTTCTATTTAACCACTTGCTTACTGGGCACGTATACCCCCTTCCTGACCAGGTGAAATTTCAGCTTCCGGCACTGCGTCGCTTTAACTGACAATTGCGCGGTCGTGCGACGTGGCTCCCAAACAAAATTGATGTCCTTTTTTCCCCACAAATAGAGCTTTATTTTATTGGTATTTGATCACCTCTGCGGTTTTTATTTTTTGCGCTATAAACAAAAAAAGAGCGACAATTTTGAAAAAAGTCAATATTCTTTACTTGTTGCTATAATAAATAGCCCATTTAAAAGAAAAAAAATCTTAGTTTAGGCCGATACGTATTCTTCTACATATGTTTGGGGAAAAAAATCGCAATAAGCGACTGGTTTTATTGGGACTGCGACGTTATGGCGGACACATCGGACACTTTTGACACATTATAAATATGCACTCATGACTGTATAAATGTGACTAGCATTGAAAGGGTTAACACTAGGAGGTGAGGAAGGGGTTAAATGTGTACCCTGAATTGTGTTCTAACTGTGGGGAGAGGGGGGTGACTGGGGGAGGTTACCGACCTATGTCCCTATGTACAAGGGACACAGATCGGTCTCCTCTCTCCCCTGACAGGACATGGATCTGTGTGTTTACAATTTGGGTTATAACAGCCTTTGGATTTCTATGGAATACTGTACGTTCAACTTGGTTAGCAGACTACCCACGAATGTTTCCTTGTTATAAATGCCAGATATGTTCATTAGTGCATAGAACTTTTACTTTAACGGATACCCTAGGCAAAGAAATATATGAAATTCGAGATGTAATCAATTGCTCTACTTCGCGAGTCATTTATATTCATTTGATCGCATACTCCTTCAAAAAGAAAAATGTTGGGTGTATTGCTTGAAGTCTCTTTTGTCAGTGGATCTCAATACAGAATTGAATCTACAGGTCTTTCTAGAGACCTAGGGACTTTCCTTGTCTGCACCCTAGATATGCCTGAGTTTAACTGATATAGTGGAAATATATGTCCTGAACGATAAGTCAGTCACTTACTTATTTACTCGAACATACCCTTTGTCACATGACATCAATATGATTGTTTGTATAAATGGTTGTCCTTTCTGTTATGCTAATTGCCAACCCTTTCCCTGTCTTCTTTCACTCTTCCCTTTTCCTTCCCTTCTGCTTTTTCTAAGTACACAATCTATACTAAAGTAGTAATGGGCACTTATTTCATTTTTGTTACATTTTCCCTTACTTACTAAAGATGTGTCCTTGTTAAAAATATTTTTGAAAATTGCCAAAACAGAACTTTTTTTTCCAAATGAGACATTGGTCCCTTTAAATTAAAATTGTCATGGGCGGTATCCATGCACAATATATTACTATAAAAGTGAGCATGGTAACCTGCCCAATCACCATCCAAGATAAAGCTACACCATTAGACCCAGCGAAACGTGTTGACGTCACTCACAACGCTGCCTTGTCCCATGATGCCATCTGTGTGAGATGCATTGAGATTAGAGGAATACTAGCCCTAGCAAGCTACGGCTACAGCTAACGGGACACTAATACGGGAAGCGGCTTAATCACGAGCTAGCGGAACTAGCTAGGGACTCACAAATAGATGGATATCTTTTCCTTTTCTACATTTTGGTGATAACGAGTGAACCAGTGATTTAAATCTACCGCCATTGAAACCGATGGAGACAACAGACTAAAGCTTCTGCTCTAAAGGCACCCCTTGTGACCGCCAGGGCTTTTTTTCACAGAGCATAGGTGCAGGAACTCCTCCTTTCTGAGTCATAACTTGACTCCACCCTCTACCCACCTCCACTGCGTTCCCCCACGTTCCCGCTGAAAAAAAGCCATGGTGACCGGGTACCGTTCCTTTTTCTGAAGAAAAATAAAAAACAGCATTTTAGCTTGCACATGATTGGATGATAAAATCAGCAGAGCTTCCCCTCATTTAAGATCTCCCTCTCAGATGTACAGTGACTGCACTTCTAAGTGCACTTTGCACTTGTGGTTTGTACTTTGCCTTTTGTAAATAACCCCCTGTGTCTTATTGCAGGTGATTCTGTAAACTAGAACTTTGTAAATCCTTGGTGCATGCGCAAGTATGAATGTGTTCCCTCAGGCCTGCTTTAAATACTGTTTTGCAGTTGCAGTCTACAAAAGGGGTACTACAAAAGTTAGCTCTGCATGTGGGTTAGACCAGATTTTAACAAATATCCTGAGCAAGCTTCTGAAAGGGTACTTGTCTGCATGCTGCTGCTAAAGTTTGGAGACCAGGCCCATAGGACCCCAGTCTTCTGGGGGCTAGAAGAGTATTAGTTGCTCTTTTGAGCAACTAATCCATGCTGTCCCTACAGGGTCAAGGCACAATCTCAGGACAAGGTACAAAAACGTCCATTGGTCTGAATGCTATAGCCATCAATTTGGTGCAGGGAACGACACCTGCAAATTTAACTGGTTGATTATTGTGTTGATTGATAGGATGCATTGTAAACATCCCTGTTACAATGTTTCAATGGTCTCTTGAACTTGTCAAATTTAAATCAGTGTAGGGTCAGCCAGCCTTACCATGTATGAACTGCCATCAGCATGGCATACAGAGTACATGCTCATGGCTAACATGCTATAGGGATATCAAATGTCAATATACTACAGTAAAACCTTGGTTTGAGAGTAACTTGGTTTGAAAGCGAGCAAAATGTTTTAATAAATGTTGCCTTGATATACAAGCGGTGTCTTGATATAAGAGTAGCATTGTGTCACAAATGAGTATAAAAAAGAAGAGAGGAGTCTCGGAGTGTAGAAATATTGTTACAATTAATGAAGGTACAACATGCGTACAATGGATTCGACGCATGCGTGGAAGTATTTTACTTCCTGGAGTGGTGACATGGCGGCGTCAATGTCACCGCCACATCGCCGCGTCCTCAGCCCGAGGGGATTTTCGTCCGATGGTGTGTACACTCCATCGGACCAAAATCCGATGAGACATGTCCGCTGGAAACGGTTAGTCGGACATGTTTGAGCAGACATGTCTCATCGTGTGTACGCGGCCTTAGAGGCGCCTCTTCTCTTTTATACTCTGTAATAAAATATACTTGATATACAAGTGCTTTGTATTACAAGCATGTTTCTGGAACAAAATTATGCTTGCAAACCAAGGTTTTACTGTATTTATTTTTGAGGTAAAAGAAAGACAAAAAAACATTTGGTGGGTCTGGCTTGATTTGCTGATTCATTTTTGGATATCCATTATGCAGGAATCAGATTGATGCATTTAGAATTGTAAAACTGAGCTGATTAGTTCAAACCTTTCTACTTCACATATGAGCCAGACTATCTAAAATATTTAATATTTAAAGCTGATCTCCAGCCTCTGTAAGCCTTTGTCATTTGTGCCCACAGTGGGGAGATTTTCGTTAGCTTCCTGTCAGGACAAAATGCCAAGGAAAATCTTTTCAGCAGGGACAAAAATGAAAGCACATACGTATGAAGTCATTGGAAAAGGGTTAGGCCTCCTCACTCTTCCTACAACCCCTTATTTCTTGTATTACTCTATTTTAATTTGAAAACACTGTTGAGTTTGTATGTCTTCTTTATGTCCTTTTCACTATGTTTGGATTGTACCTAGGCCTACTGAGGTAGGTACATTAGACCGTAAGCTTCTTTGGAGGCAGACAATGATATGAATATTTTAATATTCTGTGTAAAGTATTGCAAATTAATAAATAAAAAGCCCCAGTGCCATATAAAGCAGTAAAATACAAGAAATATATTTATTTTGCAATAAACGTACGAAGACAATAACAAATCATGCCTTTTTTTATAGAGTTTCAAGTGTCTTTGTTGTGTACTCTCATTTTTCTTTCCCCAAACTGCTAAGAAAAATAAAGAAAGCATATTGTGTACAAAACCTAAGTTATTTATATTTAAGGCAATTCCACTTGGAATGCAGTCAGTAACAGGAGAAATAAAAGGACAATGACTTCATGTTACTGTAACCACATTTTCAAACTGTTATTCAGGGACAACCCCCCCTTCCCAATCGCAGCACAACCGGTGGGTGCACGCTCTACCCAGAAGCACTGATCATGCCCCCAAAAAAGGTCGCCACATCGCCACTTTGCTCACTGACGATACTTGTCCTGGCCGGCTGAGACCCGTTTTACCTTGTTCCAATGCTGGCTCTACACTGCCCTGCAGTGATTAGACACAAGGGGCCAGATTCAGGTAGAGTTAGGCTGGAGTATCAGTGGCACTTTGCGGGGGGCGGCCAGCCAGTCCTCTTCCCATGGCGTCCCTCTGTCCTCTTCCCACGGCGTCCCTCTGTCCGTCACTCATGGCAACCCTCTGTCCTTCTCCCAGGGCATCCCTCTGTCCTCCTTCCCATGAATATGACAGGGGTGTGGCTTTGACAGGAAGGGGTGGGTCATATTTAAATTAGGGGGTGCGCAAGTTTAGTCAGGCCTAGGGCAGCACAAAACCTAAATACACCTCTGGGCCCAAGGGATTTATGATTTATTCCAATCAAAAGCAGGGGGTGGGGATTGTGCTTCTCCAGACATTCCCAGCCAGGGCAAGTACTATGAGTAAAGCGGCAATGTGGTGGCCTTTTTGGGGGCATCAGATCAGCCTGGGGGGTGGCTGTCTCAGTTTCATTCTGAGACACTGTATTGTCCTGGAATAAATGTGCCCAGGACCCGGGACAGACCTGAAAAATGCGGGACTGTCCCGGGCAATTCGGGACATGTGGTCACCCTACTTTATGTTGTAGCAAGTGACTCTAAGCATCACATATCTGACAAAACACGTTACTGAAAAATAAATTTATGACCATAAAATAAATGCAACATAGAAGCAATGAAGCCATGTCAGTGTCACACTCATATTCACTGTCATATTGTTATATCAGCCATGGCATAAATAGATCAAAAATATAAAAGAAAAATCCCAGATACATGAGCTCAAAACTGTGCCATATTATCATCATGTATGTCATGTATGTCATGTGTGTCACAGTTGGATTGATTTACTAAAGGCAAAAAGGCTGTTCACTTTGCAAGGGAGTTTCCCATAGTTTAGTGATAACTTCCGTCATGCAATCACGTGCAAGCAAATATACTGTTTTTATACTGTTTTTATATTCCTTTCACATGATTGGAAATTTCCCATGGAGAGTGAAAATTTCTTTGCAGACTGAAGCCTTTAGTAAATCAACCCCAATGTGTCAAGTGGCACAAAAGTTCTAATTATATGATCACATTGAGTTGTTATTATAACATCCAATGTTTCACAATACAGTTGATTTACTGAAGAAGTTTAGTTTACAAAATAAATAGGTGGAGCATGGGTTCCACGCAAACCCGGCTTGTTTACATTTCCTGGATGCAAACTCCCAATAATGCACATCCTGGCCTTTGAACTGTGGTCAGCTGGTTTAGAAGGACCAGCCCCTCATTATAAAAGGCAGTGTTCTTCAGCAGCTTTTAGTCAGTGTTGGAATAGATAGGAACAGTTGACAGTCTTTGCATGAAGAAATAGTTGTGCTATATGTTTGGAATTATATTTATTGCAACCAATCTAAATAACTTATATGGATATGTATGTACTACATCTGACATTGGTTGTAATCTTGAATATTCCATTTTATTACTGCTAAGGATAGCCATATTAGCCTTGTACATGTATCTCTGAAATACATGGCCTCTCTTCTTATTTCTTTATAGATCTGTGTATGTGTAGAACCTTTGTAATCATTTTATGTAAGGCCTCATTCACACATGCATCCGTTCATGTCCGCCTGTCAGTTTTTTAGGCGGACCTGAACGGGCGCTCCATGCATGTCTATGGAGCGTCGGATGTCAGCAGAGACATGTCCGCTGACATCCGACCTGATCCGATCCGCTAAAAACAAACGTATGGGGCTCATGTCCCCATCCGTCCATGCGGATCGGGTAAGATCTGATGAAAACGGACATGCTGTCTGTTTTCATCAGATCTCTCCATAGAGGACAGCGGGGCTCGACAAGCTCCTCCCCGCTCAGTGAGCAGAGCGGAGCTTGTCATCCGTCGGCTCAGCGGAGATCTGCGGACTGATCTCCCGCTGAGCTGGCGGACTCCATCGGAACGGACTGCGACAGAGTCGGCCATGTGTGAATGAGGCCTAAGTGTCTACATTAAGTTCTAGGAAGGAGTTGTTGTTCAGTCATGGGATAATTAGTCTTTGTCTGTATAGCTTCCACACAACCAGGGCAGCCATCAGAAATATTGGGGCCTCTTACACAGCTTTAGGCCTGGGCCCCACCAGACCTGACCACTAACATTCTCCAGGGCCCACCACTGGCTGTCACACCAAATCCACCAACTGGCTGCACCACCAAATCCTTCAGTGCACCCACTTTTATTTGAACACTCTTACAACTTGGTATATGAAAATGAAAAAAAGTTATCAGTGCTTGCAAGATTAAACAGTAAGTCCCCTTAAATATTGATCAAAATATATGCCTGTCAGCACAACAAGGTAGACTCTTTTAAGCGGAACCTTACACTAGCTGCACTACCTTTTTAATGACCCCTCCCAATCTATTGTCCCTAAGAAAACAAAAACAAAAAAAATATATATTTAGCAAAGGGATGACCCAATCCAGCAGCTGTATGCACTCAGCCCCTCCTCACACCTGTACACACTCAGCCTCTCCTCACACTTGTACACACTCATACCTGTACGCACTTAGCCCCCCTCATACCTGTACGCAGTTAAGCCCTCCTTACACCTGTATGTACTCATTATATCCTCACAATTGTACACACTCAGCCCCTTCTCTCACCTGTGCGTACACAGCCCCCTTCACACCTGTTTGTGTACAGATATGAGGGGGACTGAGTGCGAACAGGTGTGAAGGGGGCTGAGTGCGTACAAGTGTGAGGATAGGATGAGTGCATACAGGTTTAACCACTTCAATTCCAGGCCATAGGGAAATGACGCTATGGTCATCCCCTCGCCGATGAGACTGGACGTTGCACAACGTCCTGTCTTCACGGCGTTCTAGGGCGCGCGTGCGCGCCCGCGGCACCACTCACGATCCCGCGCCCGTGCGATTGCCGCCGGGCACCCGCGATTTCCGGCAATCACGTCAGGAGTGTGGATCTGTGTGTGTAAACACACAGATCCACCTCCTGTCAGCGGTGAGGAGATCGATGTGTGTTCTCAGTACAGAGGAACACACATCGATCTCCTCCCCCTGTGAGTCCCCCTCCCCCTACAGTTAGAACATACTTTAGGACACATTTTAACCCCTTCAGCTCCCCCTAGTGTTAACCCCTTCACTGCAGTCACATTTACACAGTAATCAGTGCAGTTTTATAGCAATAATCGCTGTGTAAATGTGAATGGTCCCAAAAACGTGTCAAAAGTGTCCGATATGTTCACCGCAATGTCACGGTCACAAAAAAAAAAAAACGCAGATCGCCGCCATTACTAGTAAAAAAAATAAAATAAAAATACCATAAATCTATCACCTATTTTGTAGATGGTATAACTTTTGCGCAAACCAATCAATATACGATTATTGCGTTTTTTTTACCAAAAATATGTAGAAGAATACGTATCGGTCTAAACTGAGGGGAAAAAAAGTTTTTAAAAAAAAATATTGTGATATGTATTAAATAAAAAGAAAAAAATATTGTGTTTTTTTTTTTTAAATTGTCGCTCTTCTTTTGTTTATAGCGCAAAAAATAAAAACCGCAGAGATGATCAAATACCACTAAAAGAAATCTCTATTTGTGTGGGGAAAAAAACATAACGATTTATTTGGGTACAGTGTTGCCTGACCGCGCAATTGTCATTCAAAGTGCAACAGCGCTGAAAACTAAAAATTGGTCTGGGCAGGAAGGGGGTGAAAATGCCCTGTATGGAAGGGGTTAAGGAGGGCCTGAGTGCATACAGGTGTAAGGAGGGCCTGAGTGCATACGGGTGTAAGGAGGGACTGAGTGTGTACAGATAGGAGGGGGACTAAATGTGTACAGATTTGAGGGAGGCTAAGTATGAGAGGGGCTGAGTGCATGCAGGTGTGAGGAAGGGCTAAGTGCGTACAGATATGAGGGGGGCTGAGTGCGCTCAGTCCCTTCTCACACCTGTACACACTCAGCCCCTCTTCACACCTGTATGCACCCAGCACCTCCCCCCTTCATACCTGCACTTACTCAGCTCCCCTTATACCTGTACACAGGGCTAATTGCATTCAGGTATGAGGGGGGCTGAATGCGTACAGTTGTGAGGAGGGGCTGAGTGCGTACAGGTATGAGGGGGCTAAGTGCGTGCAGGTGTGAGGAGGGGCTGAGTATGTATAGGTATGAGTGGGGCTGAGTGCATACAGGTGTGAGGAGGGACTGAGTGTGTACAGATATGAGACGGGCTGAGTGCGCTCAGTCCCTTCTCTCACCTGTATGCACTAAGCCCCACTCATACCTGTACATACTCAGCCCCTCCTCACACCTGCACGCACTTAGCCCCACTCATACCTGTACATACTCAGCCCCTCCTCACAACTGTACGCATTCAGCCCCCCTCATACCTGAACGCACTTAGCCCTGTGTACAGGTATAAGGGGAGCTGAGTTAGTGCAGGTATGAAGGGTGGAGGTGCTGGGTGCATACAGGTGTGAAGAGGGGCTGAGTGTGTACAGGTGTGAGAAGAGACTGAGCGCACTCAGCCCCCCCTCATATCTGTACGCAATCAGCACCTCCTCACACCTGTATGCACTCAGCCCCCCCTCATATCTGTACGCAATCAGCACCTCCTCACACCTGTATGCACTCAGCCCCCTTCATACCTGCACGTACTCAGCTCCCCTTATACCTGTACACACTAAGCCCCTCTCATACTTGTAGGCACTCAGCCCCCTTTATACCTGTACACACTCAGCCCCTTGTCACACATGTACACACCCTTCACTTTTACAACAGCCCTTACTTGTAAGGTGGTCTTCCTAGTCTCAACTCTTGTTTCTACATTTCGCTGAGACACAGAGACGAGTGCAGTCCGCAATACAGTACAGGCAGCACACATGAGGTGTGCAGATGAAGAAAATAGCCAGAGGTGGCAGCAAAGAGCCTGATGTTAGCTCAATGACACAGAGCAGCAGACTGACACATATATAGATAGCTAGTGCAGCCACTGAGTGCCCCCTGCCTTCTCCCAGCTCTGCCAGGGGCTGGCCCAGGGGATGCCCAGGCCCCCTACAAGTGTATGGGCTGTCTGTCCCCCCCCCTCCCCTGATGGTGGCCCTGCACACAACAAAAAGGCTATGGAGTAGCCGACTTAGACATTTTGACTAATTACCAGAAATGGGGTTGCCTAACAAGTCTATACATTTTGCTTCTGTATTGCACATGTGAATGTCTCACAAAATTTAAAGATCAATTTCCACCTGAAGACTCCTGTTTTCCCACATGCTAAAGAATAAATCAAGCAAGCTGAAGTCACTCTGGGCTGAGCTAAATACTCAATCATTTTTAATTCATTTTAGATTGACGTTAACAACTGATGAATAATTTATTCAGGTATGATGAATATTTGTCTATGACATTCTGACACAGACAGATCAGATCATACACATGCTCATTGAAAATCTTTGCCCTTTGCTTAAAGAACTTTCTCTGAGGGTAAGTGACTTTTCATTAAACCCCTCTGAGACTTACAAAGATGTAAGATATTTGACCTTGAAGGGATGTTCAGCTGGAAACCAGTCCCTTTGAGGATTGGTCTCTACGTGACCTCCTCAAAAAGAATAAAGTGACAAAAAGAAATATATCAACTTCAAAAAGTCTGAATTTCAAAAGAGAAATTCAGTGAGAGAAACTTCCTGGGATCTTCACCCAAATGTGGTAAAAATGCTTTAAAGAAGGAAGAAACCCTGATGTGTTGTCCTGAACTCACAGATGGTGACAACATCTTGAAGAAGAAAGAACAGTAAAAATGCTAGCATGCTCCAATGGCGCAATTAATTCTGAGTTGGAAGACAGAAAAAAACATTTTACCTTTGATAACCTTTGGGTGTGAACAAGAGTATTATTTAACCACCTCAATATAGGGCACTTTCATCCCCTTCCTGCCCAGGACATTTTTTAGCTTTCAGCGCTGTCACAGTTTGAATGACGGTCATACAACACTGTACCCAAATTTTGTTTTTATATTTTTCTTCACACAAATAGAGCATTATTTTGGTGGTATTTAATCACTGCTGAGATTTTCATTTTTTACAGCAAAAAAAGAAAAAAAGAACGAAAATGTTGGAAAATACGTTTTTCTTACATAAGTAAGTAAAAATAAGTATTTTTCCTCCTTCACTGATGTGTGCTGATGAGGCTGAACTATTGGGTACTGATAGACTGCACTGATGCACTGATGTGGTGGCACTTATGGGCACTGAAGAGGCACTAATATGCTGCACTGATTAGGTGGCACTGATGAGGAGGCACTAATATTTCGCACTGATAGGTGGCACAGGTGGGCACTGATAGGAGGCAGTAATAGGCACTGATAAGCAGCATTTTTGGGCACTAGTGGGCACTGATAGGTGGCACAGATAGGCAGCACTGATGGGCAATGGTGATGGGCAGCACTGATGGGAGGCACTGATGGGTACCACTGATGAGCAGGCACTGATGGGAGGCACAGACTGGCATCACTTATGGGCACTGATTGGTGACAATTATGGACACTGGTGCACTGATAGGCACTGGTTGATGGCACTGAAAGGCACTTTCCTTTAATCAAGGCACTGATGATCAGTTCCCTGATTACCTGCCCAGATCTCCCCTGCGAGAAGATGCAGCTGATTGGCACTCCTTGCCACACATTCTGTCAGTGTTAGGCGAGGAGAGCTGATTCACGGCACTTCCACATTTACATATGACCGGCTGTGTTTGGACCGAGGCTCTTTACAGAGATCAGGGTCATGCCGTGTCCTAGCAACATGGTTCAGCCATGATCGCCATGCTGCATGCTGCCAGGGTGCCGTCATATGATGTCCTCCCAGAACGAGAGCCGCACCGTCCCTCCATCATTTGACTGGGGGCGGGCGGCAAGTGGTTAAACAAGAGTAAGTGAGTTAGTGAGTCTGTATGTTGCAGCGTATACATTAGTTAATACATAAATGGTTTGTAGTGAATGTGTTTGTCTAATCAGACCCGGTGCTGATATGTGTGTGTATCTGTTTTAATATATAGAGATAATTTGTTACTGTAAATAGGGAATGAGAAAATTTCATTAGTTAAACCAACTTGCGCCAGCCGGGAAGTTGGGAGTTAATTGTGATTTCGGATTTTTCTTGGTGTTTTTTTTCTGGGTTCGACTACCCAGTCCTGTGTGCTATAAAAGGTATAGAGGCCTGGAAACGGGGGGTTCTATTTGCTGTTCTGTCGGTTCAGTTCCGCCCAGTTTGTTCTGGTTGGACCTTTGGCTGCTGTTGCCAGAGTCTGGATTTCCATTGACATGTCAAAGTCAGAGTTCTCACTGCCTAGGGGGATTGCTTACCATCAATGGACTCAACCAGATATGGACTCTTATGCAGGTATGCTGTGGCAGCCACAAACCTGAGCTAGGGACTAGGAATGTTAGGGACTGCACTTTATTCTGGACTGTTGTCTGTATCTGTCATCATGTTAATTTATTCAAGTATAGCATTTGAAACTTTGCCTTTGCCTGGTCTGAAGTTACTCAAGAGGTTTAATGCAAGTAGCTGGCACATATAGTCTACTGTACAGCTTGGGTTACCAAACACATTTAGGTATGAAGATAATGGTACAGGAGTTCATACAGTGTAAAGATACTGTGGTTTCCGAGGGTAAAGAAGGTCTCTCTAGCAGTCTATCGTAAGCATGTACATGTGGCAGGTGAGATATCCTCTTGCAGCAATGGGGATGTTATCAGCACTCCTTCAGCAGCAATCTGTGGCCCATAGCAATGAGAGCAGATCTGCACCTCTGAGGCCCACATCCTGTACACAGGTACAAAAGAAGAGTTGAATGTAGTGCATGTATTGAGTCTTTCTGTGGAGGTGCACGACAAGGCCCTGAATCGTTATTGGGAGAGTGGTAACGGTTATACACTGGACAGGTGGAGAGGACAAGGGCTCTGTGTGTCCCTTCTAATTGCACAAGTGACCACGGTGATGTAAAGTAACATTGATAGAGTTTAATAGAGTTCATTCATCTGTCCTTTGTAAGGCAGTGACACTGTTCTAAGTGCCTATCACAGTCCAAAGGAACCCACCCCGTGTGTAGGCGACCCTTGCTTGGCACCCAATGAGGAGGGAAACATGGAGGACGTGATGATTCCACACCTACCCTTACAAACAAATATATAAATGTGGTAATTGAAGAATGAAAAAATCTCCCGAATATTTTTTTTTACAGCTGGTTTTACAGCTGAATGAGAGTATATGTTTAAAGTGATACAAAATGGCAAAGCCGCGCTCATCAAAACAAAAAAATAAAATTATGAGGACTGCTGAGCAGTAATCTCCTGTGTTAAAACCAATGATATAACCTAGAATATCAACCAATGGCATAAAGTAATGTACAAAAGCTCCCCTAGAAATGAAACCACAAAAAAGTGTACATAAAATAATTTGTATCCCAATGATGGAATAACACAAATGTTCATATGGTCCTTGTAATTGAATTTAAAATTGAAGAACCCAGTGTCAGGAGGCAAAACAGCAATAAATCATAATGGTTCACTCCACCACAGTGACGAGATGTTAACATCAAAGTGATCCCTTCACCAGAATAAGGGGGGGCTGCTTACCAGAGGGCAAGCTCAATGAAGCAATTGGCTATAACCCAGCCGCGGCCTTTAAAATCTTGAATGGTTCCTGGATACAGCTTCCAGCAGATATCAAGGTTAGCGGTGCTCACGGATGGCAAAATATAGGCGGAGAGAGAAGGATGGACCAATAGTGTGATTCCGTTTAACAAAAAGGATTTATTAAAACATAAAATGATACTCACAATTTGACAAAGCATCACAGGCATATAAAACAAATCGCCGGCCGGCAAACAAAGCGGAGCCCTTCCTCCGTGCGTGGTGACGTCACTGCGTGTCTTCCCAGACGCGTTTCGTCATCAAAGGGACGTTCTCAATGGGTTGGGCTATCGCAGTACGGTCACCGATTAAATACTTAATCCTCATTGTGAAGTGCCTAACAACCGCGGCCGCCATCTTAAGTATGGTATAGCTGCCCATACCTCGCGTTTGAAAGGACATCTCCACAAAATAAGGCAGATATTCAACTAACGCTAAAAACAAAAATTACAAAAGAATACAGACTTTCATCCAAATACCAGAGCAATTAAGCCCTAGTCGGGATAGAATGAAAAATCTATAATGTTACAAGAATTATTTTAGTTCATGGAAAGAATATCCAGCTATCAGTCCGTAGCGAACTGCTATAACTAGATAAATATAATGATACCTGCAACTGCTGTTAAGTCTGGCGCCCTCTATAGAAACTATGAAGGAATGCCACCCTGGCTTTTAGAAGCAGATCAAGTTCATATTGGAGCTTGTTTGCGCGGAGTTTGGCAAGGATATATGAATTTAGTCTTAACCCCTAGCTTCTCACCTAAGGAATAACACACTCCCATTCTACCTCGACCTATATGTGTACACGAAATTAATTGTGTGAAAGTAAGTGAATGGGTAAAAATTGTGAATATGGATCTCTATCATAAGGTTATATGCATAAAAATCATGTGCATAAACAATTAATTAATTAAATAAAACTATAAACATAAAAATAAAAAGTGTGTATTTACAGTTTCTTTTAAATAAGGGAAAAATATATATGTTGCCTACTGACTCAGAGTTATCCCAAGTCATCAGGTCTGCAGACATATTTACTCCTGTTAGGCATACTAAGTTAATGCAGGCCTAGGTTACTTACTAAGCTAATTGTGCCCTATATATCAAATTTAGTAAACGCTATATACATAAAAAATGAGCCTTTCTTCAATTGAAGTGAGGCCGTGTTCCTATTTAAAGGGTAGTGCTTACAAACTAAAAAATTAAAAATAGTAAATAATAGTGAGGGGATCCCTAACTAGGGTCCCTTCTAATCTTAACAGATTGTATTAAGTCAATTTTTAAATTATAACTCTTATACCTTTATAGGTGCCCTAGTGCTATATCATAATATTTCTAAAAGGGAGGAGAAAAAAGCTGAACACTGAGGATTCCAAAACATATAAAGGGGAGACGGTTGAAAAAAAAAAAAAAGGGCCTCTGTTGGTGCACTTCACAGTGAGTTTACAGAGATACAGTAGAATATTATGCGTTATTAATAAATGCGTTGATGTCAGTCTCTATATTCAACCCATAGGGGGTATAGGTCTTAAGTCGATATATCCACCCCATTTCCACCTTTGAAATTTCCCTTACTAGGTGACTCCCCCTCCAATGGGGCTTGAATTTATCTATTCCCAAGAAGAGGGTGTTGGACGGGTCTCGATGGTGTTTGAGTTTATAATGATTAGAGACAGAGTGATCTTTAAAACCCGACAAAATGTTTGTAATATGCTCGTTCACACGAACTTGAAAGGCCCTTTTAGTACGGCCCACATATTGTAGACCGCATGGGCATTGCAAAAGGTATACCACACCTGTGGATGCACAAGTGATACATGGCCTAATCTTGTGTTCTCTACCTGTGACTGTAGAGGAAAAAACAGTCACACACCTATGTGGGTTTGAGCTCAGACTGCAGACTCTACACCGTCTGCATTTATAATACCCCTGCAATTGGTTGAAAAATCCAATCCCCCTATTAGGAGGATCGATCACGTTTTGTGCAACCATGTTTCTTATGGACTGAGTCCCTCTGAACACAACACGTGGTTTGGGGGTAGAATGCCCTTCAACAAGGGGTCATTCATGGCTATATGCCAATGTTTGTTTATCAAATGAGAAACAGTCCTATGCTGTACAGAGTATGTAGTGATAAACGGTACCCCTTCAGGGAATTTTACCCCTTCTTCGGTCACCTTATCACGCAAGAGGTCTTCCCTCAGAGTGCCACGGACTTCAGATAGCGACCTCCGTAGTGCGTCCTGAGAGTAGCCCTTTTCTAAGAAGCGGTTAGTTAAGACGGAGGCTTGGTTCTCAAACTGTCCAAGATCGGAACAGTTTCTCCTCAATCTGAGGTACTGGCTTTTAGGGACAGCTCTAAGCCATGGTTCGTGATGGCAACTATCTTTCGGAATGAAGGAGTTCCTATCCGTCTCTTTAAAGAAGGTAGATGTGATAAATTTTCCCTCTTTGGCCTCAATCTTAAGATCCAAGTAGTGTACTTCAGTCTGACTCGCTTCATATTTTAATTGAATTCCCCTTTGGTTATTATTGAGGGACTCAATGAACATGGCCAGGTCATGCTGTGCCCCTACCCATAGGAGGAGGATGTCATCTATATATCTAGCCCACAGGACCACCTGGGGCAGGTCCCCTGAATAGATGACATCCTCCTCCCATTTGGCCATAAACAAATTGGCCAAACTAGCGGCATATTTGGCCCCCATAGCGACCCCCGTATCTTGTTTATAAAAATTATGGTCAAACCAGAAGTAGTTTGAGGCGGCCGCAAATTTAAGTAGGGACATTACAAACTCGATCTGTTTTGTCTCCAATCCTGAGTCTCTCATTAGGAAGCACTGAACAGCTTCAAATCCCAATTGATGGGGGATTATTGTATATAAAGAAGCTACATCTATGGTTACCATCCACATATCAGGAGTCGGGCTGCATCCAGACAGAATATTAATGATATGTCTGGAATCCTTGACATATGAAGGAACCTTTTTCACCAGTGGCTGGAGATAAAAATCCACATATCTGCCCACCCGGGACGTAATGGAGTCGATACCACTTACTATAGGACGACCCGGGGGGCAAATTGGGTCCTTATGCAGCTTCGGTAGATAATAAATAGTTGGTGTACGGGGGGCCTTAGGCAAGAGGTATAGTTTCTCATTGAAGGACAAAATGCCTTCATGGTAACCCTTCCATAAAAGAACCTCCAAATCCTTTTTAAACCTCCCTTTAGGGTCACTTGGTAAGACAGTGTAAGTGTCTGTATCGTCAACTATTTTGTGCATTTCTCTGAGGTAATCCACTCTGTCCAAAATGACAATCCCCCCCCCCTTTGTCAGCTGGTCTAATCACCAATTCCTTATTTGTACACAAGGAGTCTAGACCTTCCTGGAGGGTTTTATTAAGTTTGGCCTTCTTGATCTCGATGGCCTCCAGGTCCCTAACCAGCACATCACGAAAAACTTTCAACGATGGAGCCAAACCCCCCGGAGGGTTGAATAAGGATGCATTCCTCAAACCTGAGTGCATGTATCCATTGGTAGGTGTAGTATTAACATATGAATTCCCAATCATATAACGTTTGATGCTAAGTTTCCTAATAAATCTATGTATGTCCATGTAGGTTTCGAATTTATTCAAACCCCTCGGTGGTGCAAATGTCAAGAAGAGCTTTTTCAGAGTTTGACAAGGACTTGGAACTTAAATTAAAAATGCCCTGACCTTCTACGTTTTTGTACGTTTTGAGTGCCCTACATCGCCTCCCCCCTCTGCACCCTCTCCTCATTCGCCCTGTCTTTTGGTACCCTGATTGGGTCTGTGAAAACCCCAATGTGAGGAGCCGCCGGGGGCCAGGGAACCGCCTGGCCAGCTACTGGCACCCTGAGGTTGAGATAAAGGGGGTGCAAACCACGCACTTTCATTAATCATGGGATGCTGGGGTCCATCTGAGGCTTGGTATCCCTCTGCGAACCCCCTGTTTTAAGCCAGACAATCCCCACGGAGAGGTCAAGGTGGCTCTAGAGGACCCCCTGGTAAAAATCAGGGACGCCCAGTAGGGGCTCAGGTAACAAACTTTAGGCCTAACTTAGGTGGTGGGCCCTCATATGGTCAGGGGGCCCCCCAATTTTCAGGGAACTATAACTATGGTCCCCCACCCAATTACTATGGACCACCCCCCCAGGTGGGGGGTTGGAACCAAAATAAACCCAGAGGGCAGGGTTTTCAGACTGCCAATAGGGATGGTTGGAAACCATTTCAACAAGGAGAGGGCAACCATTCATCCCCGGCATATTCCCACTCAGGAGGGAATTCGGGGTGGGAATTTAACATCCCCACCTCAAATAACTTTTTTCCTCTCACCGATAAGGTAGGCCCAGAGGGATACCAAGCCTCAGATGAACCTCAGCATCCCATGATTAATGAAAGTGCGTGGTTTGCACCCCCTTTATCTCAACCTCAGGGTGCCAGTAGCTGGCCAGGCGGGGCCTTCCCATAGGCTGCCTGACACCAAACGGAGCTACTATTTGTTTTTATTTCCCTGCAAGGATATTCATTATCTCTCGCTGAATACGAGAGTTTGTATTTTTATTGTCACCAATAAATCCTTTAACCTTTTAAAAACGCCTGCACTATAGAAATCTTTTTTTGTTTCTTTTCCATTGCGGCATATTCACCCCCACTCTGAGTGTGTATCCTATTACCACACACACAGACACACACCTGTGGCACTCCTGGAAGCACCTGTGAGCTGTGGTTTGGAGCCATTGTGGGAGACGGACGATCCTTTCAGCTGATCTGCAGGATAACCTCATCTTGTAAGCTTGTTTGACCCCCCCTGAGAAGGGCGGTCACAGGTTTTCTGGTAATTTTTCTTCACGTTTTTCTGGAATTACTCAACCTACACTGGATGCACAGCTTTCCTTTAAATCTTTCTTTTGGACTTTCACCTGCTGATCCATTGGACTTATTGGGGCAGATTCACGTAGATCGGCGCATTATCATTCCGGCGTAGCGCACCACTTTTCCGTTAGACTTGCGCAATCTAGCCGCGTAATCCGGCGATTCACGTAGCTTTTACGCAAGAGCTTGCGCAAACGTAAGGTTTTTTCCGGAGGCGTAAGGAGGAGTAATACAAATTGGGAGGGACGTGGGCGTGTTACATTGAAATGAGCCGTGACCCCATGCAAATGAAGGGCCGGCCGACTCGCGCATGCGCGCGTGAAGGAAACCATGTCAGCTCCGTTGTGCGCATGCTCACAACTCGGGAGCGGCGCAATCAGTGAAATTGGAAATGGACTAGGGCAACTTTATGAACTACGCAGACAGCATAAATAGACACACACAAATGCACTTCCTTTGCAAAAATACATCCCTTTGTATCCCTCCCTATACAGCAAGGTGCTTTTGTTTGTTTGTGTCTTTGAGATATTTGGGGACTGTTTTGCAGAGTGATTTTTGTCTTTTATGTGTTTTCTTTGTTGTTATTTTGTTTAAATTATATTTTTGCTGGGCATTTTTTATTTACATTATATTTTTGCTGGGCATTTTTTTTTTTTCCTCGTCATTTATTTAATTTTTTTGGTTCTGTTTGTGTATGATTTTGGAATGTGGGGGTGATATTCCTGCGGGAAAAGGGGTGTCACCCTCATTTGTGGTGGAGAAGTGATCCCCAGGTCTGTGTGAATGGTGTATGAATGTACAGTGACATAATTGGAGCCGTGGCGTGGCGTTGCAGCTCACAAGTCCTGCATGGTGGACTGGTGCCAATCCAATGTGATGAGGATGTGGGGTGTGTGTGCTAGGGACCACAGTGGTGTGCATGCATGCATTCTCATTGTGCCATGATTAATGTGTGTGTTTAACGTGCAAAGATGCATAATGTGAGCTGGCATGAGATGGGGTCATGAGATGGGGTACCAGTGCATATGCAGAGTCACCTTGAAGGGAAAAGACAGGAGGATGTTAGTCATGCATGTGCCACTTGTGAGGTGTGCATCACGGGAGGGGATAGTCATGCCTGACTCCCATGTCACTCACCAACCAGCCAGCTGTCCCCATACATGTTCTGTTCGAAATCTGTGGGGATGGGGCTCTGATTGTATATGTAGCTGTCATGGGTGTCATGGGTGGTGCCATGTGTTGGGCTGCTGATGTCCTCCTGCAGGGTTGTGGTAATTCCATCTGAAGATGCGAGACACCTCAGAATCACTCATGCCAAAGATGTCTATGCGTGTGTGATATATCAAGTGAAGAGTGAGGGGCTTGTATCAGATAAGAATATTGTATTAGATTAATTTAAATTGTAAATTTTATGTAAGCAAATAAAAAAAAATAAAAAAAAATCTCCCGTGCCCTCCTTAGTGCCATCCTCCGTGCCCTCATCCTTCTTTGTTCATCTAAAGTCAGTAGTATAGCTATGCGCGACGATGCCCCTGGCATGTTGGCATACAGATTGTTGGGCAACACGTGTGACTGCTGAACTCCTCACTAACAGTGTTGCTTTATCTGACAATTAGACTTTTTTTCAAAATTTAGACCAGCTTTTAGGTCCTCTAACTTTAGACAGAACATTTTGCAGTTGCGCACATCGCGTAGCCTGCGCAGCAACTGCGTTTTTTTGTGAATCCCCGTAACTCCCTCATTAGCATATTTGACTAGCAAATCAATGGTGTGTCTAGCGCAGTTTTGCGCGAAGGGAAGCGAATGTCTAATTCAATTACGCCGGACCAAAAAACGTAGATTTCTGGCGTATATTGTTTTGTGAATCGCGTCCAACTATACGCACGCGCACATTTAGACTTACGCACGCGCAACAGCAGTTGCGCAGGCGTAATCGCTCTGTGAATCTGGCCCATTGTTTTTTCACTGAACATTCACCATTATATTCTCTCAGCATATATCTTATGATCCTCACATTATTGCTTTTGATTGTCATAATGTATGATTATTGATTTATTCACTTTGATCTATTTCCAGTGCTACACTGTTTGTATATATGCTTTATTAAATGTACCACCTTTGGAATTCACCAAGGCTCAGTTTGAACCTCTGCTTTAAATCACCCTGTCTTCAAAGCAGACAATTGCCCAGAGCATGGAAAATGCCTATTCTATGCCTCCTTGTGACTAAACATAGGGTTATCCAGGCAATAATACATGCAAAGATTGAGTCAACCCTACAAAATAGGATCCAAATGTACACTAAAATCTGGCAACCCTGGGTGGATCACTTCCTCCCATCTAATTTTGATGCATCTCTTTTGGACCTTGATATCTTGGTGGCATATCCCTCGATAGGAGCCGTAATCCTTTCAACCACTGAGATTTCCTATACCCCTCTATTTATTCCCTTATTTTATGCTTGTGCTCTCTACCTCCATTCTGAGCCCCTGGCTGGGGTATTTGTTTCTTCTCTATGCCTTATCTCCAAGATCTCCTACAATTATTTGAGTACAAGGATTCTACCTATCTTTGATTTATAAAGCGGGTCACAGGTACTGTAATAACACAAAGTAATTGTTTATCCTGCTAATGTACTCTCTACATGTCCTCCCTACATGGAGGTTATCACTGTTTTGACTTTGATATTCCTACCTTACTTAGAAGCATTTGTTACTCCAACACTTCATATTCCTTAACCCTTTCACGCCGAGCGTACGCACATATGCGTCCTCGGGTTTCAGGGGTTATACCGGAATGATGCCTGCAGCTGCAGGCATCATCCCGGTACCGTTGTTTAGAGCCGGCTTTCCAAACATAACAACCGATGCGGCTAAAAGCCGCTCGGTTGTTATCCCGGAGGAGCGGGAGGGGACATCCCCCCCCTCTCACCGCTCTGACCGGGCCTCCCGTCCCACCGGGAGACCCGATCCTCGATCCGATGCATCATGTGTGCGGGCGCAGACTGAATGAAAGCTGTATGCGGCTTTGATTCAGCCTGCAATGTGTAAACGCGGAAGCGACGTCACTTCCGGGTTTCTCGGCTGTCAATGGCACGTAATTTAAAAAAGTAAACAGTATTCAGAATCGCCGTTTTGGGCGATCTGAATACTTTGAAGTGTAAAGGAGGGACCAGGGGTCTTTTAGACCCCCGATCCCTCCATATAGAGTACCTGTCACCACCTATTACTGTCACAAGGGATGTTTACATTCCGTGTGACCGCAATAAAAGTAATCAAAATGTAAAAAAAAAAAAAAAACACAATTTTATATTATAAAAAAAAAAGAAAAAAAATGTTTAAAGCGAGCTTGCGCAACAAAGAAAACGCATACGGAAGTCGCGCCCGCGTATGAAATTGGTGTTCAAATCACACATGTGAGGTATCGCCGTGATCGTGAGAGAGCGAGAGCAATAATTCTAGCACTAGACCTCCTCTGTACCGCTAACCTGGTAACCGTAAAAAAAAGTTTAAAGCGTCGCCTATGGAGATTTTTAGGTACCGTAGTTTGACGCCATTCCACGAGTGCGTGCAATTATAAAGCGTGACATGCTTGGTATCTATTTACTCAGCGCAACTTTATCTTTCACATTATGCAAAAAAATTGGGCTAACTTTACTTTTTCATTTTTTTAAAATTCATTAAATTTAATTTTTCCCAAAAAGTTGCATTTAAAACACCGCCACACAAATACCGTGTGACATAAATTATTGCAACAATCGCCATTTTATTCCCTAGATTCTCTGCTAAAAAAATCTATATAATGTTTGTGGGTTCTAGGTAATTTTCTAGCAAGAAATACAGATTTTAACTTGTAAACACCAAATGTCATAAATAGGCTTAGTCATGAGTCATTAGTCATTAGTCACGTGCCTGCTGTTCCATGTACTTCTATGAAAAAGTATATTTTTCTCTTTGTATGCTTCCTTTATTTGGAATCCCTGGTGATCCTGCTAGTCTCCTTGCTTTCCTATTAAAAACTGACCACACTAAGCAGGAAATAACAAAATGGTCAGTTCTCTAGCTGTCAGTCAGACAAAAGTCCAAAGTACAAACACGCATGCTCAGAAGCAATGCTCACCAAACACAACATTAGCAGAAGGTGCCCAAAGGGTGGTGCTAAAGAGCTGAAAAAACATGTAGTACATCACTATGTTTGTGTTTGTTGGACAACAATTGTGTGTTTGGAAAGAAGATTGTCTTGAGAATATAGACAATTGCCTCTGAAATAAAGCCATAGGAGTTGTGTACATTGAACAGCCTAAGGAAACTGTTTGCATTAAAGACCTTGAGTTAAACTGTGTGCATTGGTCAAGGGGAACAGACCTAAGGCCTGGGATTAATGCGATGAAAAAAAAAACGTTGTTTTTTAAAACGTCATTTAAATTGATCGTGTGTGGGCAAAACGTTGTTTTTTGTCTTAAAAAAAACGACCCAAAAAAATTCCAACATGCTTGAATTTTTTGTGTCGTTTTTCAAAACGTCGTTTTTTGTTTCACAAAAAGTCACCGTGTGTAGCAAAAACGTTGTTTAAAACAACGTTTTTCAACCCGCGCATGCCCAGAAGCTAGTTATGAAGCGAGCTTCAATGGAAAAGTGTGGTGAACGTAACCTCGTTTTTTGTGAAAAAAACGATGGTGTGTATGCAACATCGTCTTTGAAAGTGACGTTTCAAAAACGTCGTTTTTTACTTCACAAAAAACGTCTTTTTTTTTCATCGCAAAAAACGACCGTGTGTACGCGGAATGACGTTTCAAAAACGTTGTTTTTTACTTCACAGAAAACGTCGTTTTTTTTCATCACAAAAAATGATTGTGTGTATAAGGCTTGAAGCAGCTACTGTAGGTGGCAAAAGTGAGCAGGGATGCTGAAGTCTTTTGTCTGACGATTAATAGTGATGATGAAAATCTCTGCTTGGAAAACAAATTTCTACGTGAACTTTTTTCATTCCTCTGCTGTGGACACAACTCGCTGAGCTAACAACCCCCCCAATATATATTATTATATATTAGGCTTTTGGGTGCACTCAAAGGAGCTGAATAACAATGTTTTTCTTACATTAGGGTACAAACGAACATACTAGAAAGACTAGAAAGACTAGAAAGGTTCAGGAAATCCCACCCTTCTTCATGTTCAAAGTCTCCCTGAAGCACAATCCTATTCCCAAATGTGTATGTTTAGATATATATATATATATATATATATATATATATATATATATAAATATATATATGCACACCTGCAGGTACACTGTATTGGGAAGGAGAGCAATGTAAGAGGCCATTGAATGTGGGGCGGCTGGATGGGTGCTGTTGCTGCTGGGAAGAGACCAGTGCAAGAAATGCCAATTAAAAAAACATACACAGGTGCCTCATGCGGACACGCTCCACTTCCCCATCTGTGGTGAATGATGGTGCTCATATCCAGTGTATCTGCTGCCAGAAACGAGCTCTGCTAATTAGGCCTTCAGGCCTCATGCACACTGGATGTTTTTGGACATTTTTACAGCGGTTGTTTTTGGCAGTAGGCATTTTTTTCTACAGTCATTAACCTCCCTGGCGGTATGATTCTTTCAGATTTTAGGTGCTTAAAGCGAATTTGGCGTTTTATACTGTAGGCCTGTAATTCTTAGGAATAACTCACTGAAATCTATCCAAACAAGAGTCTAATAGGCATCCCGGGTATGATTTTTTTTTTTATTAAAAATTATAATATAATAAATAATTATAAAAAATTATAACAAATAATAATATAATTATAGTAAAAATTATTCAATAATGTAATCAAATCAAAATCACTGAAATTTGCTCAGTTGCAGAATTTTTGCTGTCATTATTTTTTTTTTTTTATGACGAATTTCCCCATAAATCGCTATCGCTAAATTCTGCAAGTGATTCTGATTTATTATCGCTGTTTTTTAGCTGATCTAAAACAATTTTTGCCATAAAGGGACACTTTTGGTTGCTATGGGCAATCTACAGTTTGCAGGCAGAAAGAACAGTTTTTATTATATAAAAGGACATGCAGGGCACTGGGCAGACCACTAGGGACAGGGGGGGGTGTGTATTTTTTACATACAGTACTGTAATCTATAAGATTACAGTGTACTGTATGTATAGTGTTTGTTTACTTTTTTGAATTTGGCGCCGTCCCCCCCCCTACGTTGCGACGCTCGCAGGGAAGGGAATCGGCGGTACACACAGCATCAGGCGGACATCCGGCCGCCGTGTACTGCGGAGATTCATCGCTGGATCGCAGAGAAAAGGTAAGTAAACTTTTTTCTGCATCCAGCGAGGCAAGTCCGTGTGTGGCACGGGGTTACCGATCTTAGCTTAAAAATCTCACCCCGTGCCACACACGGGAAGACCGCCAGGGAGGTTAAACTCTCCATCATGTTATTCTATGTGTCCATGCACACATAGGCTGTTATCAGCAGTTTTGGGCAGTGGCGTTTTTGAGCAGTAAAAAAAACAAAAAAACGGGTGGGTTCTGAGAGACGTTTTTCAGCTGTAAAAACACTCTAACGCTCATAAACGTTGATACACGCTGATAAACGCTCAAAAACGTGCTTACCATCGTGTTTTTACTTTCAATAGTTTTTTATTGATAAACATCAAAAATATATTAAGAATAGGTAGGTGGTGGGGGTGGTGGCGCTATCACTAATATGTTGTTTGACTCACCCAGTAGAGCAGGGATCCTCAAACTACGGCCCTCCAGCTGTTGTGGAACTACACATCCCATGAGGCATTGCAAAACTCTGACATTCACAGACATGACTAAGCATGATGGGAATTGTAGTTCCTGAACAGCTGGAGGGCCGTAGTTTGAGGACCCCTGCAGTAGAGTGATGGGTACATTTTAATGGGACAACATTCCCTCAAATAATAAAACAAGTGGAGTAAAAGAAATATCCTGTAATGAGTAACAGTGATAGTGTTTCCCAGTGCTGTCAGTGATATGTCACCAATAAGAAACAGTGTTGAAAATAAATATTACAAGAATATAGTACTGGGTGTGTACTTGCAAGGAGGAAGTTACACCGTACTCTAGTGCAATAAATTGACAGTTAGCAAAAACTTTTTTACAATTACGCAAATGTGCAGTAAATTAATTCACATCAATTGGGTGATGAAAACGTGGTCAGGTAAACTCAAATAATTCACATAAAATAGTCCATAAAATATAAAACAGGTGAATATGGGTGATGTGACGTCAGGGTGCACCTATATGGATAGGTGATACATCAAGTGAATATCGCCTGTATCACCTATCCATATAGGTGCACCCTGACGTCACATCACCCATATTCACCTGTTTTATATTTTATGGACTATTTTATGTGAATTATTTGAGTTTACCTGACCACGTTTTCATCACCCAATTGATGTGAATTAATTTACTGCACATTTGTGTAATTGTAAAAAAGTTTTTGCTAACTGTCAATTTATTGCACTTGAGTACGGTGTAACTTCCTCCTTGCAAGTACACACCCAGTACTATATTCTTGTAATATTTATTTTCAACACTGTTTCTTATTGGTGACATATCACTGACAGCACTGGGAAACACTATCACTGTTACTCATTACAGGATATTTCTTTTACTCCACTTGTTTTATTATTTGAGGGAATGTTGTCCCATTAAAATTTACCCATCACTCTACTGGGTCAGTCAAACAACATATTAGTGATAGCGCCACCACCCCCACCACCTACCTATTCTTCTTATATACCCCCTTCGGGGAGTCATATCTAGGGGGGGCTGCAGTCACGCACACTCTTCCTATTACCCTAGATTAAGCTATCCTAAGCGCAGCTTCTACCCTTTATTAATCAAAAATATATTGACAAAGGTGCAGGCAGAGCCATCTGTTAACATCAGAAAAAGTAATAATTCAAAAGGCACACGTTTTAAGATGAGAAGAAGCAGAGTTATCTCAGCAAGTTATAGCGGAAGCTCCAAACTCCCGAGGGAGGAGAGGACTCCCCAACACCCCTCACGGGATCTAGCTGTGCCGGGCAGGGACCATCGTGTTTTTAACGTTTTTGTTTCATAGAAAAATAAAAATGAAATTCTTAAAAAAAAAAAAAAACTGCAAAAAAACGCCAACACGAAAAAACGCTTATAATTGTCAATAAACGCTAAAAAACGCTATTGCAAAAAAGTTGAAAAAAGTTGAAAAACTCACTGCAAAGCTACTGCCGTTTTTATAACATTATTTTAACGTCCAGTGTGCATGAGGAATTAGGCCTCATGCACACTGGATGTTAAAATAATGTTATAAAAACGCTAGTAGCTTTACAGTGAGTTTTTCGACTTTAAAAAAAAAAATGCTTTTTAAATAGCGTTTTTTTGCGTTTATTAGCATTTTTATGCTTTCTAGCATTTTTTGTTGAAGTAAAAAAAATATTTAATTTTTAATTCTTTTCAATGGATCAAAAACGTTAAACGCTGGTGAGTGAGGTTTTTGAGTGTTTATCAGTGTTTATCGACGTTTATCAGCGTTAGAGCGTTTTTACAGCTGAAAAACTTCTCTCAGAACCCACTCGTTTTGGGTTTTGTTTACTGCACAAAAACGCTGCTGCCCAAAACTGCTGATAACAGCCTATGTGTGCATGGACACATAGGATAACATGATGGAGAGTTTATTGACTGTAGAAAAAAAATGTCTACTGCCAAAAACAGCTGCTGTAAAAATGTCCAAAAACGTCCAGTGTGCATGAGGCCTTATACAGTAGTTACTTCTGAGCAGCATGGCCAAACAGTGCTAAGGTGAGGGGGTGCTATCAATCATGCTAATTCAGCATCCACAGAACCTATGAAAATGTGACAAAGTGCTTTGTCCCCCAGTGACAGAAGGAACAGACATGGGTTGATTTACTAAAACTTAGGGCCCTTTCACACGGTGCGGACCGTTTTTCGGTCCGCTCCGTGTGTGTCCGTTGGCTCAGCGGGGGGTCCCGCTCAGCTGTCGGTGGACAGGGCGGTCCCCGCACACTGTGCAGGGAACGCCCTGTCTCTCCTCCGCTATCCCCTATGGGGAATTGGATGGAAACGGACCGTCTGTCCGTTTGCATCTGATCCGATCCACCGGACGGAAGAAAAATAGGGTTTTCTTCCATCCGCAAAACGGATCCAGACGGACGCGGATCGTAGGCGGGCGTTAGCGGATGCATCATCCGCTAACGGATCCGCTCCCATAGGGCCCCATTCTAAGTCCGTTTACGTCATCTTTTCGTCCGCACGTGTGAAAGGGCCCTAAAGCGTGCAAAATCTAATGCAACAATGCATGGTAGCCAATCAGCTTGTTCAATTAAGCTCTGACAAAAAAAAATAGAAGCTGATTGGTTTCTGTGAAGAGCTGCATCCGATTTTGCACTCTCTGGTTTTAGTAATTAAACCCCAAAGTGTTCCTATTGAGATTTCTTCTTTAAAGAGTGCATACTTTTGGTTAGTGGACACACATGATTTTAACAAAAAGCTTTGAAAATATCCATTAGAATATTAGAACAAAGCTGAAGTTCCTTTTTTTTTTCTTCTCACATTAGCCACTACCAGACTTTTAGAGTGCTGCTCATAGTATGGTGCTATCGATCATCTCTATTTGCGGTTTTGCATCATCTGTGAAACTGGTTATCCATCATATTGCATCTCTTTTTTTTTTTCCCTCTGTATTATATTTTTTCCTTTTTTTTTTTATAGTGTAAACAGCGAGGGCACCACTTTATCATCGAAAAACTTTGTTGACTCGATGTGTACCCGATTGGCTACCCTCTGCCTACTTCGGTAACACTCTCAGGGCATATCCCATTTTCACCCTCCCATCCCTCCACCCCCCCCCCCCCGTGCCCCCGTGGCCCCCAGGACTCCTTCTCGCTATTCTCCATCGGGAAATGTTGATGTCTACTATACTAGGTATAAAAACTCCTATAATGGATAAATGGCTGGCCACTTGGTCTCCCCTTCTCATGGGATTCCTTTCCCGTATAGGGACTGCAAGCGCCCTCACAAGGGTGGTCTTGAGTTCATAACATAATTCCATGTTTTTTTATAAACCATGCACTTATGCCATTTAGTCTCAAAATCATTCCTAGTTTCTAAGATGTTTTCCTTTAACTCTTCCATTCTATAAGTTTCTTCCATGGCAGCTACCCACTCCCAAATCTGTGGACTACCAGTATCTTTCCATTTTTTGGGTATAAGCCGTTTCGCAGCGTTCAATAGATGAGGTAGTAATGTCTGCTTGTATTTTTTAATACCCTCACTACTGCCGTGGAAGAGAACTACCCACGGGTCTTTTTTTATCACCATGCCCGTAATTTCCTTGACTTGACTCACTATAGAGTCCCAACATTTTTGGATCACCGGGCAGGTCCACCATATATGCGCCATCGTGCCTCTATCGGGGCACCCACGCCAGCACTCAGCGGTCTGCCCAGTTCTCATTTGGCTCAATTTGACCGGGGTGATATACCACCCGGAAATGAGCTTATAGTTCATCTCCGCAGTTCGCGTATCGGTGGCAGAGGCATGAACGAGAGACAATATTTTATTGACCGTGTTTGACCCCCTAGAAACTCCCAAATCCCTTTCCCATTTTTCCACAAAGGGTGTTGCTCCCCGTGCCCTAATCTTAATAATTATCTTATATAATTTCGAAATAGTGCCCTTTGTATTCTCCCCAGTGCATACTTTCTCCAGTGGTGACAACTCGGACCCCATCCTTAATGGGTGGGGAAGTTGCTCACAAAGTGACGTAACTGCGTATAGTGCCATCTATCGAGGTTCCAAATATCACGTCTGGACTTCAGCTCCTCGAAGGTAGCCAACTCACCACTCTTTATAATATCCCCTAAGTACACTCTATCCTTTTTAATCCAATTACCCCCAGTTTTTTTTTCACCTGGTGCGAAATATGCGTTTTCTTTTATATTAATAAGCGGGGAATTGAATTTACTATTCTGTTGTGTCTGTAACCTATCCCACATTCTCAAAGTGCTTTTCGTCATTTCATATATATTGTGCTTCAGTGCTCTGTATTGAGGAGGCATCCACAGAATTTTACTTAATTGTGTCATATCTTGTGCTTTCTCTATTTGTAACCATCTTTTCCCGTGTTTGTCTCTGGCCCATTCCACCGCCCTGGAAAGGACTGCGGCTCTGTAATAGCTTTTAATATCTGGGGCCGCCCAACCTCCTTCCTGCTTATCCTGTTTTAGAATTGTCAAAGATAATCTATGCTTTTAATTTTTCCAAACATAGTTCATTAGTATGGAATTTAAAGTTCTTATATATTGTGGGGGTAGCGCGATTGGAATTAGTTGAAATTTATATAGAATCTTGGGGACATAAATCATTTTTAACATATTTATACGTCCCACCCATGAAATTGGTTTATTTATTGTTTTTTTTTAATCGTTTTTGATTTCGTTCAGCAAGGGGACGTAGTTAATCTTATAGATCTTCTTGATCGTATTGGCTAATTTAATGCCTAGGTACTTAACTTCTTTACGCCAGGGGAAATCACATATCTCTTTCACCCGGCCTACCTCGGTTTTCTTCAGGTTGATATTTAATAATTCCGATTTTGCTACATTAATCTTGAAATTGGAAATAAGGCCGTATTGTTGCAGGATATGAGATAACCTATGGATGGTGTTCACCGGGTCAGTGATGAAGAACAGTATGTCGTCGGCAAATGCCGATAGTTTATGTTCCTCACCGCTGACTCGTATCCCCTTAATGTCAGAATCTTTTCGGATTGTAGCCAACAGTGATTCTAATGAGAGGATAAAGAGGAGGGGGGACAGGGGACAACCCTGTCTTGTCCCGTTCCTCATCTCAAAGGAATCCGAAAGAGATCCGTTGATCTTAATTTTTGCTGTGGGTTGACGGTATAATACTTTAATCCATTTAATAAGCCTGTTCCCCATTCCCATTACGGCTAGTGTCTGCATCATGAGTCCCCAGTCTACCCTGTCGAAAGCTTTCTCGGCATTCACCGACAGGAATAGACTGGGGGGCCCGTCCTGCCTAATCCTCTGTAGCAGAAGAAGTGCCCTTATGCCGTTATCTTTGCCCTCCCTATTGGGAACAAACCCAACCTGACCTGGGTAGATCAGCCGAGTCATAACGCTTTTCAGGCGTTCGGCCAGGACCTTTGCATACAGCTTGACATCTATATTTAAAAGAGAGATGGGTCTATATCCCGAACATAGGGATCTATCCTTACCCTCCTTCAAGATAATTGCAATCAGAGCTGCTGATGCTTCCTGACTCATCTCATTCTCTGTCCCCAGACCATTGAAATAACTACATAGTCGAGGTATCAAGATGTCACTAAATCTCTTGTAGTATGATACCGTAAACCCGTCGGGGCCAGGGCTTTTCCCGATGGGCATATTTTTCAGGGCATTTTTGACTTCCTCTTCCGTGATGGGCCTGTCTATAAATACGCTTTCCTCCTCATCTACCTTTGGCAGGCCTGCCCTCTCGAGAAAGGTCAAGGCTGCCGTCTCCCTTTCTCCCACCTGCCCTAATGGTTGTTTGATGTTATATAATTCTTCGTAATAATTTTTAAACGTGTCTGCAATATCAACCGTTGCATAGGCCCAGTCCCCATTTTTCTTTTTAATTTTTTCAATGTAGTTCATAGTTTTCTTTTTTTGGGCCATTTTTGCCAGGTGTTTACTCGATTTGTTCCCCCAAAGATACCTTTCTCTGGCAATAAGATTGAGATTTTTCCTGGCGTCCTGTTCCATGATTGCCTTTAGTTCGTCTCTTTTTATAATTAGTTTCCTATACGTCTCTTTTTGTCCCCTTTCTTTGTGGATTTGTTCTAAATAAGTTATTTCTTTAACCAATAGGTTGCGTAGCCTGTTTCTCTCCTTTTTCCTTCGGGCCCCCTCTGATATCAATACCCCTCTAATATAGGCCTTGTGCGTCTCCCATAGAGTTGCTCTTGAGATCTCCTCTGTGTCATTCGTGTCAAAAAATTGTTTTAATTCCTCCATAACCCTCCCGGCCCCAGCCTCATCACGTATCAAATAGTCGTTGAGGCGCCAGACCCCCTGTTTATTGTTTGGGTAGGCTGACTTTATTTTCATTGTTATTGGAGCATGGTCGGAAATGGTCATAATCCCAATGTCAGTTTCCGTAATGACATCCAATAGCCTATGGTCGATCAGCATGTAATCGATTCGAGAGTACGTTCCATGGGGAGGAGAGAAATACGTATAGTCTTGTGTGTTTGGATGAAAGGCCCGCCAGACATCTACCAATTGGCTGTCATACATCTTTCGTTTTATCTTTTGTAGCTGTACGATGGTTGTCTCTCTCCCCAAGGAAGTACTATCTTGTTTTGGGTCCAAAACAAAGTTTAAGTCCCCCATCAGTATCCTGTATCCTGTAGCAAATATTTTCAGTTTGTCCAGAATTCTGCTGAGATATTTTATGGGGTGAGCATTAGGGGCGTAGACATTGGCGAGGGTATAAGCCTTGTTCCCGATTTTACCTTTCAAGAACAGGTATCTGCCCTCCGGGTCAGTCATCCTTGCCTCTAAGGCAAAGTCGACCCCCCTAGCAAAGCCAATAGCTACGCCTCTGGAACGATTGGAGATGGCATCTCCATAGAACCAAGTGGGGTACATAGGTGAATATAATTTGGTATTGGAATCAAGGGAAAGATGGGACTCCTGGATAAATACCACGTCCGCCCTATATTGTTTGATTTCCTCCAGTACCTGCAGTCGCTTGCCTCTTGAATTTAGACCTTTCACATTATACAATAAAAACTTTACATCCGCCATATCCTACTGTACATCTATTAACCTAGCATTCTTTATGGAGTCTCTGGGGGCCACCTTCCCCCACCCTCCCCGTTTTTTCCCACCCAAACCTAAGAAAGGCCTCTGGACCATGTGGGTCTTCTAGCCCCATTGCCCACCGGTTCTTTACCAATGAGGTGAGGCTCTCCGCACCCTATCCCGCCTGGGTCCCCTCTCCCACTGGGACAGATCTTGTCAGGCAGGGCAGGAACCTTGCACTGGGGACCTCCTCTATTCATCCTTCCTAACCCGGAGACCCCCCACCCCCCTCACCCGCAAACCCTCCCTCTCCCTCACTACCCTTATTCCACCCATCCTGGGATGTCTACCACTTGCAGATCTAATTTGCTACAGAAGCCTGGGAGGTCTTCTGGGAAAGTTAGTCTTGCCAAAATCCCCTCCTTCTGGCCGATGAGACATGCTGGGAAACTCCACTGGTATTTAATGTGATGCTCTCTCAGCTGCTCGAGCAGGGGTTTGAGATACCTTCTCCTTGCTAGCGTTTCCCAGGCCAGGTCGGGGAAAATCTGTAGCTCTACACCACCATAACTGATGGGCGGCATTTTTCTCATTTTGAACCAAATCTCCGCCTTGTCTTCGTAGTGTCTGAACCTAATTATTATATCCCTTGGTCTTTCACTCGCGTTGTCCTTAAATCTTCCTAAGCGGTGGACCCTTTCGATTTTAAGGGGTTTCCCGCTGTCTAGGAGGGGGGCGAATAAGTTGTTCATTATTTTTCTCAAATCTTCTCCCCTTTCTTCTGGGATGGATCAAATTTTCAGATTTTGCCGTCTATTCCGGTTCTCCTGGTCTTCCAAATGATATTGTAAATGCCTTTGATTCAGTTTCATATCAGAGTATTGATTCTTTAGTTGATTTAGTTCACATTCCTGTTTTTCCATCCTTGTTTCAATCTCTTCTACCCGTGACAGAATATGGCTTATATCGTTTCTAAGAATACTAATTTCCTCTTTGATGGCATTCTCCAGCCTCCTTAACATCCCATCCAGTTCGATCATTGTTGGTAGATGCGTCCCTTTTCTTATTTCCTCTGCGTGACTTACTTCCAGGTCTCCTTCTATTGATGTGTCGCTGGCTGGTGGGTTCGCTCCCCCTACCCCTTTCTTGGTGGCACCCGTTTTTGCTGTTTTCTTTTCCGTAGCTGGGCTTTTGGTGCCTCCATCCTGAGACATATATTGTCTTATTGTGCCCGTAGTTGGGTTATCCTTAGGGGTTTTCGGGACGGAGTCCCTAGTGATCTTACTCATTGTATGGCAGTTCCTCCTTCTGATTCGGTTCCCCAGTTTCAATGAGGATGTTGTTTGTATCCTGTGTGACTTTTGGGGCTCCTTTAGTGCGCGAAACGGGGGGGGGGGGGTTTGCTCCCCTCCCTTTTAGTGTAAACTGTTGCCCTAGGATGGGGGGTTAATAAATAGAGGCTCCCGCACCTCGGCTTTACCACTCTGTAGCATATGCTATATCTCGGCCCCCTGAATGACTAGGGTAGTGCGGCCCACTGCTGCGGTTCTACCTCTATCTTATCCCTCACCGAGGCAGCCCAGCTATCACATGGGACACTCTTTCCAACCTGGCTAATACGTGTAACCACACCAGTATGAGCCTCTTTCCCCCTGGAGTATTTCCCACACGCTTGTTATTGCCTATGGGGTTCACAGTTTAGCGGTTAGTAATAAAGCGGTTTAACGATTAGTAATAAATTTCCCGTTATTCACAACCCTCCGCTATGGGAAGTAGTCAGCACACAGTCAAAACAAACAACTTTTGTAAAGGCAAAAAATCGATGTTGAAAGATTGACTTCTAGCGCCGTTTCACCATGGGGAAGGTGCGATACAATCTCCAATCTCCATTGATATAATGTAATACTGTCACCAGAGTTTCTCTGACATGGGGCCCTTTTCTAATAAGGTACAGGTAAGGACTACTGGCTACCAGATGTTAGTAGTTCATTTGCTAAGTCAGTCTTTGCTTCCTCGGCGGGTGTCCAATCAATAAATTGCATATGTCCCCAAAGCAACTCTTTTATTGCTCTGATAACTTAAGAGGTGACTGTAACAGACCTAGATGTTAGTATCCCTTCATTGGAACTGTCTTTACTGACCCGGGTATTACTGAATCAAGTATATTACCAATATCTCCATAGGGACTCTATGACTGTGTTTAGCAGGCACGGAGAGAATTTAAGGCAAAGCTGAATAATTTACATACCACCCACGGTTATCATTAGAAGATGCAAACAGCAGCACAAATCCACGGCATTATTTTCCTCCTTTCAACTTCTCCACATTATAATGCTGTTGATTTTCTTACCCGTCTGACGAATCTCTATTGCATTAATCTGAGGATAGCCTCCATGCCAGAGGAACATATGGGTGGATATTACCTGGGAGATGCGGGGAGGGTTTTCAGGCAGAGGGACGGTCCGTGTCCAGGTCCAGGCGACCATACACAAACGCTGTGAATCGCCGGGTGTTACCCCGCCGCTTGGTCCTGGTCGTCTGAGCCCAGGAGGGTGTAGGGAGTCTCCGTTGCCGCTGCAGTGACGCTTGGTCTGGGCATACGATCAGCGGGACAGCAGGCTCTCACCCTGCCGCGCTACCATCGCTGCACTCTCTCCCTCAGATCCTCCTACGTCCTCCATACGATCTCCCAGCGCGGTCCGTGGCACGATCAGCCCCTCCCTCGGCGTGCGCGCGTCACGTGCCGCACGTCATCCCCCCGAGAGGAGGTGCCCCAGTTGACTCCAAAGCTGAAGTTCCATGTGCTAACATTACACATATTTTGACTTCAGATTCTAAAACAGAATGTTGGTTAAGAAGCTAACACTGCCATGCTAAAAGATATCTCATTACAGATTGCCTTTGCCATTTGTTATACAGAAGAGCCAAATGTACTGAAAGGAAGCCAAGGGATTTCTGGGAAACATCAAGGACAAAGCTCTGCATGTTGCTACAACCTCTGCACATCATTATATGAACAATGGTTTTAGAAGAAGCAAAACATAAAAATGAAAAATAATCTTAATAATAAAGCAGTACTATATAATAATTTATAACATTTGCATTTTCCATTTACAGGGTAATGATTATCATATCTATAATGCAATATGAATATGAGTGTTATTCTTATTAGAATGTCTGTACTTTATATTTTCTTCTGTCTATGAGTAAGAAAAACGGTATTATTAACAGAAAAATATTACATTATATCTAAACCCTAACATTGGTATATATTGCGGTTTACCAGTCCTTAGATGTGGCAGATTTTTTTTTTTAACATTTTCTGCAAGTACGGAAAAAACATCCTGCTTTTTACCTGGAGATCCTACCAGCAACAGCACTTTGAGTTGCCTATCGGAAGGACTTAATAAAACAGACCATGACTAGTTAAAGGCACTCACATGGCAGGCTGACAACAATAATTGACACAATTGTGAGGCGAAGGCTTGGTGTCGCCAGTCTCCAACAGGAAGTACTGTGATTCGCAGGATCTCCAGGTAAGACATTTTCAGTCGGCTCACAAAAAAATGCTTTTCTTAACCACTTGCTTACTGGGCACATAAACCCCCTTCGTTCCCAGGCGAAATTTCAGCTTCCGGCACTGCATCGCTTTAACTGACATTTGCGCGGTCGTGCGACGTAGCTCCCAAACAAAATCGGCGTCCTTTTTTCCCCACAAATAGAGCTTTATTTTGGTGGTATTTTATCACCCCTGCGCTTTTTATTTTTTGTGCTATAAACAAAAAAAGAGCGACAATTTAAAAAAAAATATATATTTTTTTACTTGTTGCTATAATAAATATCCCAATTTTTTAAAAAAAAAACTATTTTTTTTTCACAGTTAAGGCCGATACGCATTTTTCGACGTATTTTTGTAAAAAAAAAAAAAAAAAAAATCGCAACAAGCGACTGGTTTGCGCAAAAGTTATAGCGCCTACAAAACGGGGAACAGAATTATGATTTTTTTTATTATTTTTTTTTTTACTAGTAATGGCGGCGATCTGCGATTTTTATTGTGACTGCGATATTGCGGCGGACATATCGGACACTTTTGACACAAATTTGGGACCATTTACATTTATAGAGCGATCAGTGCTATAAAAATGCACTAATTACTGTATAAATGTGACTGGCAGGGAAGGGGTTAACACTAGGGGGTGAGGAAGGGGTTAAGTGTGTATCCTGGGTGTGTTCTGACTGTGTGGGGGGAGGGGGGTGACTGGGGGAGGTGACCTCTCCACTGACAGCACGTGGAGCTCTGTGTTTACACACAGAGCTCCACGTCCCTGCTGTCAGCTGTTCGTTTTCCCGCCGATCGCGTGCACCCGACGGACATCGCGGCCGCCGGGTACACGCATCGGCATTCCAGCGATGCGCCGGGACAGTGTTTACCCGCCGCGCGCCACCCAGTGACGCGCGCGGGTAATGCAGTTGAAACACGTCCAAAGACGTCCACTTGGCGCCTCAGATCTGCGCTGTTGACGTATTCTGTCAATAGCGCAGGTCTGAAGTGGTTAAGAAAATTGTATACAGTAAGACCCTTTTCACACTGAGGCAGTTTGCAGGCGCTATTGCGCCAAAAATAGCGCCTGCAAACCGACCTGAAACAACGGCTGCTGTTTCTCCAGTGTGAAAGCATGAGGGAGTGGTGCGCTAGCAGGACCGCTCAAAAAGTCCTGCTAGCCACATCTTTGGAGCTGTGAAGGAGCGGGGTGTTTACCGCTCTTCCACCAAATCTTCCCAAAGCAATGGTAAACCGCGGCTATACCGCCGGCAATGCGCCTCTGCAGAGGCGCATCAGGGGCGGTATTAAACCTTTTTCAGCCACTAGTGGAGTAAAACTGCACCGCTAGCGCCCAAATACTGCCGCAATTCTGACAGCTAAAAATAGCGCCGCTTTACCGCCACCGCGCCTCCGGCCCCTGTGGAAAAGGGGCCTAAGGCAAGATGCAAAGCATATTGAAAACCACTTTGAGTTTACATACATCTTAAAGTGTATTCTCACTGTTGTAGCCAAATCGGCATAACACCTACTTCATATATGTTACATGTTCTCATTGACTTTTCTGATATCAAAAATGAAAACTCCTACCCAATTATCTGGTTTATGAGAGGGATAGGGAGCTGTGTTCGACATATTTAACTCTGTCTGTACTACATTGGCAGTGTGTACCAGGCATTAGACATGTGCAATTTTTTTAGTTACGAATACGCTTTCCGTCATTATTCGTTATTCTCGTTGATTCGTTAACCTACGAATGAACGAACGGTTTAGCGCAAATAATAACGAATAACGATATTTCCAAAATTACCGAATATGGAAAACTACGAACATACAAATCTACTAAATGTAAAAGAACAACACAACTAAAGAAAAAAGAAACGAAAACATAGAAATAACGAAAATACCGAACACAAAAAAAAAATCGAAGAACGAAAAGAAAACAACCGAAATGCCAAACAAAGAATAAAAAACGAAAAGCAAAACTAACGGAAAATAAATTACGAATCTTCGGAAAACGGAAATGAAAACAACGAATATACAAAATAACGTAAATTCACTTTCATTAGGACTGTGACCAATAGCCACTCAGCGCTGTCCCTTACCCTGAAGAGGTTTGTTCCTTCCCCCAATGAGCATCTTTCTTATTACCTAGTGGCTCCTTGACCTTGTGTCTTTATCTGTGTTAGAATTCAGTGCATTCCATCCAGAGTCCAGATAGGGTGTGTTTGGGTGGGTTGCACCAGTTTTGTGGATCTGTCAAGTCAATCGCAGTAAATTACGATGTTTTACAAAATTACGACGAGTAGTGTGTCGAATAAACGTAAAATGTATTTTAACAGAATTACGAATGCAATAAAATCTACAAAAGAACGTTGTTACAATCAAATGAAATTAGACACGAAAATACGAATGATCATAAAGCAACGAAGATTTATTTCTTACGAAAATACAAACGCGGCATGATGAAAAATATAATGTAAATACGAATATCAAAACAACGAAAAATAAACCAACGTAAGAACAAATGAACGAATAAATTCATTGTAAAAATACGAAATAGGCAGAATACAACATTTAACGAAAATACTAATCTTGAATCAACGAAAAATAAACTAACATAAAAAAACGGAAACGGAAAAAAAAGTGTTACGAAAATACTAAAGAGTACGAATACGATAACTAACGTCTTACGACTCGTTACGAATCACGATAAACGAACAGAAACGAAACAGAAATAAACGAAAATTTTTGTTGTGCACATGTCTACCAGGCATTAGCCTTTCGACTAGGAAAAATTGACTCTGACAATGTTCAGAAATTCTTGCAGTTGCAGTCATCATGAGTATGCTGTGATGAGCCCGGATAACACAACCAGAAGTACCGGCCAGAAGTACCATGCTCTCCTTCGATAATTAATGTCCAGAATTCTTACATAGTGATGCAGACGTAATCCCTTAATAAAATAGCTTCTTTGGGCCAGATTCACAAAGCACTTACTCCGGAGTATCACGAGTTAGGCACGCGTAAGTCTAAAAATGCACACGCTTATCTATGCACCGTATCCCCAAAACGATATACGCCTGAAATCCACATTATTTAGACCGACATAATTTGGATAGACCGGCGCAGCGTGCATGCAAAACTGCACTAGACACACCATTGATTTTCTATGCAAATATGCAAATGAGGGAGATACGCCGATCCACAAAAGTAAGTTTGTGCAGTCTACACGATGTGCTTATCAGCTGCACGGCCGGTCTAAAATTAGACCATATAAAAGGTGGTTTAAATTTAGACAATCCGTCTACATGTCATCAAAAGCAACACCATTAGGGCCGAGCTGAGCAGCCACACTTGCAGGACATTAATCTTTATGCCAACATGCCAGGGGAATCCTTGCTAATAGCTATACTACTGACTTTAGATGAGCGCAGAAGGAGGAGGGCACGGAGGAGGGCACGGAGGAGGGCACGGGAGAGGATCTTTGTCAGGTATATCCGTGGGGTGAGCCCAATGGTAATAGGCCCCCCTTTTGGCTGGAATTAGGGTGCAATTGGAGAGATACCCTGTGTTAATAAGATGTTGGTTCCTCAGCTTCCACTAATTTCAGTGAAATTGAGTAAAGGTGGATTAATTAGGTCAGGAGCCTGTGCAGGCCAGCAGGCCCAAAGATTGCTAAAGTAAAATGATCCTATGCTGCTATAAGGATGCCAGTTGTGACCGATGCACCCCAAACCATATAAAACAAAGAAAAAAATGTGTCTCTAGAGTCTAATAGGTAGGAATCTGGGAGGCAACAGCTTCTTTATTCACCATAGCGCGGACTCCCCTGTTCTTACACGGGAGAGGATCTGCCGACCGCCACTGGGCAAGGTACTGGCAACACTCCATTTCCTTGCCAGTGGCTCTTTTCACCCTAATGGCTAAATATATATTTTATATACATTTTTTTCTGTTTAGTATATATTTTATAATAATTAATATAATAAATATATATTTTTATTTTTTTTAACTAATATAAATTTACTAATTTTAATATTATTATAATTATCTTATTTAATATTATATATATATATATATATATATATATATATATATATATATATATATACACACCGACACAACACAAACCTCCAAACCACAACAGACAACAGAAAAAAAAACTTTTGCAATGGAAGGGCATTTCTCTCGGTCTATTTAAGCACTGTGCATAGCTCAGGCCTAGTTCCTATCTAACTGATTGCGCCGTGCCGAGTTCTGAGCATGCTCAGAGAGGTGCTGACCATAGTCTGCTTCATGTGCACATGCCCAGTCTGGCCGGCCCTTCATTTGCATGGGGTCACGGCTCATTTCAATGGAACACACCCACTTCCTTCCCACTTTGAATTACACCTTATGCCTCGGAATTTACATTGCACCGGTGCAAATTTGGCCGAAAATACTACGAGGATACGGTACTTGCGTCTCGAAATTAAGCCAATCTAACTTAAAGGAGTTGCACTACGCCGGTCCAAAAATGCGCCAATGTACGTGAATCTGGCCCTTTATTTCTACTAGCCTGATCCCCATCTGACAACTGTCAGATTATAAAGGTTTCAAATCCTCATTCCCGGTGCTCTGATTGGGCAAATGTCACCCTATCAGTTAAGACAGAAGTGATCGCTGAAGCATCTTGCATGGGAATAACTTGTGACTGACCCATTAACAACATTATGCAGGCATGCTTCACCAATATCACCATTAGGAAACCCACCCTGAGAGCTGACATAGCCATCACTTGAATGCACACCTGTAGACATAAAGATCTGCAAAGATCCTGCAGGAGATTTTCAGCAGCACCGAGAAGCATGAAAGCATATAAAAAGGTGAAAAAAGTATATAATTTTTTTAAATGGCAGTTTTGTTATGGTACACAGTGCTTTAGCAGACTAAACATAATGCCTATGATGGTCTGGATCTACTTTAAAGTGTATGTGAATCTATTTTACATTTGTTTCCTTTATCCCCAACTATGCACTTACCGTATTTTCCGGCGTATAAGACGACCTTTTGCATGTAAAATAATGCCCCAAAAGTCGGGGGTCATCTTATACGCTGGTACCTGACTGTCCATTTTTCAAAAGCCGTGCCTCCTCCTCAGACTGTTCTGTGATAGACGGAACGCTAATTTGAGGAGGAGGCACAGCTTTGGAATAATAGATGGCTGCCCTCTGACATACTCTGCAAACAGAAGAAGGTAGGGAGATTGTTGAGGCAGGGAATGGAATGGTACAGTGAGGTCGGCAATTGCACAGTGAGGCATGTAAATAATGGCACAGTGAGGCATGTAATAATGGCACAGTGAGGCATGTAATAATGGCACAGTGAGGCATGTATAACGGCACAAAGTGAGGCATGTAAAACGGCACAGTGAGGCATGTATAACGGCACAGTGAGGCATGTATAACGGCACAGTGAGGCATGTATAACAGCACAGTGAGGCATGTATAACAGCACAAAGTGAGGCATGTAAAACGGCACAGTGAGGCATGTATAACGGCACAGTGAGGCATGTATAACGGCACAGTGAGGCATGTATAACGGCACAGTGAGGCATGTATAACAGTACAGTGAGGCATGTATAACGGCACAAAGTGAGGCATGTATAACGGCACAGTGAGGCATGTATAACGGCACAGTGAGGGGTCGTCTTATACGGCGAGTATGTCCGAAAACAAAAAATGTTGCTTGAAAATTAGGGGGTCGACTTATACGCCCAGTCATCTCATACGCCGGAAAATACGGTAGTTTTTTTTTAACTTCCTTGACTATAGGATGATGTGTATGCCTGTTCTACTATGGACTAGCCCCACCTTCTGTTTGGGAGATACAGGATGCTGTACATGCCTGTATTTTGGGGTGTATTAGATCTCTGCAGACATATCCCATCTCGCCCCCCCCCCCTGTACAGTTCAGCGACAGTGGGCGCTGGGATATGTGATGCTGGAAGAAGTTGCCAATCTTGCCCAGGATGTAGAGCCTACTTATAGGTCATGTGACCGATGGGAAAACTTTTCAAAAATGGCATTTTCAATTTTTTTTGTTCTAATTATTTATGCCTTTTGGGTATTTTTAATTTCCAGAATAGTTAAATAACTGGATTAACATGAATATCCCAGGCATCGTGAAATAGCCAGGGAATCACTAAATAAAATGAGTTTAAAGTGTATTTCCAGTTATGCAGCCAAATTGGGATAACACCTGCTTTATATTTGTTATATGTCCCCATTGTTACATGTCTCCATTAATATTGCATAACTAAAAAAAAAAAAAAAAACATAAAACCAATAAAACTGCTTACTAGTTAAATTTGAGGGAACTCTGATGTAAGTGGGAATGCTGAAGACTCTGGTGTAAAGGGGAACTCTGATGTAAGGGGGTCTCTGGTAACCAGAGCCCCCACATACATCATAGTTCCCGGAATTCCCCTTTATTGAGGGTTCCAAGAGTCCCCTCTAGATGAGTGTCCCCAGAGCCCTCTATATATCAAAGTCTGTAGAACCCTTTCACAGTTCCCCCTTACATCAGTGTCTGCAGAGCTCTTCTTACATCACCGTCCACCTTACATCAGAGTTTGCAGAGCCCTCCTTACATCACAGTCCACAGAGCCCTCCTTACATCAGAGTTCGAAGAGCCCTCCTTACATTACAGTCTGCAGAGGCCCTGTTCCATCAGTCTGCAGAGCCCCCTTTCATCATAGTCTGCAGAACCCCACTTTCATCAGAGTCGGCAGAGCCCCTTTACATTATAATCCACGGAACCCCCTTTACATCACAGTTCCCCTTACATCAGAGTCTGCAGAGCCCCCCTTATATCAGAGTCCAAAGAGCACCCCTCTTACATCAGATTCTACAGAATTTCACAGTAAGGGGGAGCTTTGTGGACTCTAATGTATAGGGGAACTCCGGTGGAAGTGGTGTTCTGGGAACCCTGATTTAAGGGTGTGTTCTGATGTAAGGAGGAACGCTGTGGATACTGGTGTAAAGGGGAACTCTGATGTAAGGGGATCTCTGCTCACCAAAGCCCCCTTTAAATCAGAATATGCAGAGCACCCCTTAAATCGGAGGTCCCCTTACATTATTGTACTGATTCAGAGGCAGGAGAGAGAAGGGAGGGGGTGAATGTATGGATGCAAGCTCACTCACTCCAAGAAGAAAGGAGGCTTGTGTAGTCTGCATATCCTTCACATTCATTCTCTAAGGTGTTCCTGGCTGCTGGGCTTCCCCGCCCACTCATCCCTGGATTCCCTACCCCCACTTCAATCCAATTGGCATGTGGGTGGGACTGCAGGCACACACAGGAGGAAATGCGTGGGAGGAGGAGTAGATCTAGCTTTCCTCACCCGTGCAAAAAGAGGGGGCGCCAAGCGGGATGTCAGTGCTGGCTCTGTCTGGGCAGTGTAAGTGAGAGTGTAACAGACACTATCCACTTACAACTGCAGCCAGTAACCCCACCGTAGATCTGCAGACCAGGCTTTTGGGCCCCCCTACAGAGGCAAAACGCCAGTGCGACTGCTGCGACTATTGCGAATATTGTTCAAAAATCTTTGCAGTCAGCCATGTCACCTTCTCCTGAGAAACATCTAAATGGTACGAAATATGCTTTACATTTTTTGGCATGCTGTATGAATGGGATCACATAACAAACGTATAGCCGAATTTCCTCCAATATCACTGCAGAAGTGGAAACACTCATTGAATGAATGAATGAATGAATGACTTGTATAGCGCAACGCATGCGAACTGAATCGCCTCTGGGCGCTTTTTCCAGCCAGTGTCTGCTTGGCTGGTGCGGTCATTTTTACCCCGTAGGATTTTGACACGCTAGGGACACACAGTCATACACACATATATACATATATACTGGGCCAATTTGGACGAGATTCAATTTACCTACCAGCATGTTTTTAAAGTGTGGGAGGAAACCGGAGTACCCGGAGGAAACCCACGCAGACACAGGGAGAACATGCAAACTCCAGGCAGATGGTTTCGTGGTCGGGATTCGAACCAGCGACCCTTTTGCTGCTAGGCGAAAGTGCTACTCACTGCACCACTGTGCTGCCTTAGATAGTCTAGATCAGTGGTCTCCAAACTGCAGCCTGGTGGCCAAATACGGCTCTTTGCTTGCCTTTATCCAGTCCTTTAGGGCATTTTTTATCCCTCTGATAGGAGACACTACTTTGTCAACTGATATTAACAATGGGGCATCATTACTCCCAGAGATACCAACATTGGGCCAGATTCAGGTAGAGTTAGGCTGGAGTATCAGTGATACTCCAGCCTAACTGTCACTTTAAGCCGGCGTTTTTGTTTTCTGTAACCAGAAAACAAGAAACGCCGGGTTGGAGTTCCGATGCGAGCGGCGTAATTGAATTTCGCCATCGCATCGCAACTTTAATTTAAAAATGGCGCCGGGGGCGTTCCCGCTGATTAACGCCGAAAAAATATGTTAATCAGCGGGAATCGGCAATTCACAATCGTATTCGGGCGTGACGCAGTGACTTTCCGACGTTTCCGTAAGCGATACGCGGCGTAAAGATAAAGCAGCCCCCTAGTGGAGTATCCTATGTTAAGTATAGCCGTCGTCATCGCGTCGAAAAAAAAAAATTTGCGTCGCTTGCGTAAAACGTCCATGAATGGGGATTTGACGTTGACGTTCACAGACAGAATTTGGAGCATGCGCACTGGGATGCATTGACAGTCGACGCATGTGCAGTACGTTCGCCGTGGGATCGCGCTTAGTTTAAATAATACACGCCCCGTACCCTCCCTATTTGAATTCCGCCGGCTCATTTTCGATACGCTGCCCGCAACTTTAGGAGCAAGTGCTTCATGAATAACAGCACTTGCTCCTAAAATTTCGCCAGAGTAACGTAAATGAGAAACGTTACTCCAGATTAAAGATGCTCCCATCTACCTGAATCTGGCCCTATAGGGCTCTATTCCTCCCCATAATACCAAATGTAATGATGTTTTCTCCCACTGATGCCAGGACAATTTCTATTCCCCTTGGCCATAGTCCAGCCCCCCTTAAGTCTGAAGGGCAATTAACTGGCCCATTGTTTAGAAAGTTTGGAGACCCCTGGTCTAGATCACTTCAAAATCAAGACCCTAATGACAAAATCACACAGCAAAAATCAGCAATCGACTGATGATCAGACCAGGGAGTAACTGTAAAATCCAGTTTACTAAACCAGTGCAAAGTTAAAAGCAATAATGCAAAACAAGTTCAGAATGGCAAAGAGCATGCATACACTGTATAATAATACAAACCAGATTATGAAAGCTGCACAAACATGAAGTCTTTATAACAATGTATCTTTGGTTTAATCAGAGTAACGTAATTGCATAGCATAGTCTCTATAACACTCTGGAATAACAGAGAGCCTAGCTGAGAACTACTTAAAAAAGTTCAAAACACAAACAGCCACATCCCATTATCTGGCTCCCGAAAATAGCTGGGTCTTGTTGAAAAGTTTCAAACATTTAGGCTTCTGCCTGACTGTCTTCAAGTCAGTTCTGACAGTGAAGGTCTCTCTGAGCTGCTGAGGGAGGAAGCTGAGGAAATTGTATTTTCTCTGTCAGGTCCAGAAACCGAGGAAGTTGTGGGAAATGCAGTTAAATGGACCTGTGACTTTAACTGAGCTTGTCATGTCTTGTAATTTCACTTTGTGGATATTTTCATGCCACCACAATACTAATTTCAGTAACTGACAACTGAAATGGTGTCAGTAATATCAGTAAGTGATACACTAGGACATCTAAGTGATTTTCCTGAATATAATTCTTGACCTGATATATTACTTAGGTCTTTATTTTTGTGCTATGGATATAGCTAGCTATGTGTAGTCACAGTTTTATGTGCTTTTAAGCTTTCAAACTTCTTTTTTGGAATAAGGTGTTTAATTATGGTAATTTGGCTAAATTAGTGTGGCTTAGACTGTTTACAAAACAGCCTTTGTAACATGTGAGTAGCGTCTATCGACAAATAGTACCGGTAGATTTCAGGTAGGGCTGTCTATCCTGCTACTGAAAACAAAATTATTACCTTTGTGATTAAAAACATATTCCTCTAAAATATGTTCCTACATTTTCTACCAACTACTAAGGTTGAGCGAACCCGAACTGTAAAGTTCGGGTTCGGTACGGACTTTGGGTTTTTTTGGTCCTCGAACCCGGACCCGAATAATTGTAAAAAGTTTGGGTTCGGGGGTTCAGCTATGTAACGGCACGCTGCACGGCAGCCAATCGCCATTTGTTTTACTACTGTGACTAGGAAGCCATCACAGCCATGCCTACTAATGGCATGTCTGTGATTGGCCAGTGCAGCATGTGACCCAGGATGTGACCAGCCTCTATATCAGATAGAGGCACACAGCACAGCTCGTCAGTCTGCTTTAGCTAGGGTAGGGACAGGCTGCTGCTGATTGAGGGAGAGTGTTAGATAGGATTATCCTGCTTGAGAAATCTACACCAGCACTGTTTCTTTCTGTGAGATGTGCATCTCATTGTTTAGGGACTGTGCATTACATCATTTAGGGCTTGTCAGTCTGCTTTAGCTAGGCTAGGGACAGGCTGCTGCTGATTGAGGGAGAATATTAGATAGGATTATCCTGCTTGAGAAATATACACCAGCACTGTTTCTTTCTGTGAGATCTGGATCTTATAGTTTAGGGCTAGGTTCCTGCTTGTTGCTATAGGGATTTAATTATATAGGTGAATCTCTGCATATTTCACCAGCACTCCACCTGTCCCCTGTGATATACTGTCTGTGCAGTACATTGTTTAGGGCTAGGTTCCTGCTTCTTGCTATAGGGAAAGAATTATATAGGTGCATCTCTGCATATTTCACCAGCACTGCACCTGTCCCCTGTGATATACTGTCTGTCCAGTATGAATGAATGAATGAATGAAAACTTGTATAGCGCGGCACATGCGAACTGAATCGCCTCTGGGTGCTTGTTGTTCCTGTCTCCTTTGATATCAAAAGAGAAAAGTCTTGACCTTTTTCCTGAATGCTAGGTGGTTCTCCTCCAACCGAATGCTGGTTGGTAAAGCGTTCCATAGTCTGGGACCTTGGATCGCGAATCTTCTTTCTCCTTTGGATTTGAAGTTGGCTTTCGGAACCTGGAGCAGGTTCTGATTCGTGGATCGCAAAACGCGATTGGGATTATGCGCTTTTATTATTTCGCATAAATAAATGGGGGCATTCCCATGGACACATCTATGCGTAAGACAGAGAGCTTTAAAAGCAATTCTGTCTTTAACTGGCAGCCAATGCAGGGCTCTCAGTGAAGGTGAGATGGATTCCCAGGGTTTTTTCCCAGTCACCAGTCTGGCGGCCGTATTCTGAACGACTTGCAGACGGGCGATTTGGTACTTGGGGAGGCCGAGGTAAAGGGCATTTGCATAATCCAGCCTGGAGTTTACAATAGCTCCCACCACGACCGCTAAGTCTTCTTTGGGGATGAACGGAGTGAGTCTACGTAGTAGGCGCAGTAGATGGTGAGATCCGCTGACTACTGACCCTATTTGTGCGTCCATTGTCATAAAGGAGTCAAAAATGACCCCTAGGCTTTTGACTTTGGCGCTAGGGGTGATGAATTTGCCCAAAATAGGCGGGGGGGTCCACGCTGTTGAAAGTTGATTCCTGCGCTTGGCGTGAAACAGAAGAAGTTCTGTTTTCGCTCCGTTGAGTTTAAGATAACTCTTTGTCATCCAGTCCTCTATCAAAGAGAGACATGTCTCTAGATTGAGGTGGTGATCCTGCCTGTTGCAGATGCGGAAATAGAGTTGTGTGTCGTCTGCGTATGAGTGATAGAGCAGTTTTTGGCTGCTGATAATCTCAAAAAGAGGACGGAGATATATGTTAAACAGCACTGGTGACAGAGGCGATCCTTGAGGGACTCCGCATGTTACTGTGCGTTTTTCAGACGTAAAAGGTCCTAACTTCACTGTTTGCGATCGGTTTTCCAAAAAAGAGGAGAACCAAGATAAATCGCCTTCTGCGACTCTGGCTACTTCAGCAAGCCGAGTCAGTAACAGATTGTGGTCTACAGTGTCGAAAGCTGCACTTAGGTCCAACAGAACCAGGAGACAAGATTCTCCTTCGTCTGCGGCCTTGAGAACATCGTCCCATACTTTCAGCAATGCTGTTTCCGTCCCATGTCCGGGACGGAAGCCTGATTGCAATGGGTCAAGTAGCTTATAGGTATCTAGATGCAGTTGCAGCTGTTGTACCACTACTTTTTCCATTATCTTAGAGAGTACGTTGAGGCTTGTTATGGGACGGCGATGGAGTGGGTCCTTAGGGTCCAGGGAGGGTTTCTTCAGGATGGGTTGGATTATACCCTCTTTCAACTGTGAGGGCACTATGCCCTCCAAGAAAGACTGGTTGATAAGCTGCGTGATGGGAGGAGCCAGGATGTAGGCGCATTCCTTCAGCAGTTTTGTGGGGATAATGTCATTTGGCGCTGTGCCATTGCGCAGAGTACAAATGACATTCTTAGTGGTCTCGATGGAGATGGGTTCCAGGGTGAACTTACCTGATATCGGAGAATTATTATGGGTGCTGTGTGAGAGGCTGCGGGGGGGGGCTGGGGGGAGAATTGTTTTGCTGAATGCTTTCACGGATTGCCTCAATTTTATTAATGAAGCAATCCGATAGCTCATTGCAAAATTCTTGTGTGTCCGAACTGGGGGCTTCAATGCATCCTGGCTTCATGGTCTGGGTGACCATCTTGAAGAGTTCGCGGGGGCGGTTTAGGGCACCGTTGATAGCCTCCGAAAAATAATTTTTCTTGGCTTGGAAAATTCCTTTGTGGTATTTTCTTGTCGCGGCCTTGTAGATGGATAGGTTTAGCTCTGAAGAACATCTTTTCCAGGCAGATTCTGCCCTTCTGCGTTCTTGCTTCAGTAACGACAGCTGGTTGTTAAACCAGCTGCTGTTGTTTTTCCGAATGCGGGTTGTTCGTTTCGGCGCTACCAAGTCGGCTGACTGTAGCATGGCCGAATTTATGGCTTCCAATGTTTCAACGGCCGTTTGATGCGGCTGAGTTGTTTCTATTTTTTTCCTTAAAGTCGTTTTGAAGAGTTCAGAGTGGAGCTTCTTCTGACATCTAGTCCAGTGTGTTGTCACTGGATTTGATGTTTTTGTTGCAGGGGGGATGGTGGAAATACTGAATATAATTGCATGGTGGTCTGTCCATGGCAATTTTTCATTTTCCCAAATTTTTATTTCCAGCGCTTGTCTGAAAATAAGATCGAGTGTGTGACCTGAAGCATGTGTGGGCCCACATACTAGTTGCTGCAATCCTAATCCTTCCAGGTGGTCAATACAGGCGTCAGCAATGGGGTCTTGTGAGGAGTTAGCCCAGAGATTGAAATCCCCTAGCAGCAAAAGTTGTTTGCTGTTGAGGGTATAAGTGGAGAAGAAATCCGTCCAAGATGATAGCAGCTGCGATTTTGGGCCGGGAGGCCTATAGCAGAGCAGAATGTGGACGGTCTCCTTTGAATTTGCTTGCAGTTGCAGAGTAAGGGTTTCCATGAATGGAAGAGGGTTTTGGCGGACTGGTTTGGTGATCGTAAGATGAGTCTTGTAGATCACCGCCAGGCCGCCTCCTCTTTGCCCTATTCTGTTTTCCGTTATAATACGGTAATTTTCTGGCACCAGTTCTCCTAGAATGGTGTTACAGTCGGCTGTGAGCCAGCTTTCTGTAATAAAGAGACAGTCTAAATCATTTTGTTGAATGAAGTCACGGATTTCTAGTCGATGTTTTACTGCCGATCTTGTGTTAATCAGAGCACATGATATGTGCTTGAGCTGGGGTAAATGGCTGAAACGTCTGACAGTCGATCGATGATCGATTCTCAAAAGTCGCTCAGTTCTTAGGGCATTTTTGGTGATGGCTGGCAGTATTGCGGCGCATTGCCTCAAACTCCAAATGGTTTCGGCCGAATATTGCCGACCTGCCATAATCGCCAATACACCGTGGGGGGGGGGGGGGAGAGGGGAAGTTGGCTTGGTCCAGAGGAAGGCAAAAAAACCCTGGCGGTGCTAGGCCAATATGCTCCGGTAGGGAAAAAAATTCCTTCCTGACCCCTATAAAAGGCGATCGGTTAACCCCTGGATCAAGCTTCTATTCGTTCACGAGACAAGGGGGGGCTGGGGATGAGAGGGGGAACGTGTTGCTGGTCTGGTAGGATGGCTGCCTGCTCAGGCAGTGGGATGAGGGCTGAACAGATAGGGTGTATTCCGAATGATCTAGGGGCTGAGAGGGCAAAAACAAGGACAGATGGCTGTCCTTCTGGGGTGAGGGGGGGTTTCCCAGAGGCTGGGTGAAGTTTGCAGGGCGTGGGGAGCCGCGCGCCGTTAGGCCGCAAGTGAAGCCGCGGTCTTTCCTAAACCGCGGCCCCGCGATTCAGGTCGGCCTGGCGCGGTGCTTTCAAAAAAAATGTCCCCGAACGTCGGAATTGCCGCGGGGAGGTTACAGGAGGGGGCCCCTAGTGAGGATGAAGGTGTGGGAGTGCAGGGCACCGAGGAAAGGAGCCAAAAGGAGCAAGGGGGATCCGTGATTGCTGCGGCTTTATCCTGAAAAGGACGGCCGTCAGCAGCTTCAGTGGAGGGCTCTTACCTTCAGGAGAGCCAAGGAGCTGGGCTAGAGGAGTGCTCGGACTGGGGTACAGGATTTTCCAGGCTCGAGCTGGAGAGAAGACCGGGCTAGCAGGGCTGGGAGGGACTCTGCCTGTCTGCCTCCTACGCCTGCCTGGAGCTATGACTCACACGCTCCTACTCCTAGGAGACGTGCGCCGCTGTAGCTCCTGTAGCTAATCCGTCTGCCTCACTGGCTAGCTAGAGGTCTGCACTATTATGTTTAGGGCTAGGTTCCTGCTTCTTGCTATAGGGAGAGAAATATATAGGTGAATCTCTGCATATTTGACCAGCACTGCACCTGTCCCCTGTGATATACTGTCTGTGCAGTACATTGTTTAAGGCTAGGTTCCTGCTTCTTGCTATAGGGAGAGAAATATATAGGTGAATCTCTGCATATTTGACCAGCACTCCACCTGTCCCCTGTGATATACTGTCTGTGCAGTACATTGTTTAGGGCAAGGTTCCTGCTTCTTGCTATAGGGAAAGAATTATATAGGTGAATCTCTGCATATTTCACCAGCACTGCACCTGTCCGCTGTGATATACTGTCTGTCCAGTACATTGTTTAGGGCTAGGTTCCTGCTTCTTGCTATAGGGAGAGAAATATATAGGTGAATCTCTGCATATTTCACCAGCACTCCACCTGTCCCCTGTGATATACTGTCTGTGCAGTACATTGTTTAGGGTTAGGTTCTTGTTTTTTGCTTTAGGGAGAGAAATATATAGGTGAATCTCTGCATTAAGGTGCTGCTAATTAAACTCACTTGGTGTCTTATCGACATTAAATTAGCCCCAGAACCTGTGTAATTACTCTGTGTTCAGGTTTAAAGGGATGAGGTAGCAACCCTAGATCTTTCTCACTCTTTTGGGGTGTACCCTAATTTAAAAAATAAATCAATTAAAAACCAAAACCTGCTGTGTTGGCTACCTCATCCTCCTCCACCGCCGCTTCCACCTACACCGCCACATCCACCGCCACCTCAACCTCCTACTCCATATGGACCTCGTCCTCCTAGGTCAAAATGATTTTATTTTTTATTTTTTTATTTTTTATTTTAAGTTATTTCCCTATACACTTTTTTTTTCGGAGTACTTGCCATGCTCTTCCCGACATTTTGCTGCCATTTGCAGCCCTCTAGCCCTTTCCCTTTTAGTAGTCAAAAGTCCGGGTCCCCATTGACTTCAATGGGGTTCGGGTCAAAGTTCGGGTCAAGTTTGGGTCCCGAAAGTTCGGGTTTGGGTCCGAACCCGAACATCCAGGTATTCACTCAACTCTACCAACTACTAACATATGCTGTTAAACAGTAAGCCCAGTAGGCCACATCCAGTTGTCACTGAGAAAAGCCTTACACTTTCTTATGTGGACTTCAGGAGCTCAACACTGGTTGGGAGGCATCACTATTCCTTATGTTACTATATGTAAGATCAAAAGCATTTTGTAAAAAAAAAAAAAATGCTGTAGACATCTTTAAAAAGCCACTATCTATTTTATTAATGTTGTGTCTATATAAATAAAAATAACATTTGATGAAAAAATGTATTTTACTTTGGTCAAGATTTGTCAAAATACATCTAAACTATAAACTGTTCTAAGATGATTTAACTAATAAAGTCACAATGTCACAAATGACAACACATTATAGAAATAAAAGATCCTGCAAAAATTAAGTTATTGTAGCAGAAGGTTTAGACTAATTGGATCTGTGTAAGTTACATGCTTGGGCGACTCTCAAATAACTGTAAGCTAAACATGTGTCGCATTGGCTTCTATTCTAGAAATATGATTAACATTTGAATCTTCTTCACCCATTAAGAAGGTCACATAACACATAAATATATGTTTTTATTGTTTTAAAAAGCATTGTGTATTTCAAATACATAATAAATGCTTGAAGTTCACTTTTTTAATGTGATTTACTTAAAATACATAATTATCACAGTTTATCTTTTTCATTAACGTTTACCCAAATGGAGACCTGTAAGGGTATATATATTCCTTCAAGACCCAAAGAAGGAAAAAACATGAGCTTTGACCTCCTACTGCTCTACATAGTGGATGTGTCTACAGTACAATCTGTAATTAATGATAGACATGCTCTAAATGACCATTAGTTTATGTTAAAAATTGTTTCTTCCTTTATTTCTCAGTTTTGAAAAACAAAAATAGTGATAATGACTTGCAGGAGAATAGCAATTTAAGACCTAAATTAAATGAAGCACAGAATAGAAATGACATAAAGGAAAGTTAATGGATTGTGGTTTTAAAAAGACAATTCTGACACCAGTTGATCCTCTGATGAAGTCTGAATGATGAAACATGTCAGCATGATCATGTTTGCATTGCTAGTAGGATTTTAGATGTTTTAAATATTTTATGGTTTTACTCAATTTAATGCACTAGAAGCTTTTTATACTAACTCCTTCATTTGCTGGAATGGAATTGTGTATTGCACATTTTCCTTGTATTACAAAGTCAAGAGGATTCCAGAACTACCATAGGTGGATGGAACCAGGCTAAACAGTGGTGTGGCACTCGTAATGACTTGTGATTTTATTTAAAAAAACATGCTTTTATGATGTTGAAATTCAAGTTTAGGTATGGCAATTTTTTACATAGTTACCTTGTTCCAGTCTGGCCAATGTAGAGTACACAGTGCACTGCGATTACCTGCATTTATGTGCCGATAGCTGCGCCAGATCGCACCTGGACGCATTCAATTCAATTTTTTCTATTCGCACAAAACCACAGGTAACAAAATCACAGCTAAACGCAGTGTGTAAAGGGTGTCATAGGAAAGCATTAGGGGATATTTACTAAAACTGGAGCACTCAGAATCTGGTGCAGCTGTGCATGGTAGCCAATGAGCTTCTAAATTCAGCTTGTTCAATTAAGCTTTGACAATAAAACCTGGAAGCTGATTGGTTTCTATGCAGAGCTGCACCAGATTTTGCACTCTCCAGCTTTAGTAAATAAAATCCGCAGCTGAAAGCACCATTCTATCCGTCCATGTGAAAGGGGCATTAAACTTGTAAACAAAAAGTTCCAGTGGTCCAGTTCCAGTGGTCTTAAAGTGATTGTTGAGACATGGCTATATGAGAAATGTATTTATTTTCTCTAGAGAGGTTAATGGAAAGTGTAACAGCTGCAGCTACAGCTGTACTTTAAGATTCCATTTGAAGCATACAACTTAACAAGCGCACTTACTAATCGCTCATTTTTATTCACAAAATATAACATGTAACAAAATATAGTTTTCTTAGAATCATGACCATATAAAATAAATCAAATAAATAACTACATTATATATAGTCTTGATTTCTCCAATCTATCTTCACTGACATCTCTTTCAACCACAAATGAAAGTACTTTGAGACTCCTATGTATTGCTCTTGGAAAAAAACTCTTTCAACACAAAACATACTCTTACATTTCATTTGTGGAAGAAAAACACTTCAAATCATACTGTGCCCCACATCCAAGCTCAAAAGACAAGCTCACCGGGGATGAATGACCTTAATAAATCAGGTCAGGTGCTATCTATTCTTCTACTTCACTATTCCCTTAAGGCCTGATTCAAACCTATGCATTTTTTGTTCTTTTTGAATTTTGCAGATTTGCACTACAGAATGTGTTCCATAGGAAACCATGTTAAATGGACTGTAGTGCAAATCCGCAAAATGCAAAAAGGACTAAAAATGCGTAGGTGTGAACCAGGCTTAGTAATGCAAAAATAAATAGACCTGTGTCTTGTAGTGCATTTTTTATGTTTTTTTGTGTTTTTTTGATTTGCCCAACAACAAATTGGTCAAGAAGTAAAAGATAAAAGTGAACTGCCTAATAAAATGCGTGGAAATGCATGTGCAAAGACGCAAAACGCATACAACAAAAAGCATTGCAGAAATGGATCTAAATCAAACTAAAAAGGTGTGAACCAGACCTATGAGTTACATTTTTCTAAAATGCCATGGTTGCAATGCTGCTTGCAATGCTGCTTTGCAGCCATGGCAGAAATTATACCCTTGCTACTGCCACCCCCTGACACCCTTTGTTATACTGTTTAAAAATGCTGACTGGTAATTTTACCTTGCGAGACTATGAGTCAAGTGTTTTGCTTGCAGTTGCAGAGCTGGTGCTGCCTTTCAAATTCTGCAGCCTGCATTAAAAATGTCGCAGCTGTGTAGTAAAATATTGCAGCCACAGCATGTATACAACCCTGTCTGACCATATTGTTAGGATTTGGGTGCACAGCCAGGTATAACGGTAAATCCATGGCCACCCATGTGAAAGAGTCCATAGGCCGCATTCACACTCTGCATCTCCTGAATGTGTGGCAAAGTGCATGGGAAGCGCACGCTTTTCATGCATTTTTAAAAATGCACTGCAAACTTGCATAGCACTTGTGGTTCCATTAATTGTTAATAGCACCCCAAAAAAAGTTTGGAGAGTTTTGTCATGTTGCAAACTTGCAAAGCTGCATGTATGAAAAAGGACTAGAGCTTCTATGGTGCATTTGTCAAATCTAAGGCAGCCCATTCAAGTGAATGGGCTGCCCTATGTGTGGAAAAACAAGCTAAAAAAAATGCAAGCAGGAAAATGCATTGTGAATGGGGTCTCAGGGTTGGCATGTAGGTTTACGGTGAACACAGAGCACAGTGTGGAGGTCGGCAGAGCAGAGTTTAGGACTAAGGGAGGAGCTGGAGCAGGTAGAAAACGTCTTCCCTCTTCGATTACTTGCAAGACATAACAGTGCTGATCACAGGGAAAGAGGAGTTTCAGAACCCGGCAGTGTAAAGCTTTCATTGCAAAGGCAGAGAGAGAGACCCTGCAGCTGTCCCTGCTGCTCCAAAATTGGGACGCAGCCCAATAACAAAGCAGGCATGGGACAGGAAGGAACTGTTGGAAAGTATTTAGAATTGATCATCTGCAGAGTAGCCACAGGGAGAAAGCTGACAGCACTGCAGTACAGCCGGCTCTCCTCTCTTGCAGGTGCCCGGGCCCCCTTTTGAACTTAGTTGGCTCGGGCCATGTACAGGAGGGCCAGCTGTATTGCCTTATCAGTGGCCCTGGTGACTGTCATAAGCTAGAACCATTAATGCCATGAGCCAGTCACATGATTGACATTAGTTAATCATATAACTGCCATGACCATTAGTCCTCTCTTTGGTCAGTATCCTATATTATTAATCAAATGTTCATATATTTGGTCAGTGCTTCTCCCGTGATGTAATTAAAACTGCAACAAAGTTGTCACCCCTTCAGTGATATTCCCGTCACCGTTGAAAATGGCCACTCACCAGATATCGTTTTAACAAGAGCCTTTGGTTCATTGCTAGGATAACCACTCCTCTAATGCGTTGTTCCTCCAACCGCCAGATGCCTTAGGTTTGTTAGTGGGGTCTCACCTTTTCCTATGGGTGCTCACAAAGAAAAAAGGGTGCCCCTCATGGTGTAATACGTAAAAAAAATATTTTATTCCTTAAAAAAAAGCAAGTATTACACTCACATTTAATTGTGCCCGTCAGCCGACATCAAGCTTCTCCAGCCGTGTATGCAAAAGTGGGTAAAAATAAAGCCGTTTTCTCCCATTGTCCCACAGCTATCTTACGATCAGCAGATATTACCGTAGTAGTCAGCAGCCTCTACACGTTTTGCAATATGTATTGCATCCTCAGGAAGCCTTTTATATTTTTATTTTTTATTCTTTATTATACACATTTTTTTCATACCCACCTTTTATATATATATTTTTGTGATTTGATATAAAGTGGATATATTTATTGCAATAATTTGGCATAGAGGAATGGATGAGCCACTAGAGCACTAACGAATGCACAGCATATTGAGCAGGGGATTTTTATTCACATTTATATCCATTTTTGGGCACATGGTGTATACATATATTTATTTATAGTAGGTATTATATTTGAGAACACTGTTTAAGAAGGTGATTACGAACACCATATAGCAATAAGAGGTGAATATAAATATTATATAGCAGTAGGTGATAATAGATGAACCCACCAGGGAAGCGCAATTACATTACATAAAAATCCTTCGAGGTCTGGATGCCTTATGGTATCTTGTTCCTCCTTTTTTTCTAATTGCAGCAAACCCACGTTTTTAGAATATTTTAGGCTCCACTCGCGCCAACCACATTTGTTCTTATATAACTGCCATGAGCCAGCCATGTGACTGTCATACACCAATAATGTGACTGCCATGAGCCAATCATGTGAGCGCCACGAGCCAGTCATGTGAATCCAAAAAACTGTTTTGTGACTGCTGTAAGCCAGCCATAAGTTTGTGATAAGCCAATCATGTGACTGCTATCAGTTAGCCATGTGACTGCAATCTGCCAGCCATGTCAAGCTGGCAGCTATGTGTCTACCAGAAGCTAGTCAAGTGATTGTGATGAGCAAGCCATGTGACCACCATGAGCCAGCCATAAGAACACTATCTGCTATCTGACAAGACTGTCATGAAAGGTACATTGTAAGGCTTGCATTAAAATTAAAGTGATAGAAAGGTTCCGAAATAGCCTTATTTAGTCTGATATACATATACAAAGCCTTGCGAAAGTATTCGGCCCCCTTGAACTTTGCGACCTTTTGCCACATTTCAGGCTTCAAACATAAAAATATAAAACTGTAATTTTTTGTAAAGAATCAACAAGTGGGACATGTCATGAAGTGGAACAAAATTTATTGGATATTTCAAACTATTTTAACAAATAAAAAACTGAAAAATTATTCAGCCCCTTTACTTTCAGTGCAGCAAACTCTCTCCAGAAGTTCAGTGAGGATCTCTGAATGATACAATGTTGACCTAAATGACTAATGATGATAAATATAATCCACCTGTGTGTAATCAAGTCTTCGTATAAATACACCTGTACTGTGATAGTCTCAGTGTCAGGGCACCACTTCCACCCGTATCGCGCACATGCACGGTAGAACACCGCTATTGCGCTCATCTGTGCGCGCATGTGTGGTACTGCCGCGCGTGGCGCGCACGGCCTCGCTCCTCTCGGGACCAATCAGAGGCCTGACCGGCCTATTTAAAGCAGCTTCTCCCTCCTGTCAGGTTGCTGGTTTGTCATCAGCTCCTGTGTACTTCCTGTTGAAGCTCCTGTCTTGTTACCTGAATTACCTGATCTTTGGCTCACGTCCCTGGATTGCTGCTGTCTCCTGCTCCCTGACCTTTGGCCTGAACCTACGTACTTCCTGCTCTCTCCAATCCCTGACCATGGCTTGTCTCCCGGATCTGTCTTCAGTCTTGCTCCCTGCTTAGTACCTTAAGTACCTGGACTGTCCGTACCTACTCTCTGCTGCCCCCAGTGGACTCCTTCTTGCTCAGTTCCTGTCTGGCACTTCAAGTCTTCACCCTACTACTGGTACCGGTGCCTCCTGGCACTTCCTTCCCTCTGTCCCAACCCCAGGGAGCGGATTGCGCTGGGTCGCAAAGGTGAGCCGCCCTCAGCATCTCGGCCTTGGTAAGTACACCTGTGACACTCAGAGGTCCCTTTAAAGCGCAGAGAGCATCATGAAGAACAAGGAACACAACAGGCAGGTCCGAGATACTGTTGTGGAGAAGTTTAAAGCCGGATTTGGATACAAAAAGATTTCCCAAGCTTTAAACATCCCAAGGAGCACTGTGCAAGCGATAATATTAAAATGGAAGGAGTATTAGACCTCTGCAAATCTACAAAGACCTGGCCGTCCCTCTAAACTTTCAGCTCATACAAGGAGAAGACTGATCAGAGATGCAGCCAAGAGGCCCATGATCACTCTGGATGAACTGCAGAGATCTACAGCTGAGGTGGGAGACTCTGTCCATAGGACAACAATCAGTCGTATACTGCACAAATCTGGCCTTTATGTAAGGCCGCGTACACACGATCGAATTTATCTGCTGAAAACGGTCCGATGGACAGTTTCAGCAGACAAATTTGATCGTGTGTACGGGCGGACAGACAGGTTTTTCCAGCAGACAGATTTTAACCCCTTCCATACAGGGCATTTTCACCCCCTTCCTGCCCAGACCAATTTTTAGTTTTCAGCGCTGTTGCACTTTGAATGACAATTGCGCGGTCAGGCAACACTGTACAAAATTAAATCATTATGTTTTTTCCCCACACAAATAGAGATTTCTTTTAGCGGTATTTGATAATCTCTGCGGTTTTTATTTTTTGCGCTATAAACAAAAGAAGAGCGACAATTTAAAAAAAAAACACAATATTTTTTCCTTTTTATTTAATACATATCACAATATTTAAAAAAAAAAAAAAAAATTCCCCTCAGTACGTATTCTACGTATTTTTGGTAAAAAAAAAAAAAATGCAATAATCGTATATTGATTGGTTTGCGCAAAAGTTATAGCGTCTACAAAATAGGTGAGAGATTTATGGCATTTTTATTTTATTTTTTTTACTAGTAATGGCGGCGATCTGCGTTTTTCTTTTTGTGACCGCGACGTTGCGGCGGACATATCGGACACTTTTGACACGTTTTTGGGACCATTCACATTTACACAGCGATTAGTGCTATAAAACTGCACTGATTACTGTGTAAATGTGACTGGCAGGGAAGGGGTTGACACTAGGGGGCGCTGAAGGGGTTAAAATGTGTCCTAATGTATGTTCTAACTGTAGGGGGAGGGGGACTCACAGGGGGAGGAGATCGATGTGTGTTCCTCTGTACTGGGAACACACATCGATCTCCTCACCGCTGACAGGAGGTGGATCTGTGTGTTTACACACACAGATCCACACTCCTGACGTGATTGCCGGAAATCGCGGGTGCCCGGCGGCAATCGCAGCCGTCGGGCATGCGCGCGGGATCGCGAGTGGTGCCACGGGTGTGCGCGTGCGCCTTAGAACGCCGTGAAGACTGGACGTTGTGCAACGTCCAGTCTCATCGGCGAGGGGATGACCATGCCGTTATTCCCCTATGGGCTGGTAAGGAAGGGGTTAAAGCACGCTTTAAAATCTGTCTGCTGGGAACCCGTCCGTCCGACATATCTGCCTGCACATGCGTCGAATGGATTTGACGCATGCGCGGAAGTGTTTTACTTCCTGGTGACGGTGACGCGGCGTCACCGCCATGTCACCACGCTGTCTGCCGGCGGGGATTTTGGTTTGATCGTGTGTACACGATCAAACCAATCTATCCCAGCAGACAAATCCAATGAAAACGGTCTGTCAGACCGATTTGATCGGATTTATTTAATGGTGTGTACGCAGCCTAAGAGTGGCAAGAAGAAAGCCATTTCTTAAAGATATCCATAAAAAGTGTCGTTTAAAGTTTGCCACAAGCCACCTGGGAGACTCACCAAACATGTGGAAGAAGGTGCTCTGGTCAGATGAAACCAAAATCAAACTTTTTGGCAACAATGCAAAACATTATGTTTGGCGTAAAAGCAACACAGCTCATCACCCTGAACACACCATCCCCACTGTCAAACATGGTGGTGGCAGCATCATGGTTTGGGCCTGCTTTTCTTCAGCAGGGACAGGGAAGATGGTTAAAATTGATGGGAAGATGAATGGAGCCAAATACAGGACCATACTGGAAGAAAACCTGATGGAGTCTGCAAAATACCTGAGACTGGGACGGAGATTTGTCTTCCAACAAGACAATGATCCAAAACATAAAGCAAAATCTACAATGGAATGGTTCACAAATAAACATATCCAGGTGTTAGAATGGCCAAGTCAAAGTCCAGACCTGAATCAAATCGAGAATCTGTGGAAAGAACTGAAAACTGCTGTTCACAAACACTCTCCATCCAACCTCACTGAGCTCGAGCTGTTTTGCAAGGAGGAATGGGCAAAAAATTCAGTCTCTCGATGTGCAAAACTGATAGAGACATACCCCAAGCGACTTACAGCTGTAATCGCAGCAAAAGGTGGCGCTACAAAGTATTAACTTAAGGGGGCTGAATAATTTTGCACGCCCAATTTTTCAGTTTTTTATTTGTCAAAAAAGTTTGAAATATCCAATAAATTTCGCTCCACTTCATGATTGTGTCCCACTTGTTGTTGATTCTTCACAAAAAATTACAGTTGTATATCTTTATGTTTGAAGCCTGAAATGTGGCAAAAGGTCGCAAAGTTCAAGGGGGCCGAATACTTTTGCAAGACATTATATATATATTTATATATATATATATATATATATATATATATATATATATATATATATAGATATCTATATGTAGATATCTATAGATATATCTACCGATATATCTATAGATTTATCTATATATATATATATATATATATATATATATATATATATATATATATATATATATATATATATATATATATATATATATATATATATATATATATATAAACACAAAAAGTTAGTAGAGTCATATGTTGTCCTTTTTTTTGTTCTTCATATAATATAAAGATTTAATTGTTGCTTTATTATGTTCTGCTTTTGATGGCCAATACATTTACACAGACTGTTATTCTTATTCTGTGCCATAATCACTGATTATATATGTAATTACAATTTCAATTACATGTAGTCACCCAAACGCAGCACAGGAAAAATAACAGCTCATGAAAAATAAATGTACAATGATCCCTAATCATATTCATATTTTATGCTTTTAAATCATTACTTTTCAGTCACCAGCTACCATTGGGACTGTTTAACATTCTGCATAAAATTGATTATTCAGCCACTAATATCACAGATAACCACCTGTAAAAAAAAGGTCTAATCATCCAAACGTATAGTCATTTTCAGACAAAAAGCACTTTTTCTGCAGCTGGTAAAAGCAATTTGGTAAGCTTTTTACAGGATATTAAATGCGAGGATGAAATTAACGTAATTTCGACAGATTTACTGCTTTGAATTTCAAACAGAATGGAGACCTTCAAATGTCATCAAAAATCGAGTGTCAGTTATCAATTAGATGCTACTCATTTAGGGCCAAAAGGTTTTACAAGGGGGGCATGGTCTAAATATGTATTTTATTAACCATTTACATTTACCTCATTTTATTATATATATTTATTGCAAGTTGTACAGGTTGCTGGATGCATAGGGGCAGATTCACAGAGAAATGGATTATCATAGCGTATCAGAAATACACTACGCCGCCGTTTTTTACCTTGCTCTACGTGGAATTCAGGTAGATTTTCTACGGTAAACGACGGCGGCGTAGTGTATTTCTCCCGTCGCAATCCATATAGACGAGTAGGGGGCGTGAAACATTTAAATTAGGCGCGTTCCCGCGGCGATCGATCTGCGCATGCTCCGTTCGCAAATTTCCCGCCGTGCATTGCGCGAAATCACGTCGTGACGTCATTCGTTGTTTATGTAGCGTACTTTACGGGCGATCCACGTCCCGACGAGTTACGTAAATTAAAAAAAAAATTAAATAAATTCGAAGCGGGAACGACGGCCATACTTAACATGGGCTACGTAAAGTTAGAGCAGCAAAAAGCTGCTCTAACATTACGTATAAAAAAATAGACGAAAACGATTGCGACGCTCGCTCGTTTGTTCGTGAATCCCCGTAAAAACACATTTGCATATCCCGACGCATTAAAACGACGCGAACTCCTCCCAGCGGCCGCAAATAGATGGCAGCGTAGATCCGAAGGCTTACGAAGACGTAAGCCTCTCGGATCGAAGCCCGAAGCCGGCGTATCATGGTTTGAGGATTCAAACTAGTGATACGCCGCGGGAAATTTGAAATTACTCCTGTCTAACACCAGTTAGACAGGCGTAATTGTTTTGTGAATCTGCCCCATAGTGTTTATAGCTGCTTCCTATAGTACAGGGGTCTCCATACTTTTCAAGCAAATGGCCAGTTTACGGTCTTTCAGACTTCAGGGGGGCCGGATCAGGTAGAAAATGCCCCAGTGTCAGGGGATGTCTACGCAGGCATCCGATACTAGGCAACAGGTCAATGTGCTGCACTAAAGTCAATAGGCACCAGGATAGTGAGAAAATATACGTTTAATAAAGGTTAAGCACACGTGAAAAAACAATCGTGGAAAACCCCCAAGACAAGCAAGCATAACACAGCAAACCCCAAACCACTAATCAACAAATATATACAAGGTGGGAGCATATATACCAGGTCAAGCAGGGATGCGAGGAACAAGGGGAAGCAGAGTCCAGGACAGGGATCGAATCAGGAGAGTCCAGCACAGGGCAGGGATCAAATCAGGAACAGGTTGTGTCCAGCTAACAGATCAGGCAGGTAACAGGCTGACAAGGAAAAATACTGAAGCACTGGATTGTAGTGCAGGGCGGGCTTACATACCTGTAGCAGTTCATCCCAATTAGAGAGGAGTCCATCCCATGGGAGACACCCGCTGGTGGACACAAGAACTGCACCCCTGTTGCTGGGAGAAACAGTGCCACCAGCAGGTGACCAAAGCCATGACATGGATCATGACAGTTCCCCCCCCCAAGGGGTGGCCTCTGGACACCCCATTCTGCCCTTGTCCTGGTAGTGCACGTTAATGCAGAAGAGTCCCAAAAAGTATTTTGGTCAAAGTTCTTTAACCCATTGGGAGACCAGCCCCCCAAGTCCGGAAACAGAAACTGCATCCTACCTCCATCAGGGTCTGGAAGTTGGCATCTAGGGGTGAAAACAGGCAGGGCGGCGAACTCAGGGTCATTAGGCTGGGAAAGTGACACATCAAACTAAAAGTCAGGCACTGGGACATCAGACGGGAAGCCGGGTACGTTGGACCGGAAACCAAGCACGTCAGGCTGGAAACCAGTAACCAGGGCACCAAGGTGGACAACAGGAACTGGAGACACAGGAACTGGAACTGGAGACACACGAACTGGAGACACAGGAACTGGAACTGGAGACACTGGAACAGGAACTGGAACTGGAGACACTGGAACTGGAGACACTGGAGACACTGGAACTGGAGACACAGGAACTGGAGACTGGGCAACAGGCACAGGCAGGGGCACATCAGACAGAACAGCAGGTGCATCGGACTGGATAGCAGGTACTGGACCGTTAAGCTGGGCAGCAGGTACTGGAACTGTAGACTGGGCAACGGGCACAGGCACGGGCACATCAGACAGAACAGCAGAAGCTGGCACAACAGGAAGAACAGCAGGTGCATCGGACTGGATAGCAGGTACTGGACCTTTAAGCTGGGCAGCAGGTACTGGAACTGTAGACTGGGCAACGGGCACAGGCACGGGCACATCAGACAGAACAGCAGGTTCTGGCACAACAGGAAGAACAGCAGGTACTGGAAATGTAGACTGGGCAACGGGCACAGGCACAGGCACATCAGACAAAACAGCAGGTGCTGGCATGCAAGCGGACTGGAGCAGGTTGGTTGGTGTGGAGACAGGCTGGGTTAGTGGCAGGATCGAGTGGGTTGGAAAAAACCTTTTCTTTTTCTTTGGTTTCACCACTGAGGATTTTGATGGAACGGACGGAGGCAGTTGAGAAGCAGCAGCAGAAGGGTTAAAGGCAGGGTAAGTGCAACAGGGGGAAACAGGGGACTGGTACTTTGTTGTTAGCAGGGTGTATTGTTCAGCAAAAGTGGGAATTGGGGTTAAAGAAAAAGAAATCCCAGCAGGTTGGTAACTAGACAAAGAAATGGATGGTTGGGAGCTGACAGGGGCTGAGTACAACAAACTGGACCAAACTTGTAATAATGGTTTCACAAAGTCAGATTTGCACACAGTTTGTCTGATCAGAGACTGCACAGAATCAATGCATGCTGCAAGCACCTGTTGAGGACAAGCTGAGTACTGCTCATGAAAGAAGGCTGAGTCATCTCCCAACAGCCACACCAAAGACTCTACCTGAGCTGCACTAAAAGGGGGTGTATAATCATCACGTCCACCATTAGCATCAGACAGAGCCAACTCTGTGCAGATCCGAATCAATGGCTGCACATCCTCAAACAAAAAACTGCCATGATCAACAAAAACATGAGCCATACGGATACATTCCAATAACTGCTCTCTAGTGTAATCATTTAATTCCTGATAGCAGAAATCTCTGTCATCTGTTGCCAGGAGTGACAGGTACAAAATATCTTCCAGATGCATATTTAGAATAGCAAGTGCCCAGAAGCAATTTCCCAAATGCAGCCGACCTGTTTATATGGCTTCAGTATTATGTCAGGGGATGTCAACGCAGGCATCCGATACTAGGCAACAGGTCAATGGGCTGCACTAAAGTCAGTAGGCACCAGGATAGTGACAAAATATAGGTTTAATAAAGGTTAAGCACACGTGAAAAAACAATCGTGGAAAACCCCCAAGACAAACAAGCATAACACAGCAAACCCCAAACCACTAATCAACAAATATATACAAGGTGGGAGCATATATACCAGGTCAAGCAGGGATGTGAGGAACAAGGGGAAGCAGAGTCCAGCACAGGGCAGGGATCAAATCAGGAACAGGTTGTGTCCAGCTAACAGATCAGGCAGGTAACAGGCTGACAAGGAAAAATACTGAAGCACTGGATTGTTGTGCAGGGCGGGCTTATATACCTGTAGCAGTTCATTCCAATTAGAGAGGAGTCCATCCCATGGGAGACACCCGCTGGTGGACACCAGAACTGCACCCCTGTTGCTGGGATAAACAGTGCCACCAGCAGGTGACCAAAGCCATGACATGGATCATGACACCCAGGGCCGAGCATCAGTGAGAATAAACATGGCCCCAGTGTTGGTGGGCAGTAGGAGGAGGAATAGGGCTCCATCAATGCTATTAGTCTAAGAGATAGTGCCCCATTGTTGGTGCCATTGGGAGGAATAATGCCTCATATCATTAGAAGCAATACTGCCACAAAGGCCGGATGAAGGATAGCAAAGGGCCACATATGGCCCTCGGGCCGCAGTTTGGAGACCCCTGCTATAGTATATAGAGTGGAGTAATAGGTATTTTATACACAGGGACAGCCCAGAAAGTTTTTTCACTCTTATATAATGGAGGGTTATAAGCTTTTATTTGTGTGTCCCATTGGGGAGATTTACCTATAGGTGTTCTAATACCTCTCCACCCTATCAAAGTTAGTTATCTCAACCCGTATCCAAAAAGTTTTTTCTTTAGTTATACTTTAAGTAAATAAAAGATTTATTGATAAATGACAAATATTGAAAGAAAAATAGTATCTAAAGTCACAAATATATAAATATCCTTCTTTCACCAATAAAACATATTTTTTATTGGTGGAAGAAGGGTATTTATATGTGTGTGCGTGCGTGTGCGTGATTTTTGATACTATTTTCATACAATATTAGACATTTATAAAGATATTTTGTATTTACTTAAAATAACTTACCATATATACTCGAGTATAAGCCAAGTTTTTCAGCACATTAGACTCCCATGTTAAACGGTAATTTCTCCGGTGACTTTGGGGACCCGGTACCGGCCGGCCGTAGGTCCCCTGGATCCCAACTTAGCACACATGTAGCCCCACCCATAGACTCCCATGTTAAACGTCAGTCTAGTCATGGACACAGTGAGGCATAGTGAGGCATGGGCACAGTGAGGCATGGGCACAGTGAGGCATGGGCACAGTGAGGCATGCACATGGACACAGTGAGGCAAAGTGAGGCACAGTGAGGCATGCAGATGGACACCCTAGGCTTATACTCGAGTCAATACATTTTCCCATTTTTTGTGGTAAAATTAGGTGCCTCGGCTTATATTCAGGTCGGCTTATACTCGAGAATATATGGTAATTGTTATTAATATGCCACGTGTGTCCTGTGAAAACATCTTCCCTTTCACTGGTATTTTAGTCTCCTTTTTACATACTGTATGCTGCAGGGACCTCACTGATTTATAAGCTGCCATTTTCTACTGTTTAAACCATCTTACCTCTTTGTTAGCAATATAAACTAACAGGGACTCTAATTCTTCTCTACTCTATCCATCCCACTGGATATTGCATGAGTTAAAATACTGCATTGTTTCATGAGATAAATACTATATTTCAGAAAAATACCACATGCCGTATTATAGAATTCTTTTTTAGTAAATGCCCAAAATGTTTTTTACAGCTTATTGTGGTCCTATGAACAGATACTCCAGTCTCTGCTGTGGAAGTCTGCAGCTCCTCCAGGGTTTCTTAGAATTTGAATGGATAAATAAAGCTCACTAGATGAGTATATACCACATATTCTAGTACCTCACACAACAAACTTTGCATATGAACTTCAGTTGCCTCGACTGAATTTGAAAAGCTTAAAAGATACAAATGATTTACATAGTAAAACATCAAATAAAGGCGATGAAGGAGGGTGAAAGGGAGCATGGTGCTGCACCTAAAATGCATTGAATGTTTTTATATAATTTTTGTTTTTACCAACCATTAAATTACCTTGGACTCTTTCATCTAGCCAATTTCTATATTTCTATGCCATTTAAACTGTGATATATCCATTTGAGTTTGCATTTTATTTGCTACATTAGCTTGTTTTGGTTTTATCATCATAATCATTTTCACTTGTTATTGGTTACTTTTAGCACTATGCTAATATACTTTGTGTACTTTTACAAATATGCACAAAACATTTTTTTTTTGCATTGTAGTATTTGATTAATTATACATGCAAGAACTGCTGTGCAGTTATTCATTTCCCTAGTGATTACATTTTTTCTGCAGCATACAATGTCATGGCATAAAACACACAGCAGAATAGTAAAAGTGATCAGCACAATCCATATAGTATTTCCTATATTGTTCTTACTCATAAGTATATAACAGATACAAACTTATTATGATTTTTGTTCTCGTCAGGCAAAACACTCTAATTAGGTATTAGGGCTAACATAGACATTAGACAACATTCACCAGACTGTAACAATCTTTCCGGTCAAAAAGAGCAGTCATTCACAAAACACACTCACAAAAGGTAACAAGTACACAAACCGTGCAAGGATAGTGTGAACAAAGGTTCAAAATAGATTGTCTTGAAGAGCTCCTTAGCCTAGGCCAATGGTCTCCAAACTGCGGCCCTTTGCTTGCTTTCATCCAGCCCTTGGGGCACTATTTCTTGTACAAAGAGTTGTATTGAAGAAAAAACACATCAACAGAAAAAAAAGGAATACAAAAGAAAAAGCAGTGGTGGACACACCATGAGCTATCATGGAACTGGAGGCGCCAGAAAAATTAGTCCATAGACCTGAGATCGATCCAGCACTTAGGAATCCAGAGGTGAATCCAAAAGACCAGCAATGGAATGTCCCCATCTCAAGTAGCCTGCTAAATCGAACTAATGCTGGTTTAGGTAACATACCGGTTAACACCTGGGCCACTATTTCATCCACTGATCCCAACAATGGGTATAATTCCCCACGTTGACACCAATGAAGGGACGCTATTACTCCCAAAGACAGCAACAATAAGGCACAATTTCTTCCAATGACACCCACAATGAGCCCAATGACACCAATGATAGTGCACAATTCCTCCCACTGACACCAATTTGGGGCTCGGTTACTCCCACTGAAACAAATGGTGGGGCACTATTCCCCCCACTAACATTGGAACCACAGTCCAGCCCCCCTAAATTCTAAAGGACACTAAACTGACCCTATGTTTAAAATGTTCGGGGACCATGGCCTAGGCTATGGACATTAACATATTTACATATTCCTAATAAGCAGTAAATTATTTAATAAAAATTGATCTCTGTAGCTGCAGACACTCTGGAGAAACGTATCTTTAAAATTCACAACAGGGGCACTAAAATCACAGCTACTCTAATCTTGACATCTTTGGCAGCAGACACTTATCAGCCTGCCAGCCTTTTAATCTAGACGAAGGGTGTCAAACTCAATTTCATTGCAGGCAGCATCAGGATTATGGTTGCCTCCAAAGGACCAATTGTATCTGTAAGACTATATAAATTTATCCAGGGTTTTTTTTTTAGCAGAGAATGAGTGGAGGAACTCAACCATGCTCCCAAATGGTGGGTGGTCAAATTGCATTAACATTGGGAAGATCTTAAAAGGGCAATAAATACCAGGAGTGCATAATGTGCAGCGTTCAAGGGTGTGCTACGTACAAAGTGCAGAGTTCAGGATTGCGCCATGTACAGAGTGCAGGGTTAAGGAGTGCCCTACATACAGAGTGCAGGGTTTGGGGTGTGCTATGCACAGTGTGCATGGTTCAGCTCTCTTTCACAGGTTGAGTTCTGCCACGTCCTTGTTGAAAAAAAGTCCTGGGTTTGGGGGCCACATGAAATGGCCTGGCAGCCAGAATATCTGTTGTGATCTTCGAGGATGAATTGATCATAGTGTCTGCATCTACACAGGATAGTAAGAGTTTGTTTTAAAACATTTTTGTTGCTTGTTAAATGTTGTAAACATTTTATTGTACATAGGCTGCACACTGAGCAAAAATGATTCACCAAATGGAAATGATCTAAAACAATTTGAGTTCTAAGGAGCAATTTCCCAGTGACATTTTTGTAAAAAGGTTGTTTCATATGAACAATCTTTGCACATTATTTCTTCAATGAACATTCAACTATTTAACCTTACTAGTTTCACAGTACATTTACTCAGTCTGCATGTCTAAAAGAACAACAAAAATGGTAATATAAGAAGTAAGAAAAACAAGTCCAGTTTGCTGTTCTAGATTCTGAAAATAAGATTCCTAACACAGAAAGACATTCCAACACCGGAGATAGGAAAAAGTGTTGTGTGTGATACTGTTTTTTGAAACCATTACATTGACTGCTTTAGTTCTGCTTTATGATTTATTGCTGTTCAGGGGCTTTGGGCTTCAGCAAAATGGCAGCCTCCAGCAAGAAGAAACAGGAGCAATACTGGAGGCAATTCTTTTTTATCAAGTCATTATGGGTAAAGTCCCACATTAAGAGACCAATCATGTTCTTGCAAAAATCCTGTTTAACTTATATGTGATTGGTTATTTAAAGTGAGCACAGGTTCACCTTTATGAAATTCAGTTTGCAAAGTGAACACACACTTTTTAAATTGGACATTCACTCTGCTAAATAAAAGCCAATATTCTTTTAGTAAGTCAACCCCAAATTATACAGGATTCATTTACTAATTTCAACATCTGAACCCAAAACATTATGAGTGCCAAATATATATACTATTTTAGGGCATCAATTTTACAGAGGATGATTAACTTTAAGGATAAATTTCAAGTGTGAATATTTTATACATAGTTACATTGGTCCAACTTGGACCAATGTAATTATGCATATACTTTATCTGTCCAATGCCCCTGGAAGTTGGAAATCATTGACGCAGACACCACTACTACAGTGATTTTAAACACAGGGGGTAAACCACTTGGTACATTCACCATTCAGAGAATTTGTTGCATGTTTTAATGCAAAGTCATCTCTGATTGAATGAGATGGAGAGTGTGATAACACTGCACTGCCTCCTCACCTTGTCTAATCAGAAAACATTTTGCATTCATTCAGAAAATGAAAAGAACTCTATGTATGATGCTAGTGCTGAGCAGCCAACCTTCTGTGTTCAGAATGCAGCAGAGCAACTGCTCAGGACCTGGAAGCAAATGGAGATCACTGGAGTAGCGGTGTAGACATGTGCACACTGAAATATTTTGTTTCAGAATTTTGTTTTCGTCCGAAAAATAAATTGATTTAATTACTCCCGAAATTCATTTTAAATTATTTTGTTTTCGTTAGAAATTGCATTTGTCCGAAAATCTGAATTAATTAAGGTCGAATCTGTCATTGAAGGCTCGTGGTGTCTGTCGAATGTTCAAAGAAGATTCGATGGAGCAGCGAAACTGTACGACGCCGCGATCGTACATTTCCAGTCGAATGTTCCGCCTACAAACTATAGTAGAATTCTAATGTTGTATGACTAGTAATAATTATATTTATTAATTATTATTACTAGCCAATCAACATTAGAATTTTTCTATAGCCTATGGGCCGAGCATTTGACCGGAAATGTACGATTGCTGCATTGTACAGTTTAGCTGCTCCGTCTAATCTTCTTAGAACTTTAGACAGACACCATAAGCCTTCAATGACAGATTCAACGTTTGTATGTTTTTCGCTGCTTCTTCGAAACTTCGTCGTTCATGTCGAACTGTCAAGTTAGTTCTGGCTATTTTACTGCTCCTCCTCTAGTTACAATCAGCCAATAACATTCATCATCATCATTATTTTTATTTTACTTCCCCCACCCAATTCCAGCAGCGATCTTTTCTCTCTATAATGTCAAATCTTTTCTCTCTATAATGTCAAATCTTTTCTCTCTATAATGTCAAATCTTTTCCCTCTATAATGTCAAATCTTTTCTCTCTATAATGTCAAATCTTTTCTCTCTATAATGTTGAATCTTTTCTCTCTATAATGTTGAATCTTTTCTCTCTATAATGTTGAATCTTTTCTCTCTATAATGTCGAATCTTTTCCCTCTATAATGTCGAATCTTTTCTCTCTATAATGTCGAATCTTTTTTCTCTATAATGTCGAATCTTTTCTCTCTATAATGTTGAATCTTTTCTCTCTATAATGTCAAATCTTTCCTCTTTATGTAGAATAATATTGGACTAATAGAGTTAATGTTAGGCACATTCGACCACAGGTTCGATAGACACAGATTGCTATTGTCAGCGTCATGTCGAATCTCCTATCTATATCGAACTGTTGTTGCAACAAAAACAAAAATAAAGCATGTGTTAATGTCGGCTCTTTCGGTTTTCGTATTCTGAGCATTCATTTTTGTTTGGTAAAACGATAACGAAAATACCCGAAATTCGGACGAAAATGCATTTGGACGAAAACGAATGCATATGTCTAGCGGTGTCTACTTCAGTGATTTCCAGATTTCAAGGGGATCATCCGGTATGGTATATGCATAGCTACATTTATCCAAGCTGGACCAATATAACAATTTAGAATAAATACATGACTAAAATTCTTCTTTAGCTGCAGTTGTGAAACATTTCAATGTGCATTATTTTCTTAACTATCTATTTTGAGGGCAGCAAGTACATATAGACACAGTTGGCCTAAATCTCACTGTGAGACTGACCTACATTGTCTATCTTAGGACAACCCAGCTCCATGACTTTTCTCTATCCTCCAGCCAGAGCACTGTGTAAGCTAAGCAGTGTCAATGAGAGTAAAATTTTTCAAGCTGGAGCTAATAAAGGGCTATGCTAGAGAGCAAAGAAATTGTAGCTCCAGGCAGGTCAAGTTGGCTGTTGTCTTTCTCTCAGGAACCAAGGGTGAAGGCAATGCACATAGCAATTAGAACAAAAAGATGTATTGGACAGCACTTCGAACCAACGTAGCTTTATGAGTAAAAAAAGCATTACAAGCCACAGCAATGAAAATAGCTGAGTAAACACTAAGTGTAGTGTGAAACACTTCAGCTGTCCTGGTTTTCGTTGCTGTGGCATGTAGCGCTTTATGCATATCTTACTAATAAAGCTACGTTGGTTCGGAATGTGGCTGTCCAATACATCGTTTTGTTCTAAAGGGCTATGCTAGGTGGTATCAGGAAGGAGAGATGGAAATATAATCTAGAAAAGATCTTTGTAGGACAATTGTGAAAAACTGGACTCTGTAGCAAAGACTATCATTTCAAAATCAGACCAACAGATTTAATAGAAATAGGGAGTTCTCAAATAATTTCTGGCAAAGTAGTAAACAATGAAAATAACCCACAACCAGTGACTTGTTCCCTTAAAGAGTAATGCCGCTTACACGCGACCATTTTTCATGACGAGAAAAATGCAATTTTTTTAACTGGTCATTAAAAACAGTCGTGTGTAGGCTCCAGAGCATTTTTCTCGACAAGAAAAATAGGCAATAAAAATTTAGAACATTGGCTCTATTTTTTCTCGTCTTTTTTTCACTTTGTCATTTTTCTCGTCGTCAAAACGGTTGTGTGTACGCTTTAACGATGGGAAAAAACATGCATGCTCAGAAGCAAGTTATGAGATAGGAAATTAGCATAATCAGCCCAAAGGGTGGCGCCATTCGAATGGAACTTCCCCTTTATAGTGCATTTTTTTTATCACAGGCAGGCTTGAGAGGAATCATGTTGAGAAAAACTTTGGGCCAGATTCAGGTAGAATTAGATTGCCGCAGAGTATCGGAGATACTCTACGCCGCCGTATTTACCTGGCTCTACGAGGAATTCAGAGAGATTTTGGCCTGTAAGGTACGGCGGCGTAGTGTATTTCTCCCGGCGGAATCAAACCGCGATTAGGGGGCGTGAGGCATTTAAATTAGGCGCGTTCCCGCGGCGATTGAACTGCGCATGCTCTGTTCAGAAATTTCCCACCGTGCATTGCGCGAAATCACGTCGTTACGTCATTCGTTGTTTGAGTAGCGTCGTTTACGTACATTTCTATTCCCGAACGACTTACGCAAAAAAATAAAAAATAAATTGAAAGTCGACGCGGGAACGACGGCCATACTTAACATGGGCTGCGTAACGTTACACCAGCTAATAGCTGGTTTAACTTTACGCAGCAAAAAAATGACGTAAGCGATTACGAACGACGCTCGTAACTTCGTGGATCGCCGGAAAAAACTCATTTGCATACCCCGACGCTGAAAACGACGCAAACTCCACCCAGCGGCCGCAAAAAGATTGCAGCGTAGATCCGAAGGTGTACGAAGACGTAAGCCTGTCAGATCGAAGCCCAACGCCACCGTATCATGGTTTGAGGATTCAAACTAGTGATACGGCGCGCGTAATTTGAAAGTACTCCAGTCTAACACCAGTTAGACAGGAGTTACGGCTCTGTGAATCTGGCCCTTTGTTTTTTTCCATGACATAAAAAATGGTCATGTGTACGCGGCTTAACAGGCAGTGATAGAAACATTAGAGAAAAATGGGATATACTGCGCTACTAAACACATCAAAATTTAAATGCCGCAGCTCATAATGTAGGACCATACATTAAAACAAATACAAAAAAGAAAGAATAGAGCTGCACAACACAAAACATGATAAAGTGAATTACAAAAGCTGACAAATCAATAACCAATGTGACCTGAAACATAAAAAACATATAAAATATATATATATATATATATAAATCAAAGTGCATATATAGTCCATGTGTGAACCAAACAAAAAAGGAATATCCAATCACTGATGAATCAATATGATAATCCTATATTAATATAACCAGTGCAGCAACCAGTGAACAAATGGAAATCCTGTGCAGGGAAACAGCAGAACCACAATGTGTCACCAGTCATACCTGTGCACCACCACCTGTAAAGTTGTATGCTTACTAGAGGTAAGCTGTAATGGGCCAAAAGTATTGGACTTGTTCCCAGTAAATAGTGTTCTCCAATCTCCAACAGCAGGGAAAGCAAGCGATCAGATGGAACAAACTCAATAGGCACAAAGGCCGCGAAGCTCAGCGTGGATACCCAAAATGAAGAGAGACTCACATAGTGTGTATTGTATGGTGAATCAAATTTAATAACCAAAATGGCAACTTATAGTTTAAAATAGCAACAAACATCTGTATAGGACAATGGAGAGCCGGCCGGCTTACGATCTCCTGTTCAAAGCGATGACGTCAGCGCGTCTACCTCCCAACGTACATTTCGCTATAAGATACTGTAGGGTCGTCTGGGGAACAGGCAATGCACTGACTCATCGCGTAATTTAGAACAACAAGGCTTCACCTCGGTGTGAATCATAGGCATTTAGAAATGTTATTTTTTTTTATAATATAGATTCATATTTCCCTTGTTTCTGCCTGTCCGCATGGTAAACATGACGATCAGCTTTTGGTCCTATGAATATGGACTCCCCCGGTCCATATTCATAGGACCAAAAGCCGATCGTCATGTTTACCATGCGGACAGGCAGAAACAAGGGAAATATAAATCTATATTATAAAAAAAATAACATTTCTAAATGATTAAACTCCCTAAGACAGAAAACTAAAAGTGGCAAAAAAAAAATTGTGATAGAAACATCAGCATCTTAAATGTTTAGGTGTGGCTGCATCTGTGGTTCCACCTATTGGGCGCTATAAAGTATAACTGTGTCTATGAAGCTCTGAGGTGGCAGCTGGTGGGTGGAATCACAGTGTGCAGCAGGGAGATGCAGGCATCCATTATGCTCAGAAAATGCTACTGTCTATACAAGAGTATAAGAATTGGAGTTATCTATTGTGGGAATAGTAAGTATTGTTATAATATGTTTTTTTTGTTTTTTTTGTGACAAAGTTGCTTTAAGTATATCATAATCAAAATCCACACATTATTTTAGTCTCATAAATATGTATACACATCAATATTAATGTCCTATGCACAGTTATCTAACATGGCAACATTTTCATGCCAAGAAGTAATACAGAGTAATTATCTTTTAATGAAGGAGAACAGTTCACAGAACTATATGCACATAAAGCTTAAAGAATAAAAATCCTACCTTCCAATAAGCAGAAATTCACCAAGTACAGCTTTACGTTTCATAGCCATCAGCAGCCCTCTTACTGTCATTCCTTCGCAAAAACAAACCACCACTCTTGCTTTTGGTAGTCTCTCCCGAAGTTTACTAAGTAGCCGATCAAAGCCTTTCTCTCCAGCATTGCTATAGATTTTATCGTGATGCGCTATGCACAGGCCTTCTTGTGCGGCTAGTTCCTTAAAGGCTTCCATTCCACTTTCTCCATAGTTTCCTTAAAAAAAACATATACCTTATTTTAGTATTGTTGCAGTTACACCAGAATTGTAATGTTTTGCAGTTTAATGAGAAACTCTAGGTAAATATAAAAGAACGCGCTGTATCATTTGATATATTATTAGACATAATGTACCCAAGAGGCAAGTAGTGTAAGTACCAGACTTTCTCTTGGTTTAAGCCTCTTGCAACAAGTACAGCCCTGGTCACACAGAGAGGGAGGAGCAGCAAAAGTGCATGCTAAAAAGGGAGCATCCCGATAACAAGAGCACAGAGTGACAGAGAGATAGATACCTTCTTTAGTGTGCAGCATTAATATTTACTGTCTAGTCATAGGCTGTTTGGGGGAGGCAAGACTAAAAAAAAAATCTTTAAAGCTGTAGTAAATTCTTATTTACAATTTGTACCTACAGATAAGCTTATAGTAAGCCTTACTTGTATGAACAGTGAACATCTAAATGTCACCATTTAGGAGATAGTCACATCGACTATAGCGGATGATGTCACTGCACATGCGCAGTGATGCTCTGCATTCAGCGAACACTGAGTACTGTGCCGTGATGATGACTCTCATGTGCATGCATGGGAGTGACATCAGCCCAGGCTGGCTATTCACACAGCAAGGGAGCATGAACCCGGAGTAAAGATGGAATCGCTGGCAGCGGTTACAGCGCAGGGATGGAGGGTAAGCCTGCCATAATGTGCTATTAAAGTGGTTGTAAACCCTCACCCACAACTTTATCCCATGTAAATCAGCATAAAAACCCTCTAATAAACACTGCTTACTTGCTTAGTATTGTTGTTATCATTTTTGTTCTTTAGAATGACGTCACTGGAGCATGCCCAGATCTCCCCTGATTTACGGCACTCTCTGTTTGCTTTTCTGTCTGTTATCAGGACTTTTTACTGCACAACATTGAAATCCCACAAGACTGCATAATCACTCAGGGCTTCCTCCTACACCCCATGTGACCATGTGACATCACATGGAGTGTAAACCTGGGCATCGGACTGAATTACTGCAGCCTTATCAGCTGAAGCTGATAAGACCAACATAGGCAAACACTAGATAATCGGCACAAGTAAATACTATAAAATTAAACAAGTCCGCTATGAGCAGGGTTGCCATAGAAACGTTGGATTAAGAAGGAGGCTTGGTTAACAGTACAGGAAGTGCTCAATGTAAGGGCGGAAATACACTCTACTGTGGATTTATTCAATGTAATCCTGGCACTGCATTGGAAGTTTGGTTGTCAGTCTTGTCCTTAGCTGCCCTGTTACTTCCATTCAACTGTTTACTCTGGCTCATAATATGGCATTCATTGCAGCATAGAGTAAGGGTGTATATTAACCGCTTCCCGACCGCAGCACGCACATATACCTCAACACAATGACACTCCTGGGCAGAAGGATGTCCCCTTTAAGGAAGCGCCATTGTGCACGTGTGCGCCGCAAGCTCCGTGAACCCAACCGTGGGTCCCGTGGACTCGATCGCCGCGGGGATACCCACGATCGTCTCACAGAGAGATAGAGCGGGGAGATGCTAATGTAAACAAGCATCTCCCCGCTCTGCCTAGTGACAATGACACTGATTTCAGCTCCGTGTAATCGAAGAGGAGATCAGTGTCATGTCACACACAGCCCATCCCCCCTACAGTAACAAACACTTGCAATGGCACACTTAACAGCTACACCCCCACCTAGTGGTTAACCTCTTCACTGCCAGTGTAATTTTCACAGTAATCAGTACATTTCGCACTGATCGCTGTACAAAATGACAATGGTCCCAAAAATGTCCGATGTGTCTGTCATAATGTCACAGTCATGATAAAAATCACTGATCGCCGCCATTACCAGTAAAAAAAAATATTAATAAAAATGTTATAATTTTTGCGCAAACCAATCAATAAACGCTTGCGATTTTTTTTTACCAAAAATATGAAGAGCAAAAACATATCGGCCTAAACTGATGGAAAAAAACGTTCTTTTATATATGTTTTGGGGATATTTATTATAGCAAAAATGGAAAAATATTGGGCCAGATCCACATACAAATAGATCGGCGCAGCGTAACAGAGATACACTACGCTGCCGTATCTTACCTGGCTCAACTTTGAATCCTGGAAGAATTTGCGCCGTAAGTTACGGCGGCGTAGTGTATTTCTGGCAGCGGAATTCAAATCGGCGAGTAGGGGGCGTGATTAATTTAAATGAAGTGCGTCCCCGCGGCGATCGAACTGCGCATGCTCCGTTCAGAAATTCCCCGCCGTGCATTGCGCTAAATTACATCGCAACAACGTTATTCTTTTGACAAGTGTAAATTACGTACATTCCTATTCACGGACGACTTACGCAAAAATAAAAAATAAATCTAATTTTGACGCGGGAACGACGGCCATACTTAACATGGCAAGTCTCTCTATAAGCCGGATAAAAGCAGCTTTAACTATACGCCGGAAAAATCCGACTAGAGACACCGTAAGAGATTGCGACGGCTGCTCGTACGTTAGTGGATCGGCGGAAAAATCGCATTTGCATACCAGACGCGTGAAACGACGTGAACGCCACCCAGCGGACGCCGAAGTATTGCATCTTAAATGCGAAGGCGTACAAAGACGTACACCTGTCGGATCTAACCCAGAAGCCGCCGTATCTTGGTTTGAGGATTCAAACTAAAGATACGAAGCGGGAACTTTGAAAGTACGCTGGTGTATCAGTAGATACACCGGCGTACTCTCTCTGTGGATCTGGCCCATTGTTTTTTTTTTTTAATTGTCGCTCTATTTCTGTTTATAGCGCAAAAAATAAAAACCGCAGAGGTGATCAAATACCACCAAAAGAAAGCTTTATTTGTGGGGAAAAAAATACGTCAATTTTGTTTTGGAGCCACGTCGTACAACTGCGCAATTGTCAGTTAAGTGACACAGTGCCGAATCGCAAAAATTGGCCCAGTCATTTTGCAACACAATGGTCTTAAGTGGTTAAATACATTTTGTTGGTATATTAAAACAGTGTTATATGAAGTATTATGTAAATTAAAGTTTTTTCAGTAACATTTTGCACACTACTCCCTTACAGAGGTTCGGTTTAACCATTAACCAAAATGTTCAGAAGGAAAAATTATGTTTTTATCATTGTTGTCTGGGGGTACCTTTAAAGTCTGGACTTCTTGTTCTTGAGATAATTACACATGTATACAGATGAAGCATCTTTTTGTATTGTGTTATGGTCTTACTGTACAAAGCCATTTTGCACTGAAAACTGTGTTTGTTGCCTTGCTGAAATAAAATACAGAACAAAAACTTCTAGACTGTTCCCAGGTGTCCCTGTCTTATGATTGGGTTACTAATGTTACTAGTTCAGCATGACCCTCTTACAAAATATGTGCTTGCAAGCACATGTGTTTGTGGATGTGTGTTCATCTTTAAAATTCTTTCATTTTCTGATAATGTGACATTAGCCTTCATAGCTGTGAGCTTGTTTTGGTATGACCCTATGAATCAAGCCTTACATTTAGCCATAACAAGGATAAAATGATTCTAAACCCTCCAGATTGGAAATCCTTGCCCAAGGCATAGTTATAAAAATATAAGGACATTCCAAGCACAAATGCTAGTTCTGTTTTTTTTAGAACTCAGCATAAATAAACCAAATTAGCAAATCGCTACCTTAAATGGTAACTCTACTTTTGTGGGGGGAAAAAAAAAGCAAATAAAGAAAAAATAATATAGCGTGTACAATTGCAATACAAGTCATATTGTAATTGAATGTTATTAAAAAATGAGCTTTCCTTTTCAATCTGCAGCTGCTGTAATTTTCTATAAATGCAATGCAATGTGGCTAAATGGAGTTGCTCTGTACACAGAGGGCCAGATTCTCATATATTTTCGGCGGCGTAGCGTAAGCCATTTACACTACGCCGCCGCTGCGTACTAGAGCAAGTGCTTTATTCTCAAAGCACTTGCTCCGTAGTTTGCGTTGGCGTCTCGTAAATTCAAATGGGGCGGCTTGTATTTAAATTAAGCGCGCCCCCGCGTCGAACGAACTGCGCATGCGCCGGCCGGGGAAAAAGCCCAGTGCGCATGCTCCAGCTCACGTCGGGAAGCGTCGTTGAAACCGACGTCAAAACGACGTGAGCGTCATTTACGCAAGTCCCTATTCGCGAACGAGTTAGTAAAACGACGTAAGCGACGGAAAAAGCCGACGCTGACCCGACGCCATACTTAACATGGCGTCCGACGGGACACGACGGCATCAGACGGGACCTCGTAAGGTTACTCCACATAGAAGCTGGGGTAACCTTACGTGAACGAAAACGATGTACGCGACGACGGGGCGGCGTAAAAGCGATCGAGAATCGGCGTACTACTTCATTTGCATATGCAAATGAAAAAACAACGTAAAGGCCACCTAGTGGCCGGAGTTGTCATTACACCTATGATCCGAAAGTGTAATGCTTTTACACTTGTCGGATGTAGAAGCGTATCTATGCAAAAGTGATGCTAAGCATCACGCGCATAGATACGAGGACAAAAAAAAGGCGTTACGACGGGGTATCTGAGATACTCCGTCGTAACGCCTCTGAGAATCTGGCCCAGAATGTGTACTGACCACTCCCCAGAAACATAGGGCCAGATCTGCAGAGAATTGCCCTGGCGCAGTGTATCAGAGATACACTACGCCGCCGTATTTTACCTGGCTCTAAGTCGAATCCAGGAAGATTTCGGCCCGTAAGGTACGGGGGCGTAGTGTATTTCTCGCGGCGGAATCGAATTACGCGATTAGGGGTCGTGAATCATTTAAATCAGGTGTGTCCCCGCGGCGATCGAACTGCGCATGCTCCGTTCAGAAATTTCCCGCTGTGCATTGCGCGAAATTACGTCGAAACGTCGTTTTCTTTTTTTGTAGCGTAAATTACGTACATTCCTATTCACAGACGACTTACGCAAACAAAAATAAAATTGAAAATTCGACTAGGGAACGAGGGCCATACTTAACATGGCCAGTCTAACTATAGACCGGATAATAGCAGCTTTAACTATACGCCGGAAAAAGCTGACTAGCGACGATGTTAGAGAATGCGACGGCCGATCGAAACTTTGTGGATCGCCGTAAAAAGCTCATTTGCATACCCGACGCGGAAAACAACACGAACTCCATCCAGTGTGCGCAAAAATATTGCAGCGTAGATCCGAAGGCGTACGAAGACGTAAGCCTGTCGGATCAAAGCCCAAAGCCGTTGTATCATGGTTTGAGGATTCAAACTAATGATACGACGCGGGTAATTTGAAAGTACGCCGGCTTATCAGGAGATACACCGGCGTACTGGCTCTGTGGATCTGGCCCATAATTTCATGCTTGTTTTCCCAGAAGTCTGCCTAAAATGCAAGTCAGTACTCAGGCATTCCCTGCAACAAAATTTTTATTTTTGATGAGATAATTCCAATAGTAACATGTCTAAAGCGATGCAGGCCCAGCTGACTGGTAATTATTAAACCACTCCCATTATACCCACTTAGAACAGAGGCACAGACAAACACACATGCATTTCTTCCGAATAACAAAAGGCACTGTAGGAATCTTCAACAAAGGTTGTTAGAATCCTTGCAATCTACATACAGTAGTTCACCCAGAGGGGATGTTTTTTCCTCAACAAAAGAGTTACAATGCCCAAAACATTTTTAGGAGATCAAATCTAGCATATAAAAGAGTAATTTCAGACAAAAATTGAAAGGGAACTACTTATGCTATCCAGAAAATGCCACAGTTTTGTTAAGGTCATGAGGTCCACTTAAGAATTAAAAAATCAAGATAAAAAACTTATGAATATCAATATTTTAGGTTATAGAAAAAAAATTGCCTATACCCATATTTCCACATACAGGCATTCTTGTTGTGTTCTGATTGCCTTCTAGGAAAATATCCTTCTTCTAGAAAATCATACAGAATACATCTATAAGGCCGCGTACACAGGATCGGTCAAAACCGATGAAAACGGATTGAAGTTCAGTTTCATCGGTCCAAACCGATCGTGTGTGGTCCCCATCGGTCAGTTGTCCTTCGGTCCAAAAACAGAGAACTTGCTTTAAAATTGAACCGATGGACGCCTGACCGATGGGTCAAAACTGATCGTTAGTATGCAAAGGCATCGGTCAAAAGGCCGCGCATGCTCAGAATCAAGTCGACGCATGCTTGGAAGCATTGAACTTCTTTTTTTTCAGCACGTCGTGTGTTTTACATCACCGCGTTCTGACAAGATCATATTTTAAGTGATGGTGTGTAGGCACATCAGTCGGCTTCGTCGGTTAACCGATGAAAACGGTCCTTCGGACCGTTCTCGTCAGATGGAGTGATCGTGTGTACGCGGCCTTAGAGGATAATATGTTGAATATAGTAGAGACTCGTGTTTCCTCTTTTTTTTATTTTGATCTGGTTAAAAAAAAAAATTCTATTGGCAAGTGATTTGTTTTTAGATCCAGTATTGATTAATCAGACCTGTGTGCAGTTTTTTAGTATTCTATACTCTGCTGTTCCCCATAGATTCCCAAGCCTTTCTACAGGGACTGACCCTCTCCAAGTTTTCTGTCTGGCTGTCCTGCTCTGCTGTATAGATTCCCTCAGTGATGACCTCAGAACAGATATCAACTATTCTCTGAACTCTGCCTGCTTTGTACCTGAACTGTCATTTAACCACTCTGCTTGTCTCCCAACCACAAATACCTTTTTGCTTTGCTCAGTTGGTGCCTGCCCTGGCATGGTGGCCAGGCACTATAGCATTGTGTATATGTCCTGGCGGCAACCGAGTACAGGTAAGCCTGCTTGCCTTATGGAAAAGGGGAATATAGGTGAAGAACACAGAAGCCAGCTATAGTGTCTGAGCACCTGTGTTAGGGATAAGTGTTACAACTCCCCTAGAAAACCTTCTCTCAACTACATAAAGTGATCACCAACATTTACCCAAGCAAAACTATCTTAGCATTTACCAACCCTGGAGGATGGGACGAGACCTCAAACCTGACTTATTGATGATACAGTATCACAAATAAAATCATTCAATCCAAACTAATACACATCTTCAATACATCCCTTCCAAACTCAAACTCTAATGCCGCGTACACACGTCCATTTTTCAGGTCATTAAAAACGATCGTGTGTGGGCTCCAGAGCATATTTCACGATGTAAAAAATGCCCATTAAAAATTTCGAACATGCTCTAATTTTTCACACCTTTTTTAACATTGTCGTTTTTGACGTCATAAAAAATAGTCGTGTGGGGGCTTTAACGACGTGAAAAAACACGCGCATGCTCAGAAGCAAGTTGTGAGACGGGAGCACTCGTTCTGGTAAAACTAGTGTTTGTAAGCACATTCATCACGCTGTAACAGACTGAAAAGCGCAAATCGTCTTTTACTAACACAAAATCAGCAAAGGCAGCCCAAAGGATTGCGCCATCCGAATGGAACTTCCCTTTTATAATGCCGTCGTATGTGTTGTACGTCATCGCACTTTGCTAGAGCATTTTTTTCCATGATCGTGTGAAGGCAAGGCCATTTTAACGATCGGGTTGAAAAAACGTATTTTTTTCTAGACCATTAAAAATGTAAATTTTTACAAGCTGAAAAAACTGTCGTGTGTACGCGGCATAAGACCAAGCACTATGTCCATGCTGTAAAGATGACATGACCGATTTATTACACTTGTTCTGGTCATGTCTATTAAAACAAGACTACTTGACAAAGGTACAAAGGTTGGAAAAATATGCACCCTCCTACCAACAGGATGTTTACCAATCTGGTTGATGAAGCCCTGCCAAAATATAAGCTTATCTTTGACACAAGAGTGTGCAAAATATACCAAAATCTGGGAGCCTTGGCTAGAGCTTAACTATTCACATCATTCTGCTGAACTCTAAATGTAATACAGTAAAACTTTAGATTGCCCAATTTCTTTCCTTAAAAATGCTTGTAATCCAAAGTAATTGTATATCAAAATGAACTTCCCCATAAGAAATAATAGAAACTCAGATAATTCATTCCACAACAATCCATGCTACTGTTGACGGCTCTCTAAGCACGAAACGCGTTGGGTCCACTTTACAGCATCCCATACTGCTTTTATTACTATTCATGTGATTTTATAATTTTTTTATTGTTTTTATCTATTTTAAATAAAACCTGTCGTGGTTTAATTTGACCTGCACCATTTGGAGCATCTTTTCTTTTTTCTCCCATTTTTGCCCATTTCTGCCTTGTGAGCCCACTGGGGCTTTTCATACATCCTGCATTGGAAGTAGCATCCCTATGGTTTCTGTGATTGGTGGTATTTGTCTCATCAGGATTCATACAACCATCGCCATCCGGGGAGGTCGTCTATGCAGAGATTCGGGTCCGTCGAGACCACTACACCTTCAAGACTTGCTGTTATCACAAACAGTTGAGTCCACACCCTTCGGTAAGAGTAGCTATTATACTTTTGCTTACCTTTTCCATCTGATGCCTTGGTGATCCCTTCAGGCAACTATATACTTAACGCTGATATGTTCACTCATCACTTTGTTTGGAATTTGAATATATCCACTTATTGGTGCAATGTATTGATTCACTCAGCGTCACAAGTTTGGAGACTCAGGTTCTCACATGGACTTCATATATACACATATTGTTTGTATTCATTATTTGTGTCATTAGAATTATTGATCACATTACCTATTAGGGCTGGACTATTGTTTTATAATTCCACAACCATTTGTTCATAAGTCCTTCAGTTTATAGTCCATACAACAAGATTATAACAATGTATTAGGTTGTATAACCATAAAATGTCCATCAGCAAATGACAGCCTCCAAAAGGGGATTAGAAGCAAAATCCAGCAAGAACACATAGTATAAAAAAGAAGAGAGGCACCTCTAAGTGTAGCAGTAGCACTATGGTTACATTTAATGAAGGTACAACAATTAGCAACTCACATGGTTGATGTTTAAAATAGGCACATCTAAGTATGCAGGCATCCAGGGTAAAGCTGTCCACATAGACCGTCCTCTGCACCGCCGGCTCTCACCGCTCTCAGTCTGCAATTGTGGCCGGGAAGACTACCCTGCAGTAGAGCGATCTGAAAACGAGGCTTGAAGTGCTCGTGGAGCACAGTGTGGAAGAGATGACGTTGATGGTGGTACGGAGAATGGTCTATGTGGACAGTTTTAGCCCGAAGGCCTGCATACTTAGACGTGCCTGTTTTAATCATCAACCATGTGAGTTGGTAAATGTTGTACCTTCATTAAACATAACCATACTGCTACATTTAGAGGCGCCTCTCTTCTCTTTTATATCAGTTGCGATGTGACGCTACTTGTATATCAAGACATCGCTCGTTTATCAATTTGAAATGTATAAAAAAAAAGTGTTTGTCTTGGACCAAGAGATTTACTGTTCTGTATTACTCTGTGTTGCATTTATTTTAACCACATAAGGACTGCCGCATGTACATTTACGTCGGCAGAATGGCACGTAAAGGCACATTGGCGTACCTGTACGTCCCTGCCTAGACGTGGGTCGGACCCCCCCGGTACATGCGGCGGTTTCGTAGGCTGTGGGAGCGATCCGGGATGAGGGGGTGGCTGTTCGTTTTTGTCCGCCCCCTCCGGATCGCTCTCAGCCAATGCACGTCCGACACCCGCCCTCTTCCTGTGTAAACACAGGAAGGGGGAAGTGATGTAATCTCTCCTCTCGTCGGTATTTTCAACCGCAGCTGAGGAGAGAAGACATCACAAGTGGGTCTGCACAACACTACACTGACACAGTAACACACAGGCACATAACCCCCCCCTATCACCCCCCCCCACCCCCTGTCACAGTGTCACTGAATGCAGTGATCATATATGTACTGATCACTACATTTAGTGACAGTGTGACAGTTAGTGTGACAGGCAGTTAGTGTTAGGTCCAGGGTAGCCCCCGTACCCCCCCAATAAAGTTTTAACCCCTTTATCAATGCCCCAGTTAACCCTTTCACCCCCTATTGCAGGGATCCTCAAACTAAGGCCCTCCAGCTGTTGTAGAACTACACATCCCATGAGGCATTGTAACACACTGACATTCACAGACATGACTAGGCATGATGGGAATTGTAGTTCCTGAACAACTGGAGGGCCGTAGTTTGAAGACCCATGCCCTATTGCCAGTGTCATTTTTCTGATCGCTGTATTAGTGTCACTGTTGCCGCTAGGTAGTTTTTTTTTTTTATTGCCATTTTTTTTTACTAAAGACATGTGGCTGAATACATTTTGGCCTAAATGTTTGACTGAAATTTAGTTTATTCGATTTTTCTTATAACAAAAATTTAAAAATATTGTTTTTTTTTCAAAAATTTCGCTCTATTTTTGTTTATAGCGCAAAAAATAAAAATCGCAAAGGTGATCAAATACCATCAAAAGAAATCTCTATTTGTGGGAAGAAAAGGACGCAAATTTTGTTTGGGAGCCACGTCGGACTACCGCGCAATTGTCTGTTAAAGCGACGCAGTGCCAAATTGTAAAAAACGCCTCTGGGCATTTAGCAGCATATTGTACCGGGGCTTAAGTGGTTAATCATAATACTGTATAATGAGGAATAAGAGAAGATTTCAAATGCTACCTGAGTTTTGTTATATGTTTTGTCCTTTACTTTTCAACCTGATGATTTGTATTAACATTAAAAAGCAAAAATAAACACTTTTAAAAACTATTTTGAGCTCTTTTTTTTTTAGAGCCAATAGGTGGGGTTCTAATATAGTTGTAACATGCTATGACTAAGGCTGTTGCTGAAATGCATCAGTTGTTTTACTTGTCACTTTTTGTAACCAACTATTAAAATTGCTATATGGACTACAGAGTTACCAGCTCAAAACAAGCACTATATACTAAAATTTGAATAATCACGAAATGCTATACACAAAGCAAACAAATCTAAAGCTCCACTAACCACTGTAGGGAGGAATAATGTGAATATATGATTTAGCAGTGCATGCTCCCTTTGTTCCAAAAATAAAAATACACTGGGGTTGATTTACTAAAGTGAAATCCACTCTGCACTTCAAGTGCACTGGAAGCGCAGTCGCTGTAAATCTCTGTGGGCTGATTTTATCATCCAATCATGTACAAGCAAACATGCTGTTTTTCATTCTCCTTGCATGTTCCACCTTGTAGTGCAAAGTGGACTTTAGTAAATAAATCCCCTTGACCATCTCCAAGATTTCCTACTAGTATAGTCATTGTGAACAGCAATTCTTGCAGTACCAAGCTTAAAACACCAGCCTATACATAAACTGATAGAAAAAAGATGCCTGCTACCATCCACTTATGCCTTGTACACATGACCGGTTTTCACAACGAGAAAACTGCCATTTTTTATATTGGCCGTGAAAACCGGTCGTGTGTATTCTCCCTAGCAGTTTTCTCGACGACGTCACGATTTAACGGACTGAAAAGCGCGAATCGTCTCTCATAAAACTTTTACTAACACGAGTATCAGCAAAAGCAGCCCAAAGGGTGGCGCCATTTGACAGGAACTTCCCCTTTATAGTCCCGTCATACGTGTTGTACGTCACTGCGCTTTGGTCGGATGTTTTTTTTGCATGAACGTGTGTATGCAAGTCAGGCTGGAGAGGAATCGCGTCGGGAAAAACAACAGCTTTCTGCACGTCAGGAAAAACTATTGTGTGTACAAGGCTTTACAGTCGAATAAGGACCACTTGGAATGACAATGGCCTGTCTGAAATTACTATTCATCAGAACCCACTTTTTCAGGTTCAGGACATGAAATAAAAAGCCAAATCATTTGCCGATTGTAAGTTCAAAAAATTATCCAGTGATGTGTCTAGATTTGAAATTATGTCGGCCCTATTTTGCAGAACCCCTGCATGTATCCATCCATGCAGAACCACCGAATGTTAATCACATAAAATTTTTGTTTTCAATACAAGACCCACTATATACAATATAAGACCCAATTTACATCTATAATTCAAGCTAAATGTATTTATTTGAATGTATTCAAGCAGGATTTGGATTTATTTAGTGCCAAGAATTTGCACAGTATAAATCAGTATCTCATGGTTTGCTGAATTGTGTAATTTGTTGAAGATTAGGGATGAGCCGAACACCCCCACGTTCGGTTCGCACCAGAACCGTCGAACAGACCGACCGTTCGCGCGAACATTTAGAACCCCATTGAAGTCTATGGGACTCGAACGTTCAAATTCAAAAACGCTTATTTTAAAGACCAATATTCAAATTATTGTTGGAAAACGTCTTTGAGAACGTCGTTTTTTCAGGAGCAGGACTGTTCCCTCGGGCAAGACCCGGGTTCTCAAAGACGTTTTCACAGGTAAACTATAGACACCCAGCAGGTACAATATTTAAAGGAATTTTTCTTTTTTTTTTAAGTTAAGCATCATTAAAATCACTTCTCCAGGAGCAGTGATTTTAATGATGCTTAAATAAAAAAAAAAATTCCTTTAAATATTGTACCTGCTGGGTGTCTATACGTGTGATAACGTCTTTAATCAGCACAATCACCTGCCTGCCAGTAAATTAGGAAGAACTGATCTATCTAAGCTATACAGTGTATAAATATATGTACAACTCCTAGGGATGTATATATATCCTCTACACACTGTAAATTAAGCTAAACTGACTAGCCTGCCTGCCTGCTCTTTTTAGCTATATAAAAAGACAATCTCTCTGTCTCTCTGACTGCTTTCATTAACAAGCCGAAACACACTACACGAGGCCGCCCAGCAGGCGGCCTTATATAGTGTGGGGCGTGTCATAAAGCCCTGAGCCATAATTGGCCAAAGCCACCCAGGCTTTGGCCAATTATGGCTCTTCGTTTTTTGCGCGCTGTGATTGGCCAAGCATGTGGGACATACAGCATGCTTGGCCAATCATCAGCGCGCAATGCCGCAGTGAATTATGGGCTGTTTTGCATCACTCGAATTTGGCGCGAACGACCGCTTTTGTTCGAATTTCGTCGACCGTACGAACAGACAATGTTCGAGTCGAACATATGTTCGTATCGAACGCGAAGCTCATCCCTATTTAAGATATTAAAGGCCTTTGTGTACATGTTCAGGAACATAAAAAAGTACACAAATTAAATAATTACTCTTTCCAAGATTTTTCATTAGTTTCTTCTCCCCAATACGGTTCCTCTAAAATACCGAGAATGCGGACAGTTATTTTAATGTATACCAATAAAAAAAGTTAAAATGAGTGATTCTAAATAAAAATAAGGAATTTTATTTCCAGCAAATTAGTAAACCAACTAATTTATTCAAAATCTCAAATTACGTTTTACATAAAAAAAAAGATGGTTGCAGTTTTTCTACCTCTTTTTTTAACAGCTTCCCTCTTCTGCTGTCAATAGTTGTTGAGGAAGCAGCAGATCTCTGCACCCGCCTTAGCAACCAGTGATGTCACCTATCCCAATTAATTTGCTAGCCAGGAATTCCTAACATATAATCAGAGGGTCAGCAATAGTAGATTACATCATTGCCCAAATATTGTAAGATGACCATATTTGGGCAATTATGTCACCAGGCACTCCCCACTCTTTTATTTACATTTAGTATTGGGGATCAGAGCTGTTATACGTGGCTAATCTAACAATGGGATTGGACATGTTGGTTGATGGGTTTTTCCTTTCGGCGAGTCACTGGTTGATGTTCATACTGATTGATGAGGCTCTTATCACTGAGTGACATCATTTAAGATGGATGTACATCGTGTGACATTTAATAAAAAATAAGTTTAACTGATTGCCGACCGCCCGCCGTCATATTACTGCGGGACGGTGGCACTGCTGGGCGAGAGCACGTAGCTCTACGTCCTATGTTTTTTCGGCCACTAGGGGGCGCGCGCGCCGCCGGCGGCCCTTGCGCGCGCCCCCCGCACGCCCCCGAGTCCCGCGCGCGCGTTCGTTACAGAGCGGAGAACGGGAGGTATGTGTGTAAACACATTCCGCTCGTTCCTGTCAGCGGGGGAAATGCTGATCTCCCGATGTATGAACGGAAGATCAGCGATTCCCCCTAGTGAGTCAACCCCCCCCATACAGTTAGAACACACCAGGAACATACTTAACCCCTTCCCCGCCCCCTAGTGTTAACCCCTTCACTGCCAATGGCATTTTTATAGTAATCCAATGCATTTTTATAGCATTGATCGCTATAAAAATGCCAATGGTCCCAAAAATGTGTCAAAAGTGTCTGATGTGTCCGCCATAATATAGCAGTACCGAAAAAAACGCTGATCGCCGCCATTACTAGTAAAAAAAAAAATATTAATAAAAATGCCATAAAACTACCCCCTTTTTTGTAAACGCTATAAATTTTGCGCTAACCAATCAAAAAACGCTAATTGCGATTTTTTTTTACAAAAAACATGTAGAAGAATACATATCGGCCTAAACTGAGGAAAAAAAATGTTTTTTTATTTCTTTTTTGGGGATATTTATTATAGCAAAATGTAAAAAATATTGAATTTTTTTCAAAATAGTCGCTCTATTTTTGTTTATAGCGCAAAAAATAAAAACCGCAGAGATGATCAAATACCACCAAAAGAAAGCTCTATTTGTGGGAAAAAAAGGACGCCAATCTTGTTTGGGAACCACGTCGCACGACCGCGCAATTGTCAGTTAAAGCGACGCAGTGCCGAATCACAAAAAGTGCTCTGGTCTTTGGACAGCAATATGGTCCGGGGCTAAAGTGGTTAAGACCTTGTCAAAAAGTATGGAGTCTTTAATTATTATTTACATTTAGTTTTATTTATTTTTTATGGATCTTCCAGATCTTGATAAGCCCTCTGCCCACAGACTCCCATACCACCAGGCCATGAAAGTGAAGAAAAGACCCTTATCAAAATCAACAAAGGGCAACATATTTTCTTCAAGCCCCCCCCCCCCCCAGAAAGGTATCCCTCATGTTAAGGGCATGTGGCTTGGTATGGTTCAGGAGGGTGGGAGCACAATCATCCTCACCCCTTTCCTGGTCTGCCAGGCTGCATACTCTGTTAAGGGTCTGGTATGGATTTTTGAGGGAACCGATGAAGCTGACTGATGGTCTGATGTGCCTACACACCATCGGTTAAAAAAACGATCGTGTCAGGACGCGGTGACGTAAAACTCAACGACGTGCTGAAAAAAACAAAGTTCAATGCTTCCAAGCATGCGTCGACTTGATTCTGAGCATGCGCGGCTTTTTACTGATGCTTTTGCATACTAACGATCGGTTTGACCTATCGGTTAGGCGTCCATCGGTAACATTTTAAAGCAAGTTCTCTTTTTTTTGACCGAAGGATAACTAACCGATCGGGCCCACACACGATCGGTGGCACCCATCCACACTGGGATAATGCCACAACAGGCTTCCAGATCTTCCCGGTCTACTTAGACCAACGTGGGGAACTGCCTCAGGAAAAGTTTTGGAATTGGGGCAGGACACATACCAGCAGGTCCTGGGCCCTTTCAATTTCCGTCCTTCGGGCAGCTAGGGCTGGGTTGTATGCTCTAGTTTCATCCTCCCCCTGACACACCATTTTGGAACAAGCCTGAACGACCTTGGGTGAGACTCACTCCCATTCCACCTTTGAATTGTAATCTGCACGAATCTGCTCCTGTGGCCCCTGATGAGGGTTTTGAAAAAAAAACAGAAACGCGTCGGGCTACTTTGCTTCGCCCATTGGAGAGTGCTTTTATGTTTTGTTTGTTTGTTGTTTTGTGATTTTTTTGCCTTCATTGGCACACACATTGGGCCAGATTCACAAAGAACTTACGCTGGAGTATCAGGAGATGCGCCTGCGTAATTGGAAATATGCGCCTTCGTATCTATGCGCCGTATCCCCAAAACGTTATACGCCAGAAATCTAGACTTTTTCGACCGACGTAATTTTGTTAGACCGGCGCATCGTGCGCGCAAAAAATGCGCTAGACACACCATTGATTTGCTAAGCAAATATGCAAATGAGGGAGTTACGGCGATCCACAAAAGTAAGTTTGTGCAGCGCAGGCTACGCGCTGTGTGCATCAGCTGCACGTCCTGTCTAAAATTAGGCAATATAAAAGCAGGCTTTAAATTAGACAATCCATCTACATGTCAGCTAAAGCAACACCGTTAGGGACAAGCTGAGCAGCCACACTTGCAGGACAACAATCTGTATGCCAACATGCCAGGGGCATCCTTGATCATAGCTATACTACTGACTTTAGATGAACGCAGAAGGAGGAGGACACGGAGGAGGGCACGAAGGAGGGCACGGGAGAGGATATACCGCACACGCATAGATCTCTTTGGCATGAGTGATTAACCACAACCCTGCAGGAGGACATCACCAGCCCAACACAACGCTCACATGCAGTGCAGCCACTGGTCAAGGTCCTGGCAACACTCCATTTCCTTGCCAGTGGCTCTTTTCAAAGAACAAGTGGAGTGGTGGCTGGGATGTCACAATCCTCCATGAGCAGATGTGTGCACCAGATTATCCCTGCAATTCTTAGACGCATGGCCAACCAAATCATCAAACCCACCCAGGAGGACCTGCGGCAGAAGGCAGTGACAGATTTCTACAGAATTGCCAGATTCCCAAGCACCGTGGGGGCCATTGATTGCACACATGTGGCACTTCAGCCCCCCCCCTTAAGACAGAGCACATATACCGCAATCGGAAGCATTGGCATTCCATCAACGTACAGGTTATAGTTGATGTCAAATGCCTCATATGGCACGTCCGTGCCAAACACCCCAGATCCAGCCATGACAGCTACATATACAATCAGAGCCCCATCCCAATGGAATTCGAACAGAATGTGTATGGGGACAGCTGGCTGGTTGGTGAGTGACATGGGTGGCAGGCATGACTGTCCCCCCCCCCATGATGCAGAAATCACAAGGGGCACATGCACTACCAACATCCTCCTGTCTTTTCCCTTCCAGGTGACTCTGCATATGCACTGGGACCCCATCTCATGACTCGAATCCGGAACCCCCAAACCCCAGGAGAGGAAAGATACAATGAAGCACACGCCAAAAGCCGTGCAGTGGTGGAGCGCACCTTTGGCCTCCTGAAGTCACGTTTCCGATGCCTGGATAAGTCTGGGGGTACCCTGTTGTATTCCCAAACTTTGTATGCCAGATCATCGGTGCATGTTGCATGCTGCACAACTTCACAGCGAGAAAGGGCCTGGAGATTGACATACGTGATGACCTGACCCCCGAACCAGACAATCCCCCCTAACCGAGGCTACCCGTCTTCTGAGGGAAGAGCAGCCAGGAGACAGCTCACATTAGGCATCTTTGCACGTTAAACACACACATTAATCATGGCACAATGAGAATGCATGCATGAACACCACTGTGGTCCCTAGCACACACACCCCACATCCTCATCTAACGTAAAGGAGGTGCGCTACTCCGGTCAATATATGTGCCACTGTACGTGAAACTGGCCCATTGTCTTTGGTGGTTTTGCACTTTGTTGTCTCTATGTATTTAGGTGTACACAGTGCATTTGCACTAAGTGCTAACATGCATAGCTTGTCCAAATAATCATCTTTTTTATACTTAACTGTGTTTGGCTTATAAAGTCCTGTTTAGGGGTATACCCTTTCTTGTTATAGGTTTGGACTGATGAAACGGACCTTCAGTCCGTTTTCATCGGTTCTGACCGTTCGTGTGTACGTGGCCTATGAGATTTTTTTTTTTTGTATGAGGTTCCCATTAGTGTTGCTCACGAATATTCGCATTGCGAATATTCGCTACGAATATTGCATATTCGAGTATTCGCGAATAACTCGAATACTGCGGCGAATATTCGCTATGGCGAATATTCGTATTTTTTCTAATTTATTTTTAAAACAGATCACATCCTAGTGATCTCCATCGACGTCTAAAAGCATTGCTGGTATGATTAGAGAGAGACCCTGGGCCGAGTAGCTGATGCCATTCTTTTATGTTGCCGAAAATTCGCATTGCGAATTTTCGGCAACATAAAAGAATCGCATCAGCTACTCGGCTCTTCTTTTGCATCAGAGCCAATCAGAATAACTTGAATATTCGGCAAAAGGAATATTGCGCGATTATCTTCTCCGCCGTTCTTTTGCATCAGAGCCAATCAGAATAACTCGAATATATTTGGCAAAAGGAATATCGCGCAATATTCCTTTTGCCGAATATTCGAGTTATTCTGATTGGCTCTGATGCAAAAGAAGGGCGGAGAAGATAATCACGCAATATTCCTTTTGCCGAATATTCGAGTTATTCTGATTGGCTCTGATGCGCCCTTCTTTTGCATCAGAGCCAATCAGAATAACTTGAATATTCGGCAAAAGGAATATTGCGCAATTATCTTCTCCGCCCTTCTTTTGCATCAGAGCCAATCAGAATAACTCGAATATTCGGCAAAAGGAATATTGCGCGATTATCTTCTCCGCCCTTCTTTTGCATCAGAGCCAATCAGAATAACTTGAATATTCGGCAAAAGGAATATTGCGCGATATTCCTTTTGCCGAATATTCGAGTTATTCTGATTGGCTCTGATGCAAAAGAAGGGCGGAGAAGATAATCACGCAATATTCCTTTTGCCGAATATTCAAGTTATTCTGATTGGCTCTGATGCGCCCTTCTTTTGCATCAGAGCCAATCAGAATAACTCGAATATTCGGCAAACGGAATATTGCGCGATTATCTTCTCCGCCCTTCTTTTGCATCAGAGCCAATCAGAATAACTCGAATATTCGGCAAAAGGAATATCACGCAATATTCCTTTTGCCGAATATTCAAGTTATTCTGATTGGCTCTGATGCAAAAGAAGGGCGGAGAAGATAATCGCGCAATAGGAATATTGCGCGATTATCTTCTCCGCCCTTCTTTTGCCCCCTTGTTCTCCTTTCTTTTAAGTAGAGTTAGTGTAGAGTTAGTGTTTAGTGCATATTAGTTTAGTAATACAGGAAATGATTTCCGTTTATGAGAATTTCACAATCATTTTCGCATTAGCGAAATTTCGCATTAGCGAAATTTTGCTAAATTTTTTTGGATAAAATATCACGAATATTCTTCTATATATTCGTGCAATATCGCGAAATCGAATATGGCGTATTCCGCTCAACACTAGTTCCCATGACATCCATACCAGGCCCTCATCAATAACAAGAGTGTGATAGGTAATTTTAGGGGAAATCCCACCCTATTTGTTTCTGTATTTTTTGTGTGGGCTACTCATTAAAGTGGATGTAAACCCAAGAATTTTTTTTTTTTTTTTTATGTCACAATGTAGAGTATAAGATTTCCTATCATCTGTGCCCAGTCTTGCCACACAGATTTAATCCAGCGCTGAGTAATCCTCTTTTAAAATCCAGTGCAAATTAACCGGACTTCAGATAAAAACCTGCCAAATTAGGTTAAGTCCGTTTCTCTGTTTTTGCTTTCAGTAACAAGTTATTTACAAATATAGCGTGGACATGTTTATCATAACAAGAGGTGATCCAAAGTTCATTGTATATTACTAGGATGTGTTATGATGTTATATCACCTCATGTTATGATAAACAAAACATAGGATATGATAAACATGTCCTAGCTATATTTGTAAATAACCTCTCACTCAAAGCAAGAAGAGAGATTCCGGACTTTTTGATTTAGGCAGGTTTTATCTGGAAGGCTGTTCGTTTTCACTGAACATAAAAGAGGATTACTCAGCGCTGGATTAACTCTGTGTGGCAAGACTGGGCACAAATGATAGGAAATATTATACTCTACATTGTGACATCAAAAAAAAAATTTGGGGGGGTTTACATCCACTTAACCATCTATACCAGACCCTCATTTGGGATAAGGGTCTGGAACAGATATAGAGAATCCCAAGTTGGTTTGTTTACAAACATAATTAAGAGACTAAAGCTGTCATTTACAGGCCATTTTATCTCCATTTCTTTGTTTCTCAATGTCACTCTTGTTGTAGTAGTTTGTATACATCATACAGAAGCATTACTCAACAGGGGGATTAATGGCATCCCACATAAATATTATTTTGGAATTTTAATATTTCGCTTAATGCATTATTAAAAATAAACTGAATGTTTATTTTATTTTATTTTTATCTTTGGTGCATGATCCCCAAAGCAGTGCCCAGACCTTATGCCATTGGATTGACAATCTCTTGCCTATTAGCCTAGATTAGAAAATGGCCATTAATGTTTTTAACATTCATTGACTTCAATGGTGTTTAGATTAGGCACCCAAATTTCAGTAAAGTTCATCAAACCCACCTCAAACTGAGGGAGATGATAGTCACTGCTCCAATAAGGCATAGAGATGGATCTGTTTCCTCTCGGAGAAACCCAGGTACTGGCAATGCACACAGCAATTGTAGAAAGAAAATGTTTGGACAGCCGCACTCTGGAAAAACCTTCTCGGTTGCCTTTATTTGGTAAAAGTAATCAAAACACCACACATCACAGCAAAAATAGGGGCATACATGTGCCCCTATTTTTGCTGTGATGTGTGGTGTTTTGATTACTTTTACCAAATAAAGGCAACCGAGAAGGCTTTTCCAGAGTGCGGCTGTCCAAACATTTTCTTTATACAACCACCTCAAACTGAACCCAGGTACATTTGGCTTCTGCCTACATATGAGTTACACCAAATTATAAAACATATATTATTATGTGGTATATAATACCATCTGCTTTTTTGGGCTAAATATTTTTTTGTTGGTATAGTAATGTGTTCAACAATTATGAATTATTACTAGATTTAATTTTTCAAAGACGTGTTAAAGTCAACCTGTGGAAATTTGGCAAGCAGCTGACATAATAAAACTGCTTTCCAGGCATCTGTTCAGATACATCTTGGCCTGCAGTACAGTCAGAAAGAGTTACCTTTTTTAATAGACATTACATCTTTAGCACATTTTTAGAACATTTTCCATTGCAAATAAATTGGAACACAAAGCAAATTGTTAATTTTTTCTTACAAAAGACACCGACATGTTTTTCTTTTAACCTTCATTTTTTATTCAGTTTGTTATTTGCTGTCTGTTTTGTGTTGTTTCCTCCAAGTCCACGTTACCCACACGTAGCGCCCACTTACTTTCAGAAGGGACGCTATCTGTAAATTTAGTGGGGTGAGAGACTTATTTGCTCTCACCTAGGTTGATTTATGTTAAATTAGGCTTCTGTCAGCACTGAATTATCCTGTGGGTCATTCTGTGCTGCAGAGATGCAGTTCCATCTCTGGGAGGCAGGTGGCGCCAAATGGATTCAGGCAGAGACACTTTTTCCCAGCAGCCAATTAGAGGAGTGTTTCCCTTGCGGGGCATGCTGGGGGAGGGTATATCTGAGGCAGACGCCATTTTTTCGGGGTTCTTCGTGGGTTCCTGGTTCTGGGTGCGGCACCCACCTTCAGGGTGTGCGCACGTCACGGGCCCCACCACTATGGCCTACCTGGCCGGGGCCCGTGCTACACAGAGTTCATTACTCTGGGCCCTCATGGCTCAGAGCAACTGAGTTGCCGAGGGGCCCCAGTGACTTACTGGGTCCCTACACTTCAAGAGAAACTGACTGAAAGGATACACTCTATTGCTCTCAAGTATCGGACCTGTGGCAGAGGCCTTTACTAATCTACTAGAGCCAAGTCGGTGGCAGAGACTTGTTCCTTCTCAGCATTCTCAGTGACACTCTGGCTGCCAGGCCTGTGGGAGAGGCCTGTCCAGGTGCACTGCACCCACTCCGGCTGGAGTGGCGACGGGAGAAAAGAATACACTCTAGAAGCAGAACTGCTTCTGTTCGTTATCCATAGCCTGAATCTGCAAAGTTATTTTTTTCACCAACCTATCCTGTCTACCTCAAGTTGACTGTTGGTCGATGCTGGACCGAAAATAAAGCACTTAGAAAACGTCAACCATTGGCTTGGACATTCCGTTTCTGCTCTCACAGTGCTACCATCAATTTCCCTAGACACGTCAAAGGTAACTTAACTTATGCCGATCCCACATCTAACCAGCGGCTCCTGAATGGGGTAGCGCTATACACATTTGTAGATATAAATGGCACCTTATTATAATTTCTGTTGACTTTACTTACTGGCCCAATCATTGTAGCTTTAATTGAGCTACTGGATATTCAGAAATCCCTCCCTCAAAAAATGCCCCATTCACCCTTTCACCCATAGCAGATGGTGGTCTACAGTTCCAAGGGATTATTAGAATACAAAACTCCCTTAAAAATGAAGGGGGTCCCAGATACCACCCTCCCCATTTGAATGAGTAAGGGGTGCATTATATGCCTACCCTTTTACAAAAATAGGTGTAACCTAGGAATAATGTCACCTAAACAACCACTACCTTCAAAAATAATGGAGCCCTTAGATACCGCCCTTCCCATGTGAATGAGTAAGGCCTCGTACACACGATCAAATCTGTCCGCTGGAAACGGTCTGCTGGACCGTTTCAGCAGACAGATTCGATCGTGTGTACGGCCGAGCCGACGGATTTGGCCACCCGACAGATTTCAAAGCATGCTTTGAAATCTATCGGGTGGGAATCCGTCCGCCCGACATGTCTGCTGGTTAGTACACTTAGCAGCAGACATGTCGTCCCGCACCGCTGCCGAATGGATTCGGCGCATGCGCGGAAGTGTTTTACTTCCTGGTGCGGTGACGTGGCGGCGTCAACGTCACCGCCACATCACCGACACGTCAGCGCGCCGTCTGCTGGCGGGGATTTTGGTTTGCTCGTGTGTACACGCGAGCAAACCAAAATCCCAGCAGACAGATTTGTTCAAATCTGTCGGACAGACAGATTTGAACAAATCTGTCTGCTCGTGTGTACGAGGCCTTAGGAGTATAGAGTACCCCTAATCATTCAAAGAAAAAAAAAAAGAAAAATAAAGACACCCAAAAGCATCCACCTGTTGGTTTGTTGTGGCTCACCCCCCTGGACTACCTGAGGTGTTGTTGTTGCTGTTTCTTCCTTGGACGGAGGACCCTGGCAGGGTTATAGCTGCAGGCTTGTTATAGCTTGCTTCTGGTAAGCCTTTAATTCTCACGGTGGAAGTGCACTATTCAACTTGGTGAATTATCAGATTACTTTGGAAAATCCTTGGTGATTCGTGGACTAACATCTCTTTTTCACTTGTGGACTTTATTTATGCCTCTATTATAATTTCACTTACACTTATATATTATCAAGTCAATTAGTTGTGGAGTTATAACTATTTTTGAACTATATATCACTATTTTTGGTACACGGTCACATGTGTTGTTACACTTTACATGCATTTATTAGTTTTCCATAGCGTAACTTTATATTAAGCAATATAGTTCTATCTTCATAATTCTCCTTAATAAAGTCAATATCAGTCTTCTCAAAACATTCTGTGATATCAGTGTATGCTAGCCCCCCGCAACCATTAGAAGCTATAGAAATACCACACCTATATAAAATATTAAGCTCAATCTGAGCAATGGGGTGAACAGGCAAAGATGTGGGCAGTAATCCGAATGCACAAAGTTTGGTTGGAGCTAAGATCCAGACAGAACCATTTGCCCCTCCCCACCCTGTAACAGTTGGTTCTATAGCTCAATCTGTACAAAATCTTATTTTTTTCTACTGCCTTTAATATGATCTGTTCATTTAAAAACTTTGAAAATAAATGTATTGAAAGAAAAAAAATATATTTATGCTTTTAGTGCCTCTGTTGTGAACTTTGAAGTGGTTGTAAATCTCTGAAATTAAAAATGAACAAAGCATATCCTTCCAAAGTGTGTATGTGCTTCATTTCAAATCACAGTGCCATTTCTCTCTGCTGTCTTCCTCTGTTATCTGCATGAGTCACTTCAGTCACTTCTAAGATGTTATGTCGACACCAGACAATCTAGGGAGATGGCCCCACATCCCTCCCCAGCACATAAAAGGTGATTGTCAGCATCAGCTGTCAATGTTTTCCTATGAGAGTGTGTAGAGGGGGTGCGTGTTCATTCTTTCCACTAGGATTCCTGGTGTATGCTGTCCAGGGTGTGATGCTAGGTCCCTGCCTTCTGAAGCACAAGATTGCAGTGAAAATGTGTGCTTTGGTAGGCTGTGGAGAAGAGAAGACTGTAGGTAACAGGTACAACTTTTTGCAGAAGGATTTGTTTCATCTCTGTGTATCACATAGGGCTAGTCACTTCAGTGGGTGTATGTAAAGGTTTACAACCATTTTAAAGATAAATGTCTCTGTAATGCCTATAGCTAAAAAGGTAAATAAGGACTTTCTTTAACCCCTTCAATACCCACCTCCATACGGGGCCAATTCTGGCACTTCTCTCCTACATGTACAAGTCATCATTCTTTTGCTTAAAAATTACTCAGAACCCCCAAACATTATATATTTTGTTTTAGCAGACATGCTAGGAAATAAAATGGAGGCCATTGCAACTTTTTATCTTGCACGGTATTTGCGCAATCATTTTTCAAATGCCTTTTTTTTTTAAATGGTTTCATAAATTAAAAAAATAACAAAACAGTAAAGTCAGCCTAATTTTTTTGTAAAATATGAAAGATAATGTTACGCCGAGAAAATAGATACCCAACATGTCATGCTTTAAAATTGCGCACACTCATGGAATGGCGCCAAACTTCGTTACATAAAAATCTCCATAGGCAACGCTTTGAAAATTTTACAGGTTACCAGTTTAGAGTTACAGAGGAGTTCTAGTGATAGAATTGTTACACATGCTCTAACACACCAGGTGATACCTCACATATGTGGTTTGAACAACGTTTACATACGTGGGCGGGACTTACATGTGCGTTCGCTTCTGAATGTGAGCTACCGGGGAAAGGGGCTTTTAAAAAAAAAATATATTTATTATTTTACTTATTTATTTATTGTTTACACTTTTTTTACAATTTCTTTTTTTTTTTTGATCACTTTTATTCCTATTACAAGGAATGTAAACATCCCTTGTAAAAGGAATAGTGTGTGACAGGTCCTCTTTAAGGAGAAATTGGGTTAACATGCACTCGAAATTGGGTTAACATGCACGCACTTTGGCCACGCGGTCTCTAAAAAAAGAGAGGCGAAGGACTAACGGGGCTGGCTGAGGTGGCTAGATCCTCTCACTCCCTCATAGGGGAGTCCCTCTGCCCCGTTGGGCTTCAAAGCGGAGCAGGTAGGGCGGGCTGTGTGGGAGGACCCCCTCACACCCGCCATTGCCACCCGGGGGCATGGAGAAAGATGGCAGATTGCCTCTGGGGGAGGTCTGCCTACTCCCAACTCCTGCAGTCTGGATCCTCTCTTGAGTACACGCACAAAATACACTTTAAAAAAAAAAGAAGGAGAGATGCGGGGTCAATAAGACCCCACATCTCTCCTCCAGGCTGGAAAGCATGAGATCGTGAAAAAAATCCCCCGATCTCATGCACTGACTGTAAAATGATATAATGATAGTATTTGCTTACCTAAGTTATAATTTACAGTATTTATTTAGATAATGCATATAAAGAATTCATTAAGGTGTACCCAAACCCAAGAACAAAAACTGAATATATTGCAGCTTACCAGTCGGTTTTTAATTACTGTAAAGAAGTTATAAAACTACATTTAGAAAAAAAAGGGGGTGGGGGGAGAAACTGCGCTGAGAGATTGTGTTGATGTATTCACAAGGTCACACTTAGATTTGTTATTACTACAGCTTTAGCGCAACCATAACTTTTTTTCATAAAACTGCTTTTAACAACTTACAGAATTTATTGAAAAGACTGATATTGCCTTTAGAAATAAAAGCAGAACCCTTTTTACATATTAATGAAGGCACTTGAGTTATGTGTGAATGTTAACAAGCTAAAAAAAATGCATACAGAAATCCACGCACTGACCATAAACAGGAGTGTTTATGGTCAGTGCGTGGATTTCTGTATGCATTTTTTTTTTTTAACAAGCGATCAAAGCTAATGAGTTTATTGGTTTATTTGTTACCCATTCATAATACAAATAGACAATTATTTGGGTTTTCAGACTGTAAACACCTTCAATAAGTCACTCAGGAGAAAAGATCTAAATTGCTAATCCAGAAAGCATTGGCGGGATCTTGTGCTGTAATTATGCTAGGAGAGACTATTTCAGGTAATACACAGTTATTTTTTCTGACAACCAGATGTTATAGGTAGCTGGCCAGTTTATTGCAAGCATTTCATTAAAGGTCAACATGTCCTCTTCTTAGTCTATATTCAACACAGATCACACTTTTAAGGAAAACAAATGTTCATAGTTTTGCGAACTACACACAACATTTGTGATGCAACCAAATGCATTTACAGTGGTATTAAAGAACAACTCTAGTTAAAACCTGGGACTGAGAACTAAAGAATACACACAATAATCTGCGCAGTGTGTGTGTGTGTGTGTGTTCTGTATGGGGGGGGGGGGGATGGTACGTGGCAGCAGGGCAAAAGGACTGGATGTGCTATACACTTCCTGTGTACTTTGAGGATTTGAAAAAAAGGGGTTTAAATACTAGACTGAAGAGTCTGCAAATAAGACAGCCATTGGCCAATAAGCCAGCCAAATAATACCCTCAAATATAAAAGTCCACTTTTTTTAAAGAAAAGCTGAATGGCAACCCCCCCATCCCTAAACAAAAGCCATTGTTTTAAAAAAAAGGGAACTTCCCGAGCAAGAAAAAACAAAATATGCCCCAATAACTAAAAGAAAAAGGAGGAAGCAAATTGCTTGATTGCTCAAAAAAGTAACATTTAGAATTAAAGCAGGAAGACAAGTGCACCCCGTTGGTGTCAGGGATGCACCACAGGGTAGTGAACCCTTAGCCGACTGCTGCTATCAGAAGAAGCGTAATGCAGGATCGTCCAGGGCACGGGGTCTAAGACCCAGCTTTGTTTTCACCAGAGCGCCTAGTGGTGGGGATGGTCTTGGCCGCAGCTGGATCCAGGTCGCGACCCCCGAGATCCCCTAGGTCACAGTCTGCAGGAAGAGAGGGGAAGCAGCCAGCAGGACAAACGGTGGTGATGGGCAGGCCGAGGTCAAGGCAACAAGCAGACAAGGGTAAACGTGGAACAGGCAAATGGTCAGGGGGACAGGAAAATGGGGGAAGTCAGGGACACGCCAGAACCGGTACACAGGAGAGGATTGTAGCACACTGCAGACAGGAAGTTAGCAAACAACACTGTTGAACAGCACCGCAGACCTGTAGTGCGACGGTTAATAAAGACTTCCTGTGATGGCCTGGGTGGGGCCATACAGGAAGAGGAAGTGATAAAAAAGGAAACCAGAAGAGGGTCAGGCCTCTAATGGACAGATGGACAAACAGGTAAGCTGCCATGCTATTGCATGTCCATGACACCTGCATTCCTCCCTACGCAGGTTGACTGCTTTTTGTATCACTTTTCTCCAAAATCTTGCAATACACTGACACTATTACTCCTCTGTGCCCCCCTTTAGATTAACACAGTTTTTGGTCAGTCTATGTTGGTCAAATTTAACCACTTGCCTACTGTGCACCTACACCCCCTTCCTGCCCAGACAAAATTTTAGCTTCCGGCACTGCGTCGCTTTAACTGACAATTGCGCGGTCGTGCGATGTGGCTCCCAAACAAAACTAGCGACAATTTTGAAAAAAGACACAATATTTTTTGGTGTTTGCTATAATAAATATCCCATTTAAAAAAAAAAAAACATGTTTTATCTCAGTTTAGGCCGATATGTATTCTTCTACAAAAAAAGGGGACATAATTATGATTTATTTTTTTATTTCTTTTTTACTAGAAATGGCGGCGATCTGCGATTTTTTTTCGGGACTGGGACATTATAGCGGACACATCGGACACTTTTGACACATTTTTGGAACCATTTACATTTATACAGTGAACAATGCTATAAATATGCATTGATTACTGTATAAAGGTAACTGGCAGGGAAGGAGTTAACCACTAGGGGGCGGGGAAGGGGTTAAATGTTTCTCCTACATTGTGTTCTAACTGTGGGTGGAGGGGACTGACTCTGGGGAGGTGACCGATTGTGTCCCTATGTACAAGGGACACAGCATCGGTCTCCTCTCTCCCTGATAGGGATGTGGAGCTCTGTGTTTACACACAAAGCTCCACGTCCCAGCTCAATTGCCGGCAATCGCGTGTGCCCGGCTGCCTTTGCGTGTGCCCGGCGGCCATCGAGGCCGCCGGGCACACACACGGTGTTCTAAGTGACGCGACGGGTGCGCGCGTGCGCCGCCAGCAGCACGCACGTGCACTCCTAGCAGCTTAAAGTGACAGGACTACATATGATGTCCTGTCAGGATCATAGAGTATCCTGCCTGCCGTCATTTGACGGCGGGTGGGTATCAAGTGGTTAAAAGACCCATGCAATCCATTATTATTTAAATAGAAGTGGGCCAATTGACACATTCGTTTGCTGGAACCGCAAGCTACAAACGGCTTTTGTTCACCTCAAACACACATCTGACGACGTTCCTTATTGGACGAAACGCCGCGTAGGGTGGAGCCCGGAGATCTGACGTCAAGACAATACATGTGCTGACCGCGGCCATTTTGTTGGTTGGAAACAAATGTTAACCAAGGACTTTTTGAGGTCCAGAAATGCTTGTTTTAATTCTCTAAATGTGAGTACCCTGTATGCTTTTTACTTAATAAAATCATCTTGAATTAACATACTACACTAGACATGTGCACACTGAAATATTTCATTTTGTAATTTCGTTTTCGTCCGAAAAATACATTTATTTAGTTACTCGTTTTAATTTATTTTGCTTTTCGCTAAAAAAATGCAATCGTCCGAAAATCCAAATTAAGGTTGAATCTGTCATTAAAGGCTTATGGTGTCTGTCGAATGTTCTAAAAAAAAAAAAAAGATTCGACATAATCTTAAAAAAAAAGTTAGACTCTTCAGGCCAGATTCAGGTAGAGTTAGGCTGGAGTATCAGTGATACTCCAGCCTAACTGTCACTTTAAGCTGGCGTTTCTGTTTTCTGTAACCAGAAAACAAGAAACGCCGGGTTGGAGTTCCGATGCGATCGGCGTAATTGAATTTCGCCATTGCATCGCAACTTTAATTTAAAAATGGCGCCGGGGGCCTTCCCGCTGATTTACGCTGAAAAAATATGTTAATCAGCGGGAATCGGCAATTCACGATCGTATTCGGGCACGACGCAGTGACTTTCCGACGTTTCCGTAAGCGATACGCGGCGTAAAGATAAAGCAGCCCCCTAGTGGAGTATCCTATGTTAAGTATAGCCGTCGTCATCGTGTCGAAAAAAAATAAAAACGCGTCGCTTGCGTAAAACGTCCATGAATGGGGATTTGACATCATTGACGTTCACTGACAGAATTTGGAGCATGCGTACTGGGATGCATTGACAGTCGACGCATGCGCAGTACGTTCGCCGCGGGATTGCGCTTAGTTTAAATAATACACGCCCCGTACCCACCCAATTTGAATTCCGCCGGCTCATTTACGATACGCTGCCGCAACTTTATGAAGCAAGTGCTTCATGAATAACAGCACTTGTTCTTAAAATTTCGCCAGAGTAACGTAAATGAGAAACGTTACTCCAGAGAAAAGATGCTCCCATCTACCTGAATCTGGCCCTATATGTCTCTCTGTGTCGAATCTTTTCTCTCTATAATGTCGAATCTTTTCTCTCTATGTCGAATCTTTTCTCTCTATAATGTTGAATCTTTTCTCTCTATGTCAAATCTTTTCTCTCTATGTCGAATAATATTGGACTAATAGAGTTAAGGTTAGGCACATTCGACCGCAACGAAAACGAAAATAAAGCATTTGTTTATGTTGGATCTTTCAGTTTTCATCCCCTGTGCTTTCGTTATCGTTTGTTAAAACGATAACGAAAATACCTGAAATTCGGACGAAAATGCATTTGGACGAAAACGAATGCACATGTCTAGAAAGTTCCTTAAGACATTGCAGTGCTTGTATATACTGTACGCAGATTAGATATACCATACCTCTACCGGCAGTAATAGAAATTAATAAAATCTACAAAATATATAGCAAAATTAAAGCAGCACTGCAGCATTCAATGGAATGATACAAAAATTCCCAGAAGGAAGTCTCCAACCACAAGAATTTCTACCAGGTAATATGATAAACGTATGTAGCATGAACAACAGTCTTTTATACAGCCAACTGTCTCCTTATGTGCATTTGGCTGTGTGGGTACATGCTGGCTTAGCTTAACGTTATCTTTCTCATAAAAAAATGTGAAAGGTTAAAATGTTTGCTAGTTAATCTGACTAGCTAAATCTAAGTTTTGACTATTCTTTACTAATGGTGAGACTTGCAGTTTCAAGCAAGCAAAATTATCATTATGCAGCGGGGATGCCATTGATGTTCACATTGAATCTTTCATAACATTTTGGATTCTGTCCTATTTAAGACTGTAAGTCTCAATATTTGCTTTTGTGAAAAATAGTAAACCGTATGTTGAATGGTCTTAGGACTTTGTTGTAAGTGGGATTCATAAACTATTACACAATGCGGGACTTCTGCTCTTTTGCTTCATGACCACGGGAGGTCACTTTCTGTGCATGGGCACCATTCAGGGAACACTTTGCATTTTCTCAATGAAAGCGAAGTGTTCTCTGATGGTTTTGCAAAGAGCAGCTCAGCTTTTCCTCTCCTCCACTCCAGGTTCCTCCCCTATACCTAGTGCCCCAATAGCAAGTCGTTGCCTTTATCTCAGCCCACCAAGATGACTGGGTGGACCTTTTGCCCTGGGCAGAATTTGCCTTAAACCAACACTCCAATGCCAGTTCTGGAAAATCTCCCTTCTTCACTGTTAACGGGCAGCATCCATCTGTTCCCTTCTCTGTTCCCATTTCTTCCTTTGTACCAGCAGCTGCTGAAACCCAAAGGACCTTCAACTTAATCTGGGCAGAAGTCTCTAAGAACCTTTATGTGGCTTCTTCCAGGCATAAAACGGCAGCAGATCATCATCATCGTCAGGCCCCTAAGTTCCTACCTGGCGATAGAGTCTGGCTCTCTACCAAGCACCTCCGACTCCGGGTGCTGTCTTATCCAGAATTAACATGCTAATCCACTGCCACATGTCAGGTTTTGCGCCACCACCTTCTCTTCTAACACCTCATACACACAATCAGACTTCAAACAAACTTTTCCTTGGATATTTGTCTGAAGGGAGTTGGCCGGGCACACTCATAGCATACACACGCTCAGACTTTTCTGCAAACTTTCCTAAAACTTTCCCAACATCACATGGTTTTTCTGCTCTATTCTGCTCTTTACTGCCACCCTTTGGTCAACTTCTTCTATTGTTGGTTGATTTTAACATTGATTCTGAGCATGCATATTTGTACTTTATACAAAAGTCCGATGGCTTGCTGTACACACAGTCGGACTAGGCACCATCGGACTTTTGTTGCCGAAAAGTTTGTCCATTTGCAGAGCGAACTTTTGTCCGATGAAAACCGAAAAAGTTTGTCCGATGGAGCGTACACACGGTCGGATTTTTTGCAAACTTGCTCATTTTTAATTTTGTTGGCAAAAAGTTTGACCTAAAGCCATCAGTAGCCAAAGAAAGACAAAGCTGCATTTTTTTTCGAGGCGTGTGGGAGGGTTGGGAGACCCCTGTCAAGTAGGCAGGCTGTACTGGACTCCATGATTTCTAACAGTGGCCCTGCTAAAGGCTGCATACACAGTGACAGACAGAATGGATCTTATTTTAGCTAAGTGGCAGGAGCATTTATCTAATCCCCATCGTGCCACAGTGGGCTCCATGCCCTTGAAATCCATATGCCTGCCACACATTGTAAGTAACCTTGGTGGGGAACCAAATAGGAAATGGATCGGGGATGCCATGTCCAAAGCCATTAAGTGTGACATGTTTTCTATTTAAAAAAAAAAAAAATTGGGTTTACATTTACTTTAAAATGAAAAATGTATGGATGTTTTATTCCTCCATTTTATAGATATTTCTCTGTAGAGAGCAGTCAATGTTTTGAAGAAAACAGAAAGAAAGTTAGCTGGAAAGCATTGCTTATAAAATGCATTAGCTGATAATTTGTGCTCACATAGGATATGAGTGGGAGGGAACGTTTCAAATGCCAAACTGCTCTGTTTGAGGTATGCTAAACCTCCTTCACATCACCTTTTTAGATGACTTAACCTCTGTTCTGCCAGATGATATTTCTCATGGAGGACTGAGTTTCTTGCATTTGATAATCTTTGATGATCTTCATCAAAATGAAAACATACAGCCTAATCTTTTTTTTTTTCACGCAAAAAGATTTTTATTTTGGTGGTATTTGATCACCTCTGCGGTTTGTATCGTTTGCGCTATAAATAAAAAAAAAAGGACAATTTTGAAAAAAAATATATATATATATACTGTATATTATTTTCTGCTATAAAACACACCCAATAGAAAAAAAAAATGTAATCAAATTTCTTCATCAATTTAGACCAATATGTATTCTGCTGTATATGGTTGGGTAAAAGTAAAATCCCAATAAACGTATATTGATTGGTCTGTGTAAAGTTACAGCATCTACAAACTATGAGATATTTTTTTATTTATTTTTTACTAGCAGGACTTATAGCAGGACTGCAATATTTTGGTGGACAAATTAAGACACTAACTGACACTTTTGGGGACCAATGACACTAATACAGTGACCAGTGCTAAAAAAATATGCACTGTCACTGTACTAATGACACTGGCTGGAAAGGGGTAACATCAGTGGCAATCAAAGGGTTAAATGTGTTTGTAGCCAGTGCTTGAGCACTGTGGGGGAGATACTTTTACTTAGGGAAGGCATTGATCCATGTTCCTGCTTTGTAGGGACACGGGATCAATGCCTTCCCTACTGACAGAACAGCGATCTGCCTTGTTTACAAGGCAGATTGCAGTTCTACCTGTGTACTGTACAATCAGCTGGTGATGTACAATCAGCGGGTGATGTTGGGTGGTGTATTGTACAATCAAACTCGATGTCCAACGGACATCGAGTTTGCGGTACCTGCCGCTGGGCTCCTGCTAAGTGTGATCACAGCAGGAGCCGGTCACTGGTGGCCCCAGACCTAGAAGTGTCAGATCACATACTGGGTACGTGATCTGGCACAAAGTGACCGCCCTGCCACAGTATATGTACGGTAGGCGGTTCACAAGTGGTTAAAGTGGGATTAAACCCAAAACCAAAAATGTATTATATTCCAGCTTACCAATAATGAGATGTTGTGACTGCATCAATCATGTAACCTCTGATGAAGCCACTTGACTTGGCGTAACATGTAAGGGCCGGAAATACCTGAATGGAAGTGATGTGGAACGCAAACACAGTGATCAGTGTTTGGCTATGATCGTTTGTTACCTTGTAAGCATTTTACCATTTTATTAAAACCCTTTACATTTTACTTTACTATGGGAAGCCTTTTTTTCTTTTTATGATTCCACCCCTATGCCGAGACACACATCGGTGGTTGCTACCCACATCTTTGGACCCTAGCTTTGGGCTTCCTCATTGGAGTAACTGAAAGAAATACACATATTACCAGCAAGAAGGTCAGCGCTCTGTGAGCCCAGAAATTTGAAAATCCTCATTAAGAAGAATTATTAAAGATATTTTGGTGTTTTTAACACGAAGATTGCATCACTATTTTCATCATCACCGCACATATTGGACATTTTGAATTTATCTTTTGCATATTTATTACTGCTTTCAGTTTTATATTTTGCAACTATTAGCAATATTTTGCACTTGATATATAGATATTATTTAGCACTTTAAACTGTTGCGCTTATGACTCTCTATTTGGCAGCTGCGCTGTACAAGTGCAGGTACTCCAGAGATTAGTAAATGAGGGGAGTATGCTAATTTCTATCATCCAATAATGTGCAAGCAAAAACACTTTTTTTTGTTTTTATTTCCTTGCATGTGATTGGGTATTCTATGCAAAGTGAAACTTTATCTCATTTATGCCAACGAAAAACAGATAATGCAGTATATTTTTTTGCCCCCTGACGGGCTTTATTTATTTTTATACCCACTAATACAGAAAGTTTTTTTTTTTTCACACCTACTTATCTTAATACCAGGTTTGATTTTTTCACCTATTGACACCATCAATGGTGCTCCCATTTACACTAAAAAGGGAGTTTACTTTTAAACCCACTTATGCTAACAACAGGGTTTTATTTTTAACACTCACTGTCACCAACAACAAGATTGATTTTTGCTCCCCACTGGCCAGTAATCTAAGGTAGGCTGACCAGATATCTTTCCTTTCTGGAATCAGCAGTGTCAGCATCCCCAAATTCATCCCTACTTTATAACTTTACACCCACTGACACCACTGAGGCATCCAATGGTGGGTGCAACAAAGACATGGGGTTTTTCTTTCAATGGGCCAGATTCTCAGCGGCGCTACGCCTGCGTAAATGTATATGCGCGGCGTAATAGTAAATGTGCGCCTGCGTATCGATGCGCGGTAAACACAGAACCACATACGCGCGATTTTTTTTTTCGTCTGGGCGGCGAAAATGCATTAAGCTAGCGCGGCGTAGGCGCATAGTTACGCATCAAAAATATTCAGTTCCTATTGAATTAGCATGCAAATATGCAAATGAGGGAGATGCGCGTATTCCCGAAAGTACGCGCGTCCGGCGTTGGCTACTCGTGGTGCGCGTAACTCGAAAGCCTTGAGTAAACATACCCCTCATAAAAGCACGGGTAACTTTGCTCAAGGCCGTGTGCAAGTCAGCTGGAGAGCAACTACAGCAGCACCGTAACGGACTAGCTGAGCAATCACACTTACTGGACAAGACATTCATATGCCAATGATGCCAGGGCCAGCCATGGTCTTATCAATACTAAGGTATGCAGAGGAAGAGGAGCATAGAAGGAGGAGGAGGAGGACGGGGGCACGTGAGAGGATCTACCGAGCGCGCATGAGCCTCTTTGGCATGGGTGATGAGGAGGTGTATCGCATCTTCAGATTCAGCCCTGCTGCCATCCTGGAAATAACCACAGCCCTGCAGGATGACATCACCAGCCAGACATACCGCTCACGTGCACTGCAGCCACTGGTGAAGGTCCTGGCAACACTCCATTTCCTGGCCAGTGGATCATTCCAGCGTACAAGTGGAGTGGTGGCTGGGATGTCACAAACCAGCATAAGCAGATGTGTGCACCAGGTTGTCCCCGCAATCCTCAGACGCATGTCCAACCAGTTCATCAGACCCACCACTGTGCACCTGCGGCAGAAGGCAATGACAGATTTCTACAGAATTGACGGATTCCCACGCACCATCGGGGCCATTGATTGCACACATGTGGCACTCCAGCCCCCCAGTGCCACAGAGCACATATACCGCAATCGGAAGCATTGGCATTCCATCAACGTACAGGTGATAGCCGATGCCAAATACCTCATATGGCACGTCCGTGCCAAAGACCCCGGGTCCAGCCATGACAGCTACATCTACCGTCAAAGCAACATCCCCGAAGATTTTGAGCAGGACATGTATGGGGACAGCTGGCTGGTTGGTGAGTGACATGGGTGGCAGCCATGACTATCCCCTCCCATGATGCACAACAGAAGTGGCACATGCATGACTACCATCCTCCTGTGTTTTCCCTTACAGGTGACTCTGCATATACACTGGGACCCCATCTCATGACTCCTTTCCGGAACCCCCAAACCAGAGGAGAGAGAAGATACAATGAAGCACACATCAAAACCCGTGCAGTGGTGGAGCGCACATTTGGCCTCCTGAAGTCCCGTTTCCGCTGCCTGGATAAGTCTGGGGGGGCCCTATTGTATTCCCCCAACTTTGTGGGTCAGATCATTGGTGCATGTTGTATTCTGCACAACTTTGCCATGCGAAAGGGCCTGCATATTGCCCTACGTGATGACCTGACCCCCCAACCACACAGCCCCCCCCCGCCAGAGGAGACCCCGTCAGCTGATGGAAGAGCAGTCAGGAGTGTCCTCGTGTTACGAATCTTTGACCTTTAAACACACACATACAGCATGGCACACAGACAATGCACGCGTGTACACCACTGATGTCCCTAGATCACACACACCACATGCACATCGCATTGGATTAGCCCAAGTCCAGCATGTAGGACTTGGGAGCAGCAACGCCACGTCAAGGCCCCAATGATGTTGCTGTCCATTCATACACCTTTCACACATCATTCATACAGCCGTGGGGTTAACTTCACCACCACGGCCGAGGGTGACACCCCTTACTTTCAGGAGTGCCACCCTCTCACATTCACACACCATTCACACTGCACCGTGTGCAGTATCCAAAAATATATAAAAAAAGCTCTTATCCAGAGCATAACAAAAAATAAATAAGCTCTTATCCAGAGCATAACAAAAAATAAATAAGCTCTTATCCAGAGCATAACAAAAAATAAATAAGCTCTTATCCAGAGCATAACAAAAAATAAATAAGCTCTTATCCAGAGCATAATACTAAAGAAAAGTCAAATTAATGGGCCTGGCGGGGGCTCTGCCTGGTGCCACGGGTCCTGCCCCTCACTTGCCTGGGGGCAGCCCTAGATGGGGGGGGGGGAGCAGGTTGAGGAGGAACATCCCCACGTCCCTCCCTGGCTGCCTGCATGCCCTCCAGGGCAACCGCTATGCGGGTCTGCACAGCAGTCTGCGCCTCGATAGCAAGGCGCAGGGCCTGAACCTCCCCCACAAGTTCTGAGGTGTTTTCCTGCAGCTCCCCCAAGCTGGTCAGCGTTGCTGCGCTGTTAACAGCAACATCCTGGATGGCATCTGTTATATTGTCCGAGGATGCCAGGCTGTCGGCCAGGCGCCTCATCTCCTCCACGACCTCGGCCAGGTGTTTATTTTGCTGGTCCTGCTGTCTGACCAGCTGTTCCGGCAGGACCTGGGATACACCCCTGGTCTTTGACGTCGCCTTGCGGGGAGTGGCAGGGGACCGGGCATAAGGGGAGGATGTTGAGGGGCCGGAGATGAGGGGGGGGGAAAGAGAGGGACTGGAGAGGTTGGAGGGGGACACTGAGGGGTTTGCTACAGGTAGAGGAATAGCCTGGGCTGGTCCGGCCAACCCACCATCCTCCTCCACAACAACATAGAGGGCCTGGTCCTGGACTACCACACCCTCCTCAACCACCTCCTCCGTTGAGGTGTGCCCACTTCCCTCCAAGTCCTGTTCCAGGGGGGCAGCCAGAGGGACTGTATCTTCAGGGGATGGATCCTGATGGGCCCTGGCATCAACAGATGGCCCCGCTCCCTCCTGCACATCTGTGGATGACACAAAAGATGCCCATGTTGGTGGAGCCACACACTTGGCACATGTTCCCTTCCACCCCCATACATGTACACAACAGATAGAATAGAAAACACACTTACCTGTCCTCACGGCTGGCTTCTGGGACTCATAGCCCCCAACTCCCTCTACCTGCTCCGTCTGCAGGCAGCGGGCAACCACCTTCTCCTCCTCAGTCAGGCGGACAGGGCAGGGTGGGCCCCCTCCAGTGCCCCTGGCATGCCGAGCTATGGCAGCCAGCTTGCCCTTCACATGACGCCGCAGGTCATTCATTTTCTTTTGAATGTCCTGCGGTGTCCGGACCTCATGAGAGAGGGCATTGACCTGGCACGCCACCCTCATTAATATCTGATCCCTCCGGGACTTGCTGGTCCGGGCACTGTCAGCACCATGGAGCCGCGAGTCATACTTCTCCATGGCCCGTATGACAATGGCCCTCTCCTCTGGGGAGAAATTCTTCTTCCTCCTCTCCTTAACAGCAGTTGCCATCTTGTCCAGCACAAACTTTCGCCGTCACTCTCTAAAAAATGGGAGACGTTTGCGCTGCACGGGCGCATGTGTGGGCGCATTATATACCCTGCGCCGGCGCATCGTAGGGAGGCTTTGCGCATGCGCAGAAGGCATCCACGTCACGGCGCGGGTCAACCACGTCATGGCGCGGGTCATCCATGTCACGGCGCATGCTCCGTTCGTCCCGGCCTGCATTTGCATGGGGTCACGCTTCATTATAATGCAACACGCCCACTTCCCTCCTACTTTGGAGTTGCGCCGGATTACGCCCATGATTTTACGCGACGCAGGCGCATCTTGGAGCGCATTTACTTAGGGAATACGGTACTTGCCACTCCGTGTTACGTCGGCGTAGTGCATCTGAGATGCGCAACGCCTGCATAATTAGCCGCGCATCTACGAGAATCTGGCCCAATATGTTTTATTTTATGTTTTTTGTATGCCTCGAACACATGTATGGGTTTCCCTGCAGACTTATTACCGCCGGGAAACCCGAGGGGAAAGCCGAGAACCGGTTTGGCAGCTTTTCCCCCCTACACACGGCTGGTTTTCCTGGTAGGAAAACTGCCATGAGAGCTTTGGTCGGGATACCCGGCCAAGTGTATGCTCCACCGCAGTGTTTCCCATAGGAAAACTGCCGGGAAAAAGACAGTTCTAATTTTTCACGCTGGGATGGAGCATATACCTGGCCAGTTTTCCCGGCCAAAAGCTGTCACGCCAGTTTTCCCGACATAACACAAATTATGTTTTTTTTTTTTTTTAGGTCCATTGAGGTTTATATTTGCCCGCTGACACCAATAACAAAGCTTTATTTTTTCTCCCACTGACACCAACAATGGGCTTTAATTTTGCTCCCACTCACACCAACAACGTGGTAAATGTTTATGCCCACGAGCACCAGTGACGAGGTTATTTTTTATTTCCACTGACAGGATTTTATTTTATGCCAACTAAAATTAACACCCCTGGTGGTTTGCTCGGGGTGGAATTAAGGACCAAAAGGGGTAACCCCAAGCCAGACTCGGAACCGCCTTGCAGAGTCCACAAGCACAAGTTACTTACCTTGTCCCTCTGTGTGATCGAGCGGTGTCCTCCTCGCTCGATTCACAGTGCCGAGTGCCGCCGAGCTCCGTTCCCTGCGATATTACGATGCACGGGGGCAGAGATCGGCGCCAAATTTAAAAAAGTAAATAAACACAATACATGCAGTATACTGTAATCTTATAGATTACAGTACTGTATGTAAAAAAATACACCCCCCTTGTCCCCAGTGGTCTGCCCAGTGTCCTACATGCACTTTTATATAATAAAAACTGTTCTTTCTGCCTGGAAACTGGAGATTGTCCATAGCAACCAAAAAGTGTCCCTTTAAGTCAAAAATGGTTTGTCATCAAAAAATTAAAAGTAATAATTTTTATTATTATTATATTATTTGTTATAATTATTTATATTTATTTATTGTATTATAATTTATGATTTTGTGTTTCAAACTTTATCATACCCGGGATGTCTACTAGACTCTTGTTTGGACAGATTTAAGTGAGTTATTTCTTAAGCCCCATACACACTATCAGTTTTCCTGACGGTTTTCTCTTCAGGTTTACCAAAACCATCTAAGGCGGCGTACACACGACCGAGGTTCTCGCTGGAAACCAGCGAGAACCTCGCTGGAAGCTGCATTCCAGCGAGGACCTCGGCCGTGTGTACGCTATCGGCGAGCATCCCGTCGGGAATGCCGTCGAGCAGAAATAGAGAGCATGTTCTCTATTTGCTCGACGGCCCGCCTGGATGAATGGCTGGTTGCCATTCCCGACGGGCAGGTCGCCGATTTCGACGGCCGGCAGAGAACCTCGACGGGCGGAACGATGTGTTCTGCCCGTCGAGGTTCTCTGCCGTGTGTACGCGGCCTAATATGTGTATGCAATCAGGCAGGCCCTTGCTCTACATGGTTTTGGTAAAGCTGATGAGAAAACTGTCAGGAAAACTGATAGTGTGTATGGGGCTTAAGAATTACAGGCCTACAATATAAAACGCCAAATTTCCATGCAAAATAATAGTACTGCAGTCAGCACCTAAAATCTGAATTAATCATACTGCCAGGGAGGTTAAGAATGAGGTTTATTCTTTGCACAATGACAGGGTTTATTTCTACACCAATTTATGTTAACAACAGGATTTTTTACACCCATTGACACCAACAATGGGACTGATTTCTTTCTCGTACATCACGGGACACAGAGCGGCATATTCATTACTATATGGGTTATATGGAGTACCTTCAGGTGTGGACACTGGCAATCTCAAACAGGAAGTCCCCTCCCTATATAACCCCCTCCCCTAGAGGGAGTCCCTCAGTTTTTTCGCCAGTGTCTTAGGTGTTGGTCACGGAATAGCTTTGCTCCACATCCTTGGGATTAAGGGCGGGCTAACCGGATCTGTCCAAGGAGCCTCAGTGCCAAAGTGGACAGTACCCGGGCCCCAAACCGTGGGGTTTTGCCTATAATGCTCCTCTTTGGAGGGCTGGACCCTGGGCCCAGGACTTGGAGTTTGCAAAAACCATAAGTTCCTGTTTGCCAGGGTGCTATATAGGTCCAGGACAGTGGGTACCTTCATAGGACCCCAGGGCCTGAAGGTCTACTACGCTACCCACGGAGATGGGAGAAGATTGGATCAGTTTGCTGGACAAACATCCTGCAGCATGGAGCAGGTAAGGGGGAGCCTGCGGGACTTGGTTCGACAGCAGGCTCTCCGGGGTAACCTAAAAGGGGGGATAGCCTAAGTATGCTCTGCATGGGCAACCTTGTTCACTATGTCTGAAGAGAGACAGGATGACACCTTTTCTCCCCCATCACTAGGTTCCCCTGTCTAAGAATGTGTTGCTAGCTAACCTGCTGTTTTCTTCCTAGGACTAGTAAGGATCCCTAGGGGCCTTTTGGAGAGTCCTACCTGGCCGGGGGTTTGAATCTGCCGCCTGTTTCTGCAGTCCTGGATCTCCAGCAGCGCGGCTCCTCCATGTTCCTCCTGTTTCCGGCATACGCGCGCGCGCGTGCGCACACGTCTTATAGACGTTTTTCGCGCCGTTCACACAGGAGGGCGGGGGGGGGCGTGCCTGCGGCGTCATACAGGGGCGCGCCTTGTGCTGTTATAGATCAGCAGGCATTGTCAGTGCTCAGTCTGAGGCTGATTTCAGAAGGAGAGGACGCAGAGCGGCAGAACAGTGACTCCCGGTGGCGGAAGAGGGGTAGTACATGCTGGACTTTGTTCCAATGCCTTTTTTGTTAAGCCAAGAAATTCCCCTTTTTGCAGCAGGTTGGAGGCTGGCAAACTAAGTTTGGGGTCACTGTATGTTTTAAAAAAGAAAATATATATAATATATATTTAAAAAAAAAAAAAAGAGAAAAACATACGGGATCCCATCAGTTTTTGGGCATTAGTGATCTATTGTCCCCTAAGCTCTGGTTTTGTACTCCTGGCCACTACAGTCTGTTGTGTGGGCGGAGTCCCTCGATTTTGTATTATGGCTTCCAAAGGTTCGGGGTCAAAGGGTACAAAAAAGACCAAAAAACAAAGGGGTTCCCCTTCTGATTCTGATGATATGCCGATACTTTCCCCGCAACTTATTAACATAAAGAGCGCCTTGGATGAGCCATTAGGGGGATCTGGTGCGGAGGCTGGCCCAGATCAGCCCAGCCCTGTGTTTATCACAGAGGAGATGCTAGCCGTATCCCTAGGGGGGCTAGAAGAGAGAATAGCAGCATTGATCGCTAGAGCTATTCCTGGTAAGAAACGGGTTAGATCCCCATCACCAAGAGGTGTATCCTCAGATGCTGAGATTCTCTCTCCGGAGGAATAGAATCACAGGAGGATCAACTAGACCTGAACCAAGAGGGTTCAGGGATTGAGGGATCTGCCTCTGAGGAACCATTTTCAGACTCCATGGAGGAAAGTTTCTCCAAGAGGTGGAGGCTCCCAATAGTGGATGCAGCCATCTCATGTGTGAATAAATCACTAACTTGCCCGGTGGAAAACATACATATGTTTAAAGATCCGGTTGATAAAAGGTTAGAGACACTTTTAAAAGCATCCTTTGCTACGGCAGGAGCAGTGGTACAGCCAGCTGTGGCTGCAATTGGTGTTTGTCAGGCGTTAAAAGACCAGACAAAAGAAATGTTAAAGGACATGCCTACCCAACAAGCAGAAGAGTTTTCTGACATTCCCAGAGCTCTGTGTTTTGCTGTAGATGCTATAAAAGATTCCATCCAGCAAGCCTCTCGTTTATCACTAGTTTTGGTGCACATGAGAAGGCTCTTATGGTTGAATAAGCTTCTGGCAGGGTTTCCCTTCCATGGAGGACGACTCTTCGGAGAGGATCTGGATAAATATATTCAGACTATTTCAAATGGCAAGAGTACCCTTTTACCGGTCAAAAAGACATTCCGGGGTCCTACATTTAAAAGGCAGCTCTTTCCTGTCTCGGGGCCCTCAAATTCCAGGCAGTATCGACGGCCGCCTGCACGATCCAACGTTAACAGTAGATCGCAGGGACAGGCCCCTGGGGGTAAGAGGCCATGGTATCGCAAGCCGACAAAGACAGCCCCTAAGTCTGCCTTATGAAGGGGCGCCCCCACTCTCGCGGGTGGGGGGAAGGCTTCGTTTCTTCTCAGAAGTTGGGAAGCCAAGATCCCCGACAAATGGATCCGGGCATCTGTAACCACAGGCTACAGACTGGAGTTTCTAAGGTATCCTCCGCCTCATTTTCAAGAATCAAGGCTACCAAGGGATCCAGCAAGGAAGGCATCATTGCTGGCAGCTTTGGATCACCTGCTCTACCAGGACGTAATAATAGAGGTGCCAGCCCAAGAGCAAGGGCTAGGTTTCTATTCCAATCTCTTTGTAATACCAAAGCCCAACGGCGATGTCAGGCCAATCTTGGACCTAAAGAGGTTAAACGGTTACCTAAAGGTTCGTTCCTTCCGGATGGAATCCATCCGGTCAGCAGCCGCCGCGCTTCAGAAAGACGATTTTCTGGCCTCCATAGACATAAAGGATGCTTACCTTCATGTACCAATCTTTCAGTCGCATCAAAGATTTTTACGCTTCGCGGTGGGGCAGCGACACTTCCAATTCAGGGCGCTCCCCTTCGGGCTGGCCACGGCCCCCCGGGTATTCAGGAAGATCCTAGCCCCAGTTCTGGCCAATTTAAGGATCCAAGGGGTCACAGTCCTAGCATACTTGGACGACCTTTTAATCATAGATCACTCACGACCGGGTCTGCAAAAGGCAGTAAACCTCACGGTTCGGTACCTCGAAGAATTCAGCTGGGTCCTAAACCGGGGAAAGTCAGCGTTCCAGCCTACAAAGCAGTTGGAATACCTCGGCATGAGGTTAGACACAGAACAGCAAAGAGTGTTCCTGCCCCTGGTAAAGATCGAGGCTATCAAGGGGCTGGTTCAGTTGGTTCTAAACAAGAAAAAAACAACTATTCGCCTGTGTATGCGATTACTAGGCAAGCTAGTGGCCACGTTCGAGGCAGTACCATACGCTCAGATCCACACTCGCGTCCTACAGGCAGCCATTCTAGCAGCCTGGGGCAAGAGGGCACATGCCTTAGAGTCCCCTTTGACGCTATCATCAAGGGTCCGACAAAGCCTGGCCTGGTGGTTGAACCCCCAGAATCTTCTAAAGTGAAAATCCTTCAGCCCTGTTGTCTGGAAGGTAGTTACCACAGACGCCAGCCTGGCAGGCTGGGGGGGCGGTCTTCGAGGGGTCCTCTCGCCAGGGAACTGGGGTGAAAGCAGAGAGGCAGCTCCCCATCAATATCTGGGAGATCAGAGCTGCTCGCCTAGCCCTTCTGGCATGGACCTCCAGATTAAAGGGGTTCCCGGTGAGAATCCAGTCAGACAATGCCACGGCGGTGGCATACATAAACCACCAAGGGGGAACCAGGAGTCGGGCCGCTCAGAGGGAGGTGAGCTTGATTTTTCAGTGGGCAGAGGTTCATGTACCCTGCATTTCGGCGATATTCATTCCCGGAGTGGACAACCTGCAGGCAGACTTCTTAAGTCGCCAGAGTCTGTCGCCAGGGGAGTGGTCTCTGCATCCCCAGGTCTTTCAGACAATCTGCCAGAGGTGGGGAATGCCAGACGTAGATATAATGGCATCCAGGTTCAACAAGAAACTAGACAGGTTCGTGTCTCGAACGAGGGATCCTATGGCCTGCGGAACCGATGCGTTGGTTTGCCCTTGGCATCAATTCAAACTTCTATATGCATTCCCTCCGCTACAGTTACTCCCTCGCCTGTTGCGCAAGATCAGAGTGGAGCACAAGCCAGTCATTTTAGTAGCTCCGGCTTGGCCCCGGAGGACTTGGTACTCACTAGTCCTGAAGATGGCAGTGGGAGACCCTTGGACTCTTCCTCTACAACCAGACCTACTCTCACAAGGCCCGATCCTCCACCCTACATTACGGCGTCTAAATTTGACGGCCTGGAGGCTGAATCCCTGATTCTTAGGGGTAGAGGTCTGTCTAGGCAGGTAATCCCTACCCTGATTAGGGCTAGAAAGCCGGTCTCCAGGGTGATTTATTACAGGGTGTGGAGGAACTACGTAGGCTGGTGTGAATCCAAAAGATGGAATTCCCGCAAATATACTATTGATAGGGTGTTAAGTTTTCTCCAGCTAGGAGTGGATAAAGGCCTGGCACTAAGCACAATCAAGGGACAGATCTCAGCTCTGTCAGTGTGGTTTCAGAGGCCGCTGGCCACCCACTCGCTGGTAAAGACCTTCTTACAGGGGGTCTTGCGTATTAATCCTCCTGTCAAGTCACCACTTTGTCCATGGGACTTAAATCTTGTTCTGTCATCCCTACAGAAACAACCTCTTGAGCCGTTGGCTGAGGTACCTTGACTTTACTGACTAGAAAGTCAGTATTTCTGATCACCATAGTTTCGGCCAGGAGAGTATCGGAATTGGCAGCCTTATCTTGTAAGGAACCATATCTCATTTTGCATAAGGATAGGGCGGGGTTCCGTCCTCATCCTTCCTTTCTACCAAAGGTTATATCCAGTTTCCACCTGAACCAGGAGGTGGTACTTCCATCCTTCTTCCAAAACCCACCTCTAGAAAAGAGGGGTTGCTGCATACGTTGGATATTGTCAGGGCCGTAAGGGCCTATCTTAAAGCTACAGAGAAGGTTCGGAAAACAGATGTGGTGTTCGTTTTACCGGAAGGGCCCAAGATGGGTCAGGCAGCCGCTTGATCCACCATCGCAAGATGGATTAAACAATTAATTGTTCGGGCCTGCGGTTTGAAGAGGTGCCTCCTCCTTTGTCGGTAAAGGCCCATTCTACCAGGGCCAGGGGCACCTCCTGGGCAGCACATCATCAGATCTCTATGGCTCGAATATGCAAGGCAGCAACGTAGTCATCAGTCCACACGTTTACAAAATTTTATCAAGTGGACGTAAGAAGGAATGCGGATACAGCCTTTGGGCAGTCAGTACTACAGGCCGCGATTCAAGCTCCTCAGGATCTGAGGGGGCTCCCTTGATTTGATTTGAGATTTACATTTCTCGTTTAAGTTGGATTTACTAGTATCTGAGTATACCTCTAAAATTGAATCCTTCTTTGGAAGATGTCTCCCTCCCCTCATTAAAGCATTGCTTTCGGACATCCCATATAGTAATGAATATGCCGCTCTGTGTCCCGTGATGTACGAGAAAGAAAAAGGGATTTTTAAATACAGCTTACCTGTAAAATCCTTTTCTTGGAGTACATCACGGGACACAGAGCTCCCACCCCTCTTTTGGGTGACCATTTTGGGAGGCATACTGCTTGCTACAAAACTGAGGGACTCCCTCTAGGGGAGGGGGTTATATAGGGAGGGGACTTCCTGTTTGAGATTGCCAGTGTCCACACCTGAAGGTACTCCATAATAACCCATATAGTAATGAATATGCCGCTCTGTGTCCCGTGATGTACTCCAAGAAAAGGATTTTACAGGTAAGCTGTATTTAAAAATCCCTTTTTTTGACACCCACTAAGTGACCAGCAACCAAAGGTGGGCTGAATAAATGTCCCTCAGTCTCTGGATTGAGCATAGTGTCCCTTGTTTTACAACATCACCTCCATAAACAAGCCTTGTGTTGTGTTGCCACGTAATCTACTTATAACCACTTTCTGCCCCAATTCCAACACACAGTGAAGACATTGGCTGCCTGTTCCCTTGACAGTTTGCATTGACAGACTGAGAAGGAGGGGTGGGCACATTATGATCAATGCAATCTGATTGGTTCACCGGTATCATAAAAAGCATGATCCTTTATTCAGAACACGTTTTTTTATTGGTTTTATAGGTTTGTTTGTTTTCTTGCATTCGGGTGACTAAAGGCATTGTTTTTCTTCCCACAGACCCACATCTGTCTTATGGCTGAAAAGCCTGGAGGAAAAGGACGCTGGTGGTCTGGGGGTCACAGCAAGAGAAAACAGTAAGATATCTTCCGAAGATAGACATAACGGGACAGAATAGCCTAAATAGAAACCTCAAGCACCCTGGCGTGGGTAATTTCAAAAAATAATATTTATTGTTTTTTTATGTGTATTTTGCATTATTGCATAAGGAGCCATACTAAGAGAATACATCCCTAATAGAGTATATTTTCTTTTGCTGGTACAAACAGTCCAAGTTCTGGCAAGGAAGTGTTAAAGGAAATACAAATATATATATAGATAACTGCCTCTGTTGTTAATTTAAAACTTTTAGTAGCTTAAAGTGTATCAGTGTACCTTTAGCCAAATAATTTTTTCTTTAGTTTTGGGTACAGTAGTGAAGGGTAAGAATGTCTGTCAGGTTTTTATTGTCTGCATCCAATAAGAGAACATAGAAGGATTAATAATCTATAAAATGTTCTCTTATTACAAATTGTGACCTAAATTAAAGTATAATGCCACGTACACACGACCGTTTTTCATGATGAGAAAAATAGCATTTTTTAAATTGGTTGTCTCCCACTGACACCAACAATGGGCTTTAATTTTGCTCCCACTCACACCAACAACTTCGTATTTTTTTTCATCACAAAAAGTGATCGTGTGTACGCGGCATAAGGCCTCGTACACACGATAGGTTAGCCAAAGCACAACGGTCTGATGGACCGTTTTCATCGGTCAAAACCGATCATGTGTGGGCCCCATAGGTTATTTAACCTTAGGATAAACAAAGCCAACTTGCTTTAAAACTAACCTATGGACTCCTAACCGATAGGTCAAAACCGATCGTTAGTAGGCACGACCATCGGTTAATCCACGCAAGCCCAGAAACAAGTCGATGCATGCTTGGAAGCATTGAACTGTGTTTTACGTCACCGCGTTTTGATATGATCGTTTTTTTAACTGATGGTGTGTAGGCACATCAGACCATCAGTCAGCTTCATCGGTTAACCTATGACAACGATCCTTCAGACCGTTTTCATCGGATGGACTGATCGTGTGTACAAGGCTTAAGAGTAGGCTTATCCACTAAATTTACAATTCCTGTACAGGAATGCAGGCTTCATTTCCATGAACGTTTTTACAGCCACTTTTTTAAGCCTTTTTTACAGCTTAAAAACGCCTGTCCATGGAGCTCAAAAACGCAGCGGTAGCATTTTTAAGCGTTTGCACGTTTTTGAGCGTTTTTTAATGTCTGGCGTTTTTACAGCTCTATTGCTGGTGCTTCCGAACGCACTGGTCCTGTTTTTTTTTTGCAGCCTAAAAAGGGCTCAGCCATCTACAGCTCAAAAACCTCATGGTGGGCATGAGGCCATAGACTAACATGGAGAGCTGTTTTTAAGCTGCAAAAAAATGCTCAGAAAAGTGGCTGTAAAAACGTCCATGGAAATGAAGACTAATGCCGCGTACACACAATCACTTTTTGTGATGAAAACTTTAAAAAACTTTAAAAAACGACGTTGCCTACACACCATCGTTTTCTGAAAATGCTCTTGCAAAGCGCGGTTACGTACACCACGTTCGACGGCACTCTGTTCCATTGAAGCTCCCGTCTCATAACTTGCTTCTGAGCATGCACAGGTTTAAAAACGTTGTTTTAAACGTCGTTTTGCCCACACACGATAATTTTTTGTGAAACAAAAGACGACATTCTGAAAAACGACACAAAAAATTCAAGCATGTTCGAATTTTTTTTTGGTCGTTTTTCAGAAGACATAAAACAACTTTTTAGCAAACACAATCATTTTAAATGACGTTTTTTTAAAACGTTGTTTTATTTCATCACAAAAAAAGACCGTGTGTACGCGGCATAACTGTCACATAGAGTTTATCTATGATGTTGTCAGTAAAAAAGAAGACTTTTCAAAACTCTGCACATTATCAATGCTTTTCTAAAACAGAAAACAAGACCCACGGACATGTAAAGCTAGCTGTACAATGCACCCAGCACTTGTTTATTGACTCAGAGCAGCTGTCACAGCTTTTTACAAATCAATAAGAGCGAAGTGTCCTCCATGGGAGACATGTTGTTTCCTTTCTTTATATATTTAAAAAAAAACATGTATTTAAAAGCTTGTCCCAAGATACTCTTGCACTGCAAACAAGAAAAATATCAGGGACGTCTATAAATAAAAAGCTAAAGTATCTGACTTTAAAGTGAGATGGATTTTCTCAGGGCTTTAGGCATAGTGTATAATGCTAACAACACTTATGGAAGCCTTGAAGCATAGCCTGGCTAGACTAAACTAATAATACTAAGGCATTACGCTCTTCTAGACTTTACTATACATCAATGTTAATTTTGGAAGCAAATTTTGATTTCGTTTTAGTCTTAGTACACATGATCTGATGAAAACGGTCTGATGGATTTTTTCATCAGATATCCGATGAAGCTGACTTTTATCAGTCTTGCCTACACACCATCAATTAAAAAAACGATTGTGTCAGAACGCGGTGATGTAAAACACAACGACGTGCTGAGAAAAATGAAGTTCAATGCTTCCGAGCATGCGTCAACTTGATTCTGAGCATGCGTGGATTTTTAACCGATGGACGTGCCCACAGACGATTGTTTTTTTCTATCGTTTTTTTTAACCATCAGATGATTTTAAAACAAGTTCCTAGTTTTTTCACCGATGCATAAAAAACCGATGGGGCCCACACACGATCGGTTCGTCTGATGAAAACGGTCCATCAGACCGTTTTCATCAGACGAACCTATTGTGTGTACGCGGCATAAGGACTAAAATAGAATTTTCGTTTTAGTCCCATTTTAGTCTTCTGTGATTGTTTTAGTTTTAGTCGTATTTAGTCAACTAAATCTCCAGTATATTTAAGTTGACTAAAATCCCCAGTACATTTTAGTCGACTAAAACTAATTTTAGTCATCTAAAATCTAATGGGTGTAATAAAATTGTAATGCTTTAGTTAACATTTCTCTACAATTTCCAAACTCATTATATACTGCTGGAGTGAAAAATCGAATATGTTAGTATTTATGGTATTGAGGTATGAACATGTACTACAGACCAGTGTTAATTTTGAAGTCAAATTTCAATTTAGTTTTAGTCTTTTGACTAAAATGGCATTTTAGTTTTAGTCCCATTTTTAGTCTTTTGACTAAAATTGCATTTTAGTTTTAGGAATAGATTGCCTCCATATTTAACCACTTAAGGACCCCTTCACGCCGATATACGTCGGCAGAATGGCACGGCTGGGCACAATCACGTACCCGTGCGTGACCCGGTCCGAAGCTCCGTGACTGCGCCCGCAGGACCCACGATCCCGATCGCTGCCGGTGTCCCGCGATCGGTCACCGAAGCTGAAGAACGGGGAGAGGTGTGTGTAAACTGTTCTTCATTGTGGCAATGTCAGTGATAGGCTGTTCCCTGATATAGGGAAAGATGATCACTGACATCACACGTTCAGCCCCCCTACAGTTAGAAACACATATGAGGTCACACGTAACCCCTTCAGCGCCCCTAGTGGTTAACTCCTAAACTGCAATTGTAATTTTCACAGTAACCAGTGCATTTTTATAGCACTTTTCGCTGTGAAAATGACAATGGTCCCAAAAATGTGTCAGATGTGTCCGCCATAATGTCGCAGTCATGAAAAAAAAATATTAATAAAAATGCCATAAAACTATCCCCTATTTTGTAAACGCTATAAATTTTGCGCAAACCAATCGATAAACGCTTATTGTGATTTTTTTTTTACCAAAAATAGGTAGAAGAATACGTATCGGCCTAAACTGAGGAACATTTTTTTAATCTTTTTTGGGGATATTTATTATAGCAAAATGTAAAAAATATTGCCTTTTTTTCAAAATTGTCGCTCTTTTGTTTATAGCGCAAAAAAATAAAAAACGCAGAGGTGATCAATTACCACCAAAAGAAAGCTCTATTTGTGGGAAAAAAAGGACGCCAATTTTGTTTGGGAGCCACGTCACACAAATTGTCAGTTAAAGCGACGCAGTGCCAAATCGTAAAAAGGGGCAAGGTCCTTAACCTGCATAATGGTCCGGGTCTTAAGTGGTTAAACGAAAATATGGGTTGGGTGCCATCATCCTAAATTATGAAATTGGAAAGGAGGAAAGAGATGCATTAGGGTCACTCCAACATAAGATCCTGATCGCCAGTAGTGATTGGACTGTTGTGGCACCCATATACGAGACAATAAGTTTATAAAATTTAACAATTTATTACACGGAAATATTAACACAAATTTACAAAAATAAACAAAATTCAGCCAATAGTTTTAGTCATATTTTAGTCATCTCATTTGTTTTAGTTTTAGTCATATTTTAGTCGACTAAAATGGTATTCATTTAGTCGACTAAAATGTATTAGTCGTTTTAGTTGACAAAATGACATGAGTAATAAGTAAAGTACACCTGTCACATTATAATAATAATGTAGCAAATACATAGCAGACACTGCTGCTGCAGCAGCATACCTTTAGAGTTCCTGTTCACCAACCCCCCCTAATGTGACAATGTTTTGGCTTAGGAATGACTTATCAGGCACTATTCACTGCTCTATAGGATAAAGAAGGGTGCTTACTCATTTGTTCCATACAAGGAAGTTTGGGTATTTTGTGGAGCTATTGTGGCACATTACAATGGCAAAACACTAAAGCTTTGTACACACGATCAGAATTTCCGATGGAAAAAGTCAGATGGAATTTTTTTCATCGGAAATTCTGATGGACTTAGAAAGAGATCGAGAAATTCCAACGGAGAAAAAAACATGCATGCTCAGAATCAAGTCGATGCATGCTCGGAAGCATTGAACTTAATTTTTCTAGTCTCGTCATAGTGTTGTACGTCACTGTGTTTTGGACAGTCGGAATTTGGTGTGACGTGTGTATGCAAGACGGTTTTAACGGAATTCGGTCAAAAAAATCAGTCAGAGTTTATCCCAACGGAAATTCCGATCGTGCGTATGGGGCATAAGGGGTCTCCCACTGACACAAATGATGGAACACTATTCCTGCCAATGATACCAATGATGGGACACTATTCCTCCCACTGATACCAATAATGCGGCACTATTTCTCCCACTGACACAAATGATGGTACACTATTCCTCCCAATGATACCAATGATGGGACACTATTCTGGTGCAATTAGATTTGTGAAGTAGGACTGACTCCTAACTAATTTTCTCCCTATAAGCACAATCAGGAACCTTTCCCTAAAGTAGCTAATGCAGAGTATGTTACTGGAACATATGCAGTGCTAGTGCAATATGCAGAGTATCTGACAGGAACATATGCAGTGCTGGTGCAATATGCAGAGTATCTCACAGGAACATATGCATTGCTGGTGCAATATGTAGAGTATCTGAGAGGAACATATGCAGTGCTGGTGCAATATGCAGAGTATCTGACAGGAACACATGCAGTGCTGGTGCAATATGCAGAGTATCTGACAGGAACATATGCAGTGCTGGTGCAATATGCAGAGTATCTCACAGGAACATATGCATTGCTGGTGCAATATGCAGACTATCTGACAGGAACATATACAGTGCTGGTGCAATATGCAGAATATCTGACAGGAACATATGCAGTGGTGGTGCAATATGCAGAGTATCTCACAGGAACATATGCATTGCTGGTGCAATATGCAGAGTATCTGACAGGAACATATGCAGTGCTGGTGCAATATGCAGAGTATCTGACAGGAACATATGCAGTGCTGGTGCAATATGCAGAGTATCTGACAGGAACATATGCAGTGCTGCTGCAATTAGATTTGTGAAGTAGGTCTGACTCCTAACTAATTCTCTCCCTATAAGCACAATCACGAACCTTTCCCTAATGTAGCTAATGCTATGTAGATCGAACGCTGAGTATTGTAATTCAATTTCTGAAGCAGGAAAATCCTATCTAAATCTGTCCCTGAGAGCAGCTGCAGCCTTTCCCTACCTTAGCTAAAGCAGAGTGACGAGCTGTGCTGTGTGCCTCTAGCTTATATAGAGGCTGGGTCACATGCTCGGTCACATGCTGCACTGGCCAATCAGGTCACACAAGTAAATGAAATGCTGATTGGCTGCCCTGCACCGCGCCGTTACATAGCCAAACTCCGAACCCGAACTTTCAGCAAATTATTCGGCTTCGGGTCCAAAAAAAACAAAGTTCGGTCCGAACCCGAACTTTACAGTTCAGATTCGCTCAACCCTAGTTATGGGTTATCTTTATATTACACCAGTCAACATTTTGGGTGCATTTATAAAACATATAAAATATAGAACATGTAGTCTGTATTGTCATTAGCATCCAGGTACATGTTACCTTTTGCCTTCTGAGCAGTAAAAATTGTTTGACATCTTGCACTGTCTTTGTGTTGTTCCTACAGGTTTATATTTAGGACACCTAAACTGCAGCTGATCCGGGGACTTTACTCATATTCAGTTATCTTCTATATCACACTGACAAAAGCAGATTTGGCAAATCCATCTGACTACTGGGTCTCTGGATTTTGTCCCTGGAGAAGGAGAAAGCTTGGCAAAGGAGTGTGATTTATCTCATCCTCTGTGTATGTCACTGCAAGGACTAGGCGAATGTAGGTAGAAAGAGCTAATAGTCTCAACAGCAGCGAAAAATTTCACTATAAGAGGGAAAGTGCGTGCTGAAAATATTCATTACAGTTCGAAAGAATTATATTTATAACTGAGAAGAAATTCATAGTTTTATAGTATGTACAGAAGTGATTCAGGTAATAGGGCCACTGTATGCCAGCCTGTGCATTAGAGATGAGTGGGATGCTGAACTGTAGGAAGGTGCTCTGCTTAAATACCCAATTAGAATCCTATTGCTTTTACAGTGATGGGCAATATGTGTGTGTGTGTGCGCTGGTATACCTATAAAACCTTTACCAACACATTATAAACATGACAAATGTGTGCTCAGTGAATCTGAAGACATGCAGAGTGTAATTTGTACAGTCTGTTGGGAGTTCTCCATAGGACTTTTTGGGCCAGATTCACATACCCGGGCGTATCTTTGTGCGGGCGTAGCGTATCTTCTTTACGCTACGCCGCCGCAAGTTATAGAGGCAAGTGCTGTATTCACAAAGCACTTTCTCCCTTAGTTACGGTAGTGTAGCGTAAATGGGCCGGCGTAAGCCCGCGTTAATCAAAGTAGCAAGGCAGTGGGTGTGTTTTATTACAATGAACCGTGACCCCATGCAAATAATGGGCCGAACGAACGGCGCATGCGCCGTCCGTGGAGGTATCCCAGTGCGCATGCTCAGAATCACGTTGGATAGAATGCCTAAGTGACGGCGGCGCGCAATGCCTACGACGTGTGAACGTAACCTACGCCCCGCCCTATTCACGTACTACGTAAACGGTGTAAACGACGTAAAATTTGACGGCGTCGTTCCCTGGCTTATACCTTTGCATTAGCTGCGCCTCATATAGCAGGGGTAACTTTACGCCGGATGTAAGCCTTACGTAAATCGTGTATATGAAGCGGCCGGGCGCATCTACGTTCGTGAATCGGCGTATCTTACTCATTTGCATATTTATAATGGGAACGCCAAATGCGTCCAGCATAACTATGCTCCCACGATACGCCGGCATAGGCAAGTTATGTCGGAATTCTGAAGCCACGTTTTATGGGGTATCTCGCTTTGTGAATTGCCGCAAAGATGCGACGGCACACATTTGAAATTACGGCGGCGGATCTGGAGATACGCCAGTGTAAATGCTTCCTGAATCTGGCCGAAATGTTTGAATCATATTTGTAGGCTTGTATCCCTATAGCAAGGGGGCAGATTAAATGTAGTTAAGGGATGCCTGTTATACCTCTCCTAAAGCAACAGGCCTAATGCTGATTTGCATGGAGTAAGGTTTTATACAAGGGATTTTACATTTTCCTGCTACTAATTTTGCATTTGGTGTAATTAGGTTGTCAACCCATTTCTTGTGAACTGTTGTAGACATACAAATAGTACATTGTTGGAATAGCAGAATGCAATGCAAACTGAGGCGGCTCTAGGTTTTATGAGGCCTTAGGCAAAACAGACATGAGGCCCCACTCACACCCATAATGGGAAAAATTATTTAAGCAAGAAAAATGGCTGCAGAAAATGCACGGATCTAGCACACAGGTGATCAGCACCACTTCCAGTGCACTCTCCTTACCCATCAGACATATTCAGCCAGCCAATGCAAGAAGGGGAGAGAGGGAGAGGTGAGAAAGAGAGAGGGGTAATAGTATTGATCACTGGCAAATTAGGCAGCTGCGGGGCCCCTGTAAGTGCAAGGCCTTAGGCGACCGCCTAATTTGCCTAATTAGAGAGCCGCCTCTGAATGCAAATAAAGAAAACTAGTGAACTTGTTTTAGTTATCCTTTGGCCTTGTAACCAGGGAATTATGGGTAGGTGCATTCCAATAGTTTCCCACAACATCACTATGTGTAAAGCCCCGTACACACGATCAGGCTTTTGTCCGGCCAAACTCACATCGGAATTTCAACGGAATTCCATCGAAATAAAAGAGAACATCTCTATATAAACTCTGATGGAATTCTTTGGAATAGCCGATGGAATTACTCCAATGGGGCATACACAAGGTCGGAATTTCCGATGAAAAAAGTCAGATCGTGTGTACCGGGCTAAAGTCTATATTTGCCATCAGTCAAACTATGGGTTCACGTATGCCATTCGTCTGGCAGGTCTTTTATAACTTATTAATGATATGGTTTCCTAAACAGTAGTGTAAAATGTTGAAAATATAATAAAATACCTAGTCAAAGTTACACTTTGCTACAATATAAAGTAGTGAGTGTATAGCTTGTATGACTGTATATTTTCTGTTCCTTCAAAATAACCAACACACACGCCAATAATGTTTCAAACAGCTGGCAACTGAAGTGAGTACACCCCTAAATAAAAATATTTTATTGGGCCCAAAGTGTCAATATTTTGTGTGGTCACTATTATTTTCCAGCACTGCCTTAAAGGGGTTGTTGGGCCGCGTACACACGATCAAATCTGTCTGCTGGAAACGATCTGTCAGACCGTCCCAGCAGACAGATTCGATCGTGTGTACGGGCGAGCCGACGGATTTGGCCAGCCGACAGATTTGAAAGCATGCTTTGAAATCTGTCGGCTGGGAACCCGTCCGCGTCTTCTCGCACACGCGTCAAATGGTTTCGACGAATGCGCGGAAGTGTTTTACTTCCTGGTGCGGTGACGTGGCTGCGCCAACGTCACCGCCACGTCAGCGCGCCGTGTTCCGGCAGGGACTTTGGTTTGATCGCGTGTACACGTTCAAACCAATACGTCCCCAGCAGACAGATTTGTTCAAATCGGTCTGTCTGACCGATTTGAACAAATCTGTCTGCTCGTGTGTATGGGGCCTAAAGGTTCGTCTTTTATTTTATAAATTGGTTCCTTTAAGCTAGTGCATTGTTGGTTCACTTACCTTTTCCTTCAATTTCCCTTCTAAATGTTTTTTTTTGTTTGTTTGAAGTTCTCACTTCCTGTTTCTCCTCATTAACCACTTCAGCCCCGGACCATATTGCTGTCCAAAGACCAGAGCACTTTTTGCGATTCGGCACTGCGTCGCTTTAACTGACAATTGCGCGGTCATGCGACATGGCTCCCAAACAAAATTGGCGTCCTTTTTTTCCCACAAATAGAGCTTTCTTTTGGTGGTATTTGATCATCTCTGCGGTTTTTATTTTTTGCGCTATAAACAAAAACAGAGCGACTATTTTGAAAAAAATGCAATATTTTTTACTTTTTTCTGTAATAAATATCCCCCAAAAATATATTAAAAAAAAAAATTTTTCCTCAGTTTAGGCCGATATGTATTCTTCTACATATTTTTCGTAAAAAAAAATCGCAATTAGCGTTAATTGATTGGTTTGCGCAAAAGTTATAGCGTTTACAAAATAGGGGGTAGTTTTATGGCATTTTTATTATTATTATTTTTTTTACTAGTAATGGCGGCGATCAGCGTTTTTTTTTCAGTACTGCGACCTTATGGCGGACACTTCGGACACTTTTGACACATTTTTGGGACCATTGGCATTTTTTTAGCGATCAATGCTATAAAAATGCATTGGATTACTATAAAAATGCCATTGGCAGTGAAGGGGTTAACACTAGGGGGCGGGGAAGGGGTTAAGTGTGTTCCTATTTGTGTTCTAACTGTATGGGGGGGTGGACTTACTAGGGGGAATCACTGATCTTCCGTTCATACATTGTATGAACAGAAAATCAGCGTTTCCCCCGCTGACAGGAACGAGCGCTGTGTGTTTACACACACAGCTCCCGTTCCCCGCTCTGTAACGAGGCACACGCACGGGACGCACGCACGGGACTCGGGGGCGAGCGGGGGGCGCGCGCGGGCCGCCGGCGGCGCGCACGCGCCCCCTAGTGGCCGTCAAAGGTGGCGACGTAGAGCTACGGGCTCTCGCGCACCCGTGCCGACCTGCCGCCGTATTACTGCGGCGGCTGGTCGGCAAGCGGTTAAACTTTCCACCATCATCCGAGTGGTGGAAAGTCATTTAGAACAGCTTACCGAACACCTTACTGAGGAGGAACAGGAAGTGAGAAATTCAGACAAAGAAAACAAAAAAAAAATAATTTAGAAGGGAAATTGAAGGAAAAGGTAAGTGAACCAACAATGCAATTAGCACGTGCCCACGCCTCCGGGGCCACCCCTTGTGTCTATTGCACAAAATTACATACAGGTATGTTGTTTTGTGCAATAGAGCTGACCTACCACAGTAAATCTGTGGTGGGCAGTTGGCAAGCGGTTTACAAATGTGTCCTGTATCCAAGAAGAGAACTGTTCCCATTGCCCTTGAGAGAATGACATATGTAGACAGCAGCTATCTGCTGCTTCAGAGAAGTGAATTGTTTTCTATGAAAATATTGCTTCACTTCTCTTTTTGTTTCCAAAAAAAACAATAGAAAAAGTTGGAATAGGAACAAACTTCTTTAACCACTTAAGACCCGGACCAATACGCTGGTAAATGACCCAAGGTGTTTTTGCGATTCGGCACTGCGTCGCTTTAACAGACAATTGCGCGGTCGTGCGACGTGGCTCCCAAACAAAATTTGCGTCCTTTTCTTCCCACAAATAGAGCTTTCTTTCGGTGGTATTTGATCGCCTCTGCGATTTTTATTTTTTGCGCTATAAACTAAAATAGAGCCACAATTTTGAAAAAAAACACAATTTTTTTACTTTTTGTTATAAAAAAAATCAAATAAACTAAATTTTAGTAAAACATTTAGGCCAAAATTAATTCAGCCACATGTCTTTAGTAAAAAAAAAAAAAAAATCGCAATAAAAAAAAATAGCTACCTAGCGGGAACAGCGACACTAATACAGCGATCAGAAAAATGATCGCTTAGTGACGCTGGCAATAGGGAGTGAAAGGGTTAACTAGGGCGGTGATCAGGGGGTTAAAACTTTATTAGGGGGGGTGGGGGGGCTATCCTGAACCTAACACTAACTGTTTTTTACACTGCCTGTCACACTGACACTAAATGCAGTGATTAGATCACTGCATTCAGTGACACTGTGACAGGGGGGTGGGGGGGGGGCGATCACAAGGGGTTAATTTGCCTATGTGAGTGTGTGTCAGTGTTGTGTTGGTGCACACTTACTTGTGATGTCTTCTCTCATCAGCAGCGCTGGGAAACAGCGCTGCGATGAGAGATTACATCATTTCCTCCTTCCTGTGTAAACACAGGAGGAGGAACTGACACGATGGGAGCGCGCTCCCATTGGCTGGGAGCGATCGCGGGGGGGCGGAAATCACGGACATCCGTCTGCTCGTAGGCGATCGCTCCCAGAGGCAGGGGCACCCCCGAACCGCACGAAGGCGGGGACGTAAATTTACGCCCTTGTGCCTGTACGAGCCATTCTGTGGCCGTATATGTGCGTGCGGGGGTCCTTAAGTGGTTAACTAGAACTATATTAAATTCCACTATTGTAAGAGGACATGTTTCAGCAAGTTTATCTATAAGCAAAATTGTCACCCATTGCCTTTGAGTGTTTGCTAAGAATTAGCTACTGGAAGTTTATTGGTTACAACATAATTACTTTTAAATTAATCATATTCATGTTAGTACTTGATAATACATTTATTTATGTATTTGTATTATATTTATATAAATACATTTATATTTAAAAAAAAGTTGTTTAATGAAAAAAAAGTAACACATAATTTTATGTGTTACTTTTTCATTACACTTTTTTTAAGTTGAGTAGACCAAACATCATTTGGAACAGCTTATTATTTATTAAACAACAATGAAACCAATTTCAAAACACATATCATATAAAAATCTGTATATGTTTTATATTATCATCCTGTTATACTTTAACCACCTCAATACAGGGCACTTTCACCCCCCTCCTGCCCAGGCGATCTTTCAGCTTTCAGTGCTGTCGCATTTTGAATGACAATTACGCGGTTATGCAACACTGTACCAAAAATAATTTTTAATCATTTTCTTCACACAAACAAAGCTTTCTTTTGGTGGTATATATCACTGCTGGATTTTTTAATTTGTTTGCTTTTAATAAAAAGAAAATTATGAAAAAAAGTTTTCTTGGTTTCTGTCAGTAAATTTTGTAAATAAACAATTTTTCTTCTTCACTAGTGTGCACTGAGGAGGTGACACTGATGGGCACTGATAGGCTGCACTGATGAGGTGGCACTGATAGGCGGCACTGATGGGCATTGATAGGTGGCACTGGTGGGCAGCACAGATAGGTGGCAGTGATGGGTGGCACTGATGAGTAGGCACTGATGGGCACTAAAAGGCAGCACTGACTGGCACCAGTAATGGCCACTGATTTGTGTCACTGATGGACACTGGTTTGTGCCACTCATGGGCATTGTTTCATGGCACTTCTGGGGCTTTATTGTAATCAGGGCACAGAATACATTCTTAACCACTTGCTTACTGGGCACATATACCCCCTTCCTGCCCAGGCTAAATTTCATCTTTCGGCACTGCATCGCTTTAACTGAAAATTGCGAGGTTGTGCAACGTGGCTCCCAAACAAAATTGGCGTCCTTTTTTTCCCACAAATAGAGCTTTCTTTTGGTGGTATTTGATCACCTCTGCGGTTTTTATTTTTTGCGCTATAAACAAAAATAGAGCGACAATTTTGAAAAAAAAACATATTTTTTTTTATTTAGCTTTAATAAATATCCAATAAAATAATAATAATTTTTCTCAGTTTAGTCCGATATGTATTCTCCTACATATTTTTGGTAAAAATAAAAATCTCAATAAGCGTATATTGATTGGTTTGCACAAACGTTATAGGGCCAGATTCAGATAGAATTAGACTATCGTAGAGTATCAGAAATACACTACGCCGCTGTTTTTTACCTGGCTCTACGTGGAATCCAGGTAGATTTTGTCCAGTAAACGACGGCGGCGTAGTGTATTTCTCCCGTCGCAATCCAGCTGCACGAGTAGGGGGCGTGAATCATTTAAAATAGGCGCGTTCCCGCGGCGATCGAACTGCGCATGCTCCGTTTGCAAATTTCCCGCCGTGCATTGCGCGAAATCACGTCGTTACGTCATTTTTTCTTGAGTAGCGTCGTTTACGGAGATTCCTATTCCCGAACGAGTTACGTAAAAAAAAAGAAAAAATTTAAATTCGACGTGGGAACGACGGCCATACTTAACATGGGCTACGCACCGTTAGACCAGCAAAAAGCTGGTCTAACAGTACGTAAAAAAAAACAGACGTAAGCGATTGCGAAGACCGCTCGTATCTTCGTGGATCGCCGTAAAAACACATTTGCATATCCCGACGCATCAAAACGACGCGAACTCCTCCCAGTGGCCGCAAAAATATCGCAGCGTAGATCCGAAGGCTTACGAAGACGTAAGCCTCTCGGATCGAAGCCCGATGCCGCCGTATCATGGTTTGAGGATTCAAACTAGTGATACGGCACGCAAAATTTGAAATTACTCCTGTCTAACACCAGTTAGACAGGCGTAATTGTTCTGTGAATCTGGGCCATAGTGTCTACAAAATAGGGGATAGAATTTTTATTTTTTTATAATTTTTATCATTTAAAAAAAAATATATTATTAATTTTTTTACTAGTAATGGAGGTGATCTGCGATTTTTGTCAGGACTGCGATATTGCGGCGGACGCATCGGACACTTTGACACATTTTTGGGACCATTCACATTTATACAGCGAACAATTATATAAATATGCACTGATTACTCTATAAATGTGACTGGCAGGGAAGGGGTTAACACTAGGGGGCGGGGAAGTGGTTAATGTGTGCCCTAATTAGTGATTCTTACTGTGGGGGGAGGGGGGTGACTGGGGGAGGTGACCGATGGTTGTCCCTATGTATAAGGGACACACCATCAGTCTCCTCTCCCTGACAGGACGTGGAGCTCTTTGTTTACACACAGAGCTCCACGTCCCTGTCTCCGTGACCGCCGATCTTTGGTGCCTGGCGGACATCGCGGCCGCCAGGCACGCACATCGGCACCTGCCTGACGCGGCGGGTGTGTGCGCGCCCCGCCAGTGCCACTTGCCCGCCCCCCAGTTTAAAGACGGCCTCCCGGCAATTCAGAGCCACAATGTCGCCGTATAAATCCGCTGTGCGGGCGGGAAGTGATTAAAGAAGATAAGAGCACATAAATGAAATTACCAGTGTGCTGTATTATTTTAAGAAAAGTGAGGTCACAGACTTGGCTGTGCTGTCTGGCAGGGGGACCAAGATTACAATACATGCAATAAAAAACAAAAAGGTAGGCATGAGTCATCCTATTTTGGATCAAATGTGGATTGTTCAGAGGTTTGGCAAATAGGTGAAATAATTGGGTGTGTAGCTGTGTCAAGCCTTCGGCATAAACAGCATTACTACCGCTGCTAAATGTTACAACTTCTCGCTCAGGGTTCCTGAATATTAGACAGCTGGCTTTTGTCGATGTTCTAACAACTAGGTATTTTTTTTATGTCACATGGTATTTGCGCAAAGGTCTCAGAGGTCTACAGACAAGTCTTCGGACTTAATGCCTTGGTTTGTGCTCTGATATGCACTGTTAACTGTAGGACCTTGTATAAACATGTGTTTGCTTTTCTAAATTATGTCCAACCAACTGAATATACCACAGGTGGACTCCAATCAAGTTGTAGAAACATCTCAAGGATTATCAGTGGAAACAGGATGCATCTTAAAGTGGAGTTTCCACGAAAAATACAATACAGCATAAAGGTGCTGGCAACCCGATTGGTTGACGGCGCTGCTGTTACAAGGTGCATGCACGAGAATGGGGTGGGATGGGCGGTCTGTGAGGGTCACTCTCATCAGCACAGTCCAGGAAGTAAGTGCTTGTGGGTTTCACATGCCCACAAGCAAAATGAGAACTTCAGGAAAGAGATTTTAAAAGACTCTTTACACAGTAACTCGGCAGATCGGCAGCAGTTTTCAAAATAGTAAGTCAACTTAATTGTACGAATGTATTGCACAATGAAATAACATACATTTAAAAAAAATGTAATTAGATTGGAACCCTGCTTTAAGCTCATATTTAAGTGTCATGGCAAAGGCTGTGAATACTTATGTACACATGATTTTTTTTTTATTGATTTTTTTATAAATTTGCAACGTTTTCAAACAAACTTGTTTCACGTTGTCAATATGGGATATTGTTTGTATGATTTTGAGGAAAATAATTGATTTAATCCATTTTGGAATAAGACTGTAACATAACAAAAGAGCTGTGAATACTTTCCTAGTGCACTGTAATTATCTGTAATAAATAAATAAAACAACTTTACGTATTGTGGTATTGAAGTGGTTGGTTGCCCCTTCTTACAAAAAACAAAAAATGTAAATGGTAAATATAGAAACACTTTTGACAAGTGCTTTAAAAAAAAAAAAAGGGCCAGAACTGTCATTATTCACAATGTATCCCTTCATGATGAAGGGTAAAACAAATCCTAATGCCTGAAACACTTTTGCAACTTTGACATGTGCTAGTAAAATTGTACGTATTATCGCAACTACTTAGTGTATCCATGTAAATTATACCTTCTTTTTTTTCTGGAAAAATTGGGCCTTTATTTGGTGGTAAATGGTAATGGATATCTCCTCTTTTTATATATCAAAGAAAAACTGGAACAAAATAGAAAAAACTAATCACTTTTTTTTAGGGCTGTTACTGATCAAAATTTTTTTTTTAATCGATTAATCGACTAATTTCGATTAATTATAACGCACATACATATCCAACTACTTTTATCTGATCTCCTTGCAGGCTGATTCCCAGTGCAGCTACCAACCACTGGAAAAATGGATAGCAGGATACAAAAAACACAAAGGCAGCGCTCGATGGGAATAGCATTAAAACTTTTATAGTCTTCAAGTAGGAAACCAAATAAATATTGCACTAGAGATAAAATTGATGTAGCTACATAAACTGTAAAAATGGTGCGAGTTATACCAAACGGTACCAAAAGCAGTCCTAAAAACATGTAGCTAAGTATGATACTGGTATAAAAATGTGTACAACGATACCACTGCTGAATCCAGATAAGGAGGGGATAACATCAGTCCATTGGCATGTAGATGTCCCATGAAGGGAACTATCACAACTGCCAGTGGATGGTTGTAGAATCCCAGGTCAGATGAACACGGCAAGCCCCGCCGGTGTCCGTGACCTCATCGGATCTCCGACGGAACTCCCTCAAGACCCGGAAGGCGGCGGAGAGGTGAGTACCGATCAAAAGAATTTTAATCGATCAAAAAGATTTTGATCAATCAAAAAAATTAAAGATTAATCGATTAATTAAAAGTTAATTTGCACAGCTCTACTTTTTTTAAATGTAGCTGTATATTTCTTGCTATTGCCGTAACCTACTGCCAAAAAAAGAACCCAAATAAAATTCTCCTGCTTCTAACAATCACAGCAATACCACCTACAATATTCATACCCCTTGACATTTCCACATTTTGTCATGTTACAAACAAAAACGTAAATGTATTTTATGTGATAGACCAAAACAAAATGGCACATAATTGCAAAGTAGAAGGAAAATGATAAATATTTTCCAAAATGTTTACAGGTAAATATCTAAAAAGTTTGGCGTGCATTTGTATTCACCCCCTTTAATCCGATATCCCTAACTAAAATCTAGTGGAACCAATTGCCTTTAGAAGTCACATAATTAGTAAAAAGAGTCCACCTGTTTAGCACAACTTTATTTACAACCACTTACTATATACAGTGCCTTGAAAATGTATTCATACCCCTTGAAATTTTCCACATTTTTGTCAAAACGTAAATGTATTTTATTGGGATTTTATGTGATAGACCAACACAAACTGGCACATTATTGTGAAGTGGGAGGTAAATGATAAATGGTTTTCATTTTTTTTTTTACAAATAAATATGTGAAAAGTGTGGCATACATTTGTATTCAGCCCCATTTACTCTGATACCGTAACTACAATTTAGTAGGACCAATTGCGTCCAGAATCACCTAATTAGTAAATAGAGTCCACCTGTGTGTAGTTTAATCTCAGTATAAATATAGCTGTTCTGTGAAGCCCTCATATGTTTGTTAGAGAACCTTAGTGAACAAGCAGCATAATGAAGGCCAAGGAACACACCAGACAGGTCAGGGATAAAGTTGTGAAGAAGTTTAAAGCAGGGTTAGGTTATAAAAAAATATCCCAAGCTTCGAACATCTCACTGCAAACCTACCAAGACATGGCTGTCCAACTAAACCGACAGGCCTGGCAAGGAGAGCATTAATCAGAGAAGCAGCCAAGAGGCCCATGGTAACTCTGGAGGTACTGCAGAGAGCCACAGATCAGGTGGGTGAATCTGTCCACAGGACACCTCTTATGCCTCGTACACACGATCACTTTTTGTGATGAAAAAAAATGTAATTTTTCTTCATGAAAAAAAACGACATTTTTCAAACTTCATTTTCAAAAATGACGTTGCGTACACATCATTATTTTTGGAAAATGATGAACAAAATGACGGCACTCTAAGGCCCCATACACACGAGCAAACAGATTTGTTCAAATCGGTTGGGCCGACCGATTTGAACAAATCTGTCTGCTGGGGACGTATTGGTTTGATCGTGTACACGATCAAACCAAAATCCCGTCGGCAGACAGCGCGCTGACGTGGCGGTGATGTTGACGCCGCCACGTCACCGCACCAGGAAGTAAAACACTTCCGCGCATGCATCGAAACCATTCGACGCGTGTGCGAGAAGACATGTCTGCTGGTTAGCGTACTAATCAGCAGACATGTCGGGCAGGCGGGTTCCCAGCCGACAGATTTGAAAGCATGCTTTCAAATCTGTCGGCTGGCCGAATCCGTCGGCTCGCCCCTACACATGATCGAATCTGTCTGCTGGGACGGTCTGGTAGACCGTTTCCAGCAGACAGATTTGATCGTGTGTACGCGGCCTAAAGGGGAAGTTCTATTCACCTTGAGGCTGCTTTTAGCTGGTTACTTGTTAGTAAAAGACGATTCCTGCTTTTTTGTCTGTTACAGCGTGATGAATGTGCTTACTCCATTATGAATGGTAGTTTTACCTCCCATCTCCTAACTTGCTTCTGGGCATGTGCTGGTTTAAAACGTCATTTTTTACGTTGTTTTGCCCACACAAGATCATTTTTTATGACACAAAAAATTACATTTTTAAAAATGACATAAAAAATTCGAGCATGTTCGAATTTTTTTTTGGTCTTTTTTCAGAAGACATAAAATGACGTTTTGCCCACACGCGATCATTTTAAATGACATTTTTAAAAATGTCATTTTTTTTTTTTCATCACAAAAAGTGATCGTGTGTACGGGGCATTAGTTGTGCTCTCCACAAATCTTTCTGGAAGAGTGCAAGAAGAAAGCCATGGTTAAAATAAAGCCATAAGTCATGTTTACTTTTTGCGAGAAGCCATGTGAGGTGCACAGCAAACATGTAGAAACGTGTGGTGCTTTGGTGAGATGAGACCAAAATTTTACTTTTTGGCCTAAAAGCAAAATGCTATGTGTGGCGGAAAATGATTACTGCCCATCACCCTGAACAAACAATCCCCAACATGAAACATGGTGGTGACAACATCATGTTGTGGGGATTATTTTCTTCAGCAGGGACAGGGAAGCTGGTCAGAGTTGATGGGAAGATGGATGGAGCCAAATACAGGGCAATCCTAGAAGAAACCTGTAATGCCGCGTACACACGATCAGTCAATCCGATGAGAACGGTCTGATGGACCGTTTTCATCATACCAAACCGATCGTGTATGGGCCCTATCAGTTATTTATCCATTAGTTAAACTTCAAACTTGTTTTAAAATTAACCGATGGATACCTAACCGAAAGAAAAAAAATTATCGTCTGTAGGCACGTCCATCGGTTAAAAATCCATGCATGCTCAGAATCAAGTCGACGCATGCTTGGAAGCATTAAATTTCATTTTTTTTCAGCACGTCGTGTTTTACGTCACCGCGTTCTGACACGATCGTTTTTTCAGACCGTTCTCATCAGATTGACCGATCGTGTGTACAGGGCATTAGAGTTTGCAAAAGACTTGAGACTGGGGCAGAGGTTCACCTTTCAGCAGGACAATGACCCTAAACATACAGCCAGAGCTACAATGGAATGGTTTAGAACAAAGTATATTCATGTGTTAGAATGACCCAGTCAAAGTCCAGACCTAAATCCAAGACTTGTAATGGCAAGATGGCAAAAAATGTCACTCTCTAGATGTGCAAAGCTGGTAGAGACATCCCAAAAAGACTTGTCGCTGTAATTGCATTGAAAGTTGGTTCTACAAAGTATACTGAATACAAATGCACAACACTTTTCACATATTTATTTAAAAAAAAAAAAATTAAAACCATTTATCATTTTTCTTCCACTTTACAATTATGTGATACTTTGTGCTGGCCTATCACATAAAATCGCAATAAAATACATTTACGTTTTTGGTTGTATCGTGACAATATGTGGAACATTTCAAGGGGTATAAATACTTTTTCAAGGCACTGTATGTGTATTTTATTTATTGTTTGCAACTGTAGGAGAAAGAACAATGCTGCACATTTAAAATGTTTTTTTTATCTAACTTAAAACATGTTGACATTGACAGTAGTTGACAGTGATACTAATTTTAAAAATCCCTTTTTAGCTACTTTAATACCCCCTGTCCAGTCCATTTTTCAGCTTTCAGGTCTGTCATACTTTAAATGAGTTTTCTCTTGGTGGTATTTAATCACCACTGGGGTATTTATCTTTTGCTCAATAAATGAAAAAAGACCACAAATTTGTAACCACTTCAGCCCCGGAAGGATTTGCCCCCTTAATAACTAGCCCATTTTTTGCGATACCGCACTGCATCGTTTTAACTGACAATTGTGCGGTCATATAACAAAATTGCCGTCCTTTTCTCCCCACAAATAGAGCTTTCTTTTGGGGGTATTTGATCACATATGCATTTTTTTTGTGCGCTATAGACAAAGTGCAACACTTTTGAAAACATTTTTTTTTTTACATTTTGCTATAATACATATCCAAATATATATATATATACTGGTATATAAAAAGTGATGTATTCATCAGTATATATATTCTTCTACATATTTTTGTTAAAAAAATATCCCAAAAATATCCCAATATCCCAATCATATATTGATTGGTTTGCACAAACGTTATAGCGTCTACAAACGGTGGAATATACTGTGTTTATGGACTTTTAGGGACATAATCTTACCAGAGACATTATTACATTGATCGGTGCTTTAAAAATGCCACTGAGAAGGGGTTACTAGGGGGCGATCAAGGGGTTAACTGTGTTCCCTGGGTGTTTTCTAACTGTAGGGGGGATGGGCTGCGGGGGACATGACAGAGATCACAAAAGTTGTACATTTCACAAACTATGGTGTATATATATATATATATATATATATATGAAAATCGATCAATCCTGATGTACTGACGCCCTATCACATTGTTGGGGCCAGAAAATGCCAGGACAGTACAGATGACCCCTTTTTGGGAAGTAGACAGTCTAAGGTATATTAGTAAATGGTATATTAGTAAATGGCATGCCGATTTTTTTTTTTTTAAAGAAGACATTTAAAAAAATAAAATCAACATTTTGTCTTTTTTTTTTTTTACATACTGTCACCAGTGCAGTACAGCATCGTCATATAACTGGTGTGGTTGTGATCAAGGACACTGACTGGTGACAGTATGTAAACAAAAAAAGAAAAAGGAAAAAAGATCAATACGAATAGTTCACAATGAATGGCTCTGAATGGAAGCCATCATCACATCGATCACATGGTACTGGCAGCGGCCTGGTAAACTGATCTATAATCCAGTGGGTGACAGAAAGTGCTGCAGTGTGACCTGTGGTATGCACAAGAGGTGTAATCCTGGGAGTATGTTATATGACGTCCACCCAGGATGGGCGAGCTCTTGCGCGGATGTCATTTTTTAATAGGCTGGGCGGAAAGTATTGAAATACACCTACTTTGACCTTTGATTCTGACCATGACCTGTGACCCTAACATTGACCTAAACTTAGATCAAATCATAATCTAGCTATTTTATCTTTCTTTTGTATTATTTGATTTCCTCTACCTGCAATGTATCTTTTTCTCCACTCCAGAGGAGTAAACAACACAAGGTCAGGTTATACAGTGAGTGATCTCTGTGATAGCTAATAAGTGAGACCCTAGGCTGTCGGCAAAAGCCCAGTCTGTGTGCAAGTTTGCACATATGCAACCTCGTGTATAAAAATCCATATGTGTGTACAGTCAGCTGGAAGGCGTTAAACAGCTTTGTAAGTGTCAGTTTTGCTGTAGTAGTAGGTTGTGTACATCATACAGATGTTCCATTTCACAGGCAGGTAAAGGCATCCCTTAGGCATGTTATCTTGCATTTTTAATGTTGCCCTTTTTTTAGAACATGTTCCCTTGGAAAATGCCCAACCTTCCACCCCTTGCCTATTAGACTACAACAGTGATGGCGAACCTTGGCACCCCAGATGTTTAGGAACTACATTTCCCATGATGTTCATGAGGTTTGCAGTGTAGTTGAGCATCTGGGGTGCCAAGGTTCGCCATCACTGGCCTAGAATATGGGCATTATGGCTTTTTAACATTTGTCTCTTGACTTTACTGTTAATATTTGTTTATTTTAACTGTTTATTCAATTATTTGTCTAGCATTAATTTTCAACACCACAAAACAATGTTATATACGTTTAAATGTGTAAGGCCAGAACAAACAGAAAGCAATATAATAATGAACCTAAAAACCTAATTTGCAAATAAGATATCATATAAGAACAAATTAGAGTAAAACTCAATGTGAACATTTCCATACCTCCCAACTTTTTGAGATGGGAATGAGGGACACCTATCAGAAAAAATATGCAGACATAAGACACCCCCCTTGTCACTCCTCCTTAAAGGAGAATTGTACAAAAAAACAAGATTGGTTAAACCCACAAATGATTTTTTACCACTACTATTCCTTTAAATTGGCTTTTTGAATTTACAAATGCAGCCATTTAAAAATCAGATGAAAGGTTTAGGGCTGGAAAACACTTTTTGATAGATAAAAAGTGCATTTTATACAGAATACAACTCTATAGATCAGACCAAAATGAGGGACAAATGAGGAGGAATGAGGGACAGAGGGGCATTGCTCCAAATCAGGGACAGTAACTCAAAATCAGGGACAGTTGGGAGCTATACATTTCGTGAAGAAACTATGCTCTCGAATTTATACATAATAAACATGTCTGTGCAGCTAAACAGTAATAGTTTTAACAGGGCTGAAAAAAAAAAAAGAAGAAAAAAACAGCTTAAGATTCCATGTTGTGGCAATGGAGCTGAGAACCACCTCCCACCCATCAGTTTCTCACTTACTATTCTAGCACTAAATAACTTATGTTCAACTTTCACAAAATAAATGCATTTATCTTCCACACACCTCTAATCTTTTTGTTGCAGCTGTAGTTCTATTGTGTGGAAAGTTTGCACCTACACAAAAGCGGGGAAGATGTCTTGTTTCAATGGCAAATGTAAGCTATGGGAATTGAAGGAGAGCAGCAGTATCTGTCAGCAACCAGGGTCACAGTATAGATCACCTTGTCCCTAATAAAAATATTTCACTCTAATCACAGCACTTTATGCATCAATGTCAGTCTGTGTCACTGTTACTCACTACAAAGAAAACCTCAAAACTTGGCAAAGAAAGAAAGAAAACTTTGGCCCCTTCCATACTGGGCGCGGGAGGTGCGCTGGCGGTATAGCGGCACTATTTTTTGTGCCGCGATACCGTCGTTTTTACCACGATATTCGGCAGCTAGGTTTTAATCCCCGCTAGCGGACGAAAAAAGGATTAGTACCGCCCGCAATGCGCCTCTGCTGAGGCGCATTGCCAGCGCTATTACCGCGGTTTCCCATTGCTTTCAATGGTAAAGAGCAATGGAGGAGCAGTAAACACACCACTCCTTCACCGCTCCAAAGATGCTATAGAACAATAGTATCACACATCCTAATATCAGCGAGACTTACCATTGCCAACATGTGGAAATGCACAGAAGCTTCTAACTCAAATCTCATTATGTCTAAACACTCAGGCCCAATACGAATTGATGTTAGCATTCAAAAATCTCTCTATCACTATTTAAAAAAAAACGCCAAGCTTGGATAAACAACCGGAGTGCATCCAATTACCATATTTATCGGTGTATAACACGCACCCTAACTTTAAAAATGTTGTTTCAGGAAAAAAACACAGCCCCCTGCGTATAACACGCAGGCACAATTTACTCTACATTTTTAGGGTAAAAAAGTGAGTGTTATACGCCAATAAATACAGTACTTAACCACTTCAATACAGGGCACTTAAACCCCCTTCTTACCTAGACCAATTTTCAGCTTTCGGTGCTCTCACACTTTGAATGGCAATTACTCAGTCATGCAACACTGTACCCAAATAAAAATTGCGTCCTTTTTTTTCACACAAATAGAGCTTTCTTTTGGTGGTATTTAATCAATTGTTTTTTTTTTTTTTTTTTTTGCGCTATAAATAAAAAAAGACGGTAGATTTTGTGAAAAAATTGCATTCTTCTTTGTTTCTGTCATAAAATTTAGCAAATTAGTATTTTTTCTTCATAAACGGGTGACAGGGCAGGTCACTGGTGGGTGACAGGGTAGGTTACTGGTGGGTGACGGTGACAGGGTACGGTCACTGGTGGGTGACGGTTGCACCACTGATGGCAGTCTATTTATGTGACAGGTGCACTTTATGGGTGACTGTTGGGTGACTAGTGACAATTGGGGGGGGGGGGCAAAGGGACAGATGTGGTGTTTGTGCAGACACTACAGTAACACAGAACTGTAACTCACTGCTTCTAGCTCTTCTCTCCTCACACTGGAAACGATGTGTGAGGGGAGAAGAGCTGGTAACAGTTAGTTACAGCTCTTTGTTTACACTAGTGATCAGAGCTGATCACGTGGTACACAGCCCTGACCAATGGCTGTGTACCATTGTCGGTGACGAGCAGTGTTCCCGGGAACATGCTGCCACCGACGGGCGCGGCACGATCGCGAACACGCACCGTGCACTTTGGGGGTGTTGCAATGCGTGATCAGCCGTGACTTCATCACGGCCAATCACGTGGTTAACAGCGCATCCGCGCTGTTCACCCCTGTCGGTAACGAGCGGTGTCTCCGTGACACGCCGCTACCGACAGTATAGGGATGCGCGCACGCGATCGCGCGCATTCCCTATTCAAATGAATGCACGTCATATGACGTGCAGTCAGGATATTGGAGTCCTCCGCCCGCCGTCATTTGACGGTGGGCGGTGGACAAGTGGTTAAATAATAGCGATACATGATACACCAAGATATTGAATTTCTTATAGACCCCTCTTCTTCTTTTTATTCCTAAAAATTTGAGTATTTGATGACCAGCTTCCGCCTACAGTATGATCCCACTTGGGGTGGGCGGTAGCAGAATAATAAACTTTAGATATTGTACCAGTTATTATTACTTCTGGTTATTCATTCCTCAATTTTTGTTATTGTCTGTTCTATGCAATATGATAAGCAATGCCAATAATTGTATTCATCTATATTGGAATGTATTTTGTCAAAAATAATAAAAATGTAAAAAAAAAAATATGTTTCAAAGCAGTTTACATACTCAGTATAGTATCCTGTAAATAAATGATACAGTAATGTTGATTTCCACATTTAAACTGGTTGTTGGTGATCCTGTTCAAACTGGGGCTTGATCTATATTCAGTGAATCCTGGGGACTATCAATATAATATTTGAGGTTTTTTTCTGGGAATAAATAAAACTGTAATTTGATTTAGTGTGGGGACACATTGGACACCTTCGGCCACTATGCACTTGCTGGGCTTCTAATGTGTCCCTGTGCCTTTAAGGGGGAAAGGCATATCTGCCCTGAATTTATCCACTGCTAAATATGAACCAATTTGGAGACTCTCAAATTTAAGAGTTAAGACAATGCTTTGCAGAGAAACCTTGATGTGGCAGTCTGCTAAATTTTTCTGTTTGTATGTATTGATTTCCACAGCTACATATGGTTTTAAATTATGGCTTGAGCACAAATTAATTAAATCTAGAAACGTACATATTTCTACATTTAAAAATGATGGTCTTATTCAAATCAGGGCTGGAAAGTAATTTAATTAATATTGAGAATATTTGTTTTATTTTCTAGGAATAAATTATATTGTAATGTTGTTTTCCACAGTTACGAATGGATGTTGGTTAGTGGTTCTATTCATATTTGGCCATGAGCGCAAATAAATAAATCTTGGAACACTAAATTGGAACTTAAACACCCCTAAAGATTTTTTTTTCCCACCCTGCCCCTATGTATACTGTATGCACACACAAATGTAAATGCACCACATGGGGGCACCTACACAAAAAACTGTTGCTTGCTATACATGTTACATATAGCCATGCATGCTGGAGTGAGAGCAATAATTCTAGGCCCATTATTAATAGGGCTTATAGGTGTTTTAAAAGCATTGCCTATGGAAAATATAGGCTAACAAGGTTTGTACTCGGAGTCTCAGGTAATCGTGCTAGGGAAAGGGTCTGAGGGGAAAACAGGAAATAGATCTGAGGTGGGAAAGTGACCTGAGGTGTGCCGGGGTCACGTGGTCAGTATGCCTAAAAGGGGGCATACCCAAGTAGAAGTAAAAGAAGAAATAGCAATAAAAAAGGGGATGGGTGGGTGGGACACAAGAAAACCGACGCCCAGAAGGAGGATGGAGGGTGGGTATAAATACCTTCCGACACCTCCTACAAACCACTTGTACTCGGAGTCTCAGGTAATCGTGCTAGGGAAAGGGTCTGGAGGGGAAAACAGGAAAATGATCTGAGGTGGGAAAGTGACCTGAGGTGTGCCAGGGTCACGTGGTCAGTATGCCTAAAAGGGGGCAAAAATAAAACAGTAGGATGAGCGAGACAAGACACTTGCCACCGCACAAGCCAATTAGAAACGAACATTTCAATCCGACAGTACCCGTAGACGTGACAGGTAACCAGCAGTGGAGAGTGGTCATGAACTAACGTGAGGATATGAACGTGACATGTATGCACAGACTGTGCAAATAAAACGTAGGTAAGTGTTGGACTAAGGCAGCTGGACTGAGAACGTAACAACCCCATGAATGCAAAGGCCAAGTAACCTGAGGCGTAGCAGGCAAATTAAAAACGTACACTCAGGCCTGATGAACCTGAAGACGTGTCAGGTCATGGTATGAGAAATGCAACGCCAAGATGCATGAAACGTATGAGAAACGGATGAGGGGACTTGCCACCGCACAAGCCAATTAGAAACGAACATCTCAATCCGACAGTACCTGTAGACGTGACAGGTAACCAGCAGTGGAGAGTGGCCATGAACTAACATGTATGCGCAGACTATGAAAATAAAATGTAGGTAAGTGTAGGACTAATGCAGCTGGACTGAGAATGTGACAAACCCATGAATTGCAAAGGCCGAGCAACCTGAGGCATAGCAGGCAAATTAAAAACGTACACTCAGGCCCGATGAACCTGAAGACGTGTCAGGTCATAGTATGTCAAGATGCATGAAACGGATGAGGAGACTTGCCACCGTACAAGCCGATTAAAAACGCTCATCTTAGTCCGTAAGCACCCATAGACATGATGGGTGACCCCCCCCCAGTGGTGAAACGCCATGAATCTACAATGATCTACAATGATACAATGAATCTACAAAACTACCAACTAGACACCATCATGACTGAAACCTGTATGATAGACCTGAAGTTGCATGAGCGACGTGAAGTGGCATGAGAGACATAAGCACCCGAGCACACGAATAGCATGAGAAGTGATAAGCATGAGAAACGTGAATAGAACGAGAAACGTGAATAGAAAGAGAAACGTGAATAGAATGAGAAACGTGAATAGTACGAGAAACGAGAAACGTGAATAGTATGAGAAACGTGAATAGAACGAGAAACGTGAATAGAACGAGAAACGTGAATAGAACGAGAAACGTGAATAGAACGAGAAACGTGAATAGAACGAGAAACGTGAATAGAACGAGAAACGTAAATAGTACGAGAAATGTGAATTGTATGCGAAACGAAAAAACATGAGAAGCACAATACACTTGAGAACATAATACCCAGAGCAGCGTAATCGTATGAGAAGCGTAATCATATGAGAAGCGTAATCGTATGAGAAGCGTAATCGTATGAGAAGCGTAATCGTATGAGAAGCGTAATCGTATGAGAAGCGTAATCGTATGAGAAGCGTAATCATATGAGAAGCGTAATCGTACATACATACATTAATAACCAATAATTGCATCACAACTGAAACCTGCAAGAGAAACGTAGATACCAGAAAACATGAGTAGCATGAGAAACGTAACGTAAAACACACCGTAGAAACGTAAAATTGTCTGAGGAATGAAAAAACATGAGACATAACTGCATGAAACAAAGTAAAATGGCATGAGAACATAACTAGCCTGAGAAACGCAACACATGAAAGTGCGACGCACAAGAACATGACTAGCGTGGGAAACGTAATTGCAAGGGAACATGACCAGCATGAGAAACGTGATCGCCTGGGAACCGTAACTAGCTCGAGAAATGTGCACATGAGAAAAACGTAACCGCATGAGGACATGACTAACATGAGAAACGAAAACACACGAGTAACCATGAGAAACGTAATCGCATGAGAACATGACATCCTGAGAAACGTCATCGCATGAAAAACGTCATCGCATGAGAACGAAACCGCATGAGAAACGTGATCGCCTGAGAACCATGAGAAACGTAATCGCATGCGAACCAAACAAAAAAAGACACATGAGGACATGATACCATGAGAAACGTAATTGCATCAGAAACAAAAAACACATGAGCGGTAATCGCATGAGAAACGTAATCACATGAGAAACCATGAGAATGCAATTGCATGAGAAACCACGAGAAACGTAACCGCATGAGAAACGTGATCACATGAAAACGTAGCCGCATGAAAAACTTTAAACGCATTCGAAACAAACTCACATGAGAACATAAAACCATGGGAGAAACGTAATCGCATGAGAAACAAACCCGCAATCGCACCAGAAACGTAATCGCATGAGAACATAATACCATGGGAAACGTAATTGCATGGAAATGTAGTCGCATGAAAAACATAGTCGCATGAAAAAATGTAATCGCATCAGAAACATAATACCATGGGAAACATAATCGTATCAGAAACAAAAAAACATGGGAAACGTGGTCGTCGCATGGGAAACGTAGTCGTCGCATGGGAAACGTAGTCGTCGCTTGGGAAACGTAGTCGTCGCGTGGGAAACGTAGTCGTCGTGTGGGAAATGTAGTCGTCGCATGGGAAACGTAATCAAATCAGAAACATAATACCATGGGAAACGTAGTCGCATGAGAACTTAGTCACATGAAAAACTTCATCGCATGCAAAAATGTAATCGCATCAGAAACATAATACCATGGGAAACGTAGTCGCATTGGGAAACGTAGTCGCATGAGAAGACACCATGAGAAACATAATTGCATGAGAACGTGATTGCATGAGAAACATAACACACGAGGACCGTGATCGCACGTGAACATGATCGCATGAGAAAAACCATGGGAAACGTAATCGCATGAGCAATACCATGCGAAGCGTAATCGCATGAGAACCACCATGAAAACCGTGATTGCTTGAGAAACGTAACACGATGACCGTGATCGCACACAAACGTGATTGCATGAGAACGTGACCGCACGTGAAACGTAATCGCATGAGGACATCACTAGCATAAGAAACACATTGCATGAGGACATTACTAGCATAAGAACACATTGCATGAGGACATGACTAGCATGAATCGCATGACATGAATCGCATAACGAGAACCGTCATCGCCTGAAGAGAAACGTAACCATCAGGAGAACCTTAACTAGCAGGAGAAACTTTGACAGGGAGCCCTCAGCACCCACTTAGCTGTCACTGGGAGACATGTGTCACAGGGGAGGAGACAGGCCATGGAGGGGAAGATGCTCCTTCAGCCAATCAGCGCTCAGCTACATAAAACAGCTAGGAGGAAGCAGAGTCCGGACAGGGAAAGCACACATGCCCACACACCCGCCCCCCCCCCCCCGCACCGGGATGCGACCTCCAATGCTGACTGAGACCACAAAACTACTGCACCTGACCCAACCAACATCCCCCATGTGAGGTACTAGATTGGCGTGAGGAGCCGTGGAGCGGGTGACGTCATTGGAGCAAACGGGGGGCAGGAGGAACAGGCGGGCGGTCTCCATGGAGCCCTGCACCACGTGGACGTGGGTGCCCGGAGGAGTGAGAGGGAGGATGGCTGGCTCCCCTCTCACCGAGTATACCCGGAGGAGCAGGAGGAAGGACGGAGGGACCCCCCACAGTGTGAGCCCAAGTGGAGAAGCAGGCAGCCCCTCTGATGCTGACAAGTGCCTGGCTGACATGGTAGACAGCCCCCCCAATGGTGCCTGCCACGACTACAGACCTGCACCCCCCCTGCAAGCATCAGGAGAAGCAGGGGGGCGGTTGGGGTGAGCGGCGCTCAGCTGACGGAAGAGGATGGGGTACAGACAGTCCGGTCCGCTGAGAATCCTGAGGAGAGCACAATGGACACCTGCAGCGCCGGCCACCATTGCTCTGGACGGAAACAGGAAGTGACATGCAATACCCAGACACCCCACACACAAGAAAACTGACGCCCAGAAAGAGGATGGAGGGCGGGTATAAATACCTCTCAACTCCTCCTACAAACCCTGCGGTCAGCCTTTCACTTGCTGTAATTTTGTGTTTAGCCTGACATGTTGGGAATCTTTTTACTTAGTGCAACATCATCTTTTATATACAGTTCCCTTACAAAAGTGAGTGCACTACTCACATTTTTGTAAATATGTTATTATATCTTTTGTGACAACACTGAAGAATTACACTTTGGTACAATGTAAAGTAGTGTGTGTACAGCTATTAATGTCTAAACCACTGGTAACAAAAGTGAGTACACCCCTAAGTGAAAATGTTCAAATTGTGCCCATTTGGCCATTTTCCCTCCCCACTGCCATATGACTCTTTAGTGATACAAGGTCTCAGGTGTAAATGGGGAGTGGGTGTGTTACATTTGGTCTTATTGCCCTCACTTTCTCATACTGGTCACTGGAGGTTCAACATGGCACCTTATGCCAAAGAACTTTTTGAGGATCTGAAAAAAAATTGTTGCTTTACATAAAGATGGCCTAGGCTATAAGAAGATTGTCAAGACCATGAAACTGAGCTGCAGCATGGTGGCCAAGACCATACAGCGATTAAACAGGACAGGTTCCACTCAGAACAGGTCTCACCATGGTCGACCAAAGAAATTGAGTGCACATGCTCAGTGTAATATCCAGAGGTTGTCTTAGGCCGCGTACACACGATCAAATCTGTCTGCTGGAAACGGTCTGCTAGACCGTCCCAGCAGACAGATTCGATCGTGTGTACGGGCGAGCCGACGGATTTGGCCACCCGACAGATTTCAAAGCATGCTTTGAAATCTATCGGGTGGGAACCCGTCTGCCCGACATGTCTGCTGGTTAGTACACTTACCAGCAGACATGTCGCCTCGCACCGTGTTTTACTTCCTGGTGCGGTGACGTGGCGGCGTCAACGTCACCGACACGTCAGCGCGCCGTCTGCTGGCGGGGATTTTGGTTTGCTCGTGTGTACACGCGAGCAAACCAAAATCCAAAGAGACAGATTTGTTCAAATCGGTCGGTCCGACCGATTTGAACAAATGAATTGCCTCGTGTGTACGAGGCCTTAGACATATAAGTGCTGCCAGCATTGCTGCAGAGGTTGAAGGGGTGGGGGGAGGTCAGCCTGTCATTGCTCAGGTCATACGCCGCACACTGGATCAAATTGGTCTGCATTGCTGTCATCCCAGAAGGAAGCCACTTAGTCACTATTTTTTACTTTTTGTTATAAAAAAAATCAAATAAACAAATTTTTAGTAAAACATTTAGGCCAAAATTAATTTAGCCACATGTCTTTAGTAAAAAAAAAAATTGCAATAAAAAAAAAATAGCTACCTAGCGGGAACAGCGACACTAATACAGCGATCAGAAAAATGATCGCTTAGTGACGCTGGCAATAGGGAGTGAAAGGGTTAACTAGGGCAGTGATCAGGGGGTTAAAACTTTATTAGGGGGGGGTACGGGGGCTACCCTGATCCTAACACTAACTAACTTTCACACTGCCTGTCACACTGACACTAAATACAGTGATTAGATCACTGCATTCAGTGACACTGACAAGGGGGTGGGGGGGGTGATGTGCCTATGTGTGTGTGTGTGTGTGTGTCAGTGTTGTGTTGGTGCACACTTACTGTGGATATCTTCTCTCATCAGCAGCGGTGAAAAACACTGCTGCGATGAGAGATGACATAATTTCCTCCTCCTGTGTAAACACAGGAGGAGGAACTGACACGAAGGGGGAGCGCTCCCATTGGCTGGGAGCGATCGCGAGGGGGGGGGCGGAAAAAAACGGACATCCGCCCGCCCGTCGGCGATCGCTCCCAGAGCCAGGGGGACCGCCGCACGCCGTGGAGGGGGGTCCCGATCGGACCCCCGAACCGCACAAAGGCGAGGCCGTATATATACGGCCTTGTGCCTGTACGAGCCATGTTGTGGACGTACATAGGTGTTCGGGGCTCCTTTAGTGGTTAAGGACCGCCTCCTGCACATATACGTCGGCAGAATGGCACGGCTGGGCAGATCCACGTACAGGTACGTCCTGTACTACTACCCAGCCGTGGGTCACGGGTGCGCGCCCGCGCCGCGCTCCCATGACCCGGTCCGAAGCTCTGGGACCACGGGACTCGTGGACCCGATCGCCGCTGGAGTGCGGCGATCGGTCCCCAGAGCTGAAGAATGGGGAGAGTAAACACACACAAGGAACACATAACCCCTACAGCGCCCCCTTGTGGTTAACTCCCAAACTGCAACTGTCATTTTCATAATAAACAATGCAATTTAAATTCATTTTTTGCTGTGAAAATGACAATTGTCCCAAAAATGTGTCAAAATTGTCTGAAGTGTCCGCCATAATGTCGCAGTCATGAAAAAAATCACTGATCGCCGCCATTAGTAGTAAATAATAAATAATAAAAATGCAATAAAACTATCCCCTATTTTGTAAACGCTATAAATTTTGCGCAAACCAACCGATAAACGCTTATTGCGATTTGTTTTTTCCAAAAATAGGTAGAAGAATACGTATCGCCCTAAACTCAGGAAAACATTTTTTTTATATATTTTTGGGGGATATTTATTATAGCAAAAAGTAAAAAACATTATTTTCAAAATTGTCGCTCTATTTTTGTTTATAGCGCAAAAAATAAAAACTGTAGAGGTGATGAAATACCACCAAAAGAAAGCTCTATTTGTGAGAAAAAAAGGACGCCAATTTTGTTTGGGAGCCACGTCGCACAACCGCGCAATTGTCAGTTAAAGTGACGCAGTGCCAATTTGCAAAAAGAAGCCTGGTCTTTTAGCTGCATTTTGGTCCGGGGCTTCTGTGCAAAATGATACTTTGGTAAACGTCTTTAAATCTGCTTAATCATAAAAAAAAAAAAACTTGCTCCCTCCGTTATCACCTATCATTCACAGCTGTATAAGTTCACTATTTGTGAGCCGCTGATCTTAACTGGAACTTGGGATGAGCTTGAACATCGGGTGTTCCCCGAACCGCAAACATTATGGGACGTTTGCGGCAAATTCGAGGTAGTTATGATTAATGTGATCCTTAGTGACCCAGAGGACTCAGAATCGAATGTCTCTGCAAATGTACGCTGCATGGCCTTCCTGATTCTGCAAAGCCTGCGAAAGGACCCTAGGATTCGTGGTATCAAGGAGAGGGATCATTACTGGCTGGCAAGCCGTCTTGATCCACATTACCAGGGTAAAGTTTCAGAACTCATCTTGCCTTCACAGAGGGAACATAGGATGAAACATCTTTAGGAGGCCTTAAATAAAAGTTTGTGCAATGCATTTCCAGACCCTGGGAGGTTTCCTGGTGCTGGACAATGTGTTTCTGAGGCTTTGTTAGGTCAGGGGAAGAGCGGTGGAGAAGGCTAACCAATGTCTTTAAACAATTTTTCAGTCCTCAGCACCAAGTGATGGTTGCTTGCGTTCAAGCAACCATCGCCAGCGTCTGCATTATATGGTGCAGGAATATCTAGGGGCAAGAGCAGACTAGGAGACCTTAAAACAGAGCATCCACTGGGTTACTGGATCTTGAGGATGGATCACTGGCGTGAACTTGCTCAATATGCAATCAAGCTACTGGCCTGCCCTGCATCCAGCATGCTTTCTGATTGAAAATTCAGTGCTGCTGAAGGGTTTGTAATGGATCAAAAAGTGCGCCTGTCTACAGACTCCATTGATAGGCTTACATTTATAAAAATGAATCAGTCCTGGATCAGCAGCTATCAAGCACCTGATGCTGAAGTAACTGATTGAATTTGCTATGGATCTGGGATACCTTGAATACTGCATATGCTGCCTATCCCATTCCTCCTGAATCTTGATGATGCAAGCTTCCAACAATATTTTTGGTTTAGGGCATCACCGATAACCAAGGCCCAACTTTTCTACCCCTGTTTAACAGGGGCATGTAATTATTTTTTTTAAATAATTTTTTACAGCAGGGCCCGTTACTGTGCCCAACAAGAGTAACTGCAAGGGTTTACAGTGTTCTGGCACCACCAACACCTAAAGCCCAATTTTTCTGCCCCTGTTTAGCAGGGGAATGTAAATAAAAATGTTGAAATAATATTTAACAGCATGGCCCTTTCCTGCACCCAACAAGAGTAACTGTGAGGAGTTACAGTGTTCTGGCACCATCAACACCTAAGGCCCAATTTTTCTGCAGAGTATATAGTGCAGTCCGTATAGAATATATACTGCAGTTCAGAGTATATAGTTCAGTCAGTGTACTATATATAATACATTGCAGGGTAGATATATAATATAGTGTATTGAAGTGGTTAAGGGCAACCCTAACAAGAATTATGAACAAAAATGGCATGGGTCCCCCTCCAGTCCATACAAGGCCCTTTGGGTCTGGCATAGATTCTAAAGGGAACTTCATAGCAAAATAAAAAAAAATGGTGTAGATTGGTGTAGGGTCCCTCCAAAATCTATAACTGCAGACGAGGGAATTATCGGAATCTGGAAGCCCCTTTAACAAAGGGCCCCCAGATCCTTCCCTTATCTGAATGGGTATTGGGTACATTGTACCCCTACCCATTCACCAAAAAGCATCAAAAAGTAAAAACCACAATACACAGATTTTGACAAGTCCTTTATTAAAAATAATGAATAGAAAAATGTCCCTCAATGTCCATCCATCTTCATGGTGCAGACGGACCCGAAATATAGAAAAAATAAATACCTCCTCCTCCATGGGAGGCATCCTATCTCTTGGTTGTGACAGCTATTATATAGGCAAAAGCAGGGGCAGCTGGTGATGTAACTGAGTGACCCTGCCCCTTCTGACATCATGCGCCATCAGAAAGGGGGTGGGGTCAATGTACCCAATACCCATTCACATGGGGGGTGGGATTAGTTTGCGATAAGCCCCCCACCCGCAGACCTCCACAACCACCGGGGAAGGGTTGTGGGGATGAGGCCCTTGTCTCCCTGTGTGACCCCAAAGCACCCTCCCCATGTTTAGGGCATGTGGCCTGGTACTGTTAAGGAGGAGGAGGTACTCTCTCATCCCCCCTTTTCCTGTGGCTTGCCAGGTTGCATGCTTGGATAAGGGTCTGGTATGGATTTTGGGGGGACCTCCCATGCCATTTTTTTTCATTTTGGCGTAGAGTTCCCCTTAATAGCCATACCAGACCCAAAGGTTTTTTCAATGATTTTTTATGTATATTGCCAGAATCTGGCAATACAATACAGCCAGGAGCAATTTTTTATGACATTTTTTTCTTTAGAAATTAAATTTTTCTGTGTTACTGTTATAAACATTGAAAAGATGCGCTACTGGCAGACTAAGGGGACCCCCAGACACGATATTAAAAGGAATATTTATTTCATGTATCAGATAAGACCAGAACTATGTGGACTAAAACAGAGGAAAACCAAACATAAATAGGTGATAGTAAATGCGTTTAATAAGGTAAATGCATATAAATGTGAATACGCCACCAATACAAGCAGAGTGAAACAAACCAAACAACCAAAACAGTGCTAGCAAACCAACCAGCATGTATAGCAAAGGAGATACCAGAATCGTAGTCAAGCCAGGCCAGGATCATAAACAGGAGATCAGCAGATGGGGGGGCCAGGGGTAAACAGACAGGGACAAGATGGAAGGAATCAGGCTGCAGGCCAAGGATCCAGGGATACAAGGCTGCAGGGCAAGAATCCAGGGATACAGGAACAGATACAAACAGGATCAGGATACAGGCCAAAGTCGCAGAAGGTGATCTATCATGGTTCTCCTCTTTTCTGGAAAACCGATCACAAATAGTAAAATTGGGACCTTTCACTTCTGAAAAACATACGGTGTCATGCGGAGTCCCTCAGGGATCCCCTCTATTGCCGGTTCTGTTTAACATATATCTCCGCCCTCTCTTTGAAATCATCAGTAGGCAAAAACTACTTTATTACTCATATGCAGACGACGCGCAACTGTATTTTCGAATCTGCAACAAAAAGGATCATCATCTCAGTCTAGAGAAATGTCTCTCTTTGATAGAAAACTGGATGACAAAGAGTTATCTTAAATTCAACGGTGCGAAAACAGAACTCCTCATGTTTCACGCCAGTCGTAAGAATCAACTTGCAACAACTTGGACACCCCCACCCATTCTGGGCGAAATCATCACCCCTAGCTCCAAAATCAAAAGTCTCAGGGTCATCTTCGACACCTACATGACAATGGACGCCAGACTTGTGATGGGGAAAAAACCCTGGGAATCAATCTCACCTTCACTGAGAACCCTTCATTCAGGGCCGGCCCCACCATGGGACCCAGTGGTACCATGAGTCCCGAGCGGCACTTTCAGGGGGGCGGCAAACTGCCGCCCATGAGCAGTGGCAGAGCTGCCGCCCGCAAGCCAGCTTGTCCGCTGCTTATTCCACAGTGAGGGAGCCTGGCGCCACTGCTGTTAGAGGTGACAGGAGCAGGCTGGGATACATTACAGCCACTACTTTATTGCTTATCACATCAATCGCTGTAGTCTTCACATCCCCCCCCCCTGTACCTCCCCCTACCTCTCTTCCAGCTGTTTTTTAAGCACGGCCACTGTCCTGCAGGAATACAGTGACATCCCAGAGGTGAATGTCTGTTTTAATGGGCGTGATGGGGGTGCGCCTGACCTACAAAATTGCGCCCATTTGGTGTGACAGTGAGCAGAGGGAGACAAGGCAGTGTGTGTGGAGGTAAAAATCATCTTGCCATACCTCGTGTAGCTTGCAGGCACCTCTATGCTAAATCTGCTGGATTATTGCAGTTTAGCATTGAAGTGCTGCCTGTTAGCTGCCAATTGTGCTGAATGATTGTCAGTGTCTCCAGATTGTCACTCCTCCCTGATGTATACCCTCCTGACCCTCCCTGCTGTATATCCTCCTGACCCCCCTGGTGTATATCCTTCTGACCCCCCTGGTGTATACCCTCCTGACCTCCCCTGGTGTATACCCTCCTGACCCCCCCTGGTGTATACCCTCCTGACCCCCCCCCCCTGGTGTATACCCCCTGACCCCCCTGGTGTATACCCTCCTGACCCCACCCCTGGTGTATACCCTCCTGACCCCACCCCTGGTGTATACCCTCCTGACCCCACCCCTGGTGTATACCCTCCTGACCCCACCCCTGGTGTATACCCTCCTGACCCCCCCCCTGGTGTATACCCCCCTGACCCCCCCTGGTGTATACCCTCCTGACCCCACCCCTGGTGTATACCCTCCTGACTCTCCCTGGTGTATACCCTCCTAATCCCCCTGGTGTATACCCTCCTGACCCCCCCGGTGTATACCCTCCTGACCCCCCATGGTGTATACCCTCCTGACCCCTCCCTCTGGTGTATACCCTCCTGACCCCCCTGGTGTATACCCTCCCGACCCTCCCTGGTGTATACCCTCCTGACCCTTCCTAGTACCCTCCTAACCCCTCCCTGGTGTATACCCTCCTGACCCTTCCTAGTACCCTCCTGACCCCTCCCTGGTGTATACCCTCCTGACCCCTCCCTGGTGTATACCCTCTTGACCCTCCCTGGTTTATACCCTCTCGACCCTCCCTGCTGTATACCCTCCTGACCCCTCCCTTCTGTATACCCTCCTGACCCCTCCCTGCTGTATACCCTCCTGACCATCCCTGGTGTATACCCATCTGACCCCTCCCTGGTGTATACCCTTCTGACCCCTCCCTGGTGTGTGCCCTCCTGACCCTCCCTGCCTCTGTCTGAACCCCCCACCACTATCACCACTGCCTCTGACTGAACCCCCCCCACCACTGCTGCCTCTGACTGAACCCCCCACCATCACCACAGCTGCATTGGATTGAACCCCCCAACCACCACCACTGTTTCGTTTTAATTGTCATGATATAAAAAAATGTATGTGGGGGCCTTTTGGTGGGAGTAATTTTTTTTTTGGTGGGGGGGGGGGGGGCAGCATTTAATTCTTGGGCCCAGGCAGCACAATGTCTTGGTCCAGCCCTGCCTTCATTGGTTGCCAGTAAAAGACAGAATTGCGTTTAAAGCACTCTGTCTTACCCATAAGTGCATCCATGGGAAGGCCCCCCAATATCTATGCGAAAAAATAAAATCTCACAATTCCAATCGCGTTCTGCGATCCACCCACTAAAATCTGCTCCAGATACCCAAAGCCAAATACAAGTCCAAAGGAGAAAGAAGATTTGCGCTCCAAGGTCCCAGACTATGGAACGCTTTACCAACCAGCATTCGGTTGGAGGAGAACCACCACGCCTTCAGAAGAAAGATCAAAACTTATCTCTTTTGATATCAAAGGAGAAAGGAACAACAAGCGCCCAGAGGTGATTAAGTTTGCATGTGCTGTGCTATATACGTTTTTCACTCACTCACTCAGGATACTGGATACGGGGTACAGAATACAGGAAAAACAGAAATCAGGGTTCAGAATCACAGGTAAACAGGTCAGGGCACGAGGACAATACCAGGGCAAGGTAAGTGTGCACTTGCTGGGTATTTATACTATTACAGTACCTGCTAACAAGCTCAGGTGATGCCAGACTGCTGAAGGTAAAATCTGCACCACATTGCCAAGATCCATCAGCTGGTGGACGCCAGGACTGTGGCCCAAAGATGACAACGCCAGCAGGGAGAAGTTCCCCTGACAGTTCCAAACTTCCAGGAGACACCTGCTGGAGGACCTCTCAGTACTGCACGGCAAATGATAGATATTACCAGCGGATGGAACCTTTCCTGACAATTTCATTTTTATTGTTTCACTTAAAGCATTATTAAAATCACTGCTCCAGAATAAAGGCCATTTAAAAAAAAAATTTCATTGGTACATGATCCCTGGGGCAGTACCTGGTCCCCAAACACTTTTTATGGCAATAAATTGCATATTAGCTTTTAAAATTAACACTTTTTATTTTTTCACGTTCGTGAAAACTTTTGTCTTTTCGCATGTTCTGGTGCGAACCGAACCGGGGGCTGTTTGGCTCATCCCTAATTGAAACACAGCTAGGCTCAATTTAAACCACAAATAATCAACCCAATGCCAAATGTGTCTCCATATATTACTTTGGAAGCAAATCCCGTTGTTGTCACTTTATCATATCATATTTTTGCAAAGTGACAACAATGCTATTTGCTTCTAAAGTAATATATGGGGACACAGTTGGCATTGGGTTGATTATTTGTGGTTTAAATAATTGAGCCTACACACGATCGGTTCAAACCGATGAGTACGATGTGTACGGCCCATCGGTCCGTCGTCCGTCGGACCAAAGTTTTAAAACTTGCTTTAAAATCTGACCGATGGTTAGTACGCCAAAGCATCGGTCCAAAAACCTGCGCATGCTCAGAATCAAGTCGATGCATGCTTGGAAGCATTGAATTTCATTTTTTCAGCACATCGTTGTGTTCTACGTCACCGCGTCTGACCCGATTGGATTTTGGACTGATGGTGTGTACGCACATCAGACCATCAGGCCACTTCAGCGGTGAACCGATTAAAACGGTCCGTCGTACCATTCTCATCGGTTTGAACCGATCGTGTGTACGCAGCCTAACACGTAGAGAGCGCACTGCCGCCCAGATGTAGTTCCCAGGAGGGGGCGAGCACGTCACTGACCACTGCAGTAAAGCCCTTCCCTTCATGGTGGTGAGTAACAATCAGACACACAGGAAGTGAACAGAACAGAGGAGAAATAGAGCAACTTCTGAGCAAAAACAAACAATGAGAAAGTGAAAAGAGGAATGGCTGCAGGTAAAGGATGCTTATTATGAAAAAAAAAAAAATCCTTTACAACCCCTTTAATACATACACAATATAATACCAAATTTTTGGAAAATTATTACATTTTATGTTGTGTTGAGTAAATAGATACCAAACATGTCAACATTTAAAATTGTTCACACATGAAATGTTCAGATTACCAGTTTAGAGTTAAACATGAGGCTTGGCAGTAGAATTATTGCTCTTGCACCAACATTCACAGAGATACCTCACATGTGTAGTGCAATTAAACTTTACATACTGTATGTGTGCCAGGCCTACGGATTTGCATGAGCACAGGGGGATGAGGGGCGCTTTAACATTTTTTAAACCTTATTGCTGTTACAAGGGATGAAAGATAATGGGTCTGTTAGAACCCTGATCCCTTATCTGGCCTCCAAGGCAGCTGATGAACACTAAAATTGGAAGTGACAAAATCCTCATCACTTCCGGGTTCATTTGTCAGAGAGGAAGGAGAGAAACAGTGTTCCTCCTCCTCTGCGCACTGCTGACCCAACCACTTGCAGCGGTTCCAGGCGCCACGTGGCATCAGGAAGGGTCCTTCTGAGCCTTGAAAAATTGATTGGGTAGCTATACAGCCACTTGAATCACTTTTACAGTAAAGTCAATCACCAGCTCTGTAAAAAAAAATAGACACCAAGATCATGGCTGTAGCTGCAGAAGCTTACAGAGAAGATAGTGTGTTTGGGAGGACTAAAAAAATGGGTGTGACAAGTTTATTTCTATGGGTACAAAACTGAAGGAAGTGTGGGTGTTATGAATAAATATATACAATACTGTGTTATATACATATAATAGAATATGATGTGATAAGATAAATAGGAAACGTTGGGATTTGTCTTGACATTTATTTTCTTTGAATAAAATAACACTTAAACCGTCATTATACTGACTTCTGTAACCTGATAAAAAAAAGGCTGCTCTGAATTTCTGTGCTCATCACATCAATAGTGTGACTTGACTAGCTTTATGCTGAGAGTGTGAGTATGTGTGCATACATGTGTGTGTAAATGTGTCACTCTGCTTTGTAATCAAGGAATCCAAGGTTTTGTTTTTAATGGTTGTTATTATTGGTATAATTATTGCTATGAAGATGATGATGATTATTATTATAATTCTTTCTACTATCTAAGCACAAATCTTGTTATTACTTTGCCATGATTTGTACATCAGAATAGACTATTTTTAGTATATCACAGTATATTTCTCACTCCCGTAGGGGGATTCTGCCATATGTTTTTACATTCATCCATCTACATAGATTATATGTCCTCATTGCGCATTAAATTAAAAACAGCAAATGAGGTACCAGACTTTAACCTGCCTCTGCCAGCTCTGTTTATTCACATCAGCCTTATGAATCACAGATGACATATGGCTTAGCAGGTAAAACGTTAATCAGGATTTATTCACTTCAAGCTGATTTCCATTTGTTCTAGCCAAAAAAATAATATGTCCAAAACATTTGCGTAAACTGTACCCTGAAAAGGTTTCCAATTTCTTTCCAATATACTCACCGTTAAAATAAACGTGCCCAAAACCACAGCAGTTGAAATTGATTATAAAATGTATAGATGTATAGAAAATGTTGCTTCCTTAAAAACCAAAGAATAAAATAATCTCCAGATCTTGTGACATTTGTAGCTCAAGTTAAAAAGAAATCCCTACAATTCTTGTAAAAGTAGAACTCCCTTATTCCAAGCCTTGGTTGGCCACTTCAAGACCAGGCCTATTTCTGACCGTTGTTTACAAGTTAAAATCAGTATGTTATTGCTATAAAATTTGTTTATATATATATATATATATATATATATATATATATATATAATGTGTGGGTGTTCTAACGAATATTCTAGCAATAAAATACTGATTTTAACTTGTAAACAACAGTCAGAAATAGGACTGGTCTTGAAGTGGCCAACCAAGGCTTGGAATAAGGAAGTTCTACTTTTACAAGAATTGTAGGGATTTCTTTTTAACACACATGTGTATATATATATATATATATATATATATATATATATATATATATATATATATATATATATATATATCTCAGAGACCCTAGAGAATATAAATGGCGGCTGTTGCAATATTTTATGTCATGTATTTGTTATGTATTTGTTATGTATTTGTGCATTTGTGCGGTCTTTTAAAAAATAAAATTCATACATTAAAAAAAAAATATTAACAGTAAAGTTAGCCCATTTTATTTATTTTTTTGTATAATGTGAAAGATGATGTTACGCCAAGTAAATAGATACTCAAAATGTCCCGCTTTAAAATTGTGCACTATCATGGAATGGCGACAAACTACAGGTCCTAAATATTTTTAAAGCATTGCCTATGGAGATTTTTAACGGTTACCTGTGTAGAGTTACAGAGGACGTCCTGCACTAGAATTATTGCTCTCGCTCTAACGATCGTGGTGATACCTCACATGTGTTGTTTAAACACTGTTTACATTTGCGGGCGCAAGTTACATATGTGCTTTCTTTGGTGCGCAAGCACCGAGGGATGGGGCACTTTAAAAATTAAACAAATTATAATTTATGTCAGGGCTCAAAATTTCAAGTCCTGAGCTACTAGCCAGGCCTCAAGAGTTACTCGCCACCAGTTGCCCCACCTAATTCATACACTGCCCTGTGCCCAATTGCACCCGTGAACACGCCCTCATAGATTATCTCATGGAATGACACTGTTAAATGTTTTATGCAGAATCAAGTTACACAATTACATATTACCAACAACAACTTTAACAAAATGGGACAGGGCATTGGGGGCAGACCAGAGGGACAGGGAACTGGGGGCAGACTAGAGGGACAGGGCACTGGGGGCAGACCAGAGGGACAGGGCACTAGAACTGGGTCTCTTCCCCATTCTCTTGCTGTCTCCACTGCAACTCCCATCCATGCTCCCTCTCTCTCCCTCTCCTATTCATCTCATCATCAGGAGCCTGTGTGTGCGGCTCCACACTTGCATGTCCCCACGTCCACCTTTTATTCAGACTGGCAGTGAGGAGACAAGCTGCAGCATAGCGGGAGGGAGTACAATCCAGCGCTGAGATCCACACAACTGCACAGCCATTGACACCATAGCACAGCGCACACTGACACCGCACAGCACACATTAAGACCAGTCTGTTCACAGTGCTCAGGCTGAACTGTTGGACACTTACATAGAGCACAAGGAGAAGAAAACTGCACAAACTGGAAGGCTGCCACTCTCATGTCAGGGCAACGTTCAGTGAGCGCTGCACCGGAGTGGTAATTTTCGCAATCCTTCACCTCACTCATTACTTCCTGCTCCCTGCTCTCTGCTCTCCAGCTACATTGGTCGGGGCCCGGGGGGAGGGGGGGAGCAGGTTCAGAGAGGTCATACGGTTAGGTCCCATGGCTTAATGAGAATTGTAAGGAGAGCACCTGTGTACTGCTCTGCCTGTGCGCGGCTCACCAGACTACTTTTCCTGAGCATGCACCTTTCCTCTTCGGCCGCCAATCTCATCGGGACTCTAAGTGTAGGCACAGATTGCAGGGAGAGATTGGTCATGCAGCCCTGTCATCACTCGCCCCCAGCTTAAATCCACTCGCCAAATGCTAGTAGGCGAGTGGAAATTTTGAGGGCTGATTTATGTTATTAATTTGTTATTTTTTCACTATCCCTTTGGAAAAAAAAAAACCTCTGCACTTAAAGGTATTCAAAATGCCAAGATCAGCATTTTTGAATACTGTATTTTTTTTTTAATCTGCGCCTTCGGGTGCCGAGGTAACGTTGCTTCTGGGTTTTTACATCGGAGACCCGGTCAAAGCCAAATTTGACTTTGTTTGGGACTCCAGCCATCAGCTCCAGCGATCCGGGACAAGGGCGCGGCTATTTGTTTCTAGCCGCCCCCTCACGATCGCTCCCCGGAGCTGAAGAATGGGGAGAGCCATATGTAAACACGGCTTCCCCGTGCTTCACTGTGGTGGCTGCATCGATTGAGTGATCCCTTTTATAGGGAGACTCGATCGATGACGTCAGACCTACAGCCACACCCCCCTACAATTGTAAACACACACTAGGTGAACCCTAAATCCTACAGCGCCCCCTTGTGGTTAACTCCCAAACTGCAACTGTCATTTTTACAATAAACAATGCAATTTAAATGCATTTTTTGCTGTGAAAATGACAATGGTCCCAAAAATGTGTAAAAATTGTCCGAAGTGTCCGCCATAATGTCGCAGTCACGAAAAAAAACGCTGATCGGCGCCATTAGTAGTAAAAAAAAAATGCAATAAAACTATCCCCTATTTTGTAAACACTATAAATGTTGCGCAAACCAATCGCAATTGTCTGTTAAAGTGACGCAGTGCCGAATTGTAAAAACGCCTTTGGGCATTTAGCAGCATATTGGTCTGGGGCTTAAGTGGTTAACAAGTTTAAATTAGTATTTTCTAACAGAAAAAGGCGTTAGGACCCCAAACATTATATATATATATATATATATATATATATATATATATATAGTTACCAGAATTTTTTTGTATAATGTGAAAGATGATATTACATTGAGTAAATTGATACCTAACATATCATGCTCCAAAATTGTGCATGCTCATGGAATGGCGACACACTACAGTACTTAAAAATCTCCATAGGCTATGCTTCAAACATTGTTACAGGTAACCTGTTTAGAGTTACAGGGGAGATCTAGTGCTAAAATTCTTCTTCTCACTCGAACCATCATGGTGATACCTCACATGTGTGGTTTGAGCATCATTTACATATGTAGGCACGACTTACATATGCGTTTTCTTCTGTGCACAGTGGGATGGGAAGCTTTAAAAGAAATGTTGTTATTTATTTTACTTTTTATTTTATGTTTCCCTTTATTATTCATTTTTGTATCACTTTTATTTCTATTACATGGCATGTAAACATCCCTTGTAATATAAATAAGCATGACAGGTCCTCTTTATTGAGAGATCTTAGGTCAAAAGTAGTGATGAGCGGAATACGCCATATTCGATTTCGCTATATTTCACGAATATATAGAAGAATATTCGCGAAATATTCGTTAATATCAAATATTCGTGATATTTTATCAAAAAAAAATTTTGCGAAATTTCGCTAATGCGAATGCGAAATTGATTGCGAAATTCTCGTCAACACGCGAAAACGGAGATCATTTCCTGGATTACTAAACTAATATGCACTAAAGACTAACTCTACTTACACAAACTTATATGACTAAACTAAAGCTATTTTTTTTTTTATACACAAAACACAGAAGGGCAGAGAAAGTATTCGCGAATATTCGTAATACGAATATTCGCATTGCGAATTTTCGGCAACATAAAAGGATCGCCTCAGCTACTCGGCCCAGGGTCTCTAATCATACCAGCAATGCTTTTAGACGTCGATGGAGATCACTAGGATGTGATCTGTTTTAAAAATAAATTTGAAAAAATACGAATATTCGCAATAGTGAATATTCACCGCGATATTCGATATATTCGCGAATACTCGAATATGCAATATTCGTAACGAATATTCGCAATGCGAATATTCGTGAGCAACAGTAGTCAAAAGGACCCCAGACCTCTGATTTACATTTAAAAGCAAAAGAACACCGACTATGGGCCAGATTCAGGTAGAGTTAGGCTGGAGTATCAGTGATACTCCAGCCTAACACTCACTTTGAGCCGGCGTTTCTGTTTTCAGTAAGCAGAAAACAAGAAACGCCGGGTTGGAGTTCCTATACGAGCGGCGTAATTGTATTTCGTCGTCGTATCGGAACTGCAATTTTAAAAATGTCGCTGGGGGCGTTCCCGCTGATTAACGCCGAGAATATGTTAATCAGCGAGAATTGGCAATTTACGATCGTATTCGGGCCCGACGCAGTGACTTTACGACGTTTCCGTAAGAGATACGTGGCGTAAAGAAAAACCAGCCCCCTAGTGGAGTATCCTATGTTAAGTATGGCCGTCGTCATCGCGTTGAATTTAAAAATTTTCGCGTCGTTTGCGTAAAACATCCGTGAATGGGGATTGACGTCATTGACGTTCACTGACAGAATTTGGAGCATGCGCACTGACAGTCGACGCATGCGCAGTACGTTCGCCGCGGGATCGCGCCTAATTTAAATACACGCCCCCTACCCGCCCAATTTGAATTCCGCCGGCTCATTTTCGCTACGCCGCCGCAACTTTAAGAGCAAGTGCTTTGTGAATACAGTACTTGCTCCTAAAGTTTTGGCGTAGTAACGTAAATGAGAAACGTTACTCCAACATAAAGATTCGCCCATCTACCTGAATCTGGCCCTATGTCTTTTTTGCATTCTTTTGTTTATTTTTATACACTTCTCTATCAGCTATGCTTTCTGTTTCCTTCATTCTCATATATGCATATATATAATCTAATTACAATTAGGATAGTAGACTTTAACAGTGACACTTATTTTTGACTGTCATTTTACTCCAACCTTTTAATCATTTTTTTTATAAATTCACCCATTTTAGCAAAATGTGTTCTTTTGAAATCCAAAACTTCACAGATATACATTGGAATGGACAGCCAGTGATCCCTTCCTCCACTCTACAACACTTGAATGTGGACACGCACTCACATAGAATACAAGACTTTTGGCATGTCATCAGAATAGGACATGGCCACTGACCCTGCATTGTATGTGATGAGTTAGCTGAGAGGGGCGACGACAAGACTGGTCAAAGACCAGCAAGAATATGGCTATAAGGAATCAGTAACAATCAGAGCTGATGGGGAGTAAGACTGCCAGACCTTGGATTAGGGTAAATATTACTCAGTATTAGATCATCCACTTGGAAATACTATGGCCCAGATTCACAGAGCGATTACGCCTGCGCAACTGGTGTTGCGCGTGCGTAAGTCTAAATGTGCGCGTGCGTTTAGATGCGCGCGATTCAGAAAACGATTTACGCCAGAAATCTTTTTTTTGTCCGGCGTAATTTCGTTAGACAGACGCATCCGTCCGCGCAAAAATGCGCTAGACACACCATTGATTTGCTAGTCAAATATGCTAATGAGGGAGTTGCGGGGATCCACAAAAAAACGCAGTTGCTGCGCAGGCTACGCGATGTGCGCAACAGCAAAATGTCCTGTCTAAAGTTAGAGCACCTAAAAGCTGGTCTAAATTTTGAAAAAACGTCTACATCTCACAGAAAGCAACACCGTTACTGAGGAGCAGACCACACACACGTGTTGCACTACAATTTGTCTGCCAACATGCCAGGGGCATCGTCGCTCATAGCTGCACTAGTGAATTTAGATGACCAAAGAAGGAGGAGGGCACAGAGGATGGCACGGAGGATGGCACGGGAGAGGATATACCGCACACGCATAGACCTCTTTGGCATGAGTGATTCTGAGGTGTATCGCATCTTCAGATTCCCCCCTCATGCCATCCTGGAATTAACCACAACCCTGCAGGAGGACATCACCAGCCCAACACAACGCTCACAAGCAGTGCAGCCACTGGTGAAGGTCCTGGCAACACTCCATGTCCTTGCCAGTGGCTCTTTTCAGCGTACAAGTGGAGTGGTGGCTGGGATGTCACAATCCACCATGTGCAGATGTGTGCACCAGGTTGTCCCTGCAATCCTCACACGCTTGGCCAACCAAATCATCAAACCCACCACTGAGGACCTGCGGCTGAAGGCAATGACAGATTTCTACAGAATTGCCAGATTCCCACGCACCATCGGGGCCATTGATTGCACACATGTGGCACTCCAGCCCCCCCATGAGACAGAGCACATGTACCGCAATCGGAAGCATTGGCATTCCATCAACGTACAGGTGATAGTTGATGCCCAAGGCCTCATATGGCACGTCCGTGCCAAACACCCCGGATCCACCCATGACAGCTACATCTACAATCAATGCCACATCCGAATGGAATTCGATCAGAACGTGTATGGGAACACCTGGCTGGTTGGTGAGTGACATGGGAGTCAGGCATGACTATCCCCTCCCGTGATGCACACCTCACAAGTGGCACATGCATGACTAACATTCTCCTGTCTTTTCCCTTCCAGGTGACTCTGCATATGCACTGGGACCCCATCTCATGACTCCTATCCGGAACCCCCAAACCCCAGGGGAGGGAAGATACAATCAAGCACACATCAAAACCCGAGCAGTGGTGGAGCGCACCTTTGGCCTCCTGAAGTCACGTTTCCGATGCCTGGATAAGTCTGGGGGTACACTGTTGTATTCCCCAAACTTCGTGTGCCATATCATCGTTGCATGTTGCATGCTGCACAATCTCGCAGTGAGGAAGGGCCTGCAGGTTGAGCTACGTGATGACCTGACCCCCCAACCAGACAATCAACCCCCTAACCGAGGATACCCCGTCTTCTGAGGGAAGAGCAGTCAGGAGGCAGCTCATATTGGGCATCTTTGCACGTTAAACACACACATTAATCATGGCACAATGAGAATGCATGCATGCACACCACTATGGTCCCTAGCACACACACCCCACATCCTCATCAAATTGGATTGGCACCAGTCCACCATGCAGGACTTGTGAGCAGCAACGCCACGCCAAGGCTCCAATTATGTCACTGTACATTCATACACCATTCACACGGACCTGGGAATCACTTCTCCCTGGTCCTGGGGAACCCTTCTCCACCAAAATTGAGGATGACACCCCTTTTCCAGCAGGAATGTCACCCCCACATTCAAACAGCATGCACAACCTAAAATTTAAAAAAAATGTCAGCAAAAAAAAAATGCCAAAAATGTCAGCCAAAAAAAAAAAGGGGGGAAAAAAAATGATTGCCCTCTGCGTGAGCCACGCCTGGGGCGCCCCCGGCCACGGCCCGGCCCCTCAGGGGAGACTCATGGGGGAGGGGCAAACCCAGGGAAGGAGGAGCAGCCCCTGATATCTGCCCACCTGGCGGCCTGCCCTCCAAGGCCACGGCAATTCTGTCCAGGGAAGCACCAAGTGTTGCCGTGTTGGCCTGGATAGCCTGGGTAAGGGCCCTCACATCCTGCCCAACGCCTGCTGCTGTAGTCTGCAGTTCATTTAGGCAGGTTGTGAAAGCCCGGGAGTGGGAGTCCAGGTTACCCAGCGTATCCTTCATGGAGGACAGGCTCTCCTCCACCCGCCCAAAAGTCTGGCAGAGCTGTCCCAGATGGCGGGTCTGGAGGGCCTGGTCCCTTCGCAGACTGGCGGGCAGGAGATTGGGCGCCCCCCTCGTGCTCTGGGATGACATCCTGCCTCCAGCTGATGGTTGTGGGCGGGGAGAAGGGGAGGCCCTTGTGATGGGAGCCATGTTGGGGGAGGAGGGGGGGGGGCTCCCCCTTAGGGAGGGCAGGCTTCTGCCAGCCAGAGGGGAAGAGTCCGCACAAACCACTCGTCCAGTGCCTGACTCCTCCTCCTCATGATCGTCCTCCTCATGATCGTCCTCCTCCTCATGATCGTCCTCCTCCTCTCGAACCTCCTCCGCGGACTCCGGCCTTGTTGGGGGGGCCTCATTAGGCTGCTGTCCTGGTGTTGGAGCGGTCAGGCCAGATGGCCCTGCACCCTCCTGCACATCTGTGGATGACACAAACCATTCACAGGTTGGAGGATCCACACACTTGCCACATATTCCCTTTCACCCCCTCCCCCACACATGCTACACACCTGATAGAAAAAAAAACCTTACCTGGCACCGCGGGGACCGGACTTGTGTCAAAGCCTGGCAGGCCCTCCACTTCATGCCGGTGAAAGGTCAGGGCCACCACATGCTCCGTCGCTGTAAGCCTAATACGGCATGGTGGGCCCCCTCCTGTGCCCCTGGCATGGGCATGCATTGCGGCCAGTTTTTTTTTCACCAGACGCCGGAGATCATTTATTTTTTTGTCGATCCCAGACCAGGTCCGTGTCTCCCCCTCCCCCGATGAATTCACCTGCTCCGTGATCCTATCCAATATCTCCCTCCTCCTGGCCGGGGTGATGGTGGCACTCTGCGGGCCGTGGAGAAAACGCCCATACTCGCTAATGGCCCGGGCAAGAATTCTTTTTTCCCCCACAGTAAAATTGAGCTTTCTTTTTCTCTCAGTCATACTTCCAAACAAACTCACTACTAGTCACCAAAAATCAGTCACAAATACAAGCACAACCAATCAGGCAAGAACACACACAAAGAGAAAACGAACACCCAAAAATCACACTAGCACTCAGCAAGAAACAGTCACAAAAAAAAATAAAAGAAAAAATAAAGCAAGAAAACAAACGAACAAAAATATATCAAACAAACAGTCTCTCAAACACTTATCAAAAAACACTTTCACAAATATACCAACAAGCACTTGATCACACAGAACACTAATCTGACAACTACAAGACACACTGCAACGAACAACAGGAACAAAAGCACTTGGTTAAATGGGAAGGGACACAAAGGTATGTACTTTTGCAATGCAAGTGCGTTTGTGTGTGTCTATTTATGCTGTCTGCATAGTTCACAACGTTGCCCTAGTCCATTTCCAATTTCACTGATTGCGTTCTATTTTTTTTTAACATAACCTTTGCAGGGAATTTAAGTTTATGTTGACCTATTGGTGTCCTTGCAAAGCTATACTCCTTAACTGCAGTGGAGAAAAGCCAGGTCAGGGAACAGGCTGTACCATTTGGCTGGGGAATTCAAATCAACCTACTTATCTTTTGCAAGTAAGACGACTTTCACATTCTATTTATTTGCTGAATGGAATTTACTGGAAAAAATATATATATAAAATGTGTGTTTAGGTACCATGCCAGTGTGTAACATACCCTTTTGGCAGAAATGTCAGTCTCTAAACCAACTTATTTATTTACCTAATGCACAGTAAAATTGTGATTTTAGGTAATGTCTGGAGACTGAAGGACAAGCAAATCAATCTATCTATCTACTTGATCTATCTATCTATCTAAAACCTCTTTAGAGAATCCAGGTTAAGATGCAAATGGGATAGTGGCTATACAGAAAGAGTAGGGTTTCATGGCATAGCAAAGAGACTTTCCATCCTTTCCTCCTGTATAACAGTAGGTTAATTTATAAATAAGAGTCCATCTGGAAGCATATATTGTTGGCGTTTAGTGGGCTCAAATGCCTACTATATTATTACATCAGCAGGCGACACTGGTGACAGGATGCCCTTGCCACTATATTAGCTCTGTCTCTGTTTACACCATAGTGTCGTTCTCCTAAAGCCTTGTACACATGATCGGACTTCAAACAAACTTTTCCGTGGACTTTTGTATGAAGGGAGTTGGCCGGGCACACCCATAGCATACACATGACAGGACTTTTCTGCAAACTTTCCCCAAACTTTCCCAACATCACGTGTATTTTCTGCTCTTTTCTGCTCTTTACTGCCACCCTTTGGTCAACTTCTGCTTTGTTGGTTGATTTTAACTAGGGTTGTCCCGATACCGATACCAGTATCGGTATCGGGACCGATACTGAGCATTTGCAGGAGTATTTGTACTCCCGCCAATCCCCCCGATGGCAGATCCGATACTACTCCCACCCCCCGCGGCAACGCCGCAACACCACCACCGCCGCATACCGCAACGCCCCTGCCGAGTTAATCAGCGCGGGGAACATTACAGCTTTCGTATGAATAGTTGTAGTGTTCCCCGTCGCGCCGCGTATAGACACTCCCCCTTGCTCGGGATTGGACGGGTGATCTGTCCAATTCCGAGCAAGGAGTAGTGTCTATACGCGGCACGACGGGGAACACTACAGCTATTCAAATGAAAGCTATAATGTTCCCCGCACGCTGATTAACGCGGCAGCATCTAGGTATGGGGGACATGGCAGCATATGTGGGGGGACATGGCTGCATATGTGGGGGACATGGCTGCATATATGGGGGACATGGCTGCATATATGGGGACATGGCTGCATATATGGTGGACATGGCTGCATATATGGTGGACATGGCTGCATATGTGGTGGACATGGCTGCATATATAGGGGACACGGCTGCATATGTGGGGGGACATGGCTGCATATGTGGGGGACATGGCTGCATATATGGGGGACATGGCTGCATATGTTTGGGACATGGCTGCATATATGGGGACATGGCTGCATATATGGGGACATGGCTGCATATATGGTGGACATGGCTGCATATATGGTGGACATGGCTGCATATATGGTGGACATGGCTGCATATATGGTGGACATGGCTGCATATATGGTGGACATGGCTGCATATGTGGGGGACATGGCTGCATATATGGGGGACATGGCTGCATATGTGGGGGGACATGGCTGCATATGTGGGGGACATGGCTGCATATGTGGGGGACATGGCTGCATATATGGGGGACATGGCTGCATATGTTTGGGACATGGCTGCATATATGGGGACATGGCTGCATATATGGGGACATGGCTGCATATATGGTGGACATGGCTGCATATGTGGGGGACATGGCTGCATATGTGGGGGACATGGCTGCATATATAGGGGACACGGCTGCATATGTGTGGGACACGGCTGCATATGTGTGGGACACGGCTGCATATGTGGGGGACATGGCTGCATATATGGGGGACATGGCTGCATATATGGGGGACATGGCTGCATATATGGGGGACACGGCTGCATATGTGGGGGACACGGCTGCATATGTGGGGGACATGGCTGCATATATGGGGGACATGGCTGCATATATGGGGGACATGGCTGTGTATGTGGGGGACATGGCTGCATATGTGGGGGACATGGCTGCATATGTGGGGGATATGGCTGCATATGTGGGGGACATGGCTGCATATGTGGGGGACATGGCTGCATATGTGGGGGACATGGCTGCATTTGTGGGGGACATGGCTGCATATGTGGGGGACATTGCTGCATATGTGGGGGACATGGCTGCATATATGGGGGACATGGCTGCATATATGGGGGACATGGCTGTATATGTGGGGGACATGGCTGCATATGTGGGGGACATGGCTGCATATGTGGGGGATATGGCTGCATATGTGGGGGACATGGCTGCATATGTGGGGGACATGGCTGCATATGTGGGGGACATGGCTGCATTTGTGGGGGACATGGCTGCATATGTGGGGGACATTGCTGCATATGTGGGGGACATGGCTCCATATGTGGGGGACATGACTGCATCTGTGGGGGACATGGCTGCATCTGTGGGGGACATGGCTGCATCTGTGGGGGACATGGCTGTATATGTGGGGGACATGGCTGCATCTGTGGGGGACATGGCTGTATATGTGGGGGACATGACTGCATATGTGGGGGACATGGCTGCATATGTGGGGGACATGACTGCTTATGTGGGGGACATGGCTGCATATGTGGGGGACATGGCTGCATATGTGGGGGACATGGCTGCATTTGTGGGGGGACATGGCTGCATTCGTGGGGGACATGGCTGCATTTGGGGACACATTTAGAAAATCGGTATTCGGTATCGGCGAGTACTTGAAAAAAGTATCGGTACTTGTACTCGGTCCTAAAAAAGTGGTATCGGGACAACCCTAATTTTAACATTGGTTCTGGGCATGCGTGTTTGTACTTCAGACAAAAGTCTGATGGATTGCTGTACACATGATAGGACTTTGCACCGTAGGACTTTTGTTGTTGAAAAGTTTGTCCGTTTGCAGAGCGAACTTTTGTCCGATGAAAACCGAAAAATTTTGTCCGATGGAGCGTATACACGGTAGGATTTTTTTTAAAACGTGCTCATTTTGAAATTTGTTGTCAAAAAGTCCTACCGTGTGTATGGGGCTTAACAAAGGGAGTTGATAGGTGTTTTAACTCTGCCTACTGCATTTTTCCTAATTTTACTAAACCTGGGACATCAAAGCAGATATTTTATCCAAGCCTGGGAAACGTAAAAAAAATTAAGAGTAAATAGAAACTTCAGAACCCCTAGAAAAGTGAAATATTTGCTTTGCAGGAGCTGCCTATTTAAGCAATGGAAAGCTTTTACCTAGGTTTCCTTTTAAAAAAAATTTGTATTTTTATTTTTATGTACGCCTAAAAGTTCATTTTGATGTAACTTTTAATCTTTTGCTAAATGTACATTCTGCCCCCCTAGTCACCCTCTTTGATAACAAATAATGTGTTCAGCATTCAGTCTTTAAAAAAACATTGGATGAATTGCACACTGGGGACTCATTACTACTATTATTTGAAGCTTTGAAACTGGTCCTGGTAACACAGAACAAACCAATTTTCTCCATGAGATATTTTGAAGCTTTAATACAATGGACACAAGTCTCAAACACAGATTTGAATAGTAGGTATGTGCAATTAAACAGAATATACAGTGGCTTAGCATATCTTTTTTTTTTTTTTTCTTCCTTATTAACTATTGTTAAGAAAAAAAAAAAGCACAGAACAAAATGTCCTTCATGAGATTTTTAAAGCAATAACAGGGCAGATACTTAGACTATCAAACACAAACTGGAATAGTTGGAGTCTGCATTTAAAGGAAAAACTCTATATAGTGATTTGATATATATTTTGCTTGTTTACTATAGTCAGGACTAAAGGATATAATATAAATAACAATATCATTGTCAAAGATCAGGGTACAAGGACAAGAGGAAGAGTTATGTGCTAGTTATTGCTATCTGTCCGTCTTTAGAAAGTCACCGGCATGATGGCAAAATATCAAGAAAGCCCCAAAGATCCCCATTCCATACACAGGAAACAATTGAACACAGTACACAAATGCTGACACTAATCTGCATGTAATTAGATTGGCCTTTGTGTTCTCTTCCAGACACCCTAAGCAATTACAGAATATACAAAGGTTTAACTACAAGCAATCTCAAACATATTAGCAGAACTCTTACAACTGAACATAGAGGCACTAGTAATACACAGGGAGCAGAAAAGGCACTTTAAGGTTTGTGAATTCTTTGCTTAGTATACAGAAGGTCAACCTATTAATTTTATATGTAATCTTTCAAAATTGTGTATGGAAATTTGTACAGAATTAACAATTACAGTGAACAGGAAAGGACATACATCGATATAGGCTATTTGCTAAACTACAGCTGTGCTCATAAGTTTGCATATTCTTGGATAACTGGTAATATACATTATGCACCATTTTTAAAGAAAAAATTAGTGAACAGGCAAAATACATTTACTTTATTTCTTATGGGATTCATATTTAACTGTAGGTCATAACAGAATGGCACAATCATAAAACAAAGGCAACAAATTAAATGACCCCTGTTCAAAAGTCTGCATAACCTTAGTTCTTAATATTGTGTATTGCCCTCTTATAGCATCATAGACAGCATGCAATCTTTTGTAATAGTTGTCTATAAGACTCCAAATTCTTGCAGGTGGTATTCATCTTGGCAAAATGCCTCCAGGTCATGCAAAGTCTTTGGTGGTCTTGCACGAACCACACATTTGAGATCTCCCCAGAGTGATATTAAGGCCAGGAGACTATGATGCTGTAACCACTGGAGGGTCAACTCGGGTTTGTGCTTAGGGTCATTGTCATGCTGGAAAGTCGAAGGGTGTCCCACACGCAGCTTTCATGCAGAGGAATGCATATTGTCTGCCAGTATTTTCTGATAACATTCTGCATTTATAGAAAAAGAGACCACCAAGCTCTGAAGAAAGGGGTACGCCCCCGAAACGCGTCAGCCCTAAAAACATCGATTGTAGACTCAAGTGACTATCATAGTCTGCTGGTGTTGTTGTGTCCTGTTGCTGCGCTGTCTTTCAAGGCTCATTTTTAAACTCAAATTGTGAGTATAATGATTGATTTTAATATTTTAACAAAAGTTACCCAAACGGTATCACACTAGGTCGGTGCACCCTCCGTTCTTTTTCCTTCTTCTCTTTGTACCAAGGCCAAACATTCCAGGGGATGTACATTTTTGATCAGGGCCATTTGGGTGATTTCTGTTATCATTATGGTTTTGAATGGAGCCAAACAACAATGTGATAATACTGTACATGGTTTCATATGATCACTATCAAACCAGGTTTAACAGCGAGCCAGCATTTACCGTTTGGACAACGTTACATATATCTGTCGACCCTTTGGGATCCATTCTGAGATACAAAAGTTTTCTCCTACCGTGATCCCCATACACATATACTTCATGTCAGCCCCATAAAGACAATTGTATTGATTTGATTTCTTTTAATGCCCCCCCCCCCCCCAATAGCTCTCTTATGCTATGCTTATAGTGGGCTTCTTTTTTCATTTTTAGATTATTGGGGGAGTGTGTCCATCTTTATAATAGTGGGCTGTTTATGTATTACAGGCCCATGCTTGGGATATTATATTGAGAAGGACAAGACCACAGGTTAGGTTGAGGAGAGTATTGGGTTGGAAATATTAAAACATATCCATTATTATACAGGATTTATTTATCTCCAACAGTTTGCGCAGCACTTTACATATAAAGGGAGACAATAGAGTGACAATACAATTCAATACGAGAGGGATAACCTTTATATTTAGGGAAGTGATTTTCTTTAGCCTTATCATTTCTTTTGGTCATATAGGTAATTTTGTATGGAGGTCCCTTTAAGGCCGCGTACACACGATCGAATTTGTCCGCTGAAAACGGTCCGATGGACCGTTTCAGCAGACATCTCCGATCGTGTGTACGGCCGAGCAGACAGATTTGTCCACCCGACAGATTTCAAAGCATGCTTTGAAATCTATCGGGTGGGAATCTGTCCGCCCGACATGTCTGCTGGTTAGTACACTTACCAGCAGACATGTCGTCCCGCACCGCCGCCGCACAGCCGCCGAATGGATTCGACGCATGCGCGGAAGTGTTTTACTTCCTGGTGCGGTGACGTGGCGGCGTCAACGTCACCGCCATGTCACCGACACGTCAGCGCGCCGTCTGCTGGCAGGGATTTTGGTTTGCTCGTGTGTACACGCGAGCAAACCAAAATCCCAGCAGACAGATTTGTTCAAATCTGTTGGACGGACAGATTTGAACAAATCTGTCCGCTCGTGTGTACGAGGCCTTAGATATACTGTATATCCCAATGACCGCAATATGATATTTTATTTCCTCGTCTTATAGTTTTAGTGGATTCATCTTTGCTCTGTAACATTTGAATCAGCACTTCATTATATTGCCCTGGTAAATGTTATTATGTATTTATTGTTTCTCTATTAACGTGGGCCCCTGGGTGTGATTGCTCTGTGTTCCATACATGTACACATGGAGTCTGCATTTTTGTCCTGGCTGATTAATGTATGTCATCCCATTTGTCACTATGTGTCACAAATGTCACATCTACCTCAATGCAGGTGGTCAGACACTATAGCTAGCTACTGTGTGCTTCACCTATAGCAGCCCCCTTTCCCATTAGGCAAGCAGACCTACCGGTACTTGTTTGCCCCCCAGGACTTATACACAATGCTATAGTGCCTGGCCACCACACCAGGGCAGATGTGAACAGAGCAAACAACAGACTACTTGCAGTTTCACCGAGAGATAGCGTGGTTCTATGACAATCCATATAAAAGGCAGGCTGAGTTCAGGGAATAGTCCAATATTCAATCCAATGACAGTCTAGGTAAAAGGCAGGCTGAGTTCAGGGAATAGTACAATGTCCGATCCAGGTCATACACAGGGAAATCCGGCAGCAAAGCAGGGCAGACAAACAGGAGACGTGATTAGGAACAATGCAGGTAACTCTGTCTCTACCACAAGCAAGGGATACAGTGTTTGGTTTGCTTATATCAGATGACTGACCAGATCAATCACCTTGACAGGGAGAATGCAATAGCCAACACCCAGATGCTGGAATTAGGAGCAGGAGCACTAAGTGATTCTGACACTATGGGCCAGATTCAGGTAGTCCAGAGCATCTTTGCTCTGGAGTAACGCTTCTCATTTGCGTTGCGCTGCCGAAATTTTAGGAGCAAGTGCTGTCATTCACGAAGCACTTGCTCCTAAAGTTGCGGCAGCGCATCACAAATGAGCCGGCGGAATTCAAATTTAGCGGGTACGGGGCGTGTAGTATGCTAACTACGCGCGATCCCGCCGCCAACGTACTGCGCATGCGTCGAGTGTCAAAACATCCCCGTGCGCATGCTCCAAAATCTGTGAATGAACGTCAATGACGTCACATTCCCATTCATGACCGTTTTACGCAAGCGACGTTTTTTTTTTTTTTCCCGACGCGATGACGACGCCTATACCTAACATAGGATACTCCAACCCCATGTAGGTATATCTATGCGCCGCGTATCCCGTCCGGAAACGTCGTATCGTCATTGCGTCGCGCCGGATTTCGATCGTGAATTGCCGATTTCCGCTCATTAACATATTTTTTGAGCGTAAATCGGCGGGAACGCCCCCGGCGCCATTTTTAAGTTGAAGTAACGATGCGATGGCGAAACTCAGTTACGCTGCTCGCATCGGAACTTCAACCCGGCGTTTCTTGTTTTCTGGTTACAGAAAACAGAAACGCCGGCTCAAAGTCACAGTTAGGCTGGCGGATCACTCGATCCGCCAGCGTAACTGTTCCTGAATCTGGCACTATGTTCTTTAAATTTTTGTTATAGAACACAACCCCTTCTCTCTCCCCTGAAGAAGAAACACATTGGGATTTTTTACACATGTACAGCAATTGTCCTTGGATAATCTTTAACATCTCCCAAGCTACAGAAATAGGGGATTGACTCTCCATCATTTCCTGGCTGGGTGAGGTTTGATTTAATATATAAAGATATATATGGCTGTGATAGGGTATCCTGGGATTATTTTCAAATTTTGACATATGTAGCTAGGTTTTGTCACCATGCCCATGTGAGTTTTTATGGTTTTCAGTTTAATTGGGCTTTTCAGCCATCTCTATTTTTTTTTAAATAACCTGGGCTTTGTGCCCAAGGGATAAATGTGAATAAAGAACAATATTTTAACATATTTATGCCTATTCATGTATTTCTTTGAGAGATTACCTGCCTTAAAGTCCCAGTGGTATTAGTTCTTCAGTTTATACTGAGCTTGTCTACAGTTAATTGGGCATGTGGTGGCAATTATCTAATGTTGTTTAACAATGCTATATTACCTGGGACAACATAACTCATTCATACTTAGTTAACAGTGTTATATTGCCAGACAAGTGATATGGATGTTATTACTCGTCTTATCCCATTCTAAAGACTGTTTCTAAAATATACTACATTTTTTTCTTCAAAAGTATATATACAAGTCCCCTTTTCTGCGGAAAGTAAATATATTTCACCCTGATAGTAAGTCATATCAAAGTTTATTTGTTCAGCAAAATAAATAAGATACTATACAGTTTACACATTCCCTATTATTGCTGAATTCCTCTTTTATAAATATATATTTCAGCCATTCATTCTAATAATTATCTTTTATTTATAGTTCTGCAAGTAGAGATGAGTAGATTAACCCGGATGCACTTTTGACCCTGTATCAGACTTTCCACCTTAGTTTTGGAAAGTCACCCAATTCTCACTAGCCAGAGGACTGGCTTTTATAACATTCTCAACAATATGAGGAAGCCGCACACATATGGCTGTGCACTATAATATCATAAATAATATGTACATGATCATATTTTGGACCACTTCATAGCTGGCCTTTAACAAGACCAGTAAGGTAAATGCTGTCGGCTTTTGGATGAGATAGTAAACTGGTATAGGCTCACCATTATCAGTTCACTCAGACTGGTTTGCCAGGTAGTTAGGAAAGTGAAATATCACACCTACTAATACAATGTATAGGGAGTACCAGGTCTTAAGAGGTTAAGTCTAAAGCATACAGTATACAAATTATTTTCGAAAAATACAGATTTTATGAAATTCTACAAACCAAAATATAGAGCATGCGTTTCTCCATATATCAATAGTACCAAAAAAACAGGAAATCGCCCCGGGACTTTAAATGAGATGAATGCGGTTAGCCAACAATTGACCAAAGGCTGGAACAGACTACCAAATGCTGATTTCAGCATTTGGTAGTCTGATCCAGCCTTTGGTGAGTATAGGGCCATGCGTTTCAGACCCTCTTGACTATTTGTCATGATACCATCTCTGTGTTGATACTTATTTGGTTCATTATAACCTCTACACATGCATCTACCCCTAATGAAGCGAGCATGGTCTTGCGAAGCGCGTTGGGATACTTGTTATGCCTGTGTACTTTGCAATTTACATTTTATACCATGATACGTGTAATGACATTTTCTTTACTGTATGTATTATTTCAGTGGCTTGGCTATGATTCATGTTGTTTATGACGACAATTTAATACATTTTGAGACTGCATTTACTCTGTCAATTGTTGGGTAACCACATTCACTCATTTAAAGTCCCGGGGCGGTTTCCTTTTTTTTGTTTTTGCATATATTGAGATGGAGGTGGTTGGTAGGTGACACCAGACTTTTTCCGTTTTGTCTATAGCAATAGAACAATCACTCCAGAAATAGAACATGCCCCTCCAGATTCATTTAAAGTTCCAGCATGCAAAACATTTCTATGTATAATCAAAAACATGCATGCATACATTGTAAATTAATCTAATACAATCCTCAGCAGCATAAATTATGATTGAAAAGCACTCTAATGCCACGTACACACGATCGGTTTGTCTGAGGAAAACAGTCTGATGGACCGTTTTCATCAGACTAACTGATCGTGTGTGGGCCCCATCGGTTATTTATCCATCGGTTAAAAAACTAGGAACTTGTTTTAAAATTATCTGATGGTTAACTAACAATCGTCTGTGGGTACGTCCATCGGTTAAAAATCCACGCATGCTCAGATTCAAGTTGAAGCATGCTCGGAAGCATTGAACTTTATTTTTCTCAGCACGTCGTCGTGTTTTACTTCACCGCGTTCTAAAACAATCGTTTTTTTAACCGATGGTGTGTAGGCACGACTGATAAGAGTCAGCTTCATCGGATATCTGATGAAAAAATACATCAGACCGTTTTCATCGGATGAACAGATCGTGTGTACAGGGCATAAGTGGAACTTGGATTCCACTTGGCTCAAAAGTGTTAGGCCGCGTACACACCAGCAAATATATCTGTTCAAATCGGTCGGACAGAACGATTTGAACAGATCTGTCTGCTGGCCGTTTTGGTTTGATCGCTGTACACACGATCAAATCAAAATCCCCGCCAGCAGACAGCGCGGTGACGTGGCGGTGACGTTGACGCCGCCACGTCACCGCACCAGGAAGTAAATTACTTCCGCGCATGCGTCGAATCCATTCGACGCATGTGCGAGAACATATGTCTGCTGGTTAGCGTACCAACCAGCAGACATGTCGGGCGGACGGATTCCCAGCCGACAGATTTTAAAGCATGCTTTAAAATCTGTCGGCTGGCCAAATCCGTCTGCTCGCCCGTACACACGATCGAATCTGTCTGCTGGGACTGTCTGGCAGACCGTTTCCAGCAGATAGATTTGATCGTGTGTACGCGGCCTTAGAGATAATCGTGTTGTTTGGTCTTCAAAAGACCACCAAGTTATAATTAATGGCTTCATTGAAAAAACAACATTCTCCTTGTAAAAACAAGTCCCCCAAATTCGTTGTTTGGTCCTCAAAAGACCTAGGATTTATAATGAACAGCTTCTCACTGTGCTCGCCTGCTGCGCTCTGGATGGATGGATCTTCTCATTGCTGGACCGGAGCGCTGATCACCTGTCGCTGGAGAGATCATCCGTCCCTGGATAGAAGACAACGTTGGAGCAGGGAGCCGCATCGAGAGTGGATTACCACCGCTGGATTTTTTTTTTTTTCATTAATAAAGGAATTTTTTCTATCCATTACCAATTCACATGGGGGGCAGGATATGGGGGTCTTCTTTGTTAAAGGGGTCTTCTAGATTCTGATAAGCCCCCTGCCCGCAGACCCCCACAACCACCGGCCAGGGTTGTGGGCATAAGGCCCTTGACCCCATCAACATGGGGACATCCTCCCCATGTTGAGGGCATGTGGCCTGGTGCGGTTCAGCAGAGAGGGGGCCGCACTCTGTCCCCCCCTCTTTTCTGCGGCCGGCCAGGTTAACGTGCTCGGATAAGGGTCTGGTGTGGATTTTTGGGGGAACTCCATGACATTTTTTTTTAAATTTTGGGTGGAGTTCCCCTTAAAATCCACACCAGACCTGAAGGGTCTGGTATGGATATTTGGGGGAACCCTCACGTCATTTTTTTTTAAATTGACGGCAGGGTTCCCCTTAATATCCATATCAGACCTGAAGGGCCTGTTAATGGAATTTGGGGGGACCCCCATGCTTTTTTTTTTTACGAATGAATCATCTCTGAATTGCCAGAGCCGACAATTCATTATAGCCGCAAAGCTGGTTTTAAATTACTTTTTTTCTTTCAGAAATTACACATTGTGCAGGGACAGTTCTATGTACGGGAAACATGCGTGTTTTTACATGCTGACTTTTCACCCCCCCCCCCCTAGGTATGAAATTTAAAGTAATATTACACTTTTATTGTTTCACTTTTAGCATTATTAAATTCACTGCTCCCGAAAAAACTGCCATTTTTAAATCTTTTTTTTTTGCATTAAAACATGTTTCCTGGGACAGGACCCAGGTCCCCAAACACTTTTTAGGACAATAATTTGCATATTAGCCTTTAAAATTAGCACTTTAGATTTCTCCCATAGACTTTAACAGCGTGTTCTGTGGCTTTTCGAATTTGCCTCAAACACCCCTAATTGTTTGTTGTTCGCTGAACAGGCAATGTTCGAGTCGAACATGAGTTTGACTCAAACTCAAAGCTCATCCCTACATACAACCCACCACACTGTGGGAGAGGTGTTGACCCAATTAAAACACAAGTAGTCATTTGTACTTTACAGCTTGGTTTATTAACTTTGTGATCCTTCTCTGTAATCTGTTCATATTGAGTTTCACAAGGACCGTACTGCAGGGTTATCCTACCTTGTGCTCTATTTGTACATTTCTTCTAGTGGCTTCTGTTTTGTGACAGTTCAGTATTTGTTGTACATTGTTGCATACTTTTGGTACTATATGCATAACTTATGGTTCTTTTATCCTGTATGCAAAGGTAATTCTGCTTTGCATTTATTTACTGTAGCATACTCCAAGGTACTGTTCTCTCCTTGTCCAATAATTTGGCTGGTTCCTAGCAATTACAGATTTCCATCTGGTTCTGTTAAGTTATATTTACTGCTCATATTCAATAAAAAAAAAAGCAGCTGGACAATTTCAATTAGAGATACTAGGACTAACTAGGAAACTAGGACAACCAGTGTGTTACACATTATTTCATCCTATTGATACATTGAATGCAAGTGATGCAATTAGAGGTGGTTGAGGTGCAAACTGTTCTTGCAATTTTTTTTTTCAAACCGTAAAAAAAAGGAAACTCTTCAATGGATTTGCTGACAGCTTAAAGGTATAATGTAAAAAAAAAACAATTAAGGGAAAATACCCCATTTAGTAAAAATTAAATACTTTAGGTGCTGACAGTTAGGGTCCTTTCACACGTGCAGAACGTTTTTTAGATCCGTTTTTTATCATCAGTTGATCCGTTTTTTTTGTCCGTTTTTTATCCGTTTTTCGTCCGTTTTTCGTCCATTTTTCATCAGTTGTCATCCGTTTTTCATCCGTTTTTAATCCGTTTTTCATCCGTTTTTTCATCCGTTTTTTTATCCGTTTTTTTTTTGTTAGAACTTTATTTTTATTACATATTTTGATGAAAAACGGATGTTAACGGATCGGATGTTAAACGGATCGTCCGCTAACATTCGTTTTTTGTCCGTTCCGTTTTTTTGACGGAAGAAAAATAGGGTTTTCTTCCGTCCAAAAAACTGAGCTTAACGGAGACGGATGTAAACGGACGTTAGCGGATGCTCATCCGCTAACGTCCGCTATCCCATAGGAAAGCATTGTAGTCCGTTTTTCATCCGTGAAAAACGGACGAACGGTCCGCACGTGTGAAAGGGCCCTTAGATAGCTATTTTTCAGTTGTTGAAGACAGATGTTGGCCCTTAAAATGATTTTTGGGTGTACAGGTAGGGCACATAAGAAAATGTACTGCAATTTAGAACTCAGGCATTGTTTTGTTAGAGTAGACCCAACCACTAAAATCTCATATACACTTTATAAGCTATGATGAAAAAAGACCTTGTGTGGTCACTTTGTGTTATGGGGTGACCATGCCTCTGCCTCCAATAATCTCCTGCCTGCAAATCACCCTGTCACAAAGAAAAAAAAATACACTATTTTACAAAAAGACCCTTTAACAAATGTAGCTAGCAACAATTTGGACATGTGCTGCTGGTGGTGGATATGACAAGAAGAACTCTCTGCTCACCATTCAAGGTACCTGTGACTGCTATCAGAGGGCCAAATATTACTGAGGGGGCCTTCACACCAGGTACAGCCTACCACAGCCCCAAGCTGCACTATGGGCTCTCTATTTCTCTTTTATATCTGAGATATCCATCCGCTTAGGCTTATTGTGATTAGAAGCAACTCCAGCCTATAGTCGTTTGGGTGACTCTAAACAAACCCGTGTGCAGTCTGACCGCAGGTGTGGTCAGGTGGTCTGGTAAGGAGACTATATTTTCTGACACTCGGGTGTATCTTTGGTGGAAGGTGGTGTCAAGCTTTTGAACATCTCTTTGGAAGACTTCTTAAAGCTCACTTTTACAAGGACACTTTTTTCATGCTTTTGGGAATATTTATGGACTTTTTCATTTGCTTCATATTTATCTTAATGTGCACGTTATTATGTTTTTTTAGTTATAATTTTGTATACCGGTGTTATATTAATTCAATTTTATGATATAATATTTAAATTTTTGACATATTTCACAATGTGTGTTCATATAACCAATCGTGTTGTCTAGATTGGTCTATTATTCATTTATATCAATTTCTGATATCACTATCATTAATTTCACGGATTTTGGTTTTGCGCTGTACCTCACTTCCTTTTTCCTAGTTCTTCCAATATATGTATCTGTATTATTGGTACTAGCAGCACTTCCACCCCCATTGGTTTAGCGCAGTGTTTTTTCCATATTTTCTAACAATTTGGACATACCTGTATGCTCTGTGAAAACACACATGCAGGCAGTTATCAGCAAAGTATATGAAGACTCAGGGACAAGCTTTTAAAAATATAAATTGCGGCTAGCTAAAATAGGAGAAATGCCCTTTTAATAACATACATTTAGCATGTTATGACTGTAGACTGCACTTGGAGAGACTGTAAGAAGCTGCAGGACATTTCTCAGCGCTCACCATCCCTTGTGTCCCCCACACCACCCCTAAATTCTGCATTTTGGGCAACATTTTACTATCCAAAGGACATTCGGGAAGGGTTTCTACTTTAAGAGACCAGTGCCTAAAAGCCCCAAACTAATTGTATCCCTATGTACTTCATCAACAGTACTCCCTATGTTTCCCAACAAACTAACCACATTTCTACTGGAAATTCTGCCTTTTTATAGTGGGGGCTTGGCACATAACATCCATTGGCATTGCTAAGCCATGTGACATGAGTGTCTACAGAGTGTAATATTGGTAGCTGTTTGCTTTGTCTCGGAATAGTTGTATTTTTTCGCCATTGAACTGTGAATGAGCTGGTTTCACTGCAAACCCATAAAAAAAGTTAATCACTACTTGTTAGTATGTATTACTAACATTTAATTGCAATACACATTTTGGGCTTGGAATTACATATACAAATTGTATCATCCCTTTTATTTTATTTTTAACTCAGCTTCTCAAAATCTATGAGATGAAAAGAACATATAGAAGCTAAATAATTTGTTTTCATCCAAATATTCTGTAACAAAGCCATACATGTATAATTTAAAAGACATACGAAATGGGCACTGGGGGGCTTTTTCTTTGATTAGCAATATTCCTATAAAAATGTGGTGCTGTTTCTTTGCATTCGTTTATACTGTTCAGTGTCATCAGTGATACAACCGTAATAAATACCTGAGACATAACCATAACATCTACAGTTATCCCTGTTGCTGGTATGAAAATATTATTTCTCCATCTAGTGGATAAAATGGCATATAACAACCATAAGAACGTTTATAGAAGTTCAAAATATAGAAATGAAAATTAAAAAAATGAAAATTTTGGAGTCAGAATTGTAATATAAGATGGCAATCTGAATTTTATTTTAAAACAATCTCAGCTGCCGATGACTATTAATTGTGGCAACAGATTTAAAGATTATATTAACAAATTTATTGGATTTGTGGTCATCAAACATATTCTCATCACATGACGATCATGACAAAGACATTAGACCAGCAATCTAGGATACCAATAATAACTAAAAATACATTTTACATATTGTAAAAATGTCTTTGCTGGTATTGGCAAAATTAATCTCATTTACATTGGTGACGATATAACAAAATGCTTTCACATCCTGCTTTATAAAGCACTTAACTACTTGATCTCTGGAAGGTTTTACCCCTTTCATGACCAAAGCATTTTTTGCTACTTAGCATTGCCCTACTTTAACTGGTATTTGCATGGTCATACAACAATGTACGTAAATATTTTTTTTTATTATTTTTTTCACACAAAGAGAGCTTTCTTTTTGTGGTATTTAATTACTACTGGGTGTGTTATTTTTTTGTAAAAATAAAAATAAATAATTTTGAAACCAAAATCAATCTTTTCTATTTTCTGTTATAAAACATATCCAATAAAAAAAAATCTAAAAATCAAATTTCTTAGACAAAATGTATTCTGCTATGTCATTGGTAAATAAATAAATCATTCATTGTTTTGTGCGAACGTTATAGGGCCAGATTCACATACAATTACATCAGAGATACACTATACTATTTTACCTGGCTCTACGACGAATTCATGTAGATTTTGGCCCGTAACGTACGGCGGCGTAGTGTATTTCTCGCGGCGGAATCGAAATATGCGATTAGGGGGCGTGAAGCATTCAAATTAGGCGCGTCCCCGCGGCGATCGAACTGCGCATGCTCCGTTCAGAAATTTCCCGCCGTGCATTGCGCGAACTAACGATTATACGTCATTTGTTGTTTGAGTAGCGTCATTTACGTACATTCCTATTCCCGGACGACTTACATAAAAAATAAAAACAAACGTTGAAATTCGACGCGGGAACGACGGCCATACTTAACATGGGCTGTCTAATATTAGACCAGATAAAAGCTGGAATAACTTCACACGGCAAAAAGATGACTACAGATGCCGTAAGAGATTGCGAATGACGCTCGTAACTTCGTGGATCGTCGGAAAAAGCTCATTTGCATACCCCGACGTGAAAAACGACGAGAACTCCACCCAGCGGCCGCAACATTATTGCAGCGTAGATCCGAAGGCTTACGAACACGTAAGCCAGTCAGATTGAAGCCCGAAGCCGTCGTTTCATGGTTTGAGGCTTCAGACTAATGAAACGACGCGCGTAATTTGAAAGTACTCCGGTCTAACGCGAGATAGACCGGAGTAAGGGCTCTGTGAATCTGGCCCATAGTGTCTACAAACTATGGTGTGTATATATATATATATATATATATATATATATATATAGTGGAATTTAAGCAGCTATAGACGCTATACTTTAATGGCAGTAACCATCGACCTATAGTGTAACAGTGATTGATAGGTTGAGGGGGGGGGGTCTGGTGCTAACATTGCTAGTGACATTAATACAGTGATCAGTGATAATACTGTTACACTGACATTCTGACATTGTACTTATAACACTGGCTAGGAAGGGCTTAACATCTAGGGGCAATCAAGGGGTAAAGCCCTGTACACACGATTGTTTCATCTGATGAAAACGGACCGTTTTCATCGGACAAACCGATCGTGTGTGGGCCCCATCGTTTTTTTATCCATCGGTGAAAAAAAATAGAACCTGTTTAAAAAAAATTTATGGTTAAAAAAACAATAGAAAAAAACGATCGTCTGTGGGGAAATCTACCGGTTAAAAATCCACGCATGCTCAGAATCAAGTTTGACGCATGCTCTGAAGCATTGAACTTAATTTTTCTCAGCACGTTGTTGTGTTTTACGTCACCGCGTTAGACACGATCGGATTTTTAACCGTTGGTGTGTAGGCAAGACTGATGAAAGTTATCAGATGAAAAAAATCCATCGGATTAGATTCAATCAGATATCCGATCATGTGTACAGGGCTTAACTGTGTGCCTAACAAAGTATAATGTGTGCTGCTTTTACTTTATTGTCTGGATGATTTTCTCCCTGCTAGAATCAGCCAGATCCCTGTTCAAAGTACAAAGTGTTCTGTGTTTTTGTAAACAAAGAACTCTGTGTGTGTTTGGTCACAGGCGATCAGCGGACACCAGCCAAGATCATCAGCAGCCAAACTTGTGCTGTGTCCAACCATGCGTGCATGTCCAACCTCTACAACCCTGGCAAACAGATGACACCAAAATCTCAAAAAATGTACCTGTGATTTTGAGCATCTGTGGCATAAGGCCAAATCTCTCAAAAACTTCAACCAATACAAATCTGCTCTCCAAAAATACAGTTCTTTCCTCCACACTGCCAAGCAGACCTATTTTATCACTCTTATGAACACCTTCTCATCTAGTCCCCATCACCCCTTCTCTACCTTTAACTTTCTGCTTTGTCCTCCATTGCCTCCAACCACTAACTCTCTCACTGCCCAGAAGAGTTTTAGTCACTTCAAAAACATGATTGAGCGGGTGCAATTTTGAAGCGTGACATGTTGGGTATCAATTTACTCGGCGTAACATTATCTTTCACAATATTAAAAATAATGGGCTAATTTTACTGTTGTCTTATTTTTTAATTAAAAAAAGTGTTTGTTTTTTTCTAAAGAAAAGTGTGTTTGTAAGACCGCTGCGCAAATACGGTGTGACAAAAAGTATTGCAATGACCGCCATTTTATTCTCTAGGGTGTTGGAAAAAATGTATAATGTTTGGGGGTTCTAAGTAATTTTCTAGCAAAGAAAAACTTTTTTTAACGTGTAAACACCAATTCTGAAAAACAGGCTCGGGGCTTAACTGGTTAAAAAGGTTTTTCACCCTAATGCATAAAACAAACCCTTTAAGTGTCATTCCAGTGTCATTCCAGCCAAAACTTTTTTTTTTTAACACAATAAAGAAGGGTTAAATCATTTGTCAGGTTTATATATTGTACTTCCACTGTCAGTAAGTCAGGTAGTGTGGGGAATGTCCCCAACAGGGTTGTGAAAGGTAATAAAACATTAAAGATATTCTAAACCACTCCCACTATAACCCCTTCCCGCCGAGCGTACGCACATATGCGGCCTAGGCTTTCGGGGGTTATAGCCTGCAGCTGCGGGCATCATCCCGGTATCATTTTGTACAGCCGGCAATTGGCTTTCCAGGAATAACAACCAATGCCGCTAAAAGCCACTCGGTTATTATCCTGGAGGAGCGGGACATCCCCCCTCCCGCCGCCTCTGCCGCTCTGTCCCACCGGGAGACCCGATGCATGATCCATTGCCCCCAACACTTAGCGAGAGACTGAAACGAAGCTGCGAAGGGCTTCGATCCAGTCTCTTCAGTGTACACACGGAAGCGATGTCATGACGTCACTTCTGGGTTACTCGGCTGCCAATGGCGTTGGTCTTAAAAAAAATACACAGTATTCAGAATCGCTGTTTTTGACGATCTGAAAACTTTGAAGTGCAAAGGAGGGATTGGGGGTCTTTCAGACCCCAGATCCCTCCATAAAGAATACCTGTCACCACCTATTATTGTCACAAGGGATGTTTACATTCCTTGTGACGGCAATAAAAGTGATCAAAATATATATTTTTTATAAATAAAAGAAATAAGAAAAAAATACATTTTAAAAGCGCCCCCTTCCCAGCGAGCTCGCGCAGCAAAGAAAATGCATATGAAAGTTGCGCCCGCATATGTAAACGGTATTCAAATCACACATGTGAGGTATCGCAGCGATCGTCAGAGCGAGAGCCATAATTCTAGCCACAGACCTACTCTGTAACTCTAACCTGGTAACCGTAAAAAAATGTAAGCGTTGCCTATGGAGATTTTTAGGTAACGTAGTTTGTTGCCATACCATGAGTGCGTGCAATTATAAAGCGTGACATGTTTGGTATCTATTTACTCAGCGTAACTTCATCTTTCACATTATACAAAAAAAATGGGCTAACTTTACTTTTTTATTTTTTAAAAGTGTCTTTTACCCCAAAAAGCTGCGTTTGAAACCCAGCTGCACAAATACCGTGTGACATAAAATATTGCAACAATCGCTATTTTATTCTCTAGATAGATTATCTGCTAAAAAAAAAAACACACACACACACATACATATATATATATATATATATATATATATATATATATATATATATATATATATATATATATATATATATAATGTTTGGGGGTTCTAAGTAATTTTCTAGCAAAAAATACAGATTTTAACTTGTAAACATTAGATGTCAGAAATAGGCTTAGTCATGAAAGGGTTAAAAATGACGTGTTTTTGGGGGCGTGGCCTGGACATGGCCGTGTGAGGACGCTTTGCTTTTGAGCTCCCGACCTTCTCCCGACCTACCGGGTATATCTAGCTCTAATTTACCACTACGCTGCCCCTGGAATGTATGCAAGAAAAGCTATCGACCAATTTCTGGTTCAGACACGGCTCACCCCCCCTGGATCTAAGATGGCGGAAGCACACGGGGAGACGAGTGGAGCGCGGGCTACGGAGAGCCAGCCGACGTCCCCAGCAGCATCAGAGGAATCTGACTCCTACTCAGAAGATCCTGCCGTTCTACAACTAAGCGTGACAGCCCCGTTGATGACACCCTCGAGACCCGGAGATGCAGATGAGATGTGGGCGATCCTGAGATCCCTCCCTACTAAGGCAGACATTGAATCGATAGTAAGCCGGCTTGAGACCCAGCACCGCAAGGACATACGCGAGGTCAGGGGGGAGTTGGGCGCCCTGGGTGCAAGGCTTGCTACAGGGGAGACCTCGGTGGCGGACCTGGAACAGAGAGTAGCTGCCCTGGAGCACATGGAAGAAATGGAAGATAGAAGCAGAAGGAATAACCTTCGTCTGCGGGGCTTACCAGAGGCAACGGGCTCCACCACTACACACACAAGGAACTGATCATCCGCAGGGCCTGGGAGGTGGGGGACATCGACTTTGATGGAGCGCCGGTGAAGATCCTTGCGGACGTCTCTCGAGCCACACTACAGCGGAGGGCCATGCTCCGCCCGGTGTTAGAATTAGCCCGCCGACATGGGGCCACGTACCGCTGGGGATACCCACTTTCAGTGCTGTTCCGAAGAGACCAGCGCGCCTATACTCTTCGCTCCCCACGTGACCTACCAGAACTGTTTGAGTTTTTGGCAGCTGACCCCATAAGGATCCCGAACTGGCTTGTCTTCTTGCCACAGACCGGTGGCCGCTTCGGATCACGCCCCCCGAGGGGTCACCTTTAGCCTGGATCACAGAGGCAGCACCAGAGATCGAGACCAGCTACACCGGAGGGGTCACGTGAGTCATAGCCTGCCTCCCTCTGTCCCTAATTTTTTGTCCACTCTTGCCTCCCAGTTTTTTTGCCTTTCATCTGACAGTTTTACCCCTCACCTGACAGTTTTGCCCCCCCCCCTGGGGCTGCCCCCCCCTGCCGCATTGATTTTTACGCCCCCCCCCCTGCAGCGAGATCTTGCGGGGGGTGTCCCCAATGACCTGGAAGTCTCCAATATCTGGACATGAACAGCAGCGCTGACGGAATGCACACTGAACCTCTGTGCTCATAGTAGATCCCCCTGGCAAGTAATAGGAACTGTACTCTGACTCTATATGCCAGGATATGCTTTATTCCAAGATCTAAAATAGGTATCCACAGGGATCTATATGTGAAGGGTATAGGGGGGTGGTTGTGATGTGCCGGGTGGGGACCTGCCGGGGAGGACAGGCGGTGGATGTGGGGACCCCGGCGTCTCCTCCCCCCTCCATGGGTCTTGGGGGGGGAAATCGGGAGATCCGGGCGTCCGAATATGTCTCTGCACAGCTCTCTGGGCCTCGGTGGGGCGGGATGGGTCGGGGGCGTCGCTCTATGGCCTGTTCCAGCTACACCCCCACATAGGAGGGCACACCCCTTGGCCATTTAGGCTGAGCTGTGCTAAGGTACGCAGATAGTCTGCCATTAGCTGTTTCTCCCTGTTCTCTTGTGTGTGTTTCTCTTTCCTGTTCCTTCTTCTCTTCCTTTTACTGAGCTTTGTAACCTACCTCTCTCCCCACCCTCCTCCCCCCCACTCTCTTCTCTCCATCCCCCAATCTTCCCTTGGGCCCGGTTAGTATACCCCCCCCCTTTTTTCTTTCTTTAAAGCGGGTTGAGGATGGACGACCTTACAGTATACTCCCTTAATGTAAAGGGCCTCAACACCCCCGAAAAAAGACGTATGCTGATGGCTGATTTGAGGAAAGCGCGGGTGGACGTAGCATTCCTCCAAGAAACGCACTTTAAGGATAACCGACTACCGGTTCTCAAAAACAGATTCTTCCCTACGACCTACCACTCCACCTACAACTCTAAATCTAGAGGTACTACTATTCTCTTGTCCAGTAAGATACCATGGTCCCTTTGGGACTCATTAGTAGATGGGGAGGGATGGTATACATTTATCAAAGGCTTGATAGGAGACACATTACTGACGTTTGCGACCATATACGCCCCAAACGTTGGACAAGACGCCTTCATACGCCGGGCTCTCTCGAAACTGTCCCGCTTTCGAGAAGGCCAACTTATCCTAGGAGGGGACTTTAATGTCCCGTTATCCCCCAGTGTCGATACGTCCTCAGGAACATCCTCTCTATCGTTGAGGACTCGCAAACAAATAGTCAGGGACCTCCATGACGCACAATTGATCGACGTATGGCGTCTCCAGCACTCGGGAGAACGAAATTACACGTTCTACTCCCCTCCCCACAAGCTATACTCCAGGATAGACTATTTCCTCATACCACATGGCCAATTACACGCAGTGCTGAAATCTTCCATTGGGCTTCGGACTTGGTCCGACCATGCCCCTATCACCCTAAACTATAGGTTCTCTGATCAACACTTACGCAGGAATTGCTTCTGGCGGTTAAACGAAAGCCTCCTACAGGACCCAGAAGTGCTGGAAGAGGTTAGCAGGGAGTTAGCATTTTACTTCCAAATAAACACGGAGGCAGACTGCACCCCTGGAGCAGTGTGGGAGGAATCTTTATGAAACACGGCTCAGGCATTAAAAGGGAAAAGGGAGAACAGCTGAAAAAGTTGTTAGCGGATCTCCACGATGCGGATATGCGACATAAGAGCTCCACCGATCTCCAAGGGGAAGCGGAACTGACGTCTATTCGCTCCCAAATTAACGAACTCCTCAATTACAGGGCCAAAGCTGTGCTACAGAAATGTCGCCTTGTATCTTACGAGTCGGGAAATAAATGTGGGCGGGCCCTAGCCAGGGCGGTCGCAGACTTGAAAACGCAAACCTACGTCCCCCACATTAAGACGGCAGCGGACGCGAAAGTCAGCCTTCCACAGCACATAGCTAATACATTTTAAGGAGTACTATGAAAATCTATATAACATACAAGCCCCTCCCAGAACGCAACACCTGGTGGAGGCGTATTTAGCCTCTGCCCAAATGCCTTCATTGGCACCGGAAGCGGTAACCGAATTAGAGGCCCCCATTACATCAGAGGAGTTGGAGGCGGCTCTGGCCTCAACCAAACAGGGTAAGGCTCCGGGGCCAGATGGCCTTACCATACAGTACTATAGAACGCTCTTCCCATCCCTGAGTCCCCATATGGTGTCCTTCTATAACAAGCTAGGGAATATGGCAGCGTTCGCCGGTGATACGCTGCGGGCACATATCACGGTCATCCCTAAAGAGGACAAAGACCCCCTGGTTTGCAGCAGTTACAGGCCGATCTCCCTTCTAAACACGGACCTAAAGCTTTTTACCAAGATATTAGCGATCCGTCTAGCCAGACATCTACAAATGCTAGTCCATTTAGATCAAGTGGGATTCATTCCCACTAGAGAAGCAAGGGACAGTACGATCAAAGTGCTAAACCTCCTGCATGTGGCCAATCAGACCCATGTGCCGTCGGTCTTCTTGAACACCAACGCGGAGAAGGCCTTTGACCGGGTCAACTGGGAATATATGTTCTCGGTCCTCAGACACGTCGGACTTGGGGGTACCATGACTAGATGGATAGCACAGATTTACACCACCCCCTCAGCACAGGTTAAAGTAAACGGAATCCTGTCTGATCCATTCCCGATTAGGAACGGGACTAGGCAGGGTTGCCCTTTTTTTCGCCCCTACTCTTTGCCCTCTCATTGGAGCCATTTCTGTGTAGGGTTAGAAATAACCCGGATATTGTAGGCCTTAAGGTAGGGGACTCCCAATATAAAGTGTCGGCCTATGCGGACGACTTGATGTTCTCCCTCACTAATCCGTTAATCTCCCTCCCTAATCTTCTTAAGGAATTCGACAATTACGGTAGCATATCCAACCTTAAAATCAATTACAGTAAATCAGAAGCCATGGGCGTGGGGCTATCCCGCACTGCTACGCAAACATTAAGATCCAATTTTAATTTCAAGTGGACAGACAATTTTTTGAAATATCTGGGCACCCGGGTACCGGCTGATCTTAAACATACCTTTAACCTAAATTTCCCTCCTCTACTGATCAAGACCCAGACCTTATTGGACTCCTGGCACAAGGGCCTCCACTCATGGTTTGGCCGCTGCAACCTTATTAAAATGTGTATTCTGCCCAAATTCCTCTATTTACTACAGGCACTTCCCATCCACATGCCTGCGGCATTCTTTAAGCAAACACGTAGCCAGTTTACCAAATTTATCTGGGCAAATAAGAAGCCGAGATTACCCCGAGCCCTGCTATCCCTTCCCAAGCTGGAGGGGGGACTGGCGGTTCCTGATGTGAAGAAGTATTCGCAGGCTCTACACCTAGGTAGGATGGTGGACTGGTGCCGCCACTCCGATCTGAAACTGTGGACACATCTTGAACAGTCTCAGACACAGGTACCCTTACAAGGAGCTGCCTGGTGCTACGATAATCTGTCGGCAGATATCAAACAGCACCCACTTATAGGAACGACGCTCTGAGTAGGGACGAGGGCACTTTCTTCACAGGCCTATTCCACATCTAAGTCTCCCCTATACCCTATTTCAGGGAATGCAAAATTCCCACCGGGGCTGTCCCCCCAGGCCAGGAATGTTTTTCAGGGCATACACTGCACGCAAGCAGGACACTTCCTAGTGAATAACTGTTGGCCCTCACTGAGCATGCTGAGGGAGGACGGAGGTGCTTTTCAACTGCCGTTTTGGACAGCGATCCAACTGAGACACTTCTTAGAATCATTACCCGACCCACGAGAGTTTACCAGGCCACTTACCCCCTTCGAGATTCTTTGTTCGGGTGAAGGGGTGCTTCCAAGGACACTGTCCACCGTATATGCCCTCATGATTTCCCTGATGGAACCCGCATGTCCGGCCAACATAACTAAATGGGAAAGGGACCTAAATTGCACATTTGACACCCCTCAGATTCAGCGTATTGTATTGTTCGCCCTGAAATCCTCCATATGTATGAGACTACAGGAGACCAACTACAAGCTGTTGACGAGGTGGTACCTTACCCCACACGCCCTCCATACCTTCTATCCAGGCTCCTCCACATTGTACTGGAGATGTCAGGGAGACAGAGGTACGCTGTTACATATATTTTGGTCATGCCCAAAGCTGTCTCATTTCTGGTCAACGGTCAGGCTTATAGCTCAGAAATTCACTGAATACAATATACCGGATGACCCGGCCTTCTTCCTTCTACATGTCAATACTATGTCAACTAAGCGATACAAAAAATCCCTCATATGCCACTTACTAAACGCTGCAAAGGCCTGCATTCCATTACACTGGAAAAGCCCAGCACCACCGACGGTGGCCAGCTGGATCCGCCGGGTAGAGGAAATTAAGGCAATGGAAGATTTGGTGTTGTCTGCGAGACAACAGGAGGAAAAATTCAAAGATACCCGGAAGCTGTGGAACCATTTTATCTACTCCTCAGAAGGTGTTGCCCTTAGGGTTACCTGAGGAAATCAGTGCCCTGTATATAAACTGCCATGGGGGTCGTCCTGCCCGACCAGATTCTCCTAATAACTCTTCGGGGTCCGGCCCTTCCCCCCAACCACCCAGTCCTTTCTCACCCCCCCCCTCTATCTTATCCCCTTTCTCTCTCTTACCTCTGCCCCCCTCTCTTCTTTTTCTCTCTCTTCTTTCGTTTAGAGCCCCCCTCCCCTTATGCCCCCCTCTCCGCCTTTGGGCGGACTCGGTTCGGGTGGAGGGGTCGAAGGGGAGTGGGGCCTTGGGGTCTAGATTGAAACTACATGGAGGTCTTACTGTCGGAAGGGGCCTACGGCCTTGAGATGTCATTTAAGGGGTTCTAGCCGAAAGACATGTTATATGATATTTGTTATGGCAGCCGTGCTGGACCCCGATTTTGCCTCTACCTTTTGATGGTCATGTTGAAGATGCACCCCCCCTTCCCCATTTCTAATATTGCTGTTATCCTTTGAATGTATTACTGAATCTGTTTGTAATGCTTTGGCCCATGTTGGGCATTAATAAAATTTATATTTGAAAAAAAAAATGAAGTGTTTTTATTGTTGTATGTGTTCACATTTGAGAAATCTTCTGTGGCCACCAGGATCACTGGTACAGTAAATGAGCGTACTTTGCCTAAACAGGGGTGCTGAAACCAATAAAATTCTCCCCACTAGGGATGAGCCGAACACCCCCACGTTCGGTTCGCACCAGAACCTTCGAACGCACCGAACGTTCGCGTGAACATTTAGAACCCCATTGACGTCTATGGGACTCGAACGTTTTTGAACTAATTCAAAAGTGTTCATTTTAAAGCTCAATATTCAAGTTATTGTTGAAAAACGTCTTTGAGAACCCGGTTCTTGCCCCAGGGAAATTGTCATTTGAAAAGATGAGAAAAAAAATGTGCCTTTAAGACGCATGGGCGGGACTGACGTTTTGACGTCACTTCCGCCCTGCTGGGCTATGGGGACGGGTGGGGGCTATATTGCCCTTGATCGCATCCCCACACAGCAGGCTGAAGGACCCGATCGACTCCGCCACTACCAACGGCTCTGGTAAGCGGCGGAGGGTGCGGGAGAGCCGCGGAGACCGCTGTTATCGTTTACAGGACCGCTCATGCTAAAGATGGATACCTCGGTTGTGGCAGCAGCTGCTGCCGTTACTGAGATATCCATCTTTAAAAAAAAGGACGTATATAAACATGAGCAGGTCCTTAAGTGGTTAAAGTGAAAAAAAAATAATGAAAAATTCATTTAAATATCGTACCTGCTGGGTGTCTATAGTAGTGGCATGTGTTTAGAACTGTCCCTGCACAAAATGAGATTACTATAAGAAAAAAGTAATTTAAGACTGCTTGCGACTTTAATGTAATGTTTGGTCCCTGCAATATGGATGAAAATCACTGAAAAAAAGAGCATGGGTTTCCCCGCCACCACTCCCTCAGGACCCTTTGGCCCTATATACTTTGAACAGCAGTATATAGCAGTATACAGGCGGTGCAAACAAGACATTAGGTTTGTGGAGAGAGGCAGGAAACAACATGCAAAAACGAAACTAGAAACTACAGGTACATTATATGTTTAATTTTGATCTATTTTTAATAGTTTTTAAAAAGGAATCAGTTAACTATTATGTCTCTATACCCTGTAATCAGTAATTTCAGCATACATTTTGTTTTATTTACAACTCCTTTAAACATGTCAACTGAGTTGCACCTTTTTAACCCAGCATTACTTGCTCAAAGCATACCATCCTATGCACATACATAACTTATGGCTAAGCAATGCAGCCTCCGATATCAACTTTCCTTCTCCAATCTGCTCATAAGCAATAAATTAGACACTTGGATCCTGTTAGCAAACACTAGATTCAGGTAGATGTTGAAGCAGGAATAGGAAGAGTTTGGCAAACCTCTATGGCAGAGGTGTGAAACTCACAAATGTATAAATCCTTTGAACGGTAAAACAGTAAAAGAAATAGAAAAAAAGGTGTCTCACGGCCTATAGAACACCTCCCAGCGCCTAACAGAGAGCACTTGCAAAAAACTAAATATACAGAAAATATATACTAAAAACGTTAAAGACTCAATTAGTTAGCTGGACAGCAAAACCAAAAAAGTCAAGAAAAAGCAGCTATTTAAAATACAAACAGATATATAAAAAATGGTAAATACACTAAACATAACATTAAAATGTCAAAAATAGTAAAAAAAACCATAAACAGCGCTGGTGATAATAGTCCAGTGTAGATCCCAAGAAAAAAAGATATCACCTCTACACTTAAGTGCAATAATAGTGACACAGTGTATTAATGGGAGAAAATAAGTCCGTTGATAGCTGAGTTTGAGAGATAGGAGAGCAAGCACCTTCCACCTATATTCTCGATCACCACGTGGGACTATAAATCTCCCTCTGGGGTACGCACTCACCGAAAGACCCTGAGGGTAAAGCAGTGTATGGATATCCACAGAATAATATCACTCTTCACATCAGAAGGGATCCGGTCACATGTCTACGGGTCTCCAGATCGTACAAAAAACACAGGAAAGGGCATATAGCGTAATTCCGTCTTTAATGTAGCACACAAGAGAACCCACAAATCTACAACCCTTCAAACAATGCACGTACATTAAAATATAACAATAAGCGCATATAATCACCCTCTCCTGCAAGAGAGACGAGCCGTGCTGTCCCAATGGATGAGCTGACTTCCAGCACCTCCTGGTTTCAGACGGGACTCAGGTGGAGCGCACGTGTCACTTCCTGGCGTCGTTGAGGCCCCTCCCTCAAACAGTAAACATATGTATTTTAACTGAATAGTTGGCTGTATAATTATACAGTAGTTTAACCACTTGCTGCCCGCCCAACTTCATATGTTGTCGCGGACTTTGAGCAGTGATATCTGGATGATGCCTGCAGCTCTTTTAGAGTCGGCGATTCCTTGCACCATAAGAACAATCATAGCGGCTGTTCACCTGATTGATTATTATTACAGATGGAGGGAGAGGACGTTCCCTCACCACCCTCCGGTGCTTCTATAGACTTACCCACTCAATCAGTGAACCGGAGAAGGTATCTGCTGGCATCGGATGTTGATCATAGAGATTTCCGGTGGGCCAGATGGTCACTGGAGTTCTATGATCGTTCGGAGGCCAGGCGCAATGTTATGAAATGCTGCAGCATAGGCTGGGAAGCCGAGATTTTTTATTTTATTTTTTATTTCAGGCTTCCCAGCCTAGAGGAGAGATCTGGGAACCTATTGATCCCAGATCTCACTGTAAAGAGCACCTGTCACGCACTATTCCTATTACAAGGCATGTTTACATACCTTGTAATGGGAAAAAAAGTGAAAAAAAATATATAAAAAGAAAGCATCAATGTAGAAAAAAGAAAGTAAAATGAACAATAGAAACCCCAAAAAAAAACAAATTTAAAGCGCCCCTGTCCCAGCGTGCTCGCTCGCAGAAGCGAACGCATATGTAAGTCGCGCCCGCATAAGTAATCTGCGTTAAACCCTACATGTGAGGTATCGCTAAGAACGTTAAAGAGAGAACAATAATTCGAACACTAGACCTCCTCTGTAACTCAAAACATGTAAGCTGTAAAAAAAAAAAAATTCAAGTACCGAATTTTCAAGTACCGAATTTTCAAGTACCAAAGTTTGGCACCATTCCACAAACGTGCACAATTTTGAAGCATGACATGTTAGGTATCTATTTACTTGGCGTAACATCATCTTTCACATTATACCAAAAAATTGGGCTAATGCATGAAAGATTGCTGCACAAATACCGTGCAAGATAAAAATTTGCAATGACTGGCATTGTTTTCTCTAGCGTCTCTGGTAAAAAAAAAAAAAAAAAAACATATATAATGTTTGGGGGTTCTGTGTAATTTTCTATCAAAAAAAATATATGATGGTGGCTACCGGCCTCTAAGATGGCCGCTTAACCTGGGAGCTCCGTGACACACCGGAGATTTTCAGCCCACAACAGCGCACACCGAGGGCGTTTCGATCGTTGAGACGTCCCGTTTGTTCGTGAATCTTCACTGAACGACGCGGTGATGGGAAGAAACCGCAAAAAAACGCTACAGCCTCAAAAGATGGAAAATTTCATTCCCCTCACGGCGAGCGGGACTCCTCAACATGGCGCAGCTTCTGTGAGAGGAAATATACAGGCCATACCGCACTGCTCCATTGAAGGTATGCGACATAATGACTCGCTCCAGAGTGACACACTGAGTGGTACTCCCTCAGGAACCCCGAGTCCCACTACCAGAAGCCCGGTTAAGTCTAAGCTGAGGAGAGACTCCCCACATAGGCCAGAATGCGCCATGGAAATGACCACCCACTCTCAGGCCTCTTTTAACCCTAGGGAAAGAGAAGGGGATCCCATAGCAAATTTTCCTACAGCTGATAAACCAATTTCTGACACAATGCTCAAGGAAATGCTGCTCTCTCTTCGCTCTTCCCTACAAGCAGATCTGTACAGAGGTTTAACTGAATGTCAGAGAGAAGTACATACTCTGGGTACCAGGGTGGACACAATAGAACACAGAATGGAGAATTTTGCCTCATCACACAATGTTATGGTGGATGCACATTCCAGTCAGAAAGATGAAATTGCATGGATCAAAGACAAAATGGCGGACCTCGAGGACAGATCTAGGAGGAATAACCTCAAACTAAGGGGTGTGCCTGAGACAGTGCCTCCTAATCAGCTCCTCCAATATGCACAAACTTTATTTTCCTCAATGCTACCAGAAGCAACAGCCCAAGATCTCCTGATCGACCGCATACATAGGATCCCTAAACCGTAATTTCTCCCTGATGAAATCCCTAGGGATGTTTTACTCAGGACCCATTATTTCCATGTGAAAGACGTAATTTTACAAACATCACGTAGACCAGGGAGCCTCCCCCCACAATACGGAAATCTCAGAGTCCTGCCTGACCTTTCCAGGCACACTTTGCAGCGCCGTAGGAATCTATTATCAATCACCAAAGCGTTAAGAAACCATGCAGTGCCACACAAATGGAAATATCCTGCTACCTTGGTGATTACCCATGATGGTTCTGATATTTCAGTATCCAACCTGGAAGAAGGTTTGACACTACTACGCCGCTGGGGAATAGTCCCAGACCAAACCACGGATCCATGCTCCATGAATGTCCCCCAAGGGATTCAACACGATTGGCAAGTAGTCTCCCGCAAGAAAAATAAGAAATCTACAAACGGCAGCAAAGCCCAAGTTTAATTCAAGCCCTACCTAGAATATCTCCGGTATAGAGTTGCTACACGGCAGCTCCTTTTTCCCCTGTTAGCTTAATAGCAGTTACGTCTGCTATAGGATCAGTTGATGAATCCATTTCTTAAAATTATTTGGTTAACTGTTTATGCTTTTTTTGTTTCTACCTTGTTTGTTTGTTTTCATGATATGCACAGGTTTCCTCAGGACATCTCCTCCTTTACCAGGTCCGGTACCAAACCTCTTCTTGTCACAACTGTCTTTCTAGGTGCCAATGACAACGATCCCTACCTGATATGTGAGTACCAAACCACGATTGTTAACCACACTGCTGTACCAACCTCACTATGGTGATCAATATTTTGTCTATGAATGCTAGGGGACTAAACCACCCAGCAAAAAGATTTTCGCTATGGAAAGAGGTTCACAAATCCAACGCAGATATCCTATGTGTGCAAGAAACACACTTCCAAGCGAATAAAACTCCACAATTTACTCATAGAGACTTTCCTACTATCTATACTGCTTCCAACCCGACGGCCAAAAGAGGAGGTGTCCTGATAGCGTTCAAAAATTCTATAGCTTTCAAACCTAAGGATGTTATCACTGATGTTAAAGGCAGATACGTGATAATTGCTGGTGACATAAACGCTAAACCATATACCATAGTCTCACTTTACGCTCCAAACACCCACCAGTTGAGATTCATACGAAGAGTGCTTAAGAGAGCTAATTCTTTACAATATGGCAGACTATTGGTATGCGGTGATTTTAACATTATTTCAGATCCAATGATTGACTCCTCACCTAGAAGGACAAGAGGAGCTCCAACACTTCTACCGCTTCTACACTCAGAAGAACTATTTGATGCATGGAGATGCCTTCATTCGAATGAACGCGACTATACTTTTTTTTCAGGGAGACATGGTTCCTACTCGAGAATAGACATGTTCTTGACGGACAAGTGGCTACTGCAGGACATAGATAAAACATCAATTCATGACATTACGTGGTCTGACCACGCTGCCATCTCCTTGTCAATTGTAGAAAGAGGGGTCTCTTCCTCCTCATCCATCTGGCGCTGTAACAATAGGACTATACTAAATCCAAAACCGAACACCTTAATAACTATTTCCGCCTCAATTCAGACTCTGTAAATGATCCCAATACCTTGTGGAATGCTCACAAAGCAGTTATACGGGGTATTATCATACAAATAGGGGCAATAGAAAAAAGAAAAAGATCTAAAGAAATCCAAGATGTCCTCAGTGACCTAAAGGATACTGAGAACAGTAATAAACAATCACCATCCCCTCCCTTGACCGCCAAATTGAAAGACCTTAGAGAAAAACTTCGGGAACTATTATCGCAACAATATGATAAACACTTGAGAAGGCTTAAACTCAATCATTATAACAATGCTAATAAAGCAGGTAAATACTTAGCAAATAGATTGAAAGTTATGCGCAATAAATCTAGAATAGCTTTCCTACCTGACCCACTCTCCCTACACAAAGTCACAAACCCCCAAAAAATTGCTGATTTATTTGCAAAATACTACGGCTCTCTGTATAACCTCAAAAAAGATGCTAATACTCCCCAACCTAGTATACATGAGATTCAATCCTTTCTTCATACGCTGAAACTTCCCTCTCTAACATCCCAACAAATGGAAGATCTTAACTTACCTATCACACCACAAGAGATACTGAAAGTCATACACTCCCTTCCCATGGGGAAATCACCAGGTCCCGATGGTTTTTCCAACGAATATTTCAAAACATTCCAAGCAGTTTTGACACCATATATGTCAACAGTCTTCAACAATTTTATATCCACCACTTCCCTTCCCCAAGAAATGTTAAGAGCCCACATAGTAACAATTCCAAAACCTGGTAAAACCCCAGACACACCTGAGAACTTTAGGCCTATTTCCCTCCTTAACACTGACACCAAGATTTATGCAAAACTCTTAGCCACAAGATTAAAACATATCATCCCTACACTTGTTCGAAGCGACCAGATGGGCTTTGTGAGGGGGAGACAGGCCTCTGACGCCACCAGGCGTATCATTGATATTATACACCATGCTGGAAAGACTCGAACGCCTTCTCTGTTGTTGTCCATTGATGCAGAGAAGGCGTTTGATCGAGTACACTGGACGTACATGGAAATGGTTCTACAGAAATTTGGTTTCCAGGGCTCTATCTTATCTGCGATATTGGCCTTATACTCTTGTCCCTCTGCTCGAGTGTACTCTTCTGGGTTTCTTTCAGAGTCTTTCCCTATAACAAATGGTACACGGCAGGGTTGCCCTCTATCCCCGTCAATCTTCAATCTAATAATAGAACCCCTAGCCGAAGCCATCAGGTCTAATCTAAGGATTTCGGGTTTTCAATTTGACCATGAAAATCACACCATCAGTCTTTTTGCTGATGATGTGATACTACTATTGACCAACCCTGTTGAATCTTTGCTTGAAGTTCACAATGTTTTAATGTCATTTGGAAAGGTTTCATATTACAAAGTCAATTTTACAAAATCTCTTATCCTTGACTTGGGGGTACCACCTCATATCAAGAGTTGCCTACTATCCCGATTACCCTACACCTGGAGCTCGGGCTCTATCAAATACCTTGGTATCACCCTTACGAGTAGTGTCTCTACGCTTATCAAAGCTAATTTCCCCTCACTGATTGAAAAAATTGAAGCCCAACTCAAAAGGATCTCTGAGAAGGAAGTGTCCTGGATGGGCAGAATATCAGCTTTTAAAATGTTGATTATGCCTCAAATCCTATACTTCTTTTGTGCAATTCCATTGTGTATACCGTACCATTACCTTAATCGCCTCACAACGTTGGGATGGAAGTATATTTGGCAAGGTAAAAGGGCACGGTGTTCACGTAACAATCTTGTGTCTCACAAAAAAGTAGGAGGAGCAGGTCTACTCGACATACATGACTATATGTGGGCAGCTCGACTTGACCAACTTAAACACTGGTTCCATGACCAAGACGTTCAACCCTGGGTGAACATAGAAAATACACTGTCACCGACGGCTAACGTGAAACTTATGTTGCTCAGCGACAAATGGGTCTCCTTGGAAGCTGACCTCTTTACCCCCTACCATACAGACTTCATTAAAAGCGTGGAGACATATACTGAATCAAGACCATCAAGAATTTCAAGGTATTGACTTCCAACTACCATTACGAATACTTGAAGCCAAAATACCCAGATTGACAGTCTCTGAACTCAATTCACACGGGGTGACTGATATTTCGGAACTCTACGCGAATGATACACCCCTACATCCTACCACAGTTGTATCCCAATTCCATTTACCTGACAGATCTTTTCACACTTGTGACAGAATTGTGCGCTTCCTCCACTCATTGCCTTCCCCGACCATATCCCTTCCAAAGAGGGTGTGGAAATTTTATTCTGTCGCTCACCCTGCCTCAAAGGGCATATCACTATTCTACAATATATTTCAAGATAAGATGAAATTTTCTAAGACGACAGCAATGAAAAAATGGGAGGTAGACCTACGTATTAGATTCACAAAAGAGGATTGGTCGTGTGCCTTTCAGACGATTCATAAAGCATCTCACTGTGTGAAACACTGGGAATTGTCCATTAAATTAACCAACAGATGGTACTACACTCCACTGAGATTGGCCACATTCTATCCTGGCACCCCAGCCAACTGTTGGAGAGAATGTGGTCAAGTAGGCAATCTAATGCATATATTCTGGTATTGTCCACATGTAAGAAGCCTGTGGAATCAGGTTTTTAAACTCATTTCTTCCATCACAGGGATATTAACTCAACCAGATCCAGCATTAGCTCTTCTCAACATACACATTGATAGATTCCCTTTCCACATGAGGACAGTAGTTACACACATTTTATTGGAAACACGTACGTCCATTCTACGGAATTGGAAATCTAAAAACACTGTGAATATTTCAGATGTAATAACAGAGGTCCACAGGAATTTCACTTTTGAAAAGCTTATAGCACTTAACTCCTTGACGACCAGACATTTTGATCGGTGTTGGTCCATATGGCCCCAAAACTGATAAGGTTCTCGAATATCTGTTCCATTGAATACATGTTTTTTTTGTCTTAACTGCATCTATTTCTGTTTTGTTCTATAATATACTATGTTTCACGTACAATTTGAATACTGTGCATTCCCCCATTACCCTGTGCTTTTACATTTCCCCTTTTTCTTTTCTGTTCCCCTTGAAAACTTCTACAATAAAAACTATTGATTGAAAAAAAAAAATATATGATTTTTACCTGTAGGAGAGAAATGTCAAAATTGGCCTGTGTAGCAAGTGGTTAAGGTACATTAAGTACATTTTCTGACTGATTTAGCACAAATTTTTCCTGTATAGCATGTATTCAGTGATATTATATGTTACATGGAGTAGTTCTTTAAGCATTTAAAAATATAAAAAACAATTGATATGAATATTTTCTAAATGCTGTGCCATAGGAGTAAATTTAGCTTAAAGGGGTTGTAAAGGTAAAAACAATTCCCCCTAAATAGCTTCCTTTACCTCAGTGCAGTCCTCCTTCACTTACCTCATGTTTCGATTTTGCTTTTAAATGTCCTTATTTCTTCTGAGAAATCCTCACTTCCTGTTCTTCTGTCTGTAACTACACACAGTAACGCAAGGCTTTCTCCCTGATGTGGAGTGTCATGCTCGCCCCCTCCCTTGGACTACAGTAGAGTCAGGACGCCCACTAACACACAGCTCCTTTCTCTATCTGCAACGTAGAGAGCGTTCTCACTCTCCTGGAGTCCAAGGGAGGGGGCAGGCACGACACTCCATACCTGGGAGAAAGCATTGCATTACTGTGTGGAGTTACAGACAGAAGAACAGGAAGTGAGGATTTCTCAGAAGAAATAAGGACATTTAAAAGCAAAATCGAAACATGAGGTAAGTGAAGGAGGACTGCACTACGGTAAAGGAAGCTATTTAGGGAAAGAAAATTGCACCTTTACAACCCCTTTAACAATTTCCCAGAGAGGCTTCCTCTGTTGTTCAATTTGGGTCTCACTTTATAAAAAATTACAACCATTTTTTTCTGTGCAGTTGTTTGACAATTTATCAGTGTTTATGATGTTTCCCCTCAGAATGTTTGTATTTATTAGTTTGTCAGTATAGCAGCTTCATCAGCAACACACACAGTACTTAATTTCTTTCAACCACTTTAACAAAGGAAAGAACAAGCGGTACATTACATCAATGGCACATTAGGGCACATAAGTGTTATAAAGGTTCCTGATTAAATGGACATATTGTCCAAGTTAAGATAACCCTAGAGACCAGATGAAAAATGTTTCAACCTCAAGGATGAAAAAAAAGCTAATTAATAAATTCTGTGTTGGTATCAGTTACTATACCTTAAAACTGTAATTTCTGACCCAAATCTTGTGACTTGTCTTTTTCATTCTGATGTGAAGTATACAGTAAGTGGTCAGGGCCGATCCTCCCTATAGGCTCACTATGCAAGCCGCTTAGGGCCACGCAAGGCTGCGAAGGGCCCCCCAAATTACTAGAGGCCTCGCCTGGTAAGAAGTCATTTTCGCCCCCTCACACCGCTTCTAAACTCGCTGGCTGAGTCATTTTCAACAGCAGAACACCCCCTCCCCCAGCTTCTCAACTTCCTTTAATGTGACATGTCACTGTCGCCAGCGCCCCCCGCTTCTCATTTTTAATGTGCCATGTCATTTTGCTTCGGGCCCCAGGGAGGTCAGGTACTGTAAGTGGTCATACTTAAATTTTACTTAAAGGGTAAGTTCACCTTTTCATTAAAAATAAGTGAATACATTGAAAATTCCCTGGCCACCCTCTGCACATATGAGCCATGCTGCTAGTGTAGCAGCCTGCACACCATACACTGCAATACACAGCCTCAGAGTGATTCTTCATCATAATGCTCACAATGGCAAGTGCTTGTTAGTCGGCGTGATTTTGGTTTGGGTAGAAGATCGCGCTTTTTGAGGTATTTAGGTATTTATTCCCCAAAGGTAGACGATGGTTGGTAATATACTCATAGGGGGAATCTGGAGGATGCACACAGTGTCATTTTTTTAATATGTACCAATTTTTTTAAAGAAAAGGACTGGAATGTTTGCACAGAAGGACATTTAATGCTTTTATTAGTTGCACTATTACTTTTTAAAAGTCAATGATATGATATGTGTCTAGATTTAATGGATTTGGATTATTATCACTTTATAATACAATTTATATACACAGTATATGTATATTTGTTTTTATAATAATTACTATATTTGCTCTGTATATTTTTAATATTGAACTTATTAATACACAGATTTAAAAAAAAAAGTCTTAAGTATTTTTTAAGTCCTCTCCTACAGTTCCCCAGGAGTCCTAAAAACTGGGACTTCGTATTTTAAAAATGAAGACTTCAGCCAGTGAGCCCCATTCTTGTAAATCCATAAAGTTAAGTAGCACACCTACAGAAATACATTTGGCCACTAGATGGTGCTACGAAAAATCCCATGACACTTAGCACCATCCAGTGGCTAAATGCAGTACTTCCATTTTAAATAATCTAAAAACATTCTACCAGTACAGAAAATAGCCCAATGACATTGTTTTTTGACCTTTTCACACAGAACAAATATGCAAGCATTTTAACAGGGTGAATTTCTATTCACATCTTTTCTAGTTTCAAGAGACAGCGAGAAAAGGTAAATCATCAACAGGAACACAGACAGAAATAAGTTAGTATAGTAGAAAAAGCCAAAAAAACGTCACGTTTTATTGTTATTTGCATCCTTGTTGCTAATTTTATTTCCTTTCTGTCTGAAACCATTTTTTTGTATATTTATTAAGAATAAAACAAAAAATAGAAAAGTATCACAAACACAAGTCATATATCAGTGAAGGCTTCAAGACAGATAACATAGCCTTGGTGAAACCATTTTAACTTGGACAGAAAGAAAAAACCTCTCTAATAGAGCTTCACTGGTAGTAAAAACTCAACAGGGATTCTAACCTTTCCTCACACATTATTGGCTGGACATATACTTTATTTTACCAAATGTATATGCAATTAAACAGGGAGCAGGCTATACACAAAAAAAGCAATATATAACAGCAAACAATTACATAAGCAAAGGATCATACTTAGGTAATCACAGCAAGACATCCTGCTGCACTACTACAGTACAATACAGTATAATGCAAGAAAGTACATGTAGTCTCTTCTTGCTTCCTAATCTCATTATTTTGTAATGGGCAACCCCACTGACTAGTAGCAAGGATGCATGCATATCACTGACATCCTCAGCTTATCCAGTGCCGGTACTTTTTTCTCACTTTTGGCAACATTCAAGTAGGTCAATTGTCTGCATACATATGGTATTCTGTAAGCATTGTTGGTTTCCATTCTTCTAATAAATTAAGGCTCACATACACATTTTGCATTAAGACAACATTGAAAAAAAAGAATAATTACTTTCTTCAAACACAAGACGAAAAATGATGTACTCTACATATATACATGTATTAAGATTTGTATTTATTGTTTTCTGACACTTTTCAAAGCATCAGACAGGGTCTACCATATTAATATACAGTACATATAAAAATGTAAACAAATTCCATATTCTTAACAAGCTGTAAATAAACTTTAAAATAAATTCTCACTGACTTCTGAAGTCGCAGCCCCTGTGGTAAAGACAGTATAAGGGGGATGAGAGGCCCTTACAGAGACACTTTCTATCCATAGCATTCCCTGCTATGTCCAGCACTCTGCATTCACCACTCCCATCATCATTGCTGCAATTTCCAAAACCCCTCTCGGGGCCTCCACTTGTTCTCCTTACAGAAGCCAACATGGCTCTACTCGGCAGCTGCCAGCGCCGTTTTTTTTTTTCTTTTTCAAACACACAGCAGATGGAATCAAAGGGGCACACCCACAGGGCAATCAGATGTCAGCAGAACAGGGAAGGGGAATGGTGCAGCAGGTCAATAACAGAATGATGTTCTGTGTCTCTCCCTGCAGCAGCTGAAAGCCGATGAGAGGCTTTCAGCTGCTACAGGGAGAAAAATAGACACAGTGCATAGTTCTGTAAGGACCCTGTTGCACCAATTCCCCTGCTGTCCGGGGCCCCCTGTCTGCCAGGCCCCCTACAGGAGGACCAGTGGTAGCTCCTTATCAGAGGACCTGGAAAACTGGCTTTGTACCCTTTGTTGTTTAAACCTACTGTCTATTGCTAATGTATTGCCATAGGGATATCATCCTCGCTTTATTTTACATTTATGTTTTGTTCAAAAAGATATTTTAAATATAATTTAAAAAATATTCACAAAGGAACAAATGATCCGCCTGTAACATTACCAGCTTTATTTCTTAGACAAAGCACAAGGTGCTCAGTATCAAAATGCATTTGTTTGAAATCCAAATTTTCTAGTAACTAGAATTAGGTTACTAAAATAAAACCTTCAAAGAAAAAAAGTATGAATATTTTTTCAATTTATATTGATGCATGAAGGATTGATAACAGCTTCATATTGTTATTTTCAGCAAGGCATACATTGCCTAGACTTTGATTTATATCTCACAGAACTTCACATACAAGTCATAATTGTAAGAGAACGTAATACCTCTAAAGAGGCTTAGCAGATGTTTGAAGTTAGTATAGTGAGAAAAACAGAATTTCAAGAACATGAAATTCAGCACACCAAAAGAATATATAAAATTTGGAAACTCAGCAAGCTTTTCTTAAAGTGGAGTTCCATCCATTTTTTTTATGTTTGTCTGAGCTGCATGCCCTAATCTCATAGTGTTCAGAATGGACAATTGTTATTTATTTTGTTGCTTGTAAATACCTTTATTTTGTAGTCCTTCATTACTTCCTCCTCCTTATTAGCCTAGGCTATTAAGTCACAAGGCTATTTGCAAGGGTTTCTGGGATAGGCATCATGTTTCCCAGTAGTCCTTGCAAACCTGACTGAAACCTAGTGTGCAGCACTGAGCATGTGCGAGATATACAAAGCTGAAACCCAGGAAGTCATACAGTCTGGCTTCATGATGCCCACACTTAAGATGGCCACGGTCTATTTCTAGATTATAATCTAAATGCTGTAACAACCTAACAAAACGGACCTTAGTTTACAGACTAACTTTACTAGAATACATTAAGCTTGTGTATTACAGGGGTATTTATATTTAAAAAGTGAAATTGTGGGTGGAACTCCCCTTTAAACAAAGAATATTGAAACATAGATTTGTAATAGTGCATTAACACGTTTTTCTATTAACTATCAATTGACCAATTGTTTGGTGATTTAAAGAGCAATTCCAGGTTAGTGCTTAAGGGCTTGTTCACACTTGACTAAATTATTATTTTTATTATTATTATTATTTAAGATTTATATTGCGCCAACAGTTTGTGCAGTGCTTTACAACATGGAGGAAGACAGTACAGTTAAAATACTATTCAATACAGGAGGGATCAGAGGGCCCTGCTCGTTAGAGCTTACAATCTAGAAGGGAGGGTCAAGGGGAACAAAATAACAGATGTGGGGGATGATCAGATGGAGAAAATGAAAATGGAGTTGTTAGGTGTGGGTAGGATAGGCTTCTCTGAAGAGGAGGGTTTTCAGGGATTGTCTAAAAGCTAATAAAGTAGATAATGATCGGACAGAATGGGCTAAGGAGTTCTATTGGATTGGAAAGGCTCTGGAAAAGTCCTGGAGGTGAACATGGTAGGAGGGAATGAGGGAGCTAGAGAGCAAGAGGTCTTCTGAAGAACGAGATAATGATTAGGTAAGTATTTTGAGATTAGGTCAGTGATATAGCTGGGGACAGAGTTGTGGATGGCCTTGTAAGTATTATTTTGAATTTAATTTGTTGGGGCGAGCAGAAGCCAGTGAAGGGATTGACAGACAGGAATAGCAGACACAGAGCACTCGGTAAGATGAACGAATCTGGCAGCAGCATTCATGATGGATTGAAGGGGGGGATAGACTATGTAAAAGTAAGCCAATGAGGAGGGAGTTGGTAGTCAAGGCGAGAGATGACCAGGGAGCGAATTAAGAGCTTTGTTGTGTCATTAGTTAGAAAAGAGCATATTTTGGAGATGTTGAGGCAGCAAGATTTGGACTGTGATTGGAAATGGGGCTTAAAGGAGAGTTCAGATTCCAGGACCTAGGACCTAGGACCATGTCATGCGGGGATGGGCATAGATGGGATTAGGGGATGGGCATCGAGGGGTTTTGCCATCGATTTCTACTTTGAGGAAGTGGTGTGACATCCAGGCTAATATATCTGATAGTAAATTAGTGATAAGTAAGGCGACTGGAGGAGTGAGCTGAGGGGTAGAGAAATAGAGTTGGATGTCGTCAACGTAGAGGTGGTATTGGAAGCCCAAGGAGGCTATCTGCTGATCCAGGGAGGAGGTATAGATTGAAAAAAGGAGAGGTCCAAGAACAGAACCTTGGGGGACCCCAGAGAAAGGAAGATGAGAGGAGGAAGTACAGTCACAGAGATCAAAGGTGTGGAGAATTTTGAGGAGGAGGGGGTGGTTAACCATATCAAAGGCAGCAGAGAGGTTCTGAAGTAGGAGTACAGAATAGTGTCCATTGGTTTTGGCTAGGGTTGTCCCGATACCAGTATAATGCCCCCGATGCCTGAATACAATACTTGCCCCCCCCCGCCGCCGTCACCGCATAACGCAAGGCCACCGCTGCTGCGTTAATCAGCGTGCGGCGAACATTACAGGCAGCTTTCGTTTGAATAGCTGTTTTCCCCGCTGCGCCGTGCATAGATACTCCCCCTTGCTTGGGATTGGATGGATCTGTCCAATCCCGAGCAAAAAAAAAAAAAAACAGAATTGCTTAGAAGGTTGACTGTTCTAAACATATGCAGCTCAAAGTTTAAAGCAGTATTAACCACTTCACTACTGCACATAGTCATATGACGTCCACACAGGGGATCTCCCATTCTAGGTGGGCGTCATATGACGTCCTGGGCTTTGTGCAGTGATATCTAAATGATGGCAGCAGCTAGAGGCAGAGGCATCATTCAGATATAATTCTTTAGTGCCGGCGATTCTGTGTATGATAAGAATGATCATAGCGGCAGTTCCGCCGCTTGATCGTTCTTATAGGCGGGGGGGGGGACATCTGGTGCTTCTACCGGCTCTTCCGTGCCATCGGGGGCCAGGAGAAAAAATGGTCCCCAGTCATCTCTATGACCGCCAGAGGCCCGGGCGCGATGTGATGACGTCACGCCCGGGTACCCGGAAGTAAACAAAGCCATGATTGCGGCTAGAAAGCATGAGATTGGTGAATTTTTTTTCACAATCTCATGCTTTCCAGCCTGGAGGAGAGATGCGGGGTCTTATTGACCCTGCATCTCTCCATAAAGAGGACCTGTTACACACCTTTCCTATTACAAGGGATGTTTACATTCCTTGTAATTGGAATAAAAGTGATAAAAATAAAAAAAAAAAAAAAAGTGTAAAAAAATAAAATAAGTAAAAAAATAAAAATAAAATATTAAAAAATTAAAACGCCCCTGTCCCCGGTAGTTTGCACGCAGAAGCGAACGCAAACGTAAGTCCCGCCCACATATGTAAACGCCGTTCAAGCCACATATGTGAGGTATCGCTGCGTGCGTTAGAGTGCCAGCAACAATTATAGCACTAGAATCCTCTGTAAATCTAAACTGGTAACCTGTAAAAAAAAAAAAAATGTCGCCTTTGGAGATTTTTAAGTACCGAAGTTTGGCGCCATTCCATGTGTGTACGCAATTTTAAAGTGTGACATGTTAGGTATCTATTTACTCGGCGTAACATAATCTTTCATATTTTACAAAAAAAATCGGGCTAACTTAACTGTTTTGTTATTTTTTAATTCATGAAACACTTTTTTTTTTAAAGGCGTTTGAAAAATGATTGCGCACATACCGTGTGAGATAAAACATTGCAATGACAGTCATTTTATTCCCGAGGGTGTCTGCTAAAAAAACATATATAATGTTTGGGAGTTCTGAGTAATTTTCTAGCAAAGAATAAAGATTTGTACATGTAGGAGAGAAGTGCCAGAATAGGCCCGGTATGAAGGTGGGTATAAAAGCCCGGTATTGAAGGGGTTAAACACAAAAGAAAACATTTATTATATAATACTGCAGCCTAAAAATTCTTAGATGTGGTGACTGCCTTTGTAATTTTTTGGGGTTTTCTTTCTTCTATTTTCCAGTGCTCTGGCAAGTAAGTCTATTGTTTCCAAAAGAACATGCTATCTTTCAGATGTATCAGCTACAGTGAGGAGAAAAAACATTTACCACTGACAGGAGTACTTACAATGATCAGCTTTTACTTATGTAAAAACCCTTATTCCAAAAGGAAAACAAGATGTTGCTGTAACTATTTATAAAGCGTTAGCAGGAGTTCGGTTTCAATTTGTTAATGTATTTAAATCTGCTAGTAAATCCATCACGACCCTCACACTACCCAGACTGACAATTCTGCTGTCCAAATGTACCCCTATGCTCATTGAGTGAAAGCACTGTAATGCTGGAATTGTATTACTGGCCAGATCAGCACTTGAGAACAGAAGGAAAACAGGCTAAAGATAATAAACAATACGACCACCACATCTATGGATTGGTAAGCTGCAATACAGTATGTTACATCGTTCATTTTGAATCTTAACTGGAGAGTAGACATGTGCATTATTTTTCGTCCGAATGCATTTTCGTCCGAATTTCGGGTATTTTCGTTATCGTTTAAAAAAACAAACGCGCAGAATCTGAAATCTGAAAGATTCGACATATAAAACAAAATACTTTATTTTTATTTTCGTTCCTACAACAGTTCAATACAGATAGGAGATTCGACATGACACTGACAATAGCAATCTGTGTCTATCGAACCCGCTGTCGAATGTGCCTAACCTTAACTCTATTAGTCCAAGATTATTCTACATAGAGAGGAAAGATTTGAGATGGAGAGAAAACATTCAACATTATAGAGACAGTGTTGGGGTAGACCATTCGACATGAGCGAAGAAGATTCGAAGAAGCAGCGAAAAACATACAAACGTTGAATCTGTCATTGAAGGCTTATGGTGTCTGTCTAAAGATCTAAGAAGATTCGACAAGCAGCTAAACTGTACGACGCCGCAATCGTACATTTCCGGTCAAATGCTCGGCCCATAGGCTATAGAAGAATTTGAATGTTGGTTGACTAGTAATAATAATTTATGAATAAAATGAATACTAGTGTCATACAACGTTAGAAATTCTGTGAATAACTGTATTCTATTTTCTATGCTTTGCCTATATATTGCACACTGCACTCAGTGAAGTACTGTAGTAATTATTATTCATTTGGAACCACTAATCAATATAGTTGATATGTCCATCTATGAAATTTCCATAACATATGTCCAGTTTATCTAAGATTTTTTTTTTTTTAAAGAATATATACAGTGTTCAATTTAAGTTGCATATACTGTAGGTTATAAAAATATTTATAATAAGATCCCACTCAATTAAATGTATACCCAGTGCTACAGTTTATTTCTAGATATTATAGGAAGAAGGTGGTACAGCAAAATGAGTTGAAAGAAACTAAAATAAAAATGGTTTGCTTGCTTAGTAAATAAATAATTTTTTCCCAAGCTCCCGCATATGAACTCTATTTTATTTTTTTTGCCATCCACACAGTTTCCCCAGGTGCTTTAGGGACATTAGTATATCCCAACAGCTGCAAATATGACAGCAGCTGTGTCAGCTTGCTGGTTAGGTTATCAATGCCTTTATGTTTTTTTTCCCACAACATTTCAAGCTTCAGGCAAAATAGGATAAAACATTTTTTAATAATACAAAAACATTTGGATGTGAATATTATTTTTATTACCAGTAAAGAAAATTGTGGTTAAAGCGTATAAGCCTGGAAAAAATATGGTGTTGCTGTCTCTTTAAAGTAATACAATGTCAGTGTAGTATAGCAATATTATTTACTGCTTTCTGTATTCTATAATACCTAGTTGATCTTACCTGTGCCTATGAGTAAACTGACCACAGCAATCATGGCTGCCAATCCACGACAGTGTGGTCAGTTTATGTCTTTCGCCATGCTGCTCTCTGTGCACAGACAGGGCTGGACTGGGACAAAAATTTGGCCCTGGACTTCATCCAGACTGGCCCACTTTGACATGTCTCTCCCATGGCGGCCAGACAACTCCCGCACCCCCCGGCCACCGAAGCCCCCTCTCCCCCTTCACTAGCCACTAGCTGTTCTACTTTATTAGAGTAGAATGGCTGGTACTGGTACTCTTATAGGCAGTACCAGTGGGGAAGCTAGACATTATTTCACCCGGGGCAAAGAATCAGTTTAGTGCCCCCCTTATGGGACAAGATTAGGCAGAAGTGAGAAACTCCAAGGCCATAGCTGTTGAGTCAGCTGTCTGTCCCCTCCCCCATGCTCCTCTGTTGTCCCCCCTGCTCCTCTGGTCCTCCCCCTGCTTCTTTGTTCACCCCAGGTGAGCGCTGCGGGGAGGGAGAGGAGGTGAGCGCTGCAGGAAGGGAGAGACAGGAGCGGAGGGGGGCGTGGTCCGCTGTCACTGAAGCCGGCCCACTGAGCCATCGGCCCACCGGGAAACTCCCTGTAGTCCCAATGGCCAGTCCATCCCTGTGCACAGATAGGCTGTTTAAGAGCACAGACTGTTTGTATTTTGCTCTTCCTTGTTTAATAGTCTGTTTGAAGCTGCTCCCCTCCCCTGTGCTACTTTACAGATGTCGATGTGAAGAAAGTGAAACTACTTATTAATCATAGTGTACAAAACGCAGCACTAATGAAATGATAGTGCACACACCACTATACAAAGTAAGGGGGACATGTGTCTGGTAAGTGATGTAGATATGTGAAAACAAATAGTACAAGTAAATGTATGTATGTATGTATATATATATATATATATATATATATATATATATATATATATATATATACAGTATATATATATATAATTAAAAGAAAAAAAAAGGTATGTCAAAAAAATTGCATGATTAAAAAAAATTGCATCAAAAAAATTGCATCACACTAAGGTGCATAAGTGCAAAATCATGCATAATAAATAATAGTGGTAAACAGTCCAATCCTTAAAAATGACACACAAGTCCATATACAAGTATTTTAAGGTGCTTCAGTGTGGATAAAAAATCAATAAAAAATTCCACAGTGCTTTAGTGCATGTAATCAGTAGCAGCAATCCAAGGGTGATGTATAATACAGTTCATACAACAACACACGGCCCAGTGAGTGATCCAAAAGTAATGCCAAGGTGTAGTCTCACAGGTGCTCCCCTATGGTAATGGACGCTCACCTTAGAGCGTGCGACCTTGCAACTAAGCTTGGTCTGTGCACGCTTATGAACCAAACTTGCAGCCAGATCATAGAATATATACAAAAAAAACGGATGGTGCAAGTAACGTGTTAACAATATTTATTTAAATAAAAAGAGAGATCCCTTGCCGGGGTGCTCACATACTGCAGGTATAACAGGCTCGTAGCCAGATGTACAGATCGGGATATGGTAAACAGTCCTCACGGCCTCACACAGACTCTCCTGCCATCCTGTCCCCTACTTATTAATCATGTTTAACTCCACCCACAATTTTTTTACAACAAGAATAAAAACTTTTGTATTGCACAAGTATATGCATGGGATGATTAAAAACATATATTTGGTGGTGATTATTTAATTGGATGTCATATTATTTTTTTATTTACATTTTATGTATTGGCACATCGCCAATCAGCACTGTGTGGACTCAAGGTCAGAGTTTATGCATTTCACTGATGACATACACACATACGTCAGTGTGTAAGTGTGTGTATACATTATTATTAGATCACTAAAGGGGAACATATCATTAATTTTTTGGGTTCAGAGTTTATACCTACTTTATTTTTATTTTTTTTCCACCTCAGAGAACTCTGTCAGGAGACTTAATCAATTTTGCGTTAATTCGCTTTCTCCATCCTATTTCACATCATAGTAGGAAATTGCTTCAAACTTTGTTTATTATGTGCATATGTATAGATATAAAGAGTCTATTCCGGCCCTGGAATAGAAATACAAAAATAAAAAAAATGCTTTAATTTCCAGTTATTAAGTATCCCCCCTGGAAGGAAAACTACAATGAGAGCTTTTGGCCGGGAATCCCAGGCATTTATATGCTCCATCGCAGTTTTCCGACAGGAAAACCGCCGGGAGTCCCGGTGGGGAAAAAAGAAAACATGTTCTCTTTTTTTCCCGCCAGGATTCCTATCGGTTTTTAAGCCGGCAGTTTCCCTATGGGGAAAACCTGTGGTGGAGCATACACACGGCTGGGTTTCCCAACCAAAGCTCTCATGGCAGTTTTCCTATCGGAAAACCCGGCCGTGTGTAGGGGGTAAAAGCTACTGAGCAGGTTCTCAGTTTTCCCGGCTGACTTTTTACCGCCGGGAAAACCAATGGTGTGTACAAGGCATTAGATGTCAATCACGAAGGCTGTCCAACAAGTGTTGGACAAAACAATTAAATCGATATTATACTGTAAACACTGAGCATCAGAAATCAGTGAGGACTATCAGCACCTCTTAAATCAGTCCATGTGCTCAGGAGGGTGAAGAATAAATATTACTCGACTGCACAAAAGCTCTGCCATAAAAAGGTATTTAGCAAAGTTATTAAAAAAAAAAAAAACACTTCCATTATTAGATCACTAAAGGGGAACACATTATACATTTTTTTTTTAGTTCAGAGTTTACAACTACTTTAATGTTTTCTGACTTATGATTTTTTATTTTTTTGTTACATCTATGTAATTCAACAACAATATGTCAGGATAATAGGATAATGAGTTTAATTAGCACAGAGAGAAAACATTATACAAAATAAAGTAAACCATAGCAACCTTATTGATTTTAATCTACCTAATCTGTGAGAGATTGATCCTGGTTTGTTTGTATCCATTGAGTTTTCACACTCATTTTTTTTTTTTTCACTATAGCTCTGTGTAATTTTTAAAGCAGCAATTAATTTATCCAACATCATTCCAAATTAAAATTCTGTGCAATTCATTGGTGCTAAAATTTCTAAAGCTCAAACACAATGATTTTATCATTACTGGCAATGAAAGCAAGAGTGTTACATTTGTATATCCTTTAAATGCATTTCAAATGCAACATCTGTGCCTGGTAAATTCACCAGCTCACATCAGGGTCTCAATGACTAAAGTTTAAAGACAGGTCAAGAGCAACCAATTGAAGTGCACTGACAGCTGTGCACTTTACTAGACCCAATCAGCATAACATATTATCACATGTAGACAGAAGATTCATTCTGAATAAAGCTGGGTTCACACTATACTACACAACAGTGATACGACTTTCATCCTACTTTGCTCTGCAACATCAGTCCTACATTGGTCCTACATTCATCCTACATTGGTCCTACATTGGTCTGACATCCATCTGACTTTCATGAACAGGATACTACTTTGATCCGACTTTGTGATAGTCTGACTTGTTCTTTGACCAATCAAAACAATCCCAGAGTGAGATAAATTCCTTTTACTGCTGCTGTAATCACATGTCAGATGTCAAAAGTCAGATGGTAAGGACAAGGTATTCAATGGGCTGAAGTAGAATCAAAGTTGAACCAAAGTAGTACAGGGAGCATTTTCAAAGTCGGACCGACTTGTGTCGGACCAGTTAAGACGGCTCTCATAGGGAAATATTGATTTTCACACGTCATGCAACATGAGCTCCCAATGTCGGAGAGTTTATCGTACCAGTGTGAACTCGGCCTGAAACCTTTTTATCCTTCAGCATTTTTAGCAAAAAAACTAAGATAATGTTTTCTGTATTATTACAACTTAATTACCATAGAATATGTTTGCCTGATCTTTTTAACAATCTATTAAGTACAGCTTGCATTTAAACAAACAGTGATTATATTTTATGTATTCATCATCAACCAGATTTTTTGGAATTTGAAAAACAACAACATCCTTTTATTACACATAACAAAACATATAAATATTCCAAAAATGTTCCAAAGCCATATAGACATTTCTTCATTCATTTATATGTATGAATGTATTCTTCAATTATTTTGGACCCTTCACTCACAGCTTTATCCTAGAACTTTTAGGTTCAATGTGAGGCTGAAGTTTTGACAAAGTTTCAACATAAGGCCCTGCTGTGGAACCGTTTGTGCAACAGGCAGGGTTTGCTCATCAGTCACCTCGTGTCCCTACCCAAATTACTTATACTTCCATTGATGTTAGGTAAGCTTGGTTCCATATTATTAGTATAACAGACAGTAGTCACTCTGTGTGCTATGTAGTACAACAAGCTACAATAGCTGTATAGTTAGTGCTGGATCAAGTAGCCAAGCTGCAGTAGCTTGGCTAACTCTGAACTTAGATGTCAATCATGAAGGCTGTGCAACAAGCATTGGACAAATCAATAAAAATGATTTTATACTGTGAACACTGAGCAACAGAAGTAACTTTGCATCAGATATATAAATGCCATTCTGGGGTACATGGTTGCAGATGACAGACACAAATGCAGTATATAAAGAACAGATTGTATATGAACCCGGGGGTGGTGATTGCAATGTAAAGATATTTAATAAGATTGGAGAGTAGGTGGATTTGTAGCTTAAAAACAAACTCATCTCTGGGACTAAGATACCACTATCTCTGCAGCTGGTTAAAAATACGGATGTCCCTAAAGCACCTAGTGAAATGTGCAGTCAGCAAAAACAAATATAGGAATATTGCTATGGTAGTTAGGTCCGCCAATAAAGGGGGTATCACTGGTCCTCCTGTACTGGGCCAGGTCCAGCAGGGGGGCCTGGGCAGCAGGGGAATCGGATGTGAATAGGAGAGGGGATGATCGGTGAGGTGGGGGAGGGGCTTCTGCAACAGCTGCAATCCAGTTTCTCCTCAACTCCCTTAGATGCTGCAAGGAGAAACACACAGGGGATGGGTTCCTGTAATTGCCCTCCCACCACATTGATCACCCTTCATGTGAACCATCCTCTTCCCCCTGCTGCGCAGCCCCCCCTGTGTGACCACCCCATCCCCACAGCACTGCTGGATTTCCACATCTCCTGCCTTGACAGTTACTGTGGGCACACATGTTGGGGGATTTTTCAGGATGAAGAGCAGGGGAAGGGAATGGAAAATATGTCATGTTAACAGGCCCCTTACTTTTGTGAATGAACCCAATGATAAATCGGTACCGATCACTTACTGTGTTATTTCATAAGTGAAACATAGTAAATTGTGTTTACTATACTTCAGCTTGTGAATGAGCAGGAGAGCTTTCCATTAATTACCACTGGTCTAATATAGACAGCCCATTGTAGCTGTTGAGGCGAATGACGCACGTGAGAATGCACGGCGGGAAATTCCTGGAGCAATCAATAAATGCTTTCTCAGATTCCGGAAAAAAAATACGATACAATAGCGTACGCGCAAAAAAACTACCTGAATTCGGCGTAGAGTCTGGTGATAGAAGCGTAGCGTATTTCGATTACGCAGCGGAGATTACATCATAAGGAGTCTATTTGGACCACTGATTTTTCAGCAAAGCCCCCCTCCCCCCAACAACATTGTGAAAAAATGTACACAATAATACCCAGCCGCAGGTCCTAATTTGACAGATGTACAGGTGTGGGTGAGTGGCCCTGAATGTGTTTGTAGAGCCACTGCATCCTGATAGCATATTTTAGCCTGCCTATATATATATCTCCAGCAGCATTAAAGGAGTTGTAAATAAACAATTTTGTTTTGCTGTAATGACTTTTTACAGGGTATAGAGACATAATAGTTAAGATGGTTAGATAAAAATCAATCATATAATGTGCCTGTAGTTTCTAGTTTCGTTTTTGCATGTTTCCTGCCTCTCTGCCTTACAGAGCCACAGAGTCAATACAGGGCAGTGATGGTTTGGAAAACGAAACTGTGGGGTTTTAGACACACAGTAATCACACCTTCTTGATTAGTGACCTGACCACAGAGAGAAGCTCCCAGTACTTTAAGTCATCAGGAAACAGACAACCAGGAAGTGTGGAGATCAGAGAAGCAACTTATGAGCAAACAACGAACAATGAGGACATGAAAACAGCACTGCATTGAGGTAAAGGAAGCTATTAAGATAAAAAAAAAATCCTTTACAAACCCTTTAAAAAGAAACACTGATTCACATTGTACAGGTCACAGCACCCAAGTCAATGAGCCCCAAAACCTTATTCACACACATAGCTTTAGTTATTAGCTCAATATCGTTTTGTCTTTTATATTTAGCAGAATGTGTTTGTTATTTTGAGTTTGTGTCTGCTAATAATGATTTTCGTGTATTTTAGGTGAAAATATAATTGTATTTTTTTTTTATTTGGGGGGGAGGGTCAGGTATTCTGTATGGGCCCCCCTGATTTCTAACAGCAGCCCAAAAGGTAGATCCCTATTTATATTTTATAAAGGGCCTAAAATAATTGAAGAGTGCATTAGTGCATTTATAAATATGAAGAAAAGGGGAAAGATCGGAATGGTTTTATATTTTGAAAAATCTGTCTGGCATTAAAAATATATATATCTCATTTAATCCCTGTTTTGTTTGAAAGCTCAGTACAATGTAATAATTATTAAGGGTGTAACAGGCTATATCCTATAGTGACAGAAGTGAAGTTCTCCATTACAGCATGATAATTTTTCCCTTTTCCATCATAATGTATTTTATTCTGGAAGCCCAATGCATCCCTCGTGGAGCACAGACAGCTGTGGGAAAGGTGAATCAATGCTAAAGATCTTCTGACAGCAGAAAGCTGCAGTATGATTGGTGGCTTCTCAACTCTGTTATACTAATTACACAGATAATGCTTATTTAATGTCTCTTGTTCTTCTTCCAGTAGAGCTTGTTTTTTAAATATTACTTTTGCAGAGTTTATTAATGCATTCTGTTTTTTCACACAAATGGGTTATGGGGGTAAGTAAAACAAAATGTTTGCATTGAGCTTTGGATAAACTATAATAAAAGTCTGCTCAGTGTAAAAATCACCAGACAGGATCATTTATGTGTAATATATACAAGGCCATGCTGCCAATGATCCCAATTAGGGTGACCATCTCAGGGGGCACTCCTCGATACACCGTGGGGGCAGCATTGAGGTTGGAGTGTCCATACTGAACATTTTTAGTGCAACTCAATAGCACTAAGCCTCATAAAATCACAGACCTAGCTTTACTCCACTGCCTGACCAGCCACTGCACCTGTTACATAGGCAGCAGCCAAGCCTCTTTAACCACTTAAGACCCAGACCATTATGCAGGTAAAGGACCTGGCCAGTTTTTGCGATTCGGCACTGCGTCGCTTTAACTGACAATTACGTGGTCGTGCGATGTGGCTCCAAAACAAAATTGGCGTCCTTTTTATCCCACAAATAGAGATTTCTTTTGGTGGTATTTGATCACCTCTGCGGTTTTTATTTTTTGCGCTATAAACAAAAATAAAGCGACAATTTTGAAAAAAATGCAATATTTTTTTCTTTTTGCTATAATAAATATCCCCAAAAAATATATAATTAAATTTTTTTTCCTCAGTTTAGGCGATACGTATTCTTCTACATATTTTCGGTAAAAAAAACCGCAATAAGCGTTTATTGATTAGTTTGCGCAAAAGTTATAGCGATTACAAAATAGGGGATAGTTTTATGGCATTTTTATTAATATTTTTTTTTACTAGTAATGGCGGCGAGCATCGATTTTTTTCGTGACTGCGACATTATGGCGGACACATCGGACACTCTTTGACACATTTTTGGGACCATTGTCATTTTAACATCGAAAAGTGCTATAAAAATGCACTGATTACTGTGAAGATGACAATGGCAGTGAAGGAGTTAACCACTAGGGGGCACTTAGGGGTTAAGTGTGCCCTAAGGGAGTGATTCTTACTGTAGGGGGGGCGTGGCTGTAGGATTGATGTCACTGATCGTCGTTCCCTATATCAGGGAACAGACGATTAGTGTCACTGCCACACAGAAGAACAGGGAAGGTGTGTTTACACACACCTCTCCCCGTTCTTCAGCTCCTGTGACCAATCGTGGGACACCGGCGGCGATCGGGCGCGGTCACCTGCGCGCACGACCCACGGCTGGGCTCTTACAGGCAATGTATCTGTAGGTGCCTGTGCCCAGCTGTGCCATTCTGCCAACGTATATCGTCGGTAGGGGGTCTTTAAGTGGTTAATGAAGCTGAACCTATAGATCACGCCCCCTTCCTATGTGAACGGGTATGGCGTACATTGTACCCCTACCTATTCATCAAAAAAGTGTCAAAAATTAAAAACCACAATGCACCTTTTTTGACAATTTCTTTATTTAAAAAGAAAAGAAAAAAGAAGTGTCCCGCAGTGTCCATCCATCTTCAATCACGCTGCCCAACAGACCCAAAAGATAGAAAAAAAAAATGGGCGGCATCCTGCCGACTGTTGTCTATAGGCTGTGACAGCTGTTATATAGGGAAGGGTAGGGCCATCCAGTGACGTAACCCCACCACTTTTGACATCATGTGCCATCAGAGGGGGTGGAGTTATCCGGTTACATCAACGGGTGGCCCCGCCCTTGCCTATATAACAGCAGTCACCGATAGGCTTCCCATGGAGGTGGAGTATTTTCAATTTTTTTCTATTTTTCGAGTCCATCATGTGGCGTGATTGACGATGAATGGACATCGCGGGACACTTTTTTGCTTGCTTGTCCCCCCCTTTCCTGGCCTTCAAGGCTGTTTGCTCGGATAAGTGTCTGTTATAGATTTTTGGGGGGGACCCCACGTAATTTTTTTTTTATATATAATTTCTTTATTTTTCAACTTTTTTTTAAAGGAAAAAAAAAAAAACAGACAGAAAAAATAAATCATCTTTACATATTTTAACATATCCTCTTTCGATAAATACAACACAAAGTCAATTAGTACATTTGATTCCCCCTAGTCCTACCAACTCCTCCTTTCTAGGGTAATATCCACTAGGACAACCCTAAATGTACTAAATAGCAGTGATAATTTATTTACTGATCACTGCATTTAGTATCAGTGTGACAGGCAGTTAGTGTCAGGCAGTTAGTGTTAGGTCCAGGGTAGTTAGTGTTAGGTCCCCATACATTTTCTAATAAAGGTTTTAACCCCTGATTGCCCCTAGAGTTAGCCCTTTCACCCCCTATTGCCAGCGTCACTAAGCGATCGTTTTTCTGATCGCTGTATTAGTGTCCCTAGTGCCGCTAGGTAGCTAGTTATTTTTTGAGGTTCGCCCGCCAGCTTTTTATAGCGTTAGGTACCCCCAAATTTTTTTTAAATAAAGTTTTTAACCCCTGATTGCCCCTAGAGTTAACCCTTTCCCCTCCTATTGCCAACCTCACTAAGCGATCGTTTTTCTGATCGCTGTATTAGTGTCGCTGGTGCCGCTAGGTAACTAGTTAGTGCCAGTAACGCTTAAACCCACGCGCTTAGCCGCGTACGAGACCCAGAAATCCAAGCACCACCTTCAGGCTTTCTAAGGACATACATTTTTGATTTCACTCACACAAATCTTGAAGGTGGTGATTGATTTTTGGGGTCCCGTACGCGGCTAGGCTCCCAAAAAGTCCCGCACATGTGGTATCCCCATACTCAGGAGAAGCAGCAGAATGTATTTTGGGGTGCCATTCCAGATATAACCATGGCATGTGTGAGAAATATATCATTTAGTGACAATGTTTTGTAAAAAAATACATATATATATTTTTTGGTCATTATTCAATCACTTGGGGCAAAAAAAAAAAATATTCCATGGACTCAACATGCCTCTCAGCAAATAGCTTGGGGTGTCTACTTTTCAAAATGGGGTCATTTTGGGGGTCGGTTTGTGCTATTTTGGCATTTTATGGCCTTCGAAACTGTGATAGGTAGTTTTTTGTCATTAATCAATCACTTAGCTCAAAAAAAAAATATTCAATGGACTCAACATGCCTCTGAGCAGTTTCCTTGGGTTGTCGACTTTCCAAAATGGGGTAATTTGGGGGGGTTTTGTAGTGCCCTGCCATTTAAGCACCTCAAGAAATGAGATAGGCAGTCATAAAATAAAAGCTGTGTAAATTCCAGAAAATGTACCCTAGTTTGTAGACGCTATAACTTGTGAAAAACAATAAATATATTGCGATTTATTTTACTAAAGACATGTGGCTGAATACATTTTGGCCTAAATGTTTGACTAAAATTTAGTTTATTCGATATTTTTAACTTTTTGTTATAAGAAAAATCTTTTTTTTTCAAAATGTATGTTTTTTTTCTGTTTATATCGCAAAAAATAAAAATCACAGAGGCAATCAAATACCATCAAAATAAAGCTCTATTTGTGGGAAGAAAATGACGCAAATATCAATTTGGTACAACATATGCACTAAGGTGAAAAAACATCCGACGTTACCGGCCCCCCTCCCGAACCCCCGTTTTACTTACCTGACCCCCTCGAAAGTCCTGCGCGCGTCCATGTGATCTTCTTCAGTTCCCAGCCTGGCCGTTGATTGAGTAGGCTGGACGGATTGATAGCAGCGCAGCCATTGGCTGGCGCTGTTGTCATTCACAGCGGATGACGTGGCACGCCTGGGGGTGGGGCCGAGTGATACAGTCGGCAGCTATGCCCGCCGCTGTATCACGGGAGCACGCTCGCAAAAGCTTTCTACCATGCAAGCGCGCTCACATGAAGGTAGAAAGCTTTTGCGAGGAGGAGCCAAGGGACCCCAGAAGACAGGATTCGGGGGCACTCTGTGCAAAACGAGCTGCACAGTGGAGGTAAGTATAACATGTTTGTTATTTAAAAAAAAATGTTTTTGCCTTTAGTGACCCTTTAAGTTAAAGGGGTCACGGTCAGTTGGTAAGTAGGCTACTTACCTTAATCACCGGGTGCACGTTTTCTACAGGATCATCTTTCCATGGTGATGGGCTAAAGATGTAATCACCTTTTACCCTCTATGGACTTTCATTGTACTATATTCATCCAGCTTGTCACCTTTATTGCCATTATGTTCACTTCAATTGTTTTAGCACGTTGTTCACTTTATAGCCTTTGCTATCTTAACCATGGTGTACATTATCTGGTTTTAGTGCCCTCTTATCTTTATACAACCTACTTTGCTACAATGTAAAGTAGTGAGTGTACAGCTTGTATAAGGCCGCGTACACATGGAGGGACATGTCCGCGAAACATGTCTGACGGACCGTTTCCAGTGGACATGTCTCCTCCGGATTTTCGTCCGACGGTGTGTACACACCATCGGATGAAAATCCTCTCGGCCAGGGAACGCGGTGACGTGGCAGTGACGTTGACGCCACCACATCACCAAACCCGGAAATAAAATCCATTCAACGCATGCGCGGACAGTTCTGTCCGCTGGTTAGTGTACTAACCAGCGGACAGATCCGACGGACAGGTTTGTAGCAGACAAATTTTAAAGCATGCTTTGAAATTTGTCCGATGGACAAACCTGTCTGCTCGCCCGTACACACGATCGGATTTGTTTGCTGAAACGGTCCGTCGGACCGGTTTCAGCAGATAAATTTGATCGTGTGTACACGGCCTAACAGTGTAAATTTGCTGTCCTCTATAAATAATCAACACACAGCCATTAACCACTTGCCGACCAGCCGCCGCAGTAATACGGCGGCAGGTCGGCACTCCTGCGCGAGAGCCCGTAGCTCTATGTCGTGCCTTTTGCGGCCACTAGGGGGCGCGCGCGCGCCGCCGGTGGCCCGCGCGCGCGCCCCCCGCTCGCCCCCGAGTCCCGTGCGTGTGCCCGGCGGGCACGATCGCCGCCGGGCACACGCGAACGCTCGTTACAGAGCGGGGAACGGGAGCTGTGTGTGAAAACACACAGCGCTCGTTCCTGTCAGCGGGGGAAACGCTGATTTTCTGTTCATACAATGTATGAACAGAAGATCAGTGATTCCCCCTAGTAAGTCCACCCCCCCATACAGTTAGAACACAAATAGGAACACACTTAACCCCTTCCCCGCCCCCTAGTGTTAACCCCTTCACTGCCAATGGCATTTTTATAGTAATCCAATGCATTTTTATAGCATTGATCGCTAAAAAAATGCCAATGGTCCCAAAAATGTGTCAAAAGTGTCCGAAGTGTCCGCCATAATATCGCAGTACCGAAAAAAAACGCTGATCGCCGCCATTACTAGTAAAAAAAATAATAATAATAAAAATGCCATAAAACTACCCCCTATTTTGTAAACGCTATAACTATTGCGCAAACCAATCAATAAACGCTAATTGCGATTTTTTTTACGAAAAATATGTAGAAGAATACGTATCGGCCTAAACTGAGGAAAAAATATATTTTTTTATATATTTTTGGGGGATATTTATTATAGAAAAAAGTAAAAAATATTGCATTTTTTTCAAAATAGTCGCTCTGTTTTTGTTTATAGCGCAAAAAATTTAAACCGCAGAGATGATCAAATACCACCAAAAGAAAGCTCTATTTGTGGGGAAAAAAAGGACGCCAATTTTGTTTGGGAGCCACGTCGCACGACCGCGCAATTGTCAGTTAAAGCGACGCAGTGCCGAATCGCAAAAAGTGCTCTGGTCTTTGGACAGCAATATGGTCCGGGGCTAAAGTGGTTAATGTATAAACCGCTGGCAACAAAAGTGAGTACACCCCTAAGTGTTATATATATATATATATATATATATATATATATATATATATATATATAAAAATTACAAATGTATAATAATCAAACCAGTTCATGATTCTTGCTGAGGTAAACAAAATACAGTTGAGGAAAGTTTTAGCCAACAATCTGATGACAGTAAATATAAAGCAGCTTCCTAGTTTCACAGGATATCAAGCAGACATGCTGAGAAAGTGAACATCTGCATCTCTGTTTCATATGATTCCAAACAAGACTGTCAACATATCATTAAGTTTCAAGCAGAGAACAAAGATTCAAGCTGTGCTTAGTGATGTACAGCCTGCATCAACAATGATCAAAAGAGCTTGCACTCTGCTTTATTGGATTTCAGAAAAATGTAAAAGGCACACACAGACATGATATTAAAGGATCCTTAAATGTTTAATATTGACATATTTAGCAGGATGCTGGTAGAAAGTTGTAGTATCCTTTGGTGACTGCTCTATCAATTTAAATCCCAAGTCTACTAAAATATATATTTTTTTAAATCAATTCCCTCTCACCATTTGAAAAAATTATTACAAAGCAGTATTTGTCCTCTCTGTGTTCCAGTGCTGCACGCTATATACCCCATTGGTTCAAGTCACTGCTCTCCCTGGGGGCATATCATCATGAAGCCACTGTGGGATCCTAGGATTATGATGCAGAGAAAAGTGTCCACCTGCATGGTACTATCCTCTGCATCTTTGCGGATTACCCACCACCAGTGGCGTAGCATGGGTTGTCAGCACCTGGAGCGAGGCAAGTAATTTTCACCCCCTGACCCATGGACTTGCCTATTTTCAGCTAGTTTAAGTCTGGTCACATGATCCACTGTGTGAGAAAGCTGTGGCTGTAGGGAAGAGGGGAGCATGCTTGATAATGACTGGTAAAGCCTGGAGTGGTGACATCATGCATATGTTCCTATGTCCCATCTGTTGTTGGCGCTCCCTCCACACTCGTGACAGCGCCCTTTTAAATTTTGAGCCCAGGGCGGTGGCTCCCCTTGCACCTCCCACACTACGCCACTGACCACCACCACCACAGGTGAAGAGAAAAATCTAGGATGTCAGATGAATTATCAAAATACTGCTCCAAATTGTGTGGGGTGGGAGTGGAAATATGGATTTTAATATTTCTAAGAGACAACAGGGTTTGAGTACACAATGCTCAGATAATAATTAACACATGCATGTTTGTTTGGCTTAGTAAAGTTGTGTTCCCAATAAATACCCAATCATGTGCAGAGGAAGTTTTAACCACTTCCATACTGGGCACTTAAACACCCCTCTTGACCAGACCAATTTTCAGCTTTCAGCGCACTTACACTTTGTATGACAATTACTCAGTCATGCAACACTGTACCCAAATTATTTTTTTGTCCTTTTTTTCCCACAAATAGAGCTTTCTTTTGGTGGTATTTGATTACCGTATTTTCCGGCGTATAAGAAATTCTGCATGTAAAATCATGCCCCAAAAGTTGGGGGTCATCTTATACGCCCGGTAACTGTGTGTGCCTGTGTGTCGGCGGCCATCCATTATTCAAAAGCCGCGCCTCCTTCACAGGCTGTTCCGTGATAGGCGGAACACTAATTTTCCTATCAGAGCCCATGTTTAGTGTTCCACCTATCACGGATGCCTTCTCATCCTCAGCCTCGACCTCGGACGAGAGGACATCCGTGATAGGCGGAACACTGAACAGAGGCTCTGCTGGGAAAATTAGTGTTCCGTCTATCACGGAACAGCCTGAGGAGGAGGCGCGCTTTTTTAATAATGGACGGCTGAGTCGGATTTTGAATAATGGATGACCGCCGTCAGGAGAAGGAGTCTGCAAACAGGAGAAGGTAGGGAATGGTGGGACACAGTGAGGCATGTTAAAAATGGCACAGCAGGGCATGTAATAATGGCACAGCAAGGCATGTAATAATGGCACAGCAAGGCATGTAATAATGGCACAGCAAGGCATGTAATAATGGCACAGTGAGGGGTCATCTTATACAGTGAGTATATCCCAAAACCAACATTTTAGCTGGAAAATTAGGGGGTCGTCTTATACGCCCAGTCGTCTTATACGCCGGCAAATACGGTACCTCTGCGTTTTTTATTTTTTGCGCTATTAATGAAAAAAGACTGAAAATTTGGAAAAATAATGTTTTTTTCTTAGTTTCTGTGATAAAATTTTGCAAATTGTAAATTTTTCTTCATAAATTTTGGCCATAATTTATACTGCTACATGTCTGATAAAAATAACCCAACATTTTTGGAAATTATTTGGTCTGTGTGAAAGTTTTAGAGTCTACAAGCTATAGTGCATATGATAAAAAATGATCACATCTGATCACACCTGATGTACTGAAGGCATATCTCATTTCTTGAGACCCTAACAAGCCAGGAAATTACAAATGCCCACAGATGGCACTGATAAGGTGGCACAGATGGCACTGAGGCGGCACAGATGGCACTGAGATGGGTACTGATGTGCACCGATGAGGCATGTGTACTGGTGGACACAGGTGGGCACTGATGAGGCGGCACAGATGGCACTAATGAGGCGGCACATGGGGCACTAATGAGGCGGCACCGATGGCACTAATGAGGCAGCACAGATGGCACTGAGATGTGTACTGATGAGATGGGTACTGATGTGCACTGATTGACTGCGGCACAGGTGGGCACTGATGAGGTGGCACAGGTGGGCACTGAGGTGGCAGATGGGCACTGCGCACAGGTGGTACTGGTGTCACAGGTGGGCACAGTGGTACTGATAGGCATGGTGGTACTGGTGGGCATGGTGGTACTGGTGGGCACAGGTGGGCACGGTGGTACTGGTGGGCGCACGGTTGGCATGGTGGTACTGGTGGGTGCACAGTGGTACTGGTGGGCACAGTGGTACTGGTGAGCACAGGTGGGCACTGTGGTACTGGTGGGCATGGTGGTACTGGTGGGCACATAGTACTGGTGGGGGCACGGTGGTACTGGTGGGTGCACGGTGGTACTGGTGGGCACACGGTGGGCACAGTGGTACTGGTGGGCACAGTGGTACTGGTGGGCACGGTGGTACTGGTGGGCACTGTGGCATTGGGGGGCACTGTGGTACTGGGGGGCGCAGGTGGTCCTGGGGGCACTGATTGGTTACTCACAGTTTGCTCTCCCCTCCTCACACACAGTGTCTGTGTGAGGAGGGGAGAGCCAGCAATGAGAGATGATCTGATATGTTTATTGGCTATTTACCACGATCTGTGTTTGGCTGTGTCCAAGGGACACGACCAGCACAGCAGTTCCCCGCTGCACACTCGGGAGCGCGCGGGGAACGAGGAAAAGGGCGGCCGTAAAAACACGACCTGTTAGAGAACTAGAGCCGCGCTGTAGCCGTAAATAGTCGTACAGCCGTCAGCTAGTGGTTAAATAATATTTTTTCTTGCACATGATTAAATGTTTAAAATGAGCAGAGTAACATATTTTTCACTACATTGAGGTAATATACCCTTTGCTAAGCGAATAGTCTACACTCCTTTGATATATCAACATCATTGTGTGCATAACCCATATCTTCACAGTGTGCACATTTCATGATTCTAAATCTTAAAGTGGATGTAAACCCCCCAAAAAATGTTTTTTTTTTTTATGTCACAATGTAGAGTATAAGATTTCCTATCATCTGTGCCCAGTCTTGCCACACAGAGTTAATCATGCGCTGAGTAATCCTCTTTTAATGTTCAGTGCAAATTAACAGAATTCCAGATAAAAACTTGCCAAATTATAAAGTCTGTTTCTCTGCTTTTGCTTTTAGTGACAGGTTATTTACATATCTAGCTTGGACATGTTTATCATAACATGAGGTGATCCAAAGTTCATTGTATATTACCAGAATGTGTTATGTGGGGGAGGGGTGGATTTCTCACTTTTTATACCTCATGTTATGATAAACATAACACAACATAACATATGATAAGCATGTCCAAGCTAGATATGTAAATAACCTGTCACTCAAAGCAAGGAGAGAGAAAACTGACTTTTTATCTAGGCAGGGTTTTATCTGGAAGACTGTTCATTTTCACTGAACATTAAAAGAGGATTTCTCAGATCTGGATTAACTCTGTGTGGCAAGACTGGGCACAGATGATAGGAAATCTTATACTGTACATTGTGACATAATAAAAAAAAATTGGGGGGGGGGGGTTACATCCACTTTAAAGCAGGTGCCATTGTGAGGATATTAACATAAATTGACATACAATTTTGGATGTATTCAATACCTTACAACACATTTATAGTGTTTAAACCCTCATTCATCTCATCCAGGACATTAGGCTATACTTTAAAACAGTTACCAAAACATGTCCAAATTTAAGAACATGAAAACAACAACTTAAGAGACCTTCTTCAAGCTATTCACTCACTGTTAAAGCATGTCTTTAAACATTACATTTATATACAAATTCAACAGGAACAGGGCATAGACAATAATATGAGATTAGAGGATAGGGAATATTAAAGGGTCACTAAAGGAAACATTTTTTTTGCTAAATAGCTTCCTTTACCTTACTGCAGTACTGGTTTCATGTCCTTATTGTTCGTTTTTGCTTTGAAGTTGCTGTAATCCTGCTCTGTTCTCCACACTTCCTGCTTGTCTGTTTCCTTATAACCACCATACTGGGAGCTTTCTCACAATGGTTTAAACTGTCATTACTGTGTGTCTAAAACTTCCCAGAACCAATCAGATTCATTTTAAAAACAAAACACTGCCCTGAATTTGTTTGTTTTTGTTCTGTGTGTCTCTCTACTTTACAGAAACATGAAACCAGTTTAAAAGTGAAACTAAACTGCAGGCACAATATATGATTGATTTTTATCTATTTTTAATCATTTTTAAAAGGAATCAGTTAACTTTTATGTCTCTATACCCTGTAAACAGTCATTTCAGCAAAAAAAAAAATCTTTCCTTCAGTGACCCTTTAAGAAATTACTAGAACAAGCTTGTCTTGCAAGTGCTACACAAATGGCCAAAATCTGAAAATAAATTGAGCCCTTTTCTACAACCTTAATACAGAATTAAACATAAACTGTCCCTAATTGGTGTTAATAATATCCATGGATCTCATTGTTTACTAGTATCAAAGACCTTGGGGGAGTGCCCTATACAATCTACAGTTGAGTTTCACCGATCAACTGTAAGAACAAAGCAAAGACTAGGTGAACTATATGGGTGGCCAGATATGGATGCTCAACTACTAGCTTTCATTTCAATTCAATGTTACTTATCAGAGTCAGGACAAATCTGCTGTCATTCACACTCCACATTTCCTGATTCTGCTTGGGAGAAGCTGCCAATTGTTTTTGTATGTAGGTTCGTTCGCATAGGCACCTATTTTAAATATAACATCTGCTGGTGTAATTACATTTCTCTCCACAATTTTTTAGCAAGATAGGTAACTCAAAAGAACAAATGTCTGACAATGGACAACCATTTTTTTTATCCTTCCTGAAAGGTAGAAATATTGTGGGTAGCAGATCCTCAGTTTATTACCCTCAAGCAATGGAGAAATTGAGAGATACAACTGAAGCCTTAAATAAGCTGTTAAGACTGCAAATCTTACAGGTAAACCTTGTAAAGTCATTACATTGTCTACAGAGTGACTACACATGCAATTACACAAGCATCACCAGCTGAACTACTACATGCCAGACAAATGCACACTCAACTACCTGTTTCAGGTCATACTACTTCCACAAAATCCAGTGTCTCTGAAATCATCAGGTGCTAAGACAAAAATCAAACATACTGGCCAAGAACATGGTGCAAAAGAAGTTCAATTTGGTGTTGATTTACTAAAACTGGAGAGTGCAAAATGTGGTGCAGCTGTTCGTGGTAGCGAATCAGCTTCTAACTTCAGCTTGTTCAATATGGTTATACACACTATAAGTACATATTCGCCAAGCATAGGTGTGCGTAGCCTATTGCATTTGGGTGTGCACCCCAAAGCTCAAACACACACTTCCGATCACTCACCATGTTCATTCAGAAAGAGAAGGGGCTGATAAATACATTATTAGCCCCTGGAAGACGAAAGTTTTTTTCGATGAACAGAATGGAGGACCTGGTGTGGACCTCCAGACAGAAACGTAAGGTATATCTTGACACGTGGGGTGAATGGAATGTGTTTAGATACTCAGAAGAAGGGAAGGCTTTGATAGATGCGTAATAAGGGAGCGACCCGGCCTTATAAATGGTGAGGAGGAGGGGAGGATGGACCGAGGAGGGGGTGGGAAATATTTTTTTGGGGGGGTTTTGTTCTTGGCTTGTTTTGTTCGGTAGGGTGGGATGGGTAGGAACGACAATGCAGAGAGTGACACTACAAGGGGCGGCCCAACTGCCCCACCCTGTAGGGGAAACTCGGATCCCCTGGAGGAGGGGGGTTCATTGGCTCGATGTAGTGAAGGAAAGGTACCCACAGATTTAAAGGTTACCAGAGGAATGGATGACAGATTGCGGGTTGAGAGAGAAGTGACATGATGCGCTCTGAAAATATATATTTTCTTTGTTTAAATGATGTGACTTTGTACCATGTGGGTATTTCTTTTCTTAGATTTTATTGTTATATGATATAATGATTTTATGGCCAGAGGAATGGCCCTTCATCTGTATGTCACTTTGCATGTTTAAAAACAATAAAAGAAAATTGAAAGAAAGTTATTTCGAAACGGACGTAGGTCGAGTGACGCGCTGTTGTCACCCAAGTTCCCATATGTTCCCCCAGTGGACGAGTGCCTGAAGATTTTCTTGTGTTCCGGCCGGCATATTAAGTGTCAAGGCGTTTATTTCATTGCATAATTGTAAGTGCATTTTTTACCTTCTTAATACATTTTAATACGTTTAATACACTATGTGGAGCATTTGATGTTTTTGCATGGTGGGCATCCAAACTGCTGCAACGTTTTTGGCTACAAGCTTTCACCGGGAGTGACGATCTGACATCACGCGAGTGAGACTCTGTACACGCTGTATCTGATCCTCTGTCATTTGGGGATCATAGGTTTCCGGTAAGAGACCAATTCATAAGCTTGGTGGAGGATACACTTGTTTGCCTTTTGATCACTTCTATCAACTTGTTGTGACTCAGGAGCACCAGTGTTTACTTTTTCACAGACTTTTTTCTGTTCAACACTTTGGACTGTACATTAACTGAAAGTTCAAGTTTATATTCAGTAGAGGGTCACACATTTATTTATATCACTATATGGTTTTTGTTATAAATACTATCCAAATAGGTGACCGTTTATTGGCTAGCGGCCATCATAGGTCACCCTTCTTAATCTGTGTTTATTCACTTGTTTTATTTGTGGTTGTTATTTTATTATATTTGAGGTAGCGCGATTTAATTTTTTCTTATGATAAATACATATTTACCGGCCCCTTCCCTCACTCATCCTTAAACATATCCACAGCAACTCCCGGCAGGAGAGGAGGGAATCCGGGGGTGCTGCAGAGGGAAGGAGTGGGGAGCCAGAGCGGTAGGGGGAATCTGTGCTGCACAGGGTGATTAGGGTGTGCCTGGGCACACGCCTATGTCGCCAAGTGTATGACTCGGTCCCGCTGTGCTGCTATCAATCTATCCAATAAAGAGGCGAGAAAGAGCAAAGATTAACGCAGGACTTTTCGAGGGCTCAGGTTAGTAGAAAGGGGGGCTGGGAGGTCGGTAAATGTCAGATGTTTTCTCACCTTAATGCATAGGATGATTTCTATGAATTCTATATTTCTATGATTTCTATGAGCTGATTGATTTCTATGAAGAGCTGCACCACACTTTGTACTCTCAGGTTTTAGTAAATCAATTCATTTCTGTCTGCACCAGTTAAGTGGACTTTTCAAAGTTTTATTTGACAAAGAGTATTTTCTTCTTCCAACTGATAAGGACCAAACTGGAGAAGAGGAACCCGAACTCTATAGACATTCACAAAATTAAATAGTTCTTGCAAGGGGCAATGAATTTGAGAGAGAAAAAATATATATATAATTATTTACATTATTGCTGTCTGTATTTTTTAAGCTTGAAGAAACAGACTCTTTTGTACTATAAGGAGAATATGTGGCGTCCATATATTTGGCCTCTAAACATCAATATTTACAGTTATTCCATGTATAAAACTATTTTTTATTTTAGTTACTGCTCCTGTTATGCTATACCCAGAATCCTGCATATGTATTATGGATGCCTGAACATGATAATAAAGTAGTCTATAACTAGACTCTGGCTCCCTGACTACAGGACACAATGGGGGTTATTTACAAAAGGCAAATCCACTTTGCACTACAAGTGCAAAGTGCACTTAGAATTGCACTGGAAGTGCACTTGGAAGTGCAGTCACTGTAAATCTGAGGGGTAGATCTGAAATGAGGGGAAGCTCTGCTGATTTTATCATCCAATCACGTGCAGGCTAAAATGCTGTTTTTTTATGTTCCTTGCATGTCCCGATGGGATCTACAGCGACTACACTTCCAAGTGCACTTTCAAGTTACTTTGCACCTGTAGTTTGCACTTGTAGTGCAAAGTGGATTTGCCTTTTGTAAATAACCCCTAATATCTTTGAATTCAGATTTTTTTTTTCTTTTATCAAAATTGTGTCTGTGGACTTCAAAAGAAAGAGATAAAGAATATGATGATTTTGTTAAGTGAATACTGACAAAACATTGCGATAGAATTATGAAAACTTTATGTCTGTTTGAAAACATACAACGATATTGTGATTTGTTAACATAATAATTTGACAATATACAGTATGTGAAATGGTTTAATTAAGAATTGAGGAGAAATAATGGGATTTGTGCATTCATGAATGATTACCATTGAGGGAAAATAAGGACACCTGAGTTTTATTGAATCTAAAGTAGACTTGATATAAAATACAGGGGAAATGGTAAGCAAATAGGGGACCACCCTTATATAGTATACTTTCACAGACTTCACCAATTAAACATTTTAGCTGAACACTCTGGGAAATCTCACAAGAACTCACAATATAATGCTAGTTTACAGAATAAGACATTATATTACTCTTTAACCACTTAAGACCCGGACACATATGCTGCTAAATGACCCAAGGTGTTTTTACAATTCGGCGCTGCGTCGCTTTAACAGACAATTTCGCGGTCGTGCGACGTGGCTCCCAAACAAAATTTGCGTCCTTTTCTTCCCACAAATAGAGCTTTCTTTTGGTGGTATTTGATCGCCTCTGCAATTTTTATTTTTTGCGCTATAAACTAAAATAGAGCGACAATTTTGAAAAAAATCACAATTTTTTTAATTTTTGTTATAAAAAAAATCAAATAAACTAAATTTTAGTAAAACATTTAGGCCAAAATTAATTCAGCCACATGTCTTTAGTAAAAAAAAAAATCTCAATAAAAAAAATAGCTACCTAGCAGGAACAGCGACACTAATACAGCGATCAGAAAAATGATCGCTTAGTGATGCTGGCAATAGGGAGTGAAAGGGTTAACTAGGGCAGTGATCAGGGGATTAAAACTTTATTAGGGCGGGGTGGGGCGCTATCCTGAACCTAACACTAACTGACTTTTACACTGCCTGCCACACTGACACTAAATGCAGTGATTAGATCACTGCATTCAGTGACACTGTGACAGGGGGATGGGGGGGGGTGATCACAAGGGGTTAATGTGCCTATGTGTGTGTGTGTCAGTGTTGTGTTGGTGCACACTTACTGTGGATGTCTTCTCTCATCAGCAGCGGTGGGAAACAGCGCTGCGATGAGAGGTGACATCATTTCCTCCTCCTTCCATCCGCCCGCTCGTCGGCGATCGTTTCCAGAGCCAGGGGGACCGTCGCACGCCGCGGAGGGGGTCCCGATGGGACCCCTGAACCGCACAAAGGCGAGGCCGTATATATACGGCCTTGTGCCTATACGAGCCATGTTGTGGACGTACATAGGCGTGCGGGGGTCCTTAAGTGGTTAACAACAACGCACAGTATCCACACACACAATTAAGGTACTGATGTCAGTGCAAATCAAGCACAGTTAGAAAGGAGAAAAGTGTAGGGTACACTAATTTGGGGAAAAATATTAATATGTGTGCACATAGAAAAGCAGGAGAGAACACAGGGAAGGGGTTAACCACTAGGGGGTGAGGAAGGGGTTTAGTGTGTCCTAGGGAGTGATTCTAACTGTGTGGGGGCTGTGCTACGAGTGACATGACAGTGATCAGTGATTCTGATTACAGGGAGCAGTAGATCACTGTCCTGTCACGAGGAAGAACAGGGAAATGCCTTGTTTACATAGGCATCTCCCTGTCAAAATGTTGGATCGGAGGAGAGGGGTGCAGGACTGGTGCATCTGTAAACCTGTAATATGTTACACTCTGAATGTGGACTTGAATCATGGCACCTGAGGCACATTCTCTGGGCCATGTCAGCTGGGTTTCCTGGGTCTGGAGAAATCCAGCTGAGTTCAAGGCACTGATGGGCAAAGTGATCTCCTTTCCAATAGTCCCTGCACAGTTCTGACACTGACATCACTGAGCATAGCCAGAGCCAGTAGTGTGAGACGCTTAGACGCTCCTCTCTCAGGTATGTAATCACATACATCAATAATCTATTTTACTAACACTGTCACCACTGGTGACACCAGTGGTGCATGCCACCACTGACTACCAAAACGGGGACACTTCACTATTACCACTAATATTAGGGCACACTACACTACTGACCACCAATGTAAGCAAGCATTACACTGATCACTAATGTAATAGAATACCACACCAATTACCAAGAAACATTAGGAAAAACTATAATGATCACCAAAAGAGAAAGGGAGGCTACACTTGCCACCAAAATAAGCAAACAGTTCACCACTAATCACTACTATACAGGGCACATCATCAATTAGCACTACTGTAAGGGGGCACTACAATGACCACATTGCAAAGTCCATATGCCAGACTTGATACTCAGCGATGAATTTTGGAAAAATGTGACTGTGAAAAAAGTGTGATATAGCACTACCCCTATGCTAAATACTAAACAAATAAAATAATCATAACACATACACCATGTGTTAGCTAATGCTAAGAAAAAAAATAAACAATTATCTGCAGTTAGATATAGATTGTGAAAAAAGTGCATAAACTACAAAGTCCTAAAATAAAGTTACCTTATAGTCATGAACACACTACTCAGTAGTGAAATTCCATAGCCTAGTGACATCATTGTGCAAATATAGGAAGTCAGAGCTAACACTGTGTATGTTATGATTTTTGTATTTGTTTATTGCCTAGCACTAAATCAGACTTTTTTTCACATTCACAGTTTGATATATGTGGGAACACATATAGGTATATAGTGGCAGACCTCAATACATGTTTAGTTCATTTTTTGTTTGTTTCACATAGAAGCGCAGGGGGTCAGGCATATTTTTTTCGGAAAACCAAAACCGTGCTGTACATTTTTTATGCCCTACTTCTGCACTTTGTAGGCTGTTCTGCAGAATACACTGACCCATTGCACTGACCAAAATGTTTAATATCTCAGCAGCAGCTGGTTGCAAAGTCAACTCTAACTATGTCATTTTTGTTAGTTCAGACAAAGGTAACGTAAGTTCAGACAGAGTGCTAACTCTCTATGTATGTTCTTTATGCAGAAAATTATGGAAGAGTTAAAAAAAATTTAAATGACCCTTTGACTCGATGTGTTTGTGCATCACTAATTAACGCATATTTGGGTTCAAGGACTGTGATGTGTGTGCAGTGTTGAGTTGTTCACCTAATAATTTGAGAATGTTCACATAATAAATTTCAATAACATTTCTAATTATGTGCAAATTAAATGAATAAACAGAAATTAATTTTTCCTTGCTCAGATCAGAATAGAATGGATGTCACTTTTGTGACAATCTTTACCATTTAAATTTTTCCTCCATCGAGGAAACAGACCGATGCAATATTTGTTGGTGGGGGATTGTGGGCGATGTTCATCGGATCCATTCTGTTCCAGTCCGTAAAAATGGAAAAGGATGCAAAGATTTTGGCCCAGATTCATAAAGCAATTACGCCTGTCTAACTGGTGTTAGACAGGAGTAATTTCAAATTTTGCGCGCCGTATCACTAGTTTGAATCCTCAAACCATGATACGGCGGCTTCGGGCTTCGATCTGAGAGGCCTACGTCTTCGTAAGCCTTCGGATCTACGCTGCGATATTTTTGCGGCCGCTGGGAGGAGTTTGCGTCGTTTTCATGCGTCGGAATATGCAAATGTGTTTTTACGGCGATCCACGAAGATACGAGCGGTCTTCGCAATCGCTTACGTCTGTTTTTTTTTTATGTACTGTTAGACCAGCTTTTTGCTGGTCTAACGGTGCGTAGCCCATGTTAAGTATGGCCGTCGTTCCCGCGTCGAATTTAAATTTTTTATTTTTTTTTGCGTAACTCGTTCGGGAATAGAAATGTCCGTAAACGACGCTACTCAAACAACGAATGACGTGATTTCGCGCAATGCACGGCGGGAAATTTGCGAACGGAGCATGCGCAGTTCGATCGCCCCCTACTCGTCTAGATGGATTGCGACGGGAGAAATACACTACGCCGCCGTCGTTTACTGGACAAAATCTACCTGGATTCCACGTAGAGCCAGGTAAAAAACGGCGGCGTAGTGTATTTCTGATACGCTACGAGAATCCAATTCTCTCTGAATCTGGGCCTTTCTGTCTACTTTTGCATACCTAAAACGAGCTTGGATGTGGGCAAATCTGTTTATAACCACCCAAAGAATCTTAGCTCTTTCAAATCCTAGCAATGCTTTTGGTTGCACATATATCATTTGGAAATCCTGCCTTTGTTTGTGGCCACACCTTGACTCACATTTGTCACAGCTGAGTGTTTTTTTTTAACATAATCCTGAACAGAAGGAAGAACTTTTTAGGTCCGTGCACATTTTATCTCTGCTGTCAGTCAGCAGACTGTAGTAGAAGCAGTGAGCACAAACACATAATTTGGGATGTCAGATATTGGATAGGGTTGGCAGCTGGGCATCCTTTGCAAATAAAGTAGTTACAAGTATAAGGTGAAAAAATTGAGTGATTTATACAGATTATTGCATTTTAAAAAGAACCTACTAAGTATTGAGGCAGTAATTTCCTTTTATATCTGAAACACTAGTTCTGCTGTCATGCTGATCCAGTTGTTTTAGTATTTTCCAAATTATATACAGTAAAACCTTGGTTTGCAAGCATAATTCGATCCAGAAACATGCTTGTATTCCAAAGCACTTGTATATCAATGCATTTTTTTTACAGAGTATAAAAGAGAAGAGAGGCCCCTCTAAGTGTAGCAATACGTTTCTAAATGTTGTACCTTTATTAGATGTAACCATATTGCTACACTACAGGCTCCTCTCTCCTTTTTTATACTCAGTTGTGACATGACGCTACTCTTATATCAAGACATCGCTTGTATACCAAGACAAAATGTATTAAAATATGTTGCTTGTCTTGCAAAACGCTCTCAAACCAAGTTACTCTCAAACCAAGGTTTTACTGTACTTCAAACGAGTATGCAGATTATAAAATCTGACTTCACTCTGTCTGTAATATATTTTTGTTAATAGTAAGTGAAACAAAAATCAACTAGAGACAACCAGGCAAACAAAGAAGAAGGTAAACAATGGCAGACTTCATATTTATCACACTACAGGTTTCCTTTAGGGACAATAATTATTTAACCACATAGGGTCCCTTTCACTTTCAACTTTCACTCTTTTAGTTCCCTAACCCCTAATCTTATATATGCTTGTAACATGTTGTGATTTACAGGAAAGTGGTGAGACCTTTAAAAGTAGTTGTGACATGTAAGTCATGTACCATTCACATTATTAACCTTTCATTTACCTATATGCAATTGATTATTTACAGTAGTACAGTATCTTTTATTTATACATGCCAGTAGGGATGCACCGATGCCACTTTTTTAACACCGAGTACGAGTATCGATACTTTAACTCAAGTACTCGCAGACACCAATAACCGATACCTATCGCCTACGAAGAGGGGTGGTTTGGGAGGTGGCGGTAGTTGAGGGTGGGGTGAAATAGGGATTGTGGGGTGGGAGAGTTGGGATGGAAAAGGCTGTGATCGCCGGGGGGAAGAGGATGGGGATAGGAGTGTTATTGGGAAACATGGGGGCATGGGTTGCAGCTGGTAGAGGGAAGGAGGAGGCAACAGGCAGAAGTGACTGCAGGCATGGTACAGGAGACAGTCAGAGACTGCAGACAGGGTACAGGTGTCTCTCGCGGGAGAGGAGCTGGCTGGACAGCACACGGAGGAAAGTGAGAACCCTGCTGCTCAGTACAACAGGATACCACTGTACAGAGTCTTCATTAGACATGTGCATTAATTTTTCGTTAGAATGCATTTTCGTCCGAAAATCAGTTTTTTTCATTATCGTTTTAACAAACGATAACGAAAGTGCAAGAAACGAAAACCGAAAGATCCGACATAAAAAATGCTTTATTTTCGTTTTCGTTGCGGTAAAAATTCGACATAGAGAGATTCAACATTATAGGGAAAAGATTCGACATCATAGAGAAAAGATTTGACATTATAGAGAAAAGATTAGACACTATAGAAATAATAGATTCGACATTACAGAGAATAGATTTCGATTTATGAGAAAATAGATTCGACATTATAGAGAATAGATTCAACATTATTACTAGTCATACAACATTAGAATTCTTGTAGGCGGAATATTCGAACGGAAATGTACGATTCGTAAAGATTCAACGTTCTGTCGAATATTCTTTTGGCCATTCGACAGCAACCAAAAAGATTCGACATTCCGTCGAATATTCTTTTGACTATTCGACAGAAACCAAGTATTATTGGATTTTCGGACGAAAGCTATTCCCCAACGAAAAACGAAATAAATCAAAACGATTTTCGGGAGTAACTAAATAAATTTATTTTCTAAAACGAAAACGAAAAAACATAACAAAATATTCCAGTCTGCACATGTCTAGTCTTCATACAAAGACCCCTGTTCTCTGCCTCAGAATCCAGCCAGTGAAAGCCTGGATCCAGTTTTCTGTGTGGCCGGGAGTCAGAGCTGGAGGAGGGAGGTGTGCAGTGCGGCTACAAGGCTGGTGGGCTGCTAGGACAGGCAGCCCATCGGGCCGGCACCAAGCAATGCCACTGGGAGGAGACAGTGGGGGTGGCACTGTCCGAAGGGGAGGAAGAGGCGGTCCTCTCCCATGCGACAACACTTCCGGTATCGGTTTCCGGTATCGGAGCTTTTTTGCGAGTACCGATACTCACGAAAATGGCTAGTATCGGTATCGGTGCATCCCTACATGCCAGTATATATTATAAAACTGAAATTACAATATGGAAAATTAATTTGATTTTCTGGTTTACTTAAAACTGTGTACATAAAGAAGAGTCTGGAAAACATTCTATGGTAAAATGTTATGTGTCCTAGGTTTGGAAAACTAAAATAAAATCCATGTCTTGTTACATATAGTGATCTTTACATTTACGATGCAATACAACATGGAAAATTAACTATGACAGCTAGATACATGAAAAAAAAATAAAGCAGTACCTCAACATCTTCTTCACACTTATGAGTGACCCAAATATGTTTTATTCATTCAGTAATGAAATAATATAACATCTCACCAATGTCTCATTTAATAACTGTGATAAGTGTTCTGATATATTTGGCATACCTAGTTCATCATAATGTATTTCCTTTCTGTAACATGTAATTGAATTAAAAATAAATGAACATTTTTTTTGTTTTTTGCTTCCTAAACATTTAGTGAGTCCATATCTTGAGTTACTGGGGTTTATTAACTAAAGTAGTAAAGCCTGGTTAAGCAAGTTTTGACTTTGCAGAGAATACCCAATTATGTGCTTGTACCTCATTCACTAAGTAAGCCTAAAGTTAAAATTCACATGTTAAGTGACCAACCTTTTTGCCTTTAATAAATAAACCCCACATTCTCAGTATACATCTTTAAAGTGACCCTGTCACATAAATAAATCGTCTCAAACAAGCACATACCAGTAAGATAAAAACAGAATACTTACCTTTCCAACTGCCAGTGCAGCTGAAAAATGGTCCTCCAAAGTCTACTGGTAAACCAACATATCCAGAAGTGTCAGTCTCCTGGGTTAATGCCACTCCCGGTTACTCCTACTTCACTTCACTTCACTGCAGGAGACAGTAGTGGTGTGGAAATCATCAGGAGGAACCACTGATATGCTTGCTTTTCCATGTTTGTTAGTGTAGTAAAGTGTTACTAAACCCAGGACCCTGTATTCACTATATCTGGTCTCCCACAGCACAAAGAACATGAAAATGCAACAGTTTTAGTAAATATAAATGGCTAAATACCCTTTCTCATTAATAGTAAATAGCAATCGTGTGACTTCTAGCAGTGCATGGTTAAAGCTTGTAGAAGGAGTTTTCACACTGCACTGGCTGTTCTATCAAGATACAGGACCCCTGACCGGCTGTGTGGCCAGTGCTGATTGGCCCTGTGCTGATCTCCCAAGAAAAAAAAAACTCTCTAGCAATACACACCAAACTGAGCATGTGCAGATTGACCCCACTAACTCTGTCTTATCCAGACATGTTTTGGGGACAGTGCAAGAAGAGGAGTATCTGTGCATACAGGATCAATTGGGCTTTATACAGAAGGTGGAAGATTAACCCCTTAGGTTCCACAGTAAAACAAGCATGATTTACTGCATATACAGACTGATTTTACTGTTGTGGGTTTAGTAAAACTTTAAATCTAGAGTTCTCTACAACATACAACTCCTAGTGACGCGGTGCTATCAGATTGCCTTCTGCATATTGTTTTCAGTGAGTTGGACAACTTAAAGGGGGGATTCATCACAATTGGAGAAGACACAATCTGGAGCAGCTGTGCATGACAATCAATCAGCTTTTATCTTCAGCTTGTTCAGTGAAGCTTTGGAAATTAAAGTTTGAAGCTAATTGGTTTCCATACAAGTAAAGCTCAACCACTTAATAGCGGTGGAAAAGCAGAAAACAGAGCTTGTATATATAATGAGTAAACATGGCTACTCCATATACATTAGTGTTAAATAATATATAGAAACAAGGTTTAAAAAACAACTGATATCTGTTACATGTGTATCTTAAATAATAAAAAATACAAAAAAAATTGACATTTACTTTAATGAACAATGCACTTGAATCCCCAACATCCCCAACTTCAGTCAATGAGGCAGTTAAAGCCTTAATGCCGCGTACACACGATCGGATTTCCGATGGAATAAAATCTGATGGAATTCCGATGAAGCTGACTTTCATCAGTCTTGCATACACACTATCAGACTAAACTCTGACCATCCAAAAGGAGGTGACGTAAAACACTACGATGAGCCGAGAAATATAAAGATCAATGCTTCTGAGCATGCGTCGACTTGATTCTGAGCATGCATGGATTTTTCTTCGACGGAATTCCACACAGACGATCGGAATTTCCCATTGTAATTTTTTTCCATCGGAAGAATTTAAAACATGTTCTATTTTTTTTACACCGATAGAAAAAAGTCCGATGGGGCTCACACACGATTGTTTTTTCCGATGAAAAAAAGTCCATCTGACTTTTTTCATCGGAAAAAACGATCGTATGTACACGGCATTAGTTGTGCTTTGCAGCCCAACTTTCCATACCAATTAAAGTAGAACTAAACTTCTCTTCAATGGTCCTGTCTTCTGCCATCTATATTGGCCAGCATGGGATGACATTACACCTGCACTTTCACTGGTGACAGTCATCACAGCACACAGTCAATGGCTGGTGATGTATCTTATTGCAGGAGAGACATTGCATGTCCCTTCTACAATGTTATATAAGGGGAAAAGCTGTTCTGATGTCAGCTGCCTGAGAAGAAATTCCTCTCACTTCCTGTTTTGTCCCTGGAACTGGAAGTGAAAACAAATATCTCCAATAGGGCATGAGCAGCAAATAAAGAACTATAGGATTTTTTTTGTTTTTACCATTGCCCACGGCATGCTAACATAGACGTGGATATACATTATGGGGTCTGTTTCTTCATGTTTTTACCTAAGATTCACACACATTTCATGCATTTTTTCAAATAGAATTTTATTGGAAATATATGTAAATCCTTGGTAAAAGGTGATTGAATCTTGTGTGAAAACATTTAACCACTTAAGGACCGCCGCATGTACATTTACGTCGGCAGAATGGCACCGACAGGCACATCAACGTATATATACGTTGGTGCCTTGGGGGGGATCGGGCGTCCGATCGGACCCGCCCCCGTACATGCGGCGGTCCGCGCGGCTGCAGGAGCGATCCGACAAGTGGGGGCGGCTATCCGTTTTCATCCACCCCCTCCGGATCGCTCCCAGCCAATGCGCGCGCCCGCCCGCCCTGTCACTTTCTCCTCCTGTGTAAACACAGGAAGGAGGAAGCGACGTGATCTCTCCCTCGGCGTTTGTTTCAAGCGCCGCTGAGGAGAGATCACAACACACCAAGTAAGTCTGCACCAACAGCACACTTACACACAGACACAAACACATTTAACCCCCGCGATCGCCCCCCCCTCCCCCTGTCACAGTGTCACTGAATGCAGTAATCATACATGTATGATTACTGTATTTAGTGTCAGTGTGACAGACAGTGTGACAGTCAGTCAGTGTTAGTGTCAGGGTAGCCCCCCCACCCCCCCAATAAAGTTTTAACCCCTTGATCACTGCCCTAGTTAACCCTTTCACTCCCTATTGCCAGCGTCACTAAGCGATCATTTTTCTGATCGCTGTATTAGTGTCGCTGTTCCCGCTAGGTAGCTAATTTTTTTTTAATGCGATTTTTTTTTTACTAAAGACATGTGGCTAAATAAATTTTGGCCTAAATGTTTGACTAAAATTTAGTTTATTGTTTTTTTATTATAACAAAAAGTAAAAAATATTGTTTTTTTTTTCAAAAATGTCGCTCTATTTTTGTATATAGCGCAAAAAATAAAAATCGCAGAGGCGATCAAATACCACCAAAAGAAAGCTCTATTTGTGGGAAAAAAAGGACGCGAATTTTGTTTGGGAGCCACGTCGCACGACCGCGCAATTGTCTGTTAAAGCGGCGCAGTGCCGAATCGCAAAAACCCCTTGGGTCATTTGCCAGCGTATTGGTCCGGGTCTTAAGTGGTTAAAAAAGGATCCTTAAAGCTGTCAATAAACAAAAACAAAAAATGTTATATAATGCAGCTTACAGACTTACAATCCTTAAATGTGATGTCTTCATTAGTTTTCTTTTTTTTTGGAGGGGGGAGCTTTTTTACTTATTTGCAACTGGTGATCTGGCCAATAACAAACTTCCCATTTAGAATGTCTCCACTCTGGATGGAGGAGCAATACAGACAACTTTAAATTTGAGCATTGTGAAAAGGGCGGTGTTAGATGGAGTTAACTAACAAATTAAGGCTGAATAACCACTGACACATTTTAAGCATTTACAGGAAAAAAAAAAATTCTCTTGGGATAGTGGTTTACACAAATAAAAGGTGGCTCTTATTATTCTCTCAACCCTCTAACTGCCTATTTTTCTGAACAAATTGGTCTACTAAAGGAAGTTGAAAAATAACAGACATACTAGCTGGATTATCAGATAAAAAAAGAAAAAAAGAATTATATTGTCCCATTGCTTGGACTATATGGAAATCAATTACCATCTGTACATGGGCCCAACATCTTACTATGGACCCAAGCTATAAGTGATTCTGAATTGCCAAGAACCTCCACCTTGCTGCAGCAGGATAATTAGTACCTCTGTACTTCTCTATATCTCTCTTTTCTTACACATTGAGCTCTGTTGTCAGACACAATACCAATTCGATATTATTCGATTGGAAGTCAGGTGACACATTGTTCTCCCTGATCACACTCTTAATATTTATATTATCAAATCCATCGAAATTAAATTCTCCATTGTTGCGAATAATCTTGTGATATTGATAACAGAGCTCTTTCGGTCCGGACTAGTGTTGTGTCTTTGTGTTGTTAATTGTGCGTCTTGTTTGTAAATTCATGTTCATGGTCAGAAATAAATTTCAGAAGTTTTACATGTCTTTTTAAAGACTTAATTTCCCTCTTCCCCTTTTTGTACCAACTATGTCCTGATACCTAGATATTAATAAATATATTTTTGTATCAAATATGATTTCAGATCATTTACACTATTGCCAATAGTAACCCCCTTTTTTCTTTGATCTCCTCTGAGACCACTACCCTTCCCCGTCCTCTCCCCCAACCTTAGTCCCATCCCCCTTCTTGTTTCTTACCATTTATTACTAATGATACATAGGTTACGGCAATATAGTCTTCACTAGATGATAGGTCTGAGGTAGTAGCAAATACACAAGTTCCTACCAATAGTTAAAACTTGCGATTTCCCTTTCCCCATTTGCCCCTTTTTTCTTAAACTGAATAACCACTGACACATTTTAAGCATTTACAGGAAAAAAAAAAATTCTCTTGGGATAGTGGTTTACACAAATAAAAGGTGGCTCTTATTATTCTCTCAACCCTCTAACTGCCTATTTTTCTGAACAAATTGGTCTACTAAAGGAAGTTGAAAAATAACAGACATACTAGCTGGATTATCAGATAAAAAAAGAAAAAAAGAAAGCATAAAAAATGTATGCAGTCACTACATCCTGTATCTTGTCCAACGGACCGTTTTCATCAGACCACGCTGAAGTGGTCTGTTTGTCTGTTGGTCTGTTGGTCTGATGTGCGTACACACCATTGGACCAAAATCCGATCAGACTACAACGCGGTGACGTAGAACACAATGACATGATGAAAAAACTAAGTTGAATGCTTCCAAGCATGCGTCGACTTGATTCTGAGCATGCGCAGGTTTTTGGTCCGATGATTTTGTGTACCAACCATCAAACCATAGCGGACATGTTCGATCGTGTGTACGCGGCCTTAGAATACGTAAGTAGGTTTTTTTTTGTATTGGGTTTATTAGCACTTTAAGTGTACATGCAACATCACAAACACCAATACTACTGTGTTTCTCTGAAAATAAGACCTACCCTGAAAATAACATTATTTTCCAGGAGTGAGGGAATATAAGCCCTACCCCGAAAATTAGCCTTAAATGTTAAAATGTTTTTAACATTCTATAATCCACTCTATTACAGTAGTTTATAATGTACAATAAGTGTGTTTCTGTAATATAATTGCATGAAAGAGAGCTCTGGAGGGCCACAGAAGTGCAGAGCGGCACTATAATTAATGTATTTGACACAATTATATTACAGAAACACATACATTGTACATTAAATACTACTGTAATAGAGTGGATTATAGGATTTCACAAGCATTTTAGCTTGGTTCACACTGGGGATTCCTGTAAGGCAGGGGGGAGAGAGAGGGAGAGAAGACAGCACATTACATAATAAGCCCTACTGTGTCTTTTGCTGACAAAATTATTAAAAGACTCAGGGTTATTTTCAGGGAAACACTGTATATGCTTATGCTTATATCTGTCATATCAACACTAAGGAGGAAATGTCCTTACTTTTCTTAAACTTAAAGGAGTTGTAAAGGAAAAAAAAAATGCCTAAAATTAATGTCTGCAAGGTAGACAGACAGAATAGTGTAATGATTCTGTTAAAAAATTAGTAAATACATATTAAATTCCTTCATCTATATCACCTCCGGCGTTCTAGTTTCTGTTCTCTCATTCACTTCCTGGTTTGCGGCGCTCATTCATGCAAGAACTATATTTCCCAGTATGAATTGTGGCATGCCCAATAATTCACACCTCCTTGAAGTCTCTAACACGTAGAGAGTGTCCTGCCACACAGATATAGTTCCCAGGAGGGGGCGAGCACGTCACTGACCACTGCAGTAAAGTCTCCCTTCACGATGGCCAGTAAAATCAGACAAGCAGGAAGTGAACAGAACAGAGAAGAAATAGAGCAACTTCTGAGAAAAAACAAACGAGGAAGTGAAAAGAGGAATGTCTGCAGGTAAAGGATGCTTATTATGAAAAAAAAAAATCTTTACAACCCCTTTAAGCCTCATACACACAATCAGACTTCCATCTGACTTTTCTGTAGATTTTGGTCCGAAAGGACGTTGTTCTGGATACACACGGCAGGAAATTTTCAGCCAACTTTCACCAAATCACGTGGTTTTTCAGCTTTTTACTGCCACCCTTTGGGCAACTTCTGCTATTGTTGTCTGATCTTTAGTATTGGTTCTGAGCATGCGTGTTTGTACTTTGGACTTTTTGTCCGATAAAACACGTCCGTCGTAAAATTGTTGTCAAAAGGTCTGATGGGTCTTTATGCAGCATTTCCCACAATGCTTACATTTTAAGATGACATTTTCAAAACAACAGTCAGCTACACATATATGTACAAATCTGAATTTTATGAATATTCATGTCTCTTAACATTTAAAAACTCAAATAAAAAAACAAGTACACATACATTGTAATGTACAAATGTAATGGTTAATTTTTACAAACTAGAAAAAAGTTACCATTATATGTGTTTAGTAATGCTGCGGCTTATTCTTATATTTGTATAATGCATACACGTTGAAGCTGTCTAGACTGACATGTTTACTAAGCACTCTACTTGGAGGATGACTGGAGGCAGTTCCTAACTTTACCAGCACAGATTATGCTAATCATTTAAAGAAGTCTTCTGATTTAATATAAACAAGATATTCATTAAATGCAGGATTGTATGTCTGATTTAGGATTAAAAAAAGGTCAGATAACGTGTTACGTAACATTTTGGTTATTATTCAAGACAAGTTTAATTTACAGTCACAATACCAACAATGGGAAGCAGTGGGTAATATCTAGTAAAACTATGCAAAGAATAATTATTCATAGTAACATTATCTATACACTAATAGTATCAGTTACACTATAGGTACACTTTACGTGAGTAAACTTGGAAAAAAATCAATCCAGTATCAAGCATATCAGCTAAAATCCTTAATGCCCCAATCCAAATTGTAATCTGTGAGTGGAAATTACAATTTAAAAATACCCCTTCTCTCTAAATCACAAATACATATGTGATCCAGGCTGAACCTTGATCTGTCCATATCAATTCACCCATCTCTAGCTTTACATATGTGATGACATATTGCAAAAATACATCATATGTTATAATCCAGCAATCAGCTGTGGGTCATGTAGAGTGGGTGCCATGGGTGGGCATTAGGCTGCAATGCCTACCCAAAATGAATAAAGTCCCCACATATATGCTGCATATATCTTACATATTATTTTAATGCCCACTCATTAAGTCGGTTGCAATGGTCAACTTTGCGGTCAGCTCCTTTAAAGGGGTTGTAAAGGTTTGTTTTTTATTTTCTAAAAAGGTTCCTTTAAGCTAGTGCGTTGTTGGTTCACTTACCTTTTTCTTCGATTTCCCTTCTAAAAAAATGTTTTCTTTGTTTGAATTTCTCACTTCCTGTACCTCCTCAGTAAGCTTGCCCCCATCATCCGAGCCGTTCTGGCTGGGGGTTAGTCAGCGTGCTTGCCCCCTCGCTTGGGACTACATCCCTGCTGAGAGACACTGTGAACACAGCATCTCCCCGCAGGGATGTAGTGCCAAGGGAGGTAGTGAACATACTTACTAACCCCCAGCCAGAACGGCTTGGATGATGGGGGCAAGCTTACTGAGGAGGTACAGGAAGTGAGAAATTCAAACAAAGAAAACATTTTTAGAAGGGAAATCGAAGAAAAAGGTAAGTGAACAAACAATGCACTAGCTTAACCTCCCTGGCGGTCTTCCCGTGTGTGGCACGGGGTGAGATTTTAAAGCTACGATCGGTAACCCCGTGCCACACACGGACTTGCCTCGCTGGATGCAGAAAAAAGTTTACTTACCTTTTCTCTGCGATCCAGCGATGAATTCCCGCAGTACACGGCGGCCGGATGTCCGCCTGATGCTGTGTGTACCGCCGATTCCCTTCCCTGCGAGCGTCGCGACGTAGGGGGGGGAACGGCGCCAAATTTAAAAAAGTAAACAAACACTATACATACAGTACACTGTAATCTTATAGATTACAGTACTGTATGTAAAAAATACACACCCCCCATGTCCCTAGTGGTCTGCCCTGTACACTACATGTCCTTTTATATAATAAAAACTGTTCTTTCTCCCTGCAAACTGTAGATTGCCCATAGCAACCAAAAGTGTCCCTTTATGGCAAAAATTGTTTTAGAGCAGCTAAAAAACAGCGATAATAAATCAGAATCACTTGCAGAATTTAGCGATAGCGATTTGTGGGGAAATTCGTCATAAAAAAAAAAAAATAATGACAGCAAAAATTCTGCAACTGAGCAAATTTCAGTGATTTTGATTTGATTACATTATTGAATAATTTTTACTATAATTATATTATTATTTGTTATAATTTTTTATAATTATTTATTATATTATAATTTTTAATAAGAAAAACAAAAAAAATCAAACCCAGGATGCCTATTAGACTCTTGTTTGGATAGATTTCAGTGAGTTATTCCTAAGAATTACAAGCCTACAGTATAAAACGCCAAATTCCCTTGCAAATAATGGTACCGCTTTTAGCACCTAAAATCTTAAAGAATCATACCGCCAGGGAGGTTAAAGGAACCTATTTAGAAAATAAAAAACAAACCTTTACAACCCCTTTAAAGGAGCTAACCACAGAGTTGACCATTGCAACATTGCAACCGACTTAATGAGTGGGCATTAAAATAATATGTAAGATATATGCAGCATATATGTGGGGACTTTATTCATTTTGGGTAGGCAAGCTTACTGAGGAGGAACAGGGAGTGAGAAATTCAGACAAAAAAAGTAGAAGGGAAATTGAAGGAAAAGGTAAGTGAACCAACAATGCACTCGCTTAAAGGGGTTGTAAAGGTTTGTTTTTTATTTTCTAAATAGGTTTGTTTAAGCTAGTGCATTGTTGGTTCACTTACCTTTTCCTTCGATTTCCCTTCTAAAAAAAAAAATGTCTGATTTCTTTGTCTAAATTTCTCACTTCCTGTTCCTCCTCAGTAAGGTGTTCAGTACGCTGTTCTAAATGACTTTCCACCGTGGATGATGGTGGAAAACTTACCGAGGAGAGACAGGAAGTGAGAAATTCAAACACAGAAAAAAAAACATTTAGAAGGGAAATCAAAGGAAAAGATAAGTGAACCAACAATGCACTAGCTTAAAGGAACCAATTTAGAAAATGAAATACGAACCTTTACAACCCCATTTAAGGGAATCTATTTAGAAAATAAAAAAACAAACCTTTACAACCCCTTTAACAATTTAGCTTGTTTCAAAAGCATAAATTAATTTCTGATTGAGTGGAATGGGTTACAGCTAGAGATGTCCTTTTAATGACCTACAGCTGGTTGGTGCAGGTTGCCACAAAATTGATGATTTTAATGTTATGTATAATAATTAACATTTAATTACCCCTACATTTTTTTTTTCCTACAAAAAAAAAAAAATGATACAAAGGGGGTTATTTACCAAAGGCAAATCCATTTCGCACTACAGGTGCACTTGGAAGTGCAGTCGCTATAAATCTGAGGGGTAGATCTGAAATAAGGGGAAGCTCTGCTGATTTTTTTTCCTTTCATTTTTTCTTTTTTTTTTATGTCCCCCTCGGGATCTACAGCGACTGCACTTCTAAGTGCACTTGCAGGGCAAAGTGGGTTTCTCTTTGGTAAATAATGTCTCATATCAAAAGTAAAAGTTTTTATGGAACAACTTAGGTTGAGTCTTACCTTCAGTGTGGACAGCGGACACATAAGTCCAGTTGTACCTTTTTACAATGTCTAGCATGGCCCTGGCTTGTAGGATGTCAGAAGGAACGACTCTCAGGAAATATTTGTACAGCGTTTTATCACTGAGGTCAATACTTGTTGCAGAATAAGCAATCTGTGGAATATCAAAAAGTTGAAGAAGGTTTTGAACTTGGATGGCCACTGAACTAGATCCTGGCCCAATAACACCTGCGATGGGCTTTTTTAATCTGCCCTGAGGAGTCGGAGTGGCATCTAAACATTTACTGATGCCATCTTTGTCATCTCTCATTGAGATGAGAGAATCCCGTATGAATTCAATACTTTGCTCCAGGGCAACAGAGGAATGCCAGCAGGAATCTCTTATTTCTGTCCCCAATGTGATGTTCGGTAGCAAGCTTTGGTTCGAGTTGATTCGATCCAAGGTGTAAAACATGGCTTCTACCCTTTGGATGCCATACTGCTCCCTGATCTCCCCACACTTTCTATCTGGCACCCTTTCTGCTGTCGGCTGGTGGTGAACGGAGAATAAAGCTCCTATGATAATGTCTCCATCCATCCGAGCTACTGATCGTGGGGAAGTAGCAGCAATCCAAATCGCCCCTTGTCTGCAGAACACATCCAACGCTACGACCAATATCAGACCCGGCAAAAAATCCAACAATTTACAAAAGGGCGCCATGCAGATCCAGTAAAAGGAAAATGAGTGGCTTGGAAAATGCGAGTCCTCCCGATAATATCTCTCAGTCCAGAGTCTCCAGGGTCCGCCCCTCTATCCTTAGATTCAGCAGATCGATCTTACTGCAAGGCACGTTTCCATAGGTGAAGGTAGCCTGTGAACAAGGAAGGTTAGGTGGTTAGTGCTTATGTTCTAGTCTGGCTACAAGCTACACGTTTAACTATAGTTGTGCTGTGTAAGGAACCCATTGCACATGGCTTGGTGGAGGGTAAACAACATCTTGTTGCATGTCAACTTCACTTTCCATCAGAAGGGGTTGTCATGTCTCTGCTCTAGGGGGAGGTCAGGGTAAAAAATAGCCTTGCCTCAACACTTTCCAATTTATGTTAAAAAATGCAACTTGTTTATCGTGTCCTTTTGGCAAGGTCAGACCTAGTGCATGCACACCGGCTTCTGAATATAAAAGCTATTGCTACAGAAAGATACTTCCATGGAGTTGAATATTTTTGTTATAAGCCCTATGCCATATATTGATTGTGCCATAAGCAGACCTACCAATAAAATAGGCTTGTTAATGCAGATGGGGCTGTGCGGTAAGTGCTGATGCCGCTCACTGCTGGGTCATGCACGGTTTTCATCAGGAAAAGATTTAACTAACGAAATGACAATAATGGTTACTAAAGCAACCGAAGCACTTAAGGAAAAGTTGTAAGAATAGGCAGTTGCAAATGAATTTAAGTGTAACAAAAAAAGAAAAGGTGTTGAATAGACATTGACCATACACAGCGCTTATAGCAGGCGTCCTGCTATAAGACAGTGACAGTGGCATAGACAGTGCTGGAGCTATGAGCCCCATTGAATTTAACACTAAAGATAGCGCTGATTTTTAGCAGCCAAGGATAGCGCTGATGCCATGACCCCGCTGGTTTCAGCACCACAGACAGTTTGTATACCAGGATCCCCGCTGGTTTCAGCACCATAGACAGCTCTTATACCAGGAGCCCCGCTGGTTTCAGCACCATAGACAGCGCTTATACCAGGATCCCCGCTGGTTCAGCACCATAGACAGCTCTTATACCAGGAGCCCCGCTGGTTTCAGCACCATAGACAGCGCTTATACCAGGATCCCCGCTGGTTTCAGCACCATAGACAGCGCTTATACCAGGATCCCCGCTGGTTTCAGCACCATAGACAGCGCTTATACCAGGATCCCCGCTGGTTTCAGCACCATAGACAGCGCTTATACCAGGATCCCCGCTGGTTTCAGCACCATAGACAGCGCTTATACCAGGATCCCCGCTGCTTCAGCACCACAGACAGTTTGTATACCAGGATCCCCGCTGGTTTCAGCACCACAGACATCGCTTATACCAGGATCCCTGCTGGTTTCAGCACCATAGACAGCTCTTATACCAGGATCCCCGCTGGTTTCAGCCCCCTGGACAGCGCTGATGCCATGAACCCCATTGGTTCCAGCACCATAGACAATACTCATACCAGGATCCCCGCTGATTTCAGCACCATAGACAGCGCTGATGCCAGTTAGCCTCGCTGATCTCAGCACTATAGACAGCGCTTATACCAGGATCCCCGCTGCTTTCATCACCAAGGACAGCGCTCCTTATCCCTCTCTCTTTCTCTGCCTTGCCCCCTCATTCTGCTTAGTTACAACGTACCTGGCCAGTACAGGAGGACACTGGTCCCCTCCCGTCTGATATACACAGCTCTTGCTTCTTTATCTCCATCTGACTATAACACTCTCCCACAGCCACCAATCACCCACACAGATTTAGCTACCCACACATAAAGCAATTCCAACCGCCAGTTCCTTCTGCTGCTGTGGGCGCAAGTGCTTGCCCACTCCACGCAGGACATTGGCTAAAACTAGATCTCCTACTCAGTGGTGACAAATCATATCAATCCTCAACAGGGATTGCACTCCCATTTCTAGACTATACACGTGTGTTCTAAAACAAATAATAAACCTGTTATACTGATTTAAGTAATCAAAACTTGCAATCAATGGAGCTATAGTCTATCCTTGATGCACAAAATATCTATAGAAATCTGATTACAGTATTAACTTAACGAATCAAAGTTAAGACATACCTGGATGAGAGAGGAAGACAGAATTCTTCTTGCCTTGATCAAACCTTTCCTCTCTTAATACAAGCTACTGCACTGACACAATAAGATGCGGATATAGTATTTTGTCTGTACTCTAGTGCCCTCTTCCTTCAATACCATTTCACCACAACCAGCAAAGTTTTGCTCAGCTTCCAGTGTTATGTGCAGAGCACTGTGCACAAGAACATTGGCCATTCAGTTTTATTTGACATAAGGCATGCAGTATAGTACTGCCCATTTGTAGCATTTTCATGCAGTAAGGATTTTTTTTATATGTACATTTTTCTACAATACTTATTTTGAAAATGAAAATATTAGACATGTGCACAGAAAATCTTTTCGTTTTTTTTTTGTTCCGTTTCGTATGGTCCCGTCTGTTCGTTTCCATTCGTTTTTCGTAAGACGCCCGTTTTCCCGTTCGTTCCCGTTTGTATGTCGTACGACGTGATTTTTTCGTATTCCGATCGTTTCGTATTTCCGTTACCGTTTTATTTTCGTACATGCGGGATGATTCGTTATTCTGTTTAATTCATGTTCGTTTCTTGTTAGACAATAATTATCGTGAATTTTCGTCAATTTCGCATTCTGTGTATCTTGAATGCTTTTCTTTTGTTAGTGTCAGTTGAATGTTCATTGTTCAATGACATCTATAACAAAAGAATGTCATTATGTATATTGAATGAATTCCTTTTTCTGTTTTCTGTGTATTCAAAATACTGAAGGCAAATTTTTGTTATAGGTGTCATGTCAACATACGAAAATAACAAAAGAAACAGGTTCAAATGCAAATCTTTTGTTTATGTTTTTTTTGAATGGCCAGAGAGTTAGGCTGGCCATACATGATACAGTTTTCTGTGCAATTTTCTTTAGATTTACCTTCAACTATGTAGTGCAAGGGCCTGCCTGATTGCATACAATTGAAAGTGTTGTTTAGTTTGACCTCATATATGGTTTTTGGTAAATCTAAAAGAAAATTGTACAAAAAAATTGAACATGTATGGCCAGCCTCAGTGACTGAAAGCAGCTTCTCTTTTGTGCAGAATAGTGAGTACACTTGTACAGTAAAGCCTAATAAACTTTTCTGTGGATTTTCATCTGAAGGGAGATCAGTTGGCCAGACTTCTGAACCCAAAAATGGTTTTCTGATGCAGTTTAAATACGAACAAATTTTCTGAGAACGATCGGAAAACGATCGTTTTTATGTTTGTTGTTAAAATAGTCTGACCAAGTGTATGGGGCTTATGAATACTATTGTTAAGCTCCATACACTTGTGCAAACTTTGCTTTGGAAGAATTAATCACCTCTATCTTTGAGTGACCTCTATGTGTGGATTTTGCTGCATTATGTAAAACTTAAAGGGCACCTTGACTGAAAAAAAGGTTGAGAAACACTGCTCTAGTCTACTTCTGTTTAGCTTGAAAACTCACCTGCCATGTGATAATGCAGCTGATGTCTTTGTGTGTCTATTTTTAACTGGTTTAGATATAGTAAAATGATTTCCAGCAAAGCTGCATACTTGGGTTGATTTACTAAAGGCAAACAAGCTGTTTACTTTTCTAGGGAATATTTACTAAGCTTAATAAATGAGATGAAGTTCTGCTGACTTCCATTGTGCAATCATATGAAATCAAATATATTGTTTTTTTAATGCTCCTTGTATAAGATTGGGTATTCTTTGGAAAATTGATTTTCACCATATTAATCAATAAACCAAAACCTCCCTTGCAAAGTGAACAGTCTAATCGCCTTTTTAATCAACCCCACTGTAAATCAACCCAACTGATTTTGGTTTAGTTTTTTATATAGCATGTAGGGTAGTCAATTCTACCAACTGCCCAAAAAGATAACAACAACATTTCAATCTTGCTACGTTTACCATAGGACACTTAATTCTGATTTCTAGGCAAATACAAAGCACAGATTAATGAAACCCTGTATTTATTAAAATGTATGTATAGCCAAATTGTGTGTTGTTTTTTTATTTTGTTACCATTGGTAGCAATTCCTTTCACACGAATAGGTTAGTGTAAATCTCCCAAAGTGAAGGAAATTCACCTATTAGACAGTTGTCCCCAGAATAGGTCACCAATGAAAGATTTCCCCTTACCCCTTCTTCTGGGGGGATTTCCCCTCTCTTTCTTTTGAGATACATTAATACACCAATACAAATGCAGTGTGGGGATTGGGAGAAGTTGAACAAAGAGGCAATAAGTACTAACAAGGCTGATCATAAGAAAAATAGAATAACTGAGTGATAGACCCATCACTGTGTTGCTTGTCATTAACTGCCCAGTCACAGGCTGGGGGGGGGATATATGGAAGCCTGACCATTATTCAACTGGGATGATGGATGACAGTTGTTGGTAAAAAAAAGTACTAAGGCGACAGAATTTGGATTGAAGGTGAGTTTTGCAGAAAATTAGTAAGATAAGAAGTGTTTAGTCATAAAACAGGCACTTATAACCATGGAATGATGATCCAATAATGTTTATTTTATCATAGATATAGTGAGCTGATGAAAAGTCTAAAATACAGTTGGGAAACAATGATGTAATAGACAGATATAAATTACTCAACGTTACAACAGATGACTTCAGATGGGAAAGAGGGATGAACAGACATCCGGAGGGCTCGCTGGTGTCACAATGCCTATGTTGAAGGGGATGGAAAACCGGTCTCAAGGAGACCAGAGGCTGTAGGAGGTGGTGATATAGCTGGGTACAAGATGGATGAAGCCACTACGAGTGGAAGGACAGAGGGCTGTTTATATTCAGACTGGGAAGGTGTAAGGTTGCCTGGATATGGCTAAAACACTGGGCTCAGTGGGTCAGACCACTTGGTAATGACATTACAACTAAGGGGCACTGAAGAAGCCAAGCAGAGCCAAGAGCAATCACTGAGTACCATCAGTGCTGTGCTGGAGACAGAGGAAGGGACATCTGTGGTCAGCTTGTGGAACACAAGCTATGCTGTTGCCATGACTTACGTGTTTTGCGGGGATGGCAACAAGTACTATATAAAGCTAATGGGAGGGCAAGACAGGTGAAAAATTATCTCAAGCCTGTGGATGTTGTTTACCCCTTGCAATCTCAATTGGATAGAGGCAAAATACAAGAAATGTAGAGTAAATTACCACTAGTAATATTAAAATTAAAATACAGAAAAAAATGAATACAAATAATGATGATAAATATGAATATGAAATCAAAATGAAAATGTGTGGGAGAAAAATATATTGTATATACACAGTGTTTGTAATGTCTCATAATGAAACCAATAAGTGTGAAAATATGAAAACGTGTGTGTGTGGGGGGTACTATCAAGCAACAATAAGGAGACACTAAGGGAATATATCAAAGTTGATATAATGGATTGTGACACTGAAGATAGAACATGAATATGTATGAAATAGTCAGGGAAACTGAAGAATTATTTGGGATTTAAATGATAGTGTGTATATCAAGCTTTTTGTTGATGCCCTGTGGCGATAAAGAACCCACCATATAAATCCAAAAGTTTCCATCCTGAAAAGGAGGGATAATTTCTCATTATCAGTGAGCGTGCCTCCAGGAATGGCCTCAATAGCAATCACCTTGAGGCATTTGATGTCTTTGTTATGTCTATGCAGAAAATGACGTGGGATGATGGTCACATCCTTTTTTGGGGAACCTATGATGTTCACCAACTCTTGTTCTCAATGTGTGTATAGTGCACATATAAAAGATTGCATGGACACCATAAAACATAAACAACAAAATCAGTTAAGCAGGTAATGAATTGTTTAATCTGAAAAATGTTACCCTTGTTGGTCAACGCAGCCATGCGTTATAAATTGACAGGTAAGGCATCCTCTCTTGTGGCATTGGAAGATGCCTATCCTGTGGTCAAAATAAGATCTTATATTAAACCAATTTTTCTTATTAAGGGTGTGCAGTTTGCTTGGGACTAACATTTTTTTTATTGTGCAGGCTTTTCTGAAAGTGACATGGAATCAGTCAGTATTAAGTGACCGCAATAAATAGTGCAAACAGCCTAACAAGGAACCACCAGCAAATAACTCATGGTTAGTAGAGGCCGAAGACAGGAACCCGGTGGGAGAAAGGACAATCCAAGTTAGCGGACCAAGGCAGAAGTACTCAGTGGTCAACCAGAAGGCAGCGTCGGAAACAGGCAGGGTCGACAACAAGATCAGCGTAAATTCAAGGGGTAATCCAAGAATTGGAGTCAGGAACAAGCAAAGACTACAACCAGAAACAAATAGCATCCACCAAACTAGCACAAACAGGAACCAAGGCAAGGACAGGAAGGGGAAGTGAAGATTTATAGGGTCACTGATCAGGTGACTACCAACAGCTGGAACAACCAGGATTCTACAATAATGCAAGTTCTCTGGTGGTTCAGGCAATAGGAAACCGTCTACGAACACCAGGTCCCATAATCAAATCCCAGACACGGCGTGACAGGGTTTAAGAAAAAACATATTTTTTTGTGAACTCAGCACCCCTACCCTCCAGGCTACATCAGCAAAAGCTTTAAGATCCAATAAGTATTTCGGAAGGGGATCGGGTGGGAGTTTAAGATAAGTGTTGGTATCAGCTAAAAGTCAATGCGCTTCCTGCATATATTCCGTTCTATTTTAAACAACCAGACTTCCTCCTTTGTCAGTCTGTTTTATAATGATTGTTGGATGTCAGTTGTTTAAGGGCCTGCCGCTCAGCTGTGGTCAAATTGTGGGGTTCTTTTGTACAAATATAAAAATAAATTAAAATTAAACTACTTAACAGTTCTGTAGCCCTGTCTTATCCTGGCACTGTTGGTTTGTTCGGATCTGCTTTTAGGATTTGTCTCCATCTTGTGGACATCCAAGGACATTGCTTGGTTTTTGTGAACCGATCTGCAGCATCAGTCTCTGTATGTACACAGCTAGATGGCACTGTCCAATGTGGAACATGATGCAGTGTGCAGAGAGACATGCACCAGCACCAGCAGCCATTTAAAGCCAAGGGCTGGCACATGGCAGCAGACCACCTTTTGATTTAGCCTCTAAAGCAGCCGGGAGAGTCCAGTGAAACCAGTCAGGCGATCATTCGTGACCACCTCTGATGTTGTAACCACAACCCTGAGGATTTTAAGCATGGTATAACCTGTAATGACTGAGCACTGAGTTTGACGAAGTACCCTAGGACTGGATAAGTACCTGTTCATACTTTATTTCAAAGGAACATTGATTGTGTAACAACTTACTTAGTTCAGATTATGCACTCCACAAGGACTTCATTGGTAGCTCAGTGCTTTATAGACTGTGGCCCAGATTCACAGAGCAATTACGCCTGTCTAACTGGTGTTAGACAGGAGTAATTTCAAATTTTGCGCGCCGTATCACTAGTTTGAATCCTCAAACCATGATACGGCGGCTTCGGGCTTCGATCCGAGAGGCTTACGTCTTCATAAGCCTTCGGATCTACGCTGCGATATTTTTGCGGCCGCTGGGAGGAGTTTGCGTCGTTTTCTTGCGTCGGGATATGCAAATGAGTTTTTACGGCGATCCACGAAGATACGAGCGGTCTTCGCAATCGCTTACGTCTATTTTTTCTACGTACTGTTAGACCAGCTTTTTGCTGGTCTAACAGTGCGTAACCCATGTTAAGTATGGCCGTCGTTCCCGCGTCGAATTTAAAATATTTTTTTTTTTTTTACGTAACTCGTTCGGGAATAGGAATGTCCGTAAACGACGCTACTCAAGAAAAAATGACGTAACGACGTGATTTCGCGCAATGCACGGCGGGAAATTTGGGAACGGAGCATGCGCAGTTCGATCGCCGCGGAACGCGCCTATTTTAAATGCTTCACGCCCCCTAATCGCGTATATGGATTGCGCCGGGAGAAATACACTACGCCACCGTCGTTTACTGGACAAAATCTACCTGGATTCCATGTAGAGCCAGGTAAAATACGGCGGCGTAGTGTATTTGGGAAACGCTACGATAATCTAATTGTATCTGAATCTGGCCCTGTGAATCTACTTTTAGTGCAAGGGAGGGAGTCTAGGATACAGAGTGACCCCATCATTGAATACATGAATATAGGAAAGACACTTTACTTTCACATCTTGTTCCTGACACTTGAATTATCCTCTAGACTACTATTATCCGCTTCCGGATACATTCAATCCAGTGTTTGATTGATTTTATCATTTGTCATCGGTCTGTGTTAATTTGGAGCTGGGATTGTGGTGCTACATCTATGATTTCTGTGGATCATCTTCAATTCCTTACCTCACAGGATAATTTTGCCAATTACCAGGGTGTATAATTCCATCTACGTTTTTTTATTTTGTGCTTATATAGAGGACATTATTTATAATGTATACAAGCACTTATGTTTTTACAATACAACCATATAGGTGGTCACATTCTTTTAGCGATGTATGTGTTTAGTTATATGTGTGTTTTTACATGTAGCTTTCCATTACTTTTCCATACAATTAAACGTTTTGCTTTATTGAGATGTATTGTGGGCTGTGAGAGGTTTTTGTTTTAACAAACGATAACGAAAGCGCAAGAAATGAAAACCGAAAGATCCGACATAAAAAATGCTTTATTTTCGTTTTCATTGTGGTAAAAATTTGATATAGAGAGATTCGACATTATAGGGAAAAGATTCGACATTATAGGGAAAAGATTTGACACTATAGAAATAATGGATTCGACATTACAGAGATTAGATTTTTATTTATGAGAAAATAGATTTGTCATTATTACTAGTCATACAACATTAGAATTCTTGTAGGCGGAATATTCGAACGGAAATGTACGCTTCGACGTAAAGATTCGATGTTCTGTCGAATATTCTTTTGACCATTCGACAGAAACCAAGTATTATTGGATTTTCGGACGAAAGCTATTCCCCAACGAAAAACAAAATAAATCAAACTAAATAAATTTATTTTCCAAATGAAAACGAAAAAACTAAACTAAATATTCAAGTCTGCACATGTCTACTGGCCTATCTTTAGTAGAGAATCCAGCAACTTGCCTCTTGCATCTTAGCTTTTTATCCAAGAGAAGATATTAACTCATTAGTAACCATAGGGGTGTGCAGCCTTTTGCATTAGGGAGTGCACCCCAAATCTCAAACACACACTACCGATCACTAACCATGTTCATTCAGAAAGGAAAGGGGCTGATAAATACATATTTATCTGCCCCTTCCCTCACTCATCCTAAAACATCCCTGCAGCAACATCCGGCAGGAGAGGAGAGGAGGGAACCCGGTAGTGCATGCCAAGGGAAGGAGGCCAGGGCAGTAGAGAGAATCTGTGCTGCACAAGGTGATTAGGGTGTGCCTGGGCACACACGGCACACCCTGTGCGCACGCCTATGTTAGTAACGCAATAATAACTCATTAACTTTTTAGTTAATAATTTGATAAATGTAGTGAAGTAATGCATTTCTATAAAATGAATGGATTTGTCTCTTCCTACAGTAGGGCAGTGATTGACAACAGTGAGGGTGAATTCCCACATAGTGTGGTGACAGGCATTTCGGTGCAATGACAGTTATGTTACTACATTGTAAAATGCCTATGATTGCAGGGACACAAAGAAAACAATTGTTTTCTGTGTGTCCCATACACAATGCAAGGCAATACAGAGCTCCACTGCAGCGTGCTGCGATAAAATACAGACTTAGTTACATCTTTAAAAAAAGGACATATATATCTGTGTGAGCAGGTCTTTAAGTGGTTAACAATACTGAGCCCTTTGTTGTCCTATTCTTTTGTTTTCTTTCCCCACATTCCTGGTAGAAGAAATGTTCCTTATGCCGCGTACACACGATAATTTTTCGGGTTGTTTAAAATGTCATTAAAAATGATCGTATGTGGACTTCAGAGCATTTTTCGGGTTCTAAAAAACAGACAAAAAAAAATTTGAACATGCTCTAATTTTTAACAACGTTTTTAACGTTGTCGTTTTTCGGGTTGTAGAAAATGGTCGTGTGTGGGCTTTAACAATGTGAAAAAAACGAGCATGCTCAGAAGGAAGTTATGAGAGAGGAGCGCTCATTCTGGTAAAACTACCGTTCGTAGTGGAGTAAGCACATTCATCACGCTGTAACAGACAGAAAAGCGCGAGTCGTCTTTTACTAACACAAAATCAGCTAAAGCAGCCCCAAGGGTGGTGTCATCCGAATAGAATTTCCCCTTTATAGTGCCGTCTTACGTGTTGTACGTCACCACGCTTTGCTAGAGCATTTTTTTTTCATGATCGTGTGTAGGCAAGGCCGTTTTAATAATCAAGTTGGAAAAATAATCGCGTTTACGCAGCATAAGAATTTTTTTTAAAATGTGTTAGTAGCTTTCTGAGACTGTGAAGAATTTCTTGGAATTATTTATTTCCGTCACTTTCTTTTTATTGATTCCTATGAAAATTTCAGATATTACTACGATCTTAAAATTATGAACAAGGTCAGAATAATCAAGAAACAAATACCATTAATAAGTTTGTCTTGTTATTGCTTCACCAAGCATACCAGTCTAAAGAAATTAAAAGTACTCAGACTGCATCAAACTGTCAGTACTGCTAACAGCTGATATGGGTTTTCTTATCAACCCAGATCTACCTAAGTAAACTGGTCATATACAATTGGTAAACAATGTATTATCTCCACTCTGATCTTGCAATGGCTAGAGATAAGTAAACTGCATATATTTAAATTGGTTTCCAGAAAAATAAGAGATACTACTCATAATTGTTAATCATTTATATTAAACCACAGCATTTTAAATATAATTTACTAGTGAATTTTACTAAGTGAAACATTTGTAAGGCCTGCCCTTTGCAGCAATGGAAAAAATGTAGACACTTCTATGGTAATTTAAAAAAAAAAACAGTGTTAAGGTACAAAGCAATCAGATATCCAATGTCCTCAATTTATGAAAATAGAAAAAAAAACAATGAACTATTACAGCTGATTGGTGGCTCTTTATGCAGTATAAACCTTTACATTATTACATAAACCTATAGAGCCTCAGCAGCAGTAAGAAATATAAATCATTTACTGGGTTGTTAACCACTTCAGCCCCGAGCCTGTTTTTCAGATTCGGTGCTTACGAGACTAAAACAGTTTTTTTTGCTAGAAAATTATTTAAAACCCCCAAACATTATATATATATTTTTTTCTAACACCCTAGAGAATAAAATGGCGGTCATTGCAATACTTTTTCTCACACCGTATTTGCGCACCGGTCTTACAAGCGCACTTTTTTTGGAAAAAATTCACTTTCTTGAATTAAAAAATAAGACAACAATAAATTTGGCCCAATTTGTTTATATATTGTGAAAGATGATGTTACGCCGAGTAAAATGATACTCAACATGTCACGCTTAAAAATTGCGCCCGCTCGTGGCATGGCGTCAAACTTTTACCCTTAAAAATCTCGATAGGCGACGTTTAAAAAATTCTACAGGTTGCATTTTTTGAGATGCAGAGGAGGTCTAGGGCTAGAATTATTGCTCTCGCTCTAACGATCGCGGCGATACCTCACTTGTGTGGTTTGAACACCGTTTTCATATGCGGGCGCTACTCGCGTATGCGTTTGCTTCTGCGCGCGAGCTCGTCGGGACGGGGCACTTTAAAAAAAAATTTTTTTGGTTTTCGTTTTTATTTCTATTTATTTTATAATGTTTAACACTAAAAAAAAAAAAAATATCACTTTTATTCCTATTACAAGGAATGTAAACATCCCTTGTAATAGAAAAAAGCATGACAGGTCCTCTTATATATGAGATCTGGGGTCAAAAAGACCTCAGATCTCATATTCAGGCTTAAATGCAAAAAAAAAAAAAAGTCAAAATGTAAACAAATTAAATGTCTCTTTAAGAGGCTGGGCGGAAATGACGTTTTGACGTCACTTCCGCCCAGCAGAGGTATGGGGATGGCTGAGGGACATTTTTTCCCTCAGTCGCATCCCCGGACAGCCAGCAAGAGGACCCGATCGCCTCCGCCGCTACCGACGGCTACGGTAAGCGGCGGAGGGCGCGGGAGAGCCTCGGGAGGGGGGGGGCACCCTCTCCCGCCGCCGGTAACGGCGATCTCGCGGCGAATCCGCCGCGATGACCGCCGTTATCGTTAACAGGACCGCCCCACGAAGAGATGGATATCTCGGTTGTGGCAGCAGCTGCTGCCGTTACCGAGATATCCATCTTCAAAAAAATGACGTCTTTGGACGTGGGGCGGAAATGAAGTGGTTAAAGTAAGAGGCAGGTCAATGAGAAAGCTAAACTGTGCCAGAGAAAGTTTATGTACTCTTTATCTAAAATATGAAGCCATAACAATCTTATAGTATATTTATTTTTGAGGCTATAAATTTGGCATCTGTGATTTGGCAGTGTTCCCAGAATAGGGGATTTGCTTTAGAAATTATGCTCACAACTATCATGGGCTCCTGCCATGGGTCTTTTCTGTTGTTAATTGACTCCATTCCAAAAGCAAAATGTAATGCTTGCCCTTCAAGCATAAAAATAGTATCTGGCATGGAATGACCATTAAGGAAATCTGATGTGCACCAGAGAAGCAAACTTATGATTACAGTTACTAAAGATTGACGGTTTATGAATAAACTGTAAAGGCATTAAGAAAAAGATGCAAAAATCCAACTAAGATTTTGAAGCTCTTTAGTTTTATCAATGATCAGTCAGGTGCTGATGTGGATACATGAGTACTGGCCAATAGGTGAGCTAATAAAACTTGATTGGTTTACAACAATCCCAAACAACAATATAAAAAAAGTGCTAAGAGTCATAAATTATTTGTGGTCCAATCATAATGAATTAACTTGGGGCAATATTATAAATAACACAATGTATATGCATATATTAGTGGCAATGTCCCTGTAATGAGCCCCTGCTTGCTCGGTTCCACTCTCCCGATACTCCTCTGCTGCTATTGAATGAGATTGCAGATCGCAACGTCTGATGGTTTGGTCATCCGATGCTTCGGGATTCGAACTACAGCTATGTGCCGTTCGTTTGTGATAGCTCAGAACAAATGCCAGGCAGGCTGTATGTAAGTTCAAACAGGAATCTCTCTTTATTGGATGCACATACACTTTTATACATGGCAGTTTGAACACACCCTGCCCCAACAACCAGTTTCCTATTGGTCAAATGTAAAGTACATTCTAGTACTCACTTAGGTCCTCTTGGCCATGTAAATGGGGACTTGAAACAGGGTCAGCAGGGATTGGTCCGATAGTTTGAATAGGAGGACTGATATGTGTAATGTCACAGAGAAGCCCCAGGGGTTAATTAAAGTACATAAACAAACAGTCAAACACAGAACAATGCTTTTCTTCTAGACCATGGAGCCATCTGGGGGGGGGGGTAGCCTTAAGACAGGGCAGAAGACCCACCACTGTGTAATAGAATCAAAGGAGAAATACTTCAGTATTCCAGGGTTCATGACAGTCCCCAAAAGACAGGGGTATAAAACACTAAATATAAAGAGCCAGGTGTAGTATCACAGGTAACATTTAAAAACATATAAAGGGCAAAAATTTAGAGATCCTTACGGTTTTGGTAAGGGTGTTTGCTGCACGTGTGGACACCTGCAAATGAATCTGTGGAATTGCAACCAAATCAAATGACATACATAGGTGAAATCCAATGAGGATATTCAATAATTTGAATATCCTCATTGGATTTCACCTATGTATGTCATTTGATTTGGTTGCAATTCCACAGATCAATTTGTTTTAGCACTGCACTTTTTGCCCTTTATCTGTTTTTGACTTAGTTTGTTTGTGTGCTGGCTGCTACATTGTTTGCTTGTTCTTTTTAGCTAGCACAGTTTTTTCCCCCACACCCTTTTACATTTAAAAACATGACAGGTGTTCACACGTGCAGCAAACACCCTTACCAAAACCGTAAGTATCTCTAAATTTTAAGAAATCTAAAAATGCTTGGCTGACACAAAGCCTTGAAAGCCTGTAATATACAGCAACACCAGCTTTGGCTCACCAACACATGTAATGGAAGAGGAAAACAAAGGCACATCCCATTGTGTAATAATTTTAAATAAATGTAGAAGATTTATTTAAAAGCAACTCGAAAACCCAGCAAAAGAAAATCCAGGCTGGTGGCTTCAATACTTCCAGCGGAAGTGACATCACCAAGCCCCACCCAACATGTTTTATCCACTCACAGACATTATAAGTAAATGCAAGGGTTCAATTCTGTTGTTTAGGTGTATCCATTAGGGGGCACCCTGTTAGTCTTAAAATTAAGTGAGCTGTGGCAAATAAAAGTGCAGGACATGCCTGAATGGACTGTTCCTAGACATCCCTTTTTAATGCATTGTTTACCACTGAGGGTACAAGTTGAGTCTGCCCCCTTGAGACACACTTCTATTGCTGAGGGAGGAGCTTGTAAGTCAGCTTATATTGGCAAATGCTCACCAGCAAGGGATTTCTAGCAGATGCAACAGCTGATTTTAGCCCAACAGTTCTTAGGGGTACAGCAGCAAGTAAATCTTGCGCAATAGCAGCAGGTACACAATCTTTTAGACAGGCAGATAGTGAAAAAAATGATTCAAAAAACATTATGGAATTAGTTCCTGGAGGATGATGTTGAAGCTTAATATCAGAGAATTCCTGTTAGCCAGCTGGCTCAGCAACCTGCATGTTCACATATCTTTGCTCATGATCCTGCATGCAGAGTTGTGGCTAGGCGAATGCCTGCATGCAGAAATGCACATGTTTTTGCACAAGCTTTACACATACGTGCATGGATGTGTGTGCATGCTGAGTGGCCTGCTTATGTAATGTTCTGACTTATCGTCTGTGCTGACTTGTCCTCAGTGCGCTTCTTGCCTCCTGACTTGTTTTATGCATATGCTTCCTGTTATTGACCCACTTCCTTCTGACCTGACTTTTGCTTAACTGGTCTCTGGCCTCCATCTATGCCACTGCCAAGTGTCTGTTTGCACTACTTCCAGATTCAGCTTCAGAGTTCTACTCCTGATGCCTGGCCGCTAGTGTCACCAGTAAACTCTGACATCTTGAACACAAAAAGTCCAACTTTAAATTCTGGTTTTCCTGCTGACTCACTGCTTTCCTCCTGGATCTTCCTAGTTGGCATCTCCAAACTACATCTTTCAGCACTCATTTTCCCCTGTCACTTAGCACCATCTGATTCCCTTTCAGGGGAACCTGGGCAGGAGGTACTGTATATGAGAAGCTGCCCTCATTACCTTAGTCTCCTATCAGGTATGTAGACAGAATAATATACAGTGCGCAAGGGTGGAAATCCTGCAGCCGCTTACCTACCTTATAGCATAAACACAGCATCATTTTCGATCATCAGACAAGGATGCTTGCATGGAAATAAATTATTTAGCCACACTAGACTACACTTTGATATAATAATAATAGCACATATGGTACATGCCTTTCAGTATAACAATTTGCCCCCAGGTCAGAGAATTATGTATGCAGTATTGAGTCTTTGATTACAATGTGCCACACTCCACAACTGCTGTCAAGCAAGCAAAAAAAGTTTGAACAGACCTATGTCATCTCTGTCAGAATAATCATAAAAACACTTAGCAATAGAAGAATTTAATGTTTGAAAACTGTCAATCTTGCTTCTTCACTTCTGGCTGCACGTGTTTAGTTTCACTATCAGCTATAGTTAAATCCAGTGTATGTGTGTATAGGAAAGGAAGGAGCGTTTCTAATATTTCAGACTCTTGGCTGTAGAGTTCTGATGTCTTTTGCAGCATATGCAACCTTAGAGTGAGGCTACCCTGCATTTGGTGACATCACCAGTGACCTAATACAACATGTTTCAAACAGTAGATGTTGTTGTTTCTCATTCCTCCTTTATGTCAAAGCTCTGATTTTGACTTACAACCTCAGAATGCCAAGAATCTTAGTTCAAAATGAGTATTCCTACAAGGCTTGGAGTTACTATGGCCAATCCAAGCACAATGTATATTCACATGTATATTTGACAAAAAACAAACAGTGTTCTCAGCGCTACCCTTCTCTGTGGAGGTGCCAAATATTCAAATATAAATAAGTTCATTGATTAGAAATTGTCCATGAAACGTAAAGGTGTACTGTTCATATAAGCATCCAGGATAATAGAAAAAAGCACATAGCCTGGGGAATATTTAAAATGGGTAACTGTAGTCCAAAAAAGATGCAAGGCTGCTTATATCCAAAAGGGCTGGGAGACCCATGCAGCAAGAGAAGAGGGAAAGGGGAGAAAAGTGCCAAGCATGCTCTGGTGTAGTACAGTTTATTTACAATAAAGACATTTTTTTTAAATGTTCCACTCCCAAAGGTATCAACAGGGAAGGCTTAATGCAAAGATGTCCTGCCCGTGGAGGGGCTGTCAGTCCATGTCAATGTGGCAGTTCCAGTAAAGGAGGAAGTCAGAGAACGTCAGAGAAGCAAACTTTTAGAAAGCCGAGTGCTCAGTCTGTCAACTAGAGAGGGGAACAGCCAATCGGATGCGTGGCTTGCCTCCAAAATATGCCCCGATTGGCTGCTCCCCTCTCAGGTTGACAGACTGCGCACTAGGCTTTTTGACGGCTCCCTTCTCCGGCATCCTCCAACACCCTCCTCTTCTGGAACCGCTGCAGCAGCATGGACTGACAGCCCCTCCATGGGCAGGATGTCTTCACATTAAGCCCCCCCTGTTAATACCTTTGTGAGTGGAACATGTTTAACATTTTGCTTTATTGTGAATAAACTGTACTATACCAAAGCATGCTTGGCGCTTTTCTCCCCTTTTCCTCTTCTCTTGTATAAGTGACAGTAGGAAGCCTGTGAGGTCCCAGATGTAAGATTTTGTTCCACCTTACAAACAAATTGCAACCAGTACTCATCCCTGCTTAGATTGTGGTACGAGTGATCTGCAAATGTTACATCAGAGCCTTACCCATTAAAATGCAGCAGCACATTAGGCATACAGACTCCAAGAGTGTAGATGAGCTGGTGTCTCTTGTGGAATGACATACTGCTATCAAGGGCTATTATGTACCCACTAAACAGGAAAACATCAACCTCAGATAAGACATAGGTGAGGCACAAATGAATGCCAAATATGAATGACCTCTTAGCTCAAGAATAGTCTCCTCATTGAGAGAGACAAAACACAAGCCCTAAGATATGTGGCTGGAACACGTGGCTGCCAAATGTCCAATATTACATGAGTATATGTCACTATTCCAAACGTGTTCTTGCAGCAGGAACTGAGACCGAGGATCTGAGACTGGAAGGTGAATATGTTCTATACCAATACAAGGCTGTCCAGTGGAGGACTTATTAGACTCTGGAAGCCTTGCTACAATGATCCTTGTGACAGTTGGCACAAACTGAATACTTTGTATAGATAGTGATTGAATGATTGATTTATTAGATTTGTAATGTGCCATATACTGACCCGTCAGGGCAGTGCCTAAGCGCAGGAAGCAAGACTGAGGATAGATAAATCAAATCAGGGAGTGAATGAAATAGAAAGGAAAAAAAAAAGGGTAAGAATAAACCAAGAAACAGATCAACAGGCAGAAAACGAGAAGAACTAGCACAGCTCGGCAGGCTTTTCCCCAAAAAGCCAGGTTTTTAACCTTTTTCAGAAGGCCATAATGAATGGGAGTGACCGAATGGAAGCGGGGACACTATTCCACAGAGCCATAGCTCTCACAGAGAAGCATCTGCCCCCAAAAGTGAGCAAACGGGCAGATGGACAAGTAGCCTTAAACTCGATGCAATCTACCACAGTGAGCCAATGCAGTGATCGAAGGGTGGGGGTGATGTGCTCCAGCCGGTTTAGTCCAGCGATTAGTCTGGCGGCCTGGTTCTGTACAAGCTTGATTTTCTTCAGCCACTTTAAAGGCATGCCCAGATACACAATGTTGTTAAAGTCAATCCGGGAGTTGACAAGAGATTGAACCAGGACTTTCCGGTGGTTCTGAGAGAACACATTTTTAACCTTTCTCAAACACCTGATGTAGTACAGTGCGTTGCGGATACATTGATTGACTTGGAGTATCCAACTCAAGTTACAGTCAAAAATTGTCCCCAGGACACAGACTTGGTTCACTGGAACAGGACACAGCCCAAGAATCTTTGTCCAATTTCCCAGAAAGACAGCTGGATCGGTACATGCAGAGATGAGAATTTCTGTCTTTTTGGCATTTAGACTGAAGAAATTGTAATCCATCCATTGTTTGATGTCTAATAAACAGGAAGCGAGCTGCTGATCAGGAGCAGGGTCAGATAGATTGTCAACGACCAACTGAACATCGCCTGCGTACAGCCGATTAAACACTGCATGGGTGTCCAGCAAACTCGCAAGTGGCCGAAGATACACATTAAAAAGCCAAGGCGACAGGGCCAAGCCTTGAGGCACCCCGCAGCTCAGGGTGCTAATGGCTGATAGGAAATGACCCGTTTTGACCTGAAAGGTCCTGTGAGTGAGAAAGTCTGAAAGCAAATGTAGGGCAGAGCCGGTAATGTGAAACTCATTCTGAAGCCTAGCAGTCAACATGGCGTGGTCTATAGTGTCAAAGGCCGCAGAGAGGTCGAGGAGCACCAAGGCAGCCGACCCCCCCATGTCCCTGACCCCGAGCAGCTTCTCTCTGGTAGATAGGACCGTGAGCTCAATCCCACGACCCGGACGAAATCCAGACTGCGAGTCCTGAAACAGGCCATTTGTCTCTGAATACGATTGAAGTTGGAGTAAAAATTCGTATTCCACCAGTTTGGCCAGGAAACCTATAGCTGACATGGGTCTGTAGTTGGAAAGACAGCCAGGTTCCAGGTTAGGCTTTTTTTAAATTGGAGTGATAATAGCATGTTTTCAGCGAGCCGAAAACACGCCATGAGTTAGAGAAAAATTTACGAGTACCAGGAGATCGTCCACAACCATCTCAGCATTCTTCTTCAGGAGCCAGACTGGACAGATGTCACCATGGAAGTAGGAGGCTTTAATTTGTGCCATAGATTTCAGAAGATGTTCCTGGCTGACCTTATTAAAGGATGAGGCGTTAAAAATTTGAAGCATTTAGCTTGGGGGAGTATGGCCCAAGAGTAATTGATTTATGTTGGTCTGACCCTGAGAGTAACAGAGGACCGGTCAGGGGTTGGAGATAGTTTGTTGAGCTGACCAAGAAGGTTAGTTGTCCTATGCCTGTACGTATGTCAGCTACTTTGTTAACAAAAGAGTTAAGTAGATTATCGCAAAGAGCTTGCGAGTGAGGTATCTTCGCTTGGCTCCGCGGGGGGGGGAGAATAAGGTTTTGACTATGCCAAAGACTACCCTACTACTCTCAGTGGAGACATCTAATGGAACTTTAAAAGAGAAGATCAAGCAGCTGCATAATGTATATCTTTCCCTGAGTGTCAAATGAATGCATCCCATCCATATTTTTGAGGTACCCTTATACCCATTTGTGAGGGTTACTATGGATCTGGTTGGAACACTGCCAAACTCAACTGTATGGCCAAAATTCACCTGCAGAAACCTTATACGTCTATAATTTATAAGGCCATATCCAACTGGCTTACAAAGAAAGCCAATGACTCTCTTAAGAGTTATCATCCACATTATGTTGATATCAACCTCCTTTACTTTGACTTTTTTTATAACAGCCTCACTATAGTATATGTTTTTTGTTGCTAAGGCTTGTTATTAGTTTACACACAGAACTGTTGTTTGTTTATCACATTGGGTCATGGGGCCTAAGATTTGTGTAACAGCTGATGTTTCTGAAGTTTATTAATTAATGACTCTCACACCTACACCACTTAATTGTGTAAATTTCCATATCACCCAGTAGGGAGACTCTGCACCGCTTTTATTGGCTTACTATAAATACTGCTTACCCTTAAATTTAAGATGGTAAATGTCTCCATGTCCTACTACCAACATTTACTGCTGTTATTATACTGTGTTTTTTTACTTCCTAGCACTGTGCTATGCAATTTGTTTATTTATTCTTTGATTCCACATGCTTGCTACAATCTCTTACATGCTGTACCTACCAACCTTCCTTTACCTTGTACCTCAACCACGTACTAGCTGGAAACATACCACTACATACTCCAGACCTGGAGCAGGCCACTGACTGATGGTATCCGCATTTAACTCACAGGTCTCTACCCCCCGGGTCAGGTTTCATACTTTAAGGATCTATTTATACTGCCTGAAGGCAATACTTCAGTTAAACATCACATTATGGTGACTAGATGGTGCTGACAATAAAAGGAAATAAATATAAAATATAATTTTAAACATAATACGTTAATTATTTGTGATGACTCAGAAATACACGCAGAATTTTTTCTTTTTTTATAAATAGACCCCTAATGTGTATCTCTGCAACCTGTGCACAACACCTACCTTTAGTTTCCTAATGCCCAGAGTCTAGTTTGACCTGGCTACCAGACTTTTAAGTTTACCTGTACACTGTTGAATAAACCACTTTCCTGTATTTTCTAGGCTTTCTCCCCTTCCCTATATTTTTTTCTCAGCACCAACTGCTAAATTTCTGTCCTGTGACAGCGTCCTAAAATCCTCACATGAATACAGCATATGGATACACCTAATACATCCACGCCTGCAACATAACATCTTAGCAATAAAATCAACCTCTAAAGACTTTGGCATTTTACTCTGACCTCTATAATCTAAAACATAAATTCCACTCATACCAAAATCTCAGAAGGTAAAAAGAAATCTCAGATTACCCCCAGAATGTTAAACTTCTACCCCTCCCACAGATGTCATTAAAACACTAAATTCTCCTTTTTTCAAAGAAGAACCTGCGCATCTAATGTAAAAGCTTGGATGGTTAGATGGTCTAATTAAATGGACTTATGAAGTCTTCAGTAAGCAACTGTCATCTCTTCTATTAAACTCTTTCAATGCAATTTTCCCTAAACCCTGAACATCCACCTCCCCCGCCCAGTTTTTGGAAGGTTTTGTAAAAGTTTAATGGAATCTGGAAGTTAGAGAACTACACCCGGAGTGGGGACATTAAACTGTATTCAAAATGATTAAGGGCTGCTTACAACCCCTACTCCCAATTATAATACATACAAATCAATTAGAATTTTTATTACGCAGAGTATCATGTGCTAATACAAATAAAACAATTAACATACTTCCTTATTTTCAAAAAAAGGTTCTGCTGTTGCTCATCGATGCTGAAAAGGCTTTCGATGTGATAGATTGGTACTTCCTACACCACAAAATGTCTCATGCTGGCTTGGAACATCTCCTGATTTCTAAAAGCATAGCTCTCTAAACTGCACCTTTAACCAGAGTTAAAACGAATGGCTCCTTCTTTACAAGTTTTACCACCGCCAATGGAACTGGCCTTTACTTTCTATCTCTTATATGTACTCACCAGTGTCCAATGACAGCTCTCTGTAACAGCTCATCCATACAAGGAAATGCATTTGGTCCCATTGAATATAAACTTGCACTTTATGCAAATGGCCTGTATGTATTGTTATAGCCTCTACAACTGGCCTAGTGGTGATTCTAAATTAATTTAAAAAAGTAGAGGTTGGGGGGTGTGTCCTGGGGCTCTAGCGGAGCGGACATGCCTGCTTAGAGCTCTGCTTCACGGGACAGGACCTGCGGATAATTCGACTCAAATCCAGCCGCAAAACATATGAAAATCAGCCTTATACCAGCTGGAAGGTGAGAGGACCACAAAAAAACAAAAAATGGTGCTGGGAGGCTCGAGGAATAGATCCAAAACGAACCCCTCATGCAGCGCTCAGCTGACTGGAAGCGCCGCCAGGAAAACACAGCTGGCCTCAGAGCAGCTCCCCTCAGGGAAACAAAGGAAACAAAAGGCAGCTAAAGCAGCCAAACCTGACAACCTAATGGCAGCACTTTCTAACATTTCCTCAAAAAATGAGGAAGAAGAGGCCAGCACAATATCACAAAGGGATATTGGGGACAGTGAAGTCCCCTCAGGACTGCTCAAGCAGTTTGAAAGGATGCTCCGCAGAGCCCTTAAACAGACCTCAGAGCAAATCACCTCAAGTCTCACTAAGGAAATAAGAGAAGTGGGATGCCGCACAGATGCCCTGGAAGCCAAGGTAGAGGAGATTGAAGTTTACACACAGGACTGTATATCTGAGATTGACGCACTTAAAGAGGACAATTTCACCTTACAGAATAGATTAGAGGACTTTGAGAACCGGGAAAGGAGGTCTAACCTAAGATTTAGGGGCATACTAGTGTCTGTAATGGACCTTCAATCCACCGTCTTAGCTCTATGTCAAGAACTACTCCCAGGTATTCCTGTTGAACATCTAGAAATGGACAGAATTCACAGGACACTTACCCCTAAAAAAACAGATGGTCCTCCCAGGGACATAGTAGCCAAGTTCCACTACTATAAGTCTAAAGAGCAAATTTTGACAGCAGCATGGGAAAAAAACAACTTGTCATTCCAAGGCTATAATTATCAAATTTTCGCTGACATCTCGCAATTAACCATCACTAAAAGAAGAGCTATGAAACCCCTCCTAATTGAGTTGCAGCAACGAAATGTTAAATACCAATGGGGTTTCCCCTTCTCCCTTCGGTTCACGCTACAAGGAACGAAAATAGTCTGTAGAACTCCCGATCAACTGCACCAAGCCCTGGTTGACTTCAAGCTAATCGAGCAACCCTCTGCTACTTCAACCGCACGCAGAAGACAGTCTTCTTCTCCTTCTAGCAACCAAGCAACACAGCAGGATCAAAATGATGACATCCGTCATTCAAGCAAGCGTAGCAGACTCGCCCGGCATCCCCCTGAAGGAGATGACTCAATGGACTGAGTTTCCATCACCACTAACATATTCTCTTTCCCATTTTAGGTTGGACCTTAGGTCATCTATTACTGAAAAGACTACCTTTTTTCTTGTTTGCTTCTTCCTCCACAGTTGGTGTAACCGGCTCTGCCTCAACCAGAGGCTTTGAGATCACCACTTTACATCCCACACCCCTTATATTACATAAGAAACTCACTCCTATCAGCCTCTTTCCTTAACTGAAATATGCACCCCACATAGCATTATAGTTAGAGATTTGGGAAAACTCTGAGTGTTCATACACACACTTTATCAACAGCCTTAATCGACCTGACATATTCTTTCATCCACCCCCCCTCAAACCAACTCTCGTACACCCTATAACAATAGCTTACCTGGTACTTCCGCTGCGCACTAACTTAGATTCTTTATTCCATTGGGATGTCCATCATGACTGAGGCAATTCCTCCGTCACGACAAGTACCCAGGTAACCAACACTCCTCTTCAAACCCTATCCCATATCTATCTTCCCAGCCTAGCCCCAGAGTAACTCGTCTCGCTCCAATCGCCGCAAGTTCCATCTGGGTAACGCTTAACATACCTAGGTAAGGAAAAGTCCCCTCTCCCCCCCTCCCTTTCAGCAGACAACACAATTATTTGGAACATGCACTTAGAACTCTCTTACTGTACCTTTTCTTCACACATTACAGAATGTCCTGTGGGAAAACATGCACCCTGCCCGGTCTACCTCGGGTCCCCAAACTAATATGTGGGGATCCGACGATGACCACCTTTTCCTTGGCAGGGACCTATTTCCCCAGCCAAGGGGATATTTTGAACACTTACTTTATGAGTTGATACATGACAATGCTCTAACCTATGTTGTTTTTTCTCTCCCTTTCGAGTTCTCCTCCCTAGGAACCTTCCCATCCTCATTCCCCACCCTCTCTGCATGGAGTGATCCGGGCAACAGCCGCACGTGGAATCACGGTAAGACGAAAATCTTGGTTTGGCTACCATGGCACCTCTGAACCTATTATCTCTCAATATACAAGGTTTGAATGTACCACAGAAGCGAACGAAAGCATTTAGGCTCTTCCAATCAAAAAAGGCCCACATAGTATGCTTGCAGGAAACACATTTTACCCCGAACACGACCCCTAAATATTTCCACTCAGCTTACCCACAAATATACACTGCATCGGCAACAGTAAAGAAGAGAGGTACTCTTATAGCTATCCATCGCTCTACCCCATTTACATTAAACTCAGAACTTAAGGACCCAGAAGGGAGATACCTGATTCTAACAGGTTACATTCTAGACACAGCAGTCACGATAGTATTTATTACGCCCCTAACCTCAACCCAATGCAATTTATGTCCCACCTTCTTCAAACTATCAACTCCCATAAAATAGGTTCACTTCTAATATGTGGAGACTCCAATCAAGTTCTTCTCCCTTTTTTAGACAGGTCGCCCTATGTTCAACAGAAACAACAACCCAAATGGAATCTCCCCAATCTTCTTTCAAAACACAATCTTGTAGACTCCTGGAGAGAATCGAACCCCGCAATTATACATACTTTTCTAATCCACACCAATCCTTTAGCAGAATAGACCACATATTTTTAACAATCGGAATGATACCTGAAATCCTCAACTCAGACATAATCCCTATTCCATGGTCAGACCACAACGCTGTACTCACAACTATAGCATCTACTATCCCCATTAAACATGACCGATCCTGGTACATGCCAGAAATATTACTGAACCACCCCTCTCCTTGAGAGACTACTTAATTCACAACGAGAGTCCGGACATTTCTGCCCTCACGCTATGGGAAGCCCACAAGCCGGTCCTAAGGGGGACTTTCCAAAGACAAATAGGGATCCTCAAAAAAGAAAGAAAACAAATGGCAATAAAGCTAGAAACAGAATTTAACTTAGCCTATTCGGACTTCCAAAACAATTACTCGCCTAGAACCAAGGACCGGTTGGACAAAGCCCGCCTAGAATATGACTTTTTTCATACTGAATCTGCCAACAAACAATTAAATAGATCCAAACACACTTTTTACAAATCAGCTAACAAACCGGGGGCGTATTTAGCGAGATCACTTAACTCAATCAACAAATCCTACTCCCCCATAAAATTGAAATTGGCAAATAGCGTCCTATCCAGTAACCCCCTTAAAATCGTACAAAAATTCAGCACCCACCTGAAAAAGTTATATTCGGAAACAAATACATTTTGCGAACAGGACGCAGACCTCTTCTTTGCAGATCTCCACCTTCCCCAAATGTCTGACCTCCAAAGATCACAGCTAGACTCACCTATCTCACATAAAGAAGTAATTGACGCGATAAGAGACCTCAAACTTAATAAAAGGCCAGGACCAGACGGCTTCACAGCTAAATACTACAAGACGTATGCAGAACTTCTTTGACCTAGATTAGCTGATGCATTCAATGATTTACTAATTCATAAGTCATTCCGACAAGAGTCACTCCTAGCCACAGTTTGCATGATCCCGAAACCACAATCTGACAATTCACTGTGTGAAAATATTCGCCCCATTTCAATGCTAAACACAGACATCAAATTTCTAGGGAAAATCTTGGCGATCCGCCTAAACAAAACAATTGGATACCTGATCCATCATGACCAGGTTGGCTTCATCCCTAACCGTCAGGCGGGGGACAACATAAGGAGGGCAGGTTTGTTGGCGCACTTCGCAAAAAAGAGGGGTATCCCTGCATGTTTCCTCTCCTTGGACATAAAACAGGTGTTTGACTCTGTATCCTGGTCCTATCTAAAATTTGCATTACAAAAATGGGGCTTCGGACCTAATTTCATGACATGGACAAGGAAATTATATGATAATCCGAAGGCCTGTGTCAAATACGCAGGATACAGATCAGACTTGTTTTCCATTGAGAGAGGCACAAGACAGGGTTGCCCGCTTTCCCCGCTCTTATTTTCCCTCCTCATAGAACCACTCGCGCAAAAGATAAGGCTGGACCCCAAAATCCTAGGCATAGAAGTAGGTGGCCACAAACATAAACTATGCCTGTTCGCGGATGACATCCTACTCTTTCTCGCATCTCCCCAAGTAACGGGCCCTAATTTAACATCCCTATTAAAACAATTTGCATCTCTTTCAGGACTAGCTAAAACCCCAAAAAATGCTTAGCACTCAACATATCCCTCTCACCTATGGAACTAATTGCAGCTAAATCCGGTCTTCCTTTCCAATGGTCAGACAAAAGCATTTCCCATACTTAGGAATCAACCTCACAGCCTCCTTTTCAGATGCATTTTCATCCAACCCCCCCCCCCCCCTCAATCTCAAACCTCCTAAATTCCTGGGCCCATCTACCTTTGTCGTGGATCGGTAGAGTTAATGTAACCAAAATGTCAATTCTACCGAAACTCCTCTACTTCTTCAGAGTACTCCCTGTACCAATTCCTTCTTATTACTTAAGGCTGATACAAAAAAGTGGTTCCAACTTTATATGGGGGTCTGCCAGACCGAGGATTAAACACCAAATTTTACATCTACCAAAAGCTAATGGCGGACTGGGGCTACCCAACTTCATGAACTATTATAGAGCAGCGCAATTAACTGATTTAGTGAAATACCACGCCACACGAGATCCACCCCTTTGGGTATCAATCGAAGCGGTGGACTGCGACCCTATTTCAGTTTCAAACATATTATGGATCCCCCCCAAAACGCACAAATCTATCCACAACCCCATCACTAAGCATTCTCTCTCCCTTTGGGACAAATTGAAGACCAAAAACAAACTTCTATCCCCTCATATTCCACTTTTATCCTTTCACAAAAACCCAGCATTTTACCCGGCTTGGGTATATCCCAACTCATTTAAAGAATGGGCCAAGAATGGCTGCACAAATTTATACAAGCTAATGGACTCATCGACGTTTAAGTCCTTCCCCAATATTTGCGATACATACAACATACCACAATCTGAACTATTCAAATATTTACAAATAAAGAATTCCTTCAAGCCATACGTTGATTCCGCATCTCACCCCCCTCGCCTAACTGCCTTTGAAAAGCTTTGTACAAATAACCCCCCCCACCAGGGGTAGGATCTCAATAGTATAAGCTCAACTACTGCTCAATTCCACAACAGAGAAACTTCCCTACGTAAGCAAGTGGGAAAAGGACTAGATACATCGGATTGGAATCAAATTTGGAGCAACACTAAATCAGCGTCATTAAATGTAATAGCGTGCAAAACTAACTATAAAGTACTTACAAGGTGGTATCTAGTTCCTACCAGAATTACGAAGTTTGTACCAAACTACCCTGATCACTGTTGGGTTGCTCATCCCCAGGAACGTTCTTTCATATCTGGTGGTCGTGCCCAACAGCACATTCATTCTGGTCGGAAATGTTTAAAATAATAAGCCAACTCACGGGAACCAATGTTCCAATTGATCCTAAATTAGCATTATTGAACCTGAACCCGGGGAATATCCCACACAAACAATTTAAAATAATCCTACAGCTTACTACAGCCGCAAAACAAACACTGGCTAAAGCGTGGAAGTCCCCTAATCTACCCCTCAGCGAAACAATAAACAGAATGAATGTAGCATCGGCACACGCCAAAATGATGGAAATAGACCAGGACACGTTAGCCGGATATGAAAGTTCATGGAAACCTTGGTTGAACTACGTTCTACCCAGTGTAAATACTGGTGCTGTTATATTGCCATGGTAGCCCAGCCATCCTTAGCAAAGCTCCACTTACTATAACAATAGACAACAAAATCCGGACCACTCCTGCAGACACCCCTCACCCCCCCCCCCTTCCTACCCTCCTCCCGTCTCCCCACGTTTTGTACAACAGTCTGGAAAGATATTGTTACTAATGTTATTAATATTGTTTTATGAGTAGGTACTGTTGAAGCTCCCTGATGTACGCATTGGTACACTTGCATGAACTATAAGCCGTATCCTTTCCAGGACTGCTCATGACAAATGAGGCACTAAGGCTATAAGTAGCAGGTCAGGCATAAACAACCATATGGACTCCACAACATACTTACCCATTTATAGACCACTGGAAAAATGCCTCATCAGATGTACAATGTTCTTGTCTACATGTTAAATTATTTTTATGTATTCTATCTACTCACTGATCTTGTACGAACCATTATCTTCTCAATAAAGATATTTTGACAAGGAAAAAAGTAGAGGGTAATTTTAAAGAAAACCTTACCAAATCTTAACTCCTAAATGTATCTCTTACAGAGCCAGTGATAGACTCCAAATGAGCCTAATTTGCTTTCAAATGGCAACCTACATAATTCAAATATTTTAGTGGGAAAATTCCTTCTAATCTCATTCTCTTTGAACTACATGAAGGTGCTCATCTACCCGATCTGCATAATTTGACATAATGCCAAAGCTGTGCACCAGAAATTAGAATTAATTGCTTCTATGGAAAAAGAGATTATTTATGTGGTTATGATATGTGAATCATCTCTGGTTCCTGTAGTTTATCTGGATTTTAAAGTCTTGGGGATTACAAACTGCTTGTGTTGCTCAGCTCAGAGAGGTAACTGTTTAAGTTCAAGAAGAAAAGAGGTAAGATAATTGGCTGGTGGATTACGGCAGTTTTATTCTCTAATCCCCCAGCCAATTTCATTACCTCTTTGGCATGGGGCATAGCTGTTATCAGGAACAAACATTTCTACACAAAAATCTTTAAAATCCTCTCTGTCCACAAAAATTGAAATGGTGATTGTGTTTTGACATCAGTTTTTTCATTGCTAATATTTAATAAAGGAACCAAATATTTGAAAGTCAGACCTTTGAAAACAGAAAATAAAATGTTTTTAACAATAAAAGGGGTGTAAAATAGTAAGCCTCCAGTACCTCAAAGGGGTTATCAACATTTGGAGAAAGTGCAAAAGGTCTCCAAAGGAGTTTATAACATTTGAAGAGAACAGACTGCTGTAATGCAGAGAGATCTCCATGGAAACACACAGGGAAAATATTGTACATTTTCTTGTTTACTTTGCAGTAAGGTTGATGGATTGATTTTTGCAGTTGCCAATAAATCAGAGTTGAGGACAAGTCTAGTTAACATTAAACACATCAAACAAATTGCTGTTCAGCGGTACAGTGTGTCTAATCCTGTGTATCGCTTGCAAACCAAATAACTGTTGTGCTCTAGAATTCTCAAAAAATAGCCATTTAATAATAGCAAGACTGGATAATTTAGCACAAATGTTCATGTGCAATTATAGATTCTTAGCTACAGAAATGTACAAAGCAGTGAAGAGCAGACATACCATTAGTAGCAGGTGCCTTTGACATATTGGAGCCTCTGTCTCAAATTGCTATTTACTTTTCCCTTTTCACCAAATAAAGGATCATAGTGTGTTAATTAACTAGAAGAAGTTCACATGATAGTTATATTGTCTGGGACATATGTTTCTATAGTAAATAAAGAAGAGATGTCATGGATCCTGATTTATAAAGCACTATAGTTAAAAGCCTGTTGTACTATCTCATCTGTATAAATCGTTACATACAGTATAAAAGGTTACTACTGTTTTCCTGGCTGTTACAGACCCTGTGATACAAAAGCCTTCAGTAACAACATTTTTTTATTATTATTATTCAAGGCAAGAAAGGTCTATTTTTTACTTTAAATAAAATTTGATTTGTTAATGATGATGTGTGTTCTGTTGATTTATTTAATTTGTAATTTGGAAAGATATGCCTACATCAAGAATAGTTCTATGGCTCATATTTTAAAACAAATATCTCTAATAAATGCATGTTGCTGCATATTGTTTTTACTAAGACCATGCTCCTATTTTTAACCACTTGCTTACTGGGCACATATACCCCCCTCCTGCCCAGATGAAATTTCAGCTTCCGGCACAGTGTCGCTTTAACTGACAATTGCGCGGTCGTGCGACCTGGCTCCCAAACAAAATTGACGTCCTTTTTTCCCCACAAGTAGAGCTTTGTTTTGGTGGTATTTGATCGCCTGTGCGGTTTTTATTTTTTGCGCTATAAACAAAAAAGGATGACTATTTTGAAAAAAATACAATATTTTTGACTTGTTGCTATAATAAATATCCCAATTTAAAAAAAAAAAAAACTTTTTTTCTCAGTTTGGGGCGATACGTATTCTTCTACATATTTTTGGTAAAAAAAAAATCGCAATAAGCGACTGGTTTGCGCAAAAGTTATAGCGCCTACAAAATAGGGGACAGAATTGTTATTTTTTATTATTATTTTTTTTTTACTAGAAATGGCGGCGATCTGCAATTTTTATTGGGACTACGACGTTATGGCGGACACATCGGACACTTTTGACACATTTTTGGCGCCATTCACATTTATACTGCGATCAGTGCTATAAATATGCACTAATTACTGTATAAATGTGACTGGCATTGAAGGGGTTAACACTAGGGGGTGAGGAAAGGGTTAAATGTATTCCCTATATAGTGTTCTAACTGTGGTGGGAAGGGGGTGACCGATCTGTGTCCCTATGTACAAGGAACACAGATCGGTCTCCTCCTCTCCAGAGACAGGACGCTGTCTCTGTGTAAAACGGCAATGAGAGATGATCTATGAGATCATCTCTCATTCGCCGCACAGATCGCATCGCAAACGGCCACTCTGATTGGCCGTTTGCGGCGATCTGTGATTGGCTGTGTCCAAGGGACACAGGCAACACAGAATTTCCCCGCGGCGCGCTCTGGAGCGCGCGCGGGGAAGGTGCGTCTGACATGCCGTCAATTGACGGCTTGTTGGCAATTTAGATCCACGCTGAAGCCGTCATTCGGCTATAGCACGGATCTCATTCGGTTAAACCTTTGCTTGTGACTCCACGCAAACCGAAAGACAAAATCTAGAACGACATGTGATAACAGCTGGAAGAGAAGTTCTGAGGAGCTGTTTTTTTTTACAAGGCTGGTGACTCAATGTGCAGAAGGTAGTGAAGTGGCTGAGAGTTATTTTATCCTCTTATGCTCTGTACACACGATCAGTTTATCCGATGAAAAAGATATCTGATGAAGCTGACTTTCATCAGTCTTGCCTACACACCATCAGTTAAAAAAATTATTGTGTCAGAACGCGGTGACGTAAAACACAACGATGTGCTGAGAAAAATGAAGTTCAATGCTTCCGAGCATGTGTCGACTTGATTCTGAGCATGCGTTGATTTTTAACCAATGGATTTCCCCACATACAATTGTTTTTTTTTTCTATCTTTTTTTTTAACCATCAGATAATTTTTCAAAACAGGTTCTAAGTTTTTTCACCGATGGGAAAAAAACGATGGGGCCCACACACAATCGGTTAGTCTGATGAAAACGGTCCATCAGACCGTTTTCATCAGACGAAACCGATTGTGTGTACACCGCATTTCCTTTCACAGACTCCTCCAATGTGCTTATGGCATGATGAGAGGCTGTGATTATATGTGAATAATATCATTTCCTTACTGAATAATGCATGGTGTAGAACTACTGAAAATAGCCTTCTTCATCCGGTTCATGGCCTGGGCAGTTTTACATTATTATATCTACTCACAAATTGTATTTTGTATATAAATTTATTATTTTATTCTTCCCCCATAAAGTGGTCCCTACCCTGGTAAAGAAAACATAAGCAAGGATAGCACAGCAAACTTGGTAAAAATAATGGAAGCTGGTAAGGGGGAGCCAATAGTAATTTGCGGGGCTGCAACATTTGGTGAGGGACTCATTTCAATCTCTTTGGGTCTTCATTATCCTTTTCCTGCAGGTCTTTTTCTGGGGAAAAGAGGGAAAGGTTAGGCAGCAGCAGAAAAAGGGAAGCATACAATGTTATAGTCACAGGTTGCCCACCCTACCCAAGAGCAAGCCTTAAAACTCAAAACAGCACTCACCGACACCCTCCACAAGGTAACAACCTTTCCATGTCAGGTTTGTGCTGGAGCAGAATACAAAATTCCTTAAATCCCTCACACATCCAGTATATGTATACATACTTGACACTTCAACTTCTTCCATACTGGAAAAGCATTCTTTCTCTAATTCATGGTATGAGTGTGTCCCACATTTGCATTTCTTACCTGTTATCACAATTTTTTATTTACAGACTAATTTTTATTTTTATTTTTTCCTTATTTTTATATTTTTATCATAAGGCCAACCAATTCCATACCTGACCAACATGGGTAGGGATGGCAAGGCTGTTACTGTGAGTGAACATATCCATGAACTACTGGTTGTCAAGGATGTACCACTGCCTGTAGATAGCCCAATATATGCTCCAGGTACTAACCACCCCTGCTGCATGTGTTAAATCAGAAAGGGCCTGTCAGGGAAGGCATTTTCATAGTACAGACTCAGTTTTACTGCGAATGCACAGACCAGCAACTGGCCAGGCAGATGTGCATAGTCATGGACTTGGGAGCATGCAAGTGTGTGCGTGCATGCGCACTCACGCATCAATGCTTGCACCGGTCACTAATGCTGAGGTCAATCGGGCTATTTTAGCAGACTTCTGTATTGACCCGTTGCTGTTTGGTCTGCAGCTTCTGTGTGTGTTCTAGATTCCTATGTTGACCTCTGATCCTGATCCAACTTACTTCTGACCTGCGTTTGTCTGCTACTTGCCCTGACCTCAGCTTGTCTTTGGAGTCTGCTTTGCCTCCTGTCTCTCCTTTATCAATTTCTCATAGCTGACTTGGCTTGTGACCTGACCATCCTGCTGTCTGCTGTCTATGTCTGATCTGCCTGATGGTTACTGACCCGGCTTGCCTTCCCCTGCATCTTGCTCATCCAGCCTGGTACAGCTCCCAGTCCAGCAAGCTCTCATCTGGTTCCTGCTTCAAGCTGTCTACTACAGTCTGCCACCAGCCAAGCCCCGTGCCAGCTCATCTACAACCAACTTGCTTTACTGCCACATTCACCTTCTGACTGCTACCATGCAGACTACTGGACTGATTAAAGGCACTCATATGTAAGACTGTACAGTCACAATACAATTCAATACAGGAGGGATCAGAGGGCCCTGCTCGTTAGAGCTTATAGTCTAGATGGGAGGGTCAAGTGAAATAAAGGGTAGTAGCTGTGGGGGATGATCAGATGGACAAAATGAAAATATAGGGCCAGATTCAGGTAGATGGGCGCTTCTTTACTTTGGAGTAACGTTTCTCATTTACGTTACTCCGCCGACACTTTCGGCGCAAGTACTGTTATTCACATAGCACTTGCGCGTAAACTTGCGCCAGAGTAACGATAATGCGCTGGCGTAACCCGACGCAAGTGGAAGTGGGTGTGATCATATGTAAATGATGGGCGGAGCCCAGCGCAGAGGCTTACGTTCAGCGCATCATCCACGGAGCATGCGCAGTAAGTGAGGCTTCACTCGCCCCCTTGTGCGCATGCTCACAACTTCCGTCGGCACAACTTCACGGGAAACGTCAGCGCAATGCGTTCCGTTGGGCGTTTAAATGCGCCCGTAGATGCGGCATTCCGGCACTAAAGTATATCCTGTTCCCCCTCCCCGCAGTGAAGTTACTTTTGTTCTGAGATGGCTGCTCCCGTTCCCCGCAAACACACAGGAGAAAGCTGAACTCTAAAGGCCAGGAGCTGTCAGCCGTCATCTCGGCTATGGAGACCTATGATGTCTTCCTCCATGGCTGTAAAAGTTGACAGACAAGCATGGACAGAGGTGTTGTCCTGCAAGTGGGGGTGCTCAGCTAGCTCTTATCGTCGGTAACGCTGCTGTAGCTGCTCTCCTGCTGACCTGTGGCCATCTAAGATAAAGATATCGAGTAAAGATAAAGCAGCTATTTGTAGAAATAACTTTGCGCCGGACGGACGAGATACGCGTGGCGCATGTAGTCAGCGTATGGTGCTAATCCGTTCGCGAATCGGGAAATGTCCCTCATTTGCATATTTGCAGGGGAAATCAATAGGCGCGACTGATGCGCCAAGCGAAATTATGCGCTGACGAGACTCTGGCGTCGGAAAGTTAAGCCGATCGGAAATGGCCCGTTTTCTGTCGCATCTAGTTTGGTGGGTACGGCCACATAGAAACGACGGCGCATATTCACAGTTACGCGGCGCATATCGAAATACTCCAGCGCAACTCTACCTGAATCTGGCCCATAGTTGTTAGGTGTGGGTAGGATAGGCTTCTCTGAAGAGGAGGGTTTTCAGGGATCCTCTAAAAGATAATAGAGAAGGAGATAGATGGACGAATTGGGGTAAGGAGTTCCATAGGCTTAGAGAGGCTCTGGAAAAGTCCTGGAGACGATCATAGTAGCAGGTGATGAGAGAGTTAGAGAGCAGGAGGTCTTGAGAAGAACGAAGAGAATGATTAGGTTGGTATTTAGAGACTAGGTCAGTGATGTAGCTGGGGGCAGAGTTGTGGATGGCTTTGTGGGTAGTTGTTAGTATTTTAAATTTAATTAGTTGGGTGAGTGGAAGCCAGTGGAGGGATTGACAGAGAGGAGTAGCAAAAACAGAGCAGTTGGTAAGGTGGATAGGTCTGGCAGCAGCATTCATGACGGACTGAAGGGGGGATAGAATATGCAGAGGTAAGCCAAAATATATAAAATATCTAAAAAAGTACAAAAATGCATAAAATAATAATAAGATAATTATTCTCACCATTATTATTCATTCATATGTAAGTAGATGAGGCTGGCGGCATTCATATGCAATTCATGCCCCTCTGCAGTGAAGAGATGATGTGAGCAGTATTACTGTACAGTAATCTCTAGCAACCAATCAACAAGAAGAAATCATGTGCGGTAACCTCTGGCAACTAATCAGTGAGCTGTAATGTGTGCTGTAACCTCTAGCAACCAGTCAGTAAGACCCCTTTCACACTGAGGAATTTTTCAGGCAGTTTAGAAAGAAGAACTCCTGCCCTGCAGTATCAGTGTGAAAGCCCGTGGGCTTTCACACTGAGGCAATGCGCTGGCGGGACCACTCCGATAGTCCTGCCAGGAGCACCTTTGGAGTGGTGAGAGGAGCGGTGTGTTTACCACTCCTCCACCGCTCCTTCCCATTGAAAACAATGGGACACCGTGGCTATACCGCCGCCAATGCGCCCCTGCAGAGGCGCATTGCCGGTGGTATTAACTCTTTACGGCTGCTAGCGGTGGTAAAAACCGCACCACTAACGGCCGTATACCGCCGCAATTATTGTATGTCTCAGAACAGGGGGAGAGCAAAATTGCATGGGGGGGCCCTAAGAAAATATTTGCCCAGGGTACAATCAACATTAAAGATGGCCCTGTCAGCAGCACCCTCTATGCTTTTTACAAGAGATATAGACAAAACTACCAGAACTGTGTTTCCTTTATCTAAAACATATTTTCTGGATCACACAGAGACATCATAAACTGGCTCTGAATTTTACTATATGTTTTATAGATCCATCATCTCTTGTGCTGTAGAAAATAATAAATATAACAAGGAATCAGAGTACAGGTACATAAAACTTTCCAATGACCACTGTATAGATTTTTTAGCAACACATAGCAATAATAACAAGGAACAACAGGACAGATAGCCATGAATGTCTGAGTTTATGATGTAAAAGATGAGAGCTTACACATGCATATTTAGTCATTAATGTATTTCTTTTTTGCTATTCAGTATCATTAAATATGGGTCATCCTCAGGTATTATTATTTCCTGTTTGTTGGTAGATCAGATTGGGCAAGGCACTACCTTACTTACACTATTTCCATGAATTTTCCAATAAAAAAAGGAAAATGCATTGCTTTTAGTAGGGCTTAGTCATACCAACAAGTTTTATAAAAAAAAAAACTGCATGTTGTATACCCTATTTTTGCTTTATTGAGCAACATTTGGACTGCCAAAATCAGGAAAAATTCCCCTTATGTAAACCTTGTGAATAACTTTTCTACATAACACATTTGTGCATGGTTTTGCAGAAATTGTAATAACAATAATGTGCGGTATAAAAAATGTGTTACAGTGTTTAATTGTTTGTATTTTCATCACTTTTCCTTGAATATTGTGATTAGTAAAACTTAACAGTGTTCTGACACTAGCTCAGCTAAGATACAGAGGAAAAACAGTGGAGACAGAAGGTAAATACATTAACCACTTAAGACCCGGACCATTATGCAGGTTAAGGACCTTGCCCCTTTTTGCGATTCGGCACTGCGTCACTTTAACTGACAATTGCGCGGTCGTGCGACATGGCTCCCAAACAAAATTGGCGTCCCTTTTTCCCACAAATAGAGCTTTCTTTTGGTGGTGTTCGATCACCTCTGCGTTTTTTATTTTTTGCGCTATAAACAAAAATAGAGCAACAATTTTGAAAAAAAAATCAATATTTTTTACTTTTTGCTATAATAAATATCCCCCAAAAATATATATATATATAAAAAAAAATTTCCTCAGTTTAGGCCGATACGTATTCTTCTACCAGTTTTGGTAAAAAAAATCGCAATAAGCATTTATTGATTGGTTTGTGCAACATTTATAGCGTTTACAAAATAGGGGATAGTTTTATTGGATTTTTATTAATCCTTTTTTTTTACTACTAATGGCGGCGATAAGCGTTTTTTTACGTGACTGCGACATTATGCGGACACATCGGACAATTTTGACACATTTTTTGGATCATTGTCATTTTCACATCAAAAAGTGCTATAAAAATGCACTGTTTACTGTGAAAATGACAATTGCAATTTAGGAGTTAACCACTAGGGGGCACTGTAGGGGTTAAGTGTGACCTCATATGTGTTTCTAACTGTAGGGGGGCAGTGCTGGACTTGTGACATCAGTGATCGTCTTTCCCTATATCAGGGAACAGACGATCACTGACACTGCCACAATGAAGAACAGGGAAGGTGTGTTTACACACACCTCTCCCCGTTCTTCAGCTCCGGTGATCCATCGCGGGACACCGGTGGCGATCGGGTCTGCGGGTCACGCGTGCGCTCGCGACCCTACGGCTTAAAGAGACACGTACAGGTACATGATTGTGCCCAGCCGTGCCATTCTGCCGATGTATATCGGTGTGAAGGGGTCCTTAAGTGGTTAACCAATTATCTTCAGAGATATACCAGGTCACCTCATACAGGGTATCCCCTTTCCCTATTTAAGCACAAATGTGTTTCTAGAAAATATCCTTGGATTAAAAATGGTAGATATAGACTAGTTTCTAGCCCACTTGAATTTACTTTGCTATTATTCTGTCACAACTCCCCTCCTACAATGAGCATACTGCTGAAACTGGCATTGATTAGGGCTGGATTTAGTTTGTCTGATGTGGGGGTACAGTAAAAACATGTCACAGGCAGAGGATGAGAGGTCAGTGGGGCAGTGTACTGGGGGTCAGCAGGGCAGAGGATAGGGTCAGCAGTTTGTAGGGCAGTGTACAGAGGCTATTAGTAGAGTGGTCAGCAAGGCAGAGGATAGGGTTCATTAGTAAGGGAGGCAGAGTTCCGAGGTAAGTGACACAGAAAACAGATTTTACTTAAGAGTGGGAGGGGCTTAAAGGGGGATAATTAAACAGAATCTGTGCCTAGTCACAGTATACACTGCACACATATACCACAGTCCTTGTACCCTAAAAATTATCCTACTTATTATGACACATTTTTAACCACAGACCATTTTTCTGGACAAAGACCAGGCCACTTTTTGCGATACGGCACTGGGTCGCTTTAACTGACAATTGCGCAGTTGTGTGACGTAGCTCCCAATCAAAATTTATGTCTTTTTTTCCCCCACAAATAGAGCTTTATTTTGGTGATATTTTATCACCTCTGCGGTTTTTATTTTTTGCGCTATAAACAAAAATAGAGCTACATTTTTGAAAATATTTTTTACTTTTTGTTTTTAAAAAAATCCCCCAAAAATATACGCAATAAGCGTATATTGATTGCTTTGCGCAAAAGTTATAGCATCTACAAAATAGGGGATAGTTTGTATGGCATTTTTATTAATATATTTTTTTTTTACTACTAATGGCGGTGATCTGTCATTTTTATCAGGACTGCGACTTTATGGCGGTCACATAGGACACTTTTGACACATTTTTGGGACCATTGTAATTTTTACAGCGATCAGTGCTATAAAAATGCACTAATTACTGTGAAAATGGCACTGCCAGTAAAGGGGTTAACCCCTAGGTGGTGCTGAAGGGGTTAAGTGTGCCTAGGGATGTGTTCTAACTGTAGGGGGGTGGGCTATGTGTGACACGACAGTGTTCACAGCTTCGGAATACAGGAAGCAGTGTACACTGCTCTGTCACTAGGAAGACTGGAGAAATGCTTGTTTACATAAGCATTCCCCCCTTCTTCCTCACTGTGACACAATCACGAGTATGCCTGCGGACATCGAGTCTGTGGGACCTGTGCCCTGGAGTCACGGAGCTCCGCGGCCACAATGCTGGCTTCTTAAAGGGGATGTATATACAGTATGTCCTTCTGCCTGTCTGTGCCATGCTGTCGACGTATATAGTCATGCGCTGGTCGGCAAGCAGTTAAAAATGTAAAAATTTCCATTTCATATGTTTTTCTACACACAAAAAGTGATCACTTTGTCTGTCTGAGCCTACCTTAAGAAGAACGTCATTAAAACAATAACTGTCAGACCAATGAACACTTTGGTCAGGACTATCTAATGTACAACATAGTGTATAGAATGCAGGGGTTAGGAGTATGTAACATACCACAAAACATATAGGCCCGGATTCACGTAGATCGGCGTATCTTTATGCCGGCGTAGCACATCGTCTTTACGCTACGCCGGCGCAACGTTGAGAGGCAAGCATGCTATTCACAAAGAATATGCACTCAACGTTGCGCCAGCGTAGCGTATAGTTTTCGCCGTAAGCCGGCATAAGTCAAAGTAGGTGGAAGTGGGCTGGAAGTGGGTGTGCTATATTAAAATGAAGCGTGACCCCATGCAAATGATGGGCTGAGCTTCAAAAAATGAACTGCACATGCGTCGTCTCTTGGACGCATCCCAGTGCGCATGCTCACAGTCACGTCGAAATAGCTGCCTAAGATACGTCAATACACTGCCTACGACGTGAACGTAACCTACGCACAGCCCTATTCACGTTGTACTACGTAAACGACGTAACATACGACGGCTGTTCCCTGGTCCATACCTTTAAATGAGTTGCGCCACCAATATGGGGGATAACTTTACGCCGGACGTAAGCCTTACACAGCGTATCTTTTCCGCCTGGCGCATCTACGTTCGTGAATCGGCGTATACGCTACGATACGCCGGCGTAGGCAAGTTACGTCGGTCGGATGAAGTCAGTTTTTTGGCGTATCTTAGTTACGATACGCCGGCGTAGGCAAGTTACGTCGGTCGGATGAAGTCAGTTTTTTGGCGTATCTTAGTTCTACGGGTCCGGCGCATAGATACGACGGCGCACATTTGTACTTACGCGGCGTATATCGAGATACGTCGGCGTAAGTGCTACGTGAATCCAGGCCACTGAGTGCAGCATCAGGAAGAGCCTGCCTGTTTGCATTAGATTCCCCCCTTTTATCAATAATCCCCATGAGAGCCCCCCCCCCCTCAAACTGAGTCCCAACTCTACATGAGGGTTACCAGAGTCTCCCCAACATCAGGGTCCCCAGAGTCACACGCCTTGTATCAGGCTCTTCAGAATTAAACCAGTCATATCAGGGTCCCCAGGCAGAGTCTCCCCCTTAACAGCAAGGTTCCTAAAGTCACCACCAGTCAACTAAATATCCAGTACATTTTAGTCGACTAAAATGTCCCAAGTTTTTAGTCAACTAAAACTAATTTTAGTTGTCTAAAATCGAATGGGTGTAGTTACATTGTAATGCATTAGTTAACATTTCTCTACAATTTCCAAACTCATTATATATTGCTGGAAAAAAAAATCGAATATGTTATTATTTATGATATTGAGGTATAAACATGCACTACAGACCAGTGTTAATTTTAAAGTAAAATTTCAATTTAGTTTTAGTCTTATGCCGCGCACACACAACCGTTTTTAATGGTCTAGAAAAAACAAAGGTTTTTTTTTTCGACGTGATTCTTGTCAATCCTGCCTTGCCTACAAACAATCCTGAAAAAAAATGCTGGAGCAAGCGCGGTGACGTACAACACGTACAACGGCACTATAAAGGGGAAGTTCCATTCAGATGGCGCCACCCTTTGGGCTGCTTTTGCTGATTTTGTGTAAAAGTTTGGTGAGAGACGATTCGCACTTTTCAGTCTTCATGCTTTTCAGTCTGTTACAGCGTGACGAATGTGCTTACTCCATTACGAACGGTAGTTTTATCAGAACGAGTGCTCCCGTCTCATAACTTGCTTCTGAGCATGCGTGTTTTTTTTTACCGTCGTTAAAGCCTACACACCATAAGAAAAATTAATCTTCGGAGAATCTTTTTAAAGCTGCTGATATTAACTATATTAGAGTTGAAAATATGTTTATTGGTATTTTAACATAACGAACAGAAAAAACAAAACCAACCTGAGGTGTCACAAACTGCATACAGTCACAAATATGTTTCGAAGGAAGAGTCAGCCAAATGGCTATTGCCCACAGCGGGACTCTTATCTATATGCATAACAGTATGAACAGCAACGACTGCAACTTTAAATAAAAATTATGTACGACTGTTAGGGTCTCTTTTTGGCAGAACTGTAACTGCAATCTATGGCAGGGAATCAATAAAACCAAAAGAAGGAAAAAAAACAAAAAAGACAAAATGACAGACAGGGTAAACAGTAAAATAAAATTAAAATAAGAGACGAGGGGACAGGAGACAAGAATACGGAAAGGTGAAAGAAGAAGGGGAAGAGAGAAGAGAGAAAGTGGGGAAAGAAGGGAGGTGAAAAAGAAGCAGGCTAGAGGGGATTAGAAAGAGGAGCGTGAGTTGCAGACAATCGGAGAAAGGCAAAGTAGAGGAATGGTGGTCGACTTTGAATATTAACTATATTATAAAGTGCTTAAGGTGAGGGTACACCTGGTGGAGGTTGTGTGCACACCGCATGAATCCTACGTACAGAAAAAACAATTGCAATGAACAATGTAAGTATCACATCACCAGTCACTGTTGTACAGCATAGCGTCCTCAACGCGATCACCGCGAGGTCACCCAGCAGATTGTCTCTTCCTGGTTCCTACAGTGTGGCGTGGATATCATACCAGGCGCAGCATGCAGCTATCACTCTGACTAGTTTCGTCAGTAAATGACTTCAACGGAGACTCTGGGTGACCTTGCGGTGATCGCGTTGAGGACGCTATGCTGTACAACAGTGACTGGTGATGTGATACATTGTTCATTGCAATTGTTTTTTCTGTACGTAGGATTCTTGGGATACTTGCTGGAAAGGGTGGTTGTAATAAATTGAGTTACACTATGTTTGCTTCCTTTTTTTGTTTATTATCCTACCCATATGAGGCTGATTCCTTGCAAGTGATCCCCTTTGGATGGAAATCCGATCAGTGACCTACTATTTATATATGAAGTGCCTGATAATACTGTCTGTCTGGTGAGTTTGAACCCCTGCGGGGATTTTGATTCCAACACGTGGTGGATTGAGAGTGGGCAGGCTGGTGCACGCTTACTTTTCCCTATCTGACACTACTTTTGGATAACGCACAGACTTTGGTTGTTTTCTAACATCAAGATTTTCCATCCTTTTGCCTACTATATGGTGGAGTTGGACACCTATATCCATCTTTAGCGCTGTTTTGCATTTATTACCTAATGATTCATTTTGGACTTTGAATGCTTTTTTGTTATGTATATATAATTGTTTTCACTTTATATTATTTATTATGTTTCTTTGTATTTTTGAGTATTTTTTATCATTTGTTAACCACTTCCCGACCGCCACATGTAGATATACGTCCACAGAAGGGAACGTTAAGGCAGATGGGCGTATATATACGTCTCTGCCTTTGCGCGGGTCAGGGGTCCTATCGGGACCCCCCCCCCCCGCGCTACATGCGGCGGTCGGAAACCCGCGGGGAGCGATTCGGGACGAGGGCGCGGCTATTCGTTTCTAGCTGCCCGCTCGCGATCGCTCTCCAGAGCTGAAGAACGGGGAGAGCCGTATGTAAACACGGATTCCCCGTGCTTCACTGTGGCGGCTGCATCAATCGAGTTATCCCTTTTATAGGGAGACTCGATCGAAGATGTCAGACCTACAGCCACACCCCCCTAAAGTTGTAAACACACACAGGGAACACACAAATCCTACAGCGCCCCTCATTTTCACAATAAACAATGCAATTTAAATGCATTTTTTGCTGTGAAAATGGTCCTAAAAATGTGTCAAAATTGTCCAAAGTGTCCGCCATAATGTCACAGTCATGAAAAAAATTGCTGATCAGCGCCATTAGTAGTAAAAAAAAAAAAATTAAATAAAAATGCAATAAAACTATCCCCTATTTTGTAAACACTATAGACTTTGCGCAAACCAATCGATAAATGCTTATTGCGATTTTTTTTACCAAAAATAGGTAGAAGAATACGTATCGCCCTAAACTGAGGAAAAAAAAATATATATATGTTTTTGGGGGATATTTATTTTAGCAAACAGTAAAAAATATTGAATTTTTTTCAAAATTGTCGCTCTATTTTTGTTTATAGCGCAAAAAATAAAAACAGCAGAGGTGATCAAATACCACCAAAAGAAAGCTCTATTTGTGGGGAAAAAAGGACGCCAATTTTGTTTGGGAGCCACGTCTGTTAAATTGTCTGTTAAAGCGATGCAGTGCCGAATTGTAAAAACGCCTTTGGGCATTTAACAGCATATTGGTCCGGGGCTTAAGTGGTTAATAGTGCCGCACATTGTGTCATATAATTCTGGTCTTATCACATTTTGGGGAAGTGTGGGGAGTGTTGGCAGCTCTGTTTAGTTAAATTTTTACTTTTAGATTTTAGTTTGGCAGCTCACAAGACTTTACCCACTTGTATTTCTCATGTTGTCACATGAAAAGATATAATAAAATATTTACAAATATGTGAGGGGTGTACTCACTTTTGTTAGATACTGTGTATATATATATATATATATATATATATATATATATATATATATACAGTATATAAAAAATAGATTTTACTGTAGGTGAATTATACCTCTATAATTCACCTACAGTACAATGTATAACAGCCACTAATTTAGATGTCTAGATTTGTAGATTGTGCCGCACACTTATTCACAGAATACTATCAGCTTAACATAAGTCATAGGATGCTGTTATTCCCCTTTATACTGCCTGAAGTAATATAATTATTTTAATGAATTGTGCTATTTTAAGATATACACACACACACTTTACAGTGTAATGTACAGTGTAATCCATTGCAATTATGTTGAAATGCACAAAAACCCCAAGTGTGTGAAGAGGCACATATAATACAGGATATTTTTAAATGCAGTACAAAACTATTTATGAAAAAAGCTGAGATGATTTGTAAATGTTTTTCACTTTATAAAAGAGATTGTAACATTTGTCATACTCAGGCCCAGAACTTGGGTAGATAAACTGAGTGATTCTCGGAGCTGATGGCACGCTATTCCTTTCACTGACACCAACAATTTGGCGGCAAGTGGTTAAGTAATTAAAAAATTGGAAATTTCATGAAATTGTGTACATTTTTTTAAATTTGTTATTTACACAGCACAAATTGGGATACATATTCATCTGCTTAGGCTTAATGCATACAGACACCAAAGCAGACTGTATACTTTTACCTCCCACAGTAGAAACAGACACAGTTTTTCTTCTGTGTGCGGTAAACACAGACAATAAAGCGGACTGTATGCTGTACTTTACATAGAATGTACATGGAGAATGTGCACTTTTCTGCACACTTATAAAAAATGTATATACAGTAGCTCACAAAAGTGAGTACTCACCTAACATTTTTGTAAATGTGCAGCACAATCTATAAATTTACACATCTAAATTAGTGGCAACTATACCTTATACTGTAGGTGAATTACAGAAGTATATATGTTATATATGTGTGTGTGTGTGTGTATATATATATATATATATATATATATATATACACAGGGCTTTTTTTAAGCAGGAGGAACGCAGTTCCGGCACCTCCAGCAATGAATTATGTAATGACAAGGAGTGCTGGGGTGTGCTGGAGGGTCTATTGATGCTTGCTGCTGGGAGATCTTTTTACACTGATGGGGATCTATTTTTGTGTGGGTAGATCTATTGTTGTTAGTGAAGGGGGCTCTTATGTTTCAAGGGGGAGAAATTGTTGCTGGGAGGGATCTACTGTTGAGGGAGTACAAACTTGTTTGTAAGTAGGTTTTTATTTGTTATTAAAAATCCCTTGATGGTATTACACTATGATTGGTCCTTCATTTCTTGGTTTGCGGTCGGTGGTAACCTGTACCAATGCTGAGGATCATTTATGAGGCAATTTCTGGACTGAATCTACTGTCATCTGCCTGTGTTCCATGAACGGCTGTGGAGCTGATATATGCTGATACCTTACTACCTGTTGGTAAGCCTCTGTCCATGTGGTGGTGGTTCACCGAATCTTGCAATCACTTGGGTGTTATTTGTCTTCAGGCATCCTTTTACTGGACTTTAATTGTTTATTTTTTATTTTTCTTCATTCACAAGGGGGTAGATTCACATAGAGATGCGACGGTGTATCTACTGATACACCGTCGTATCTGTGAGATCCGACGCTCGGATCTATGTGGCTGATTCCTCGAATCAGATTCCGCATAGATCTCCCTTAGAGCCGCCAGGTGTAAGTGAGTTACACCGTCGGATCTTAGGCTGCAATCTCCCGCCGTCCGCTAGGTGGCGCTTTCGTTATTATACGCGACGAATATGCAAATGAGGAGAACCGCCGATTCAGAACCGAACGCCCGGCCGTGTTTTTTTTTTTTTACGTTGTTTGCGTTCGGCTTTTTCCGGCAGATCGTTACCCCTGCTATATGGGGGGTAAGTGCGGCGTATCCTATGTTAAGTATGGCCGTCGTTCCCGCGTCAAGTTTTGAATTTTTTACGTCGTTTACGTAAGTCGTTCGCGAATACGGCCATACGTAAATTGCGTTAACGTCGAAGCCAATGACGTCCTTGCGACGTCATTTGAAGCAATGCACGCTGGGAAATTTAGCTGGGGGCGCATGCGCAGTACGATCGGCGCGGGGACGCGCCTGATTTAAATAGTAAACTCCCCCTAGCCGCGGAATTTGCATTCCGCCGGGGGATTTACGATCCGCCAGGGCAACTTAAGAGGCAAGTGCTTTCTGAATACAGCACTTGCCTCAAAAACTGGCGCAGGCGGATCTTAAAAAAGATAGATCACACGGATCAAAAGATCCGCTGATCTATGTGAATCTACCCCAAGGACTTTGTTGTTTTGTGTTTGCACTTATTGGCGCAGTTTTTTTCTTTTTCTTCAAGGACTGTAATGATTTCTCTTCTGCAGAACTAGGGTCTGGAAAAAATGAAGGGAGAACCACATCTTGGTTCAAATGAAAACTTGATACTACCTTAGGAAGAAAGGTCAGATGAGGACGTAAAACCACACAATCCTTATGAATAATCAAATATGGCTGTTCTGTCCCTAGATATAGGTCCAGTTGTTTGTGTGTTTATCAGTTGACATTGCATTTGTTTACCTGTCTTGTAATTTGTGTACATTACATTGTGTGGTAACAGCACCATCTACTGACCAGTTCATGTATTTCATTCAGCCTGTTTTCTCTGTGCATTATGGGAGTCCCAGTGCTTTCTGGGTAGTTCCTGGTCCTTGCTAGTCTTGTGCTGTACAGCAAGAAGTCACCACCTTGTGTCTCAGGAGCCAAACATTCTCACTGGGTTCCTGCCCCATCATCTGCTATTTAGCCTGTTTTCAAGCATAGTCGGTAAGAGCACTTGTGACATTTACCATAGCTTATATTTGTTACATGTTTCATAGCTTGTTACTATCATTTGTATTACCCCATGTACTGCATGTATAGCAGATAATTCTGTGTCTTAGGCCATGTACCATGGATTTTATGTTCTAAATGCTACTGTTTTATTCTGTAGTTTCACCTTTCCTGTCAATCTACCATCAATAAAAAGAGAAAGTTAAAGCAGTACAGTTTTCTCTTCTTCAAGACAGAAGGTTTAACTACATGTCAGATTACACACCGTGCTAACATGTATGAGGACAGTATAATGGCCCTTTATAGGAAAGAGCAGCTATTTCTGACACCCTTTTAACCAAGTATGTGGCTGCCAAAAAGGCCAATTTCCTAGTCAAAAAGACTAAGGGAATATGGAGTAAAGGCTCAAAGGGCTGCTTTTGCAATGCTGATAGGACCAAATTGAAGTCCCATGGACACAACAGGGATTTAACCGGAAGATTAATCCATGTCACCCTTTGCAAAAAGGCTCGAACCAGAGAGTGCGTTGCTGGTGGTCTTTGAAACAATGTCGACAAGGCAGAAATCTGACCCTTGATAGTACTCGAGGCTAGCTTCATGTCTACACCCAACTGTAGAAAGTCAAGAATTCTGCCTATGACATACTTGCGAGGATGCCAACCTCTGGCTTCACACCAAGACACATATGCCTTTCAAACTCTTTAATATATAATTATGGAAGCCGGCTATCTTGCCTTAAATAGGGTAGACACTACCGAACCATAGAGTCCTTGATTCTTTAGGATGTGGGATTCAATAACAAAACCGTTACATTTAGAGTTTGTAATGAAGGATGGAATATTGGGCCTTGTGAGAGAAGGTCTGGTCAAAGTGGTCCATGGATCTCCCACTGACATCCTTATAATTTCTGCGTACCAGGACCTTCTGAGCCATGCCGGGGCTACAAGAATCACTGGCTTTTTCTCCATTCTGATCCTGCAAAGAAGTCAAGGTAATAGTTGCATTGGGGGAAATGCATAAATCAGCTAAAACTGATCCCAAGGAGTTACTAACGCATCTATCCCAAATGCGAGTGGGTCCCTTGTTTGGGACAAAAAGTTGTTCACCTTTTTGTTGAACCTGGATGCCAAGAGATCTATGTCTGGGGTCCCACATCTTTGACATACGGCTAGATAGACGTGAGGGTAAAGAGACCATTCCCCTGGAAACAATTGTTGGCACCTTAAGAAATCCGCCTGCCAATTCTCTATCCCTGGAATAAAGATTGCAGATATGCAGGGAACATTCTTCTCTGCCCAAACCAGGAACTGGTTCACCTCCATCTGGGCAGCACAATTTCTGGTGCCCCCTTGGTGATTGATATAAGCCACTGCTGTGGCATTGTCGGATTGAATCCTGATAGGGTAACCCTGTTATCCGGACTCCAGGCCCACAGGCCCAAGCAAGCCACCTGGATTTCCAGGATGTTGATGGGCAAGGTCCTTTTGAAAACAGACCACTTGTCCTGCAGCGTCAGACTCCCCAGGACTGCTCCCCAACCCAGAAGACTGGCATCTGTTGTCACCACTTTCCAGGTGACTGGTATGAAGGATTTCCCTTTTTGCAGATTTTTGGGTACCAACCACCAACAGAGGCTTTGACGTACCCCTGGAGTCAGAGTCATCAGGAAGTCCAAAGCATGGACCTTCTTGTTCCAAGCGGAGAGGATGGTGTTTTGCAATATCCTTGAATGAAATTGGGCATAAGGGATGGCTTTGAATGAGGCCACCATTTTCCCCAATAACTGCATGCAAAGGCGAATGGAAGGATCTCTTTTTGTCCTGACTACCTGGATCAGCTCTCTTTAGGAAATGACCTTTGCCTGGGGCAAATAAAAATGTCCTTGGTTTGTATCTATGACCAGACCCAAATATTCCAACCTTTTTACGGGTTGTAGGGCTGATTTCTCCAGATTAAGAACCCAACCCAAAGACTCCAGATACTTGACCGTGCAGCACACGGCCTGGTTTCAGGCTGGTTACTGATTGATCGTAGATCGTCTAAGTATGCCATTATTGACACACTTTGAGCTCTTAGCCTGGCAAAAGGTGGAGCCAAAGATTTTGTGAATACTTGAGGTGCAGTGGCCAGCCCGAAGGGTAAGGCAACAAATTGATAATGGTGTTGCTCCACTTCGAACCATAAGAGCCTCTGATGAGCGGGAACACTTGGCATGTGCAGATATGCATTCTTGATGTCGATTGCAGCCAACAGCTCTCCCCCGTAGGGTGGAGACCGGATTGACTCCATGCAAAAAGAGCATATATTGAGGAACTGATTTAGACCCTTGAGGTCTAGGATGGTTCTGACGTATCCGTTTCGCTTTGGTACTGTAAAAAGGTTTGAATAGAACCCTAAGCCATGTTCTGTTGCAGGAACCGCTATGATCACCCCTTGGGACAACAGCCGGTCTAATGCCAGAAAGAGAGACTTTCTCTTTACTGGGTCCTTTGGAACTGTTAACCTTAGAAACCGAGATGGAGGAAATTCCTGCAACTCTAGCTTGTAACCTAGAGACACTGTGGAGAGGACCCAACTGTCCTGAATCTCCTCTCGCCAAAACCCTGAGAACAGACAAAGCCTCAGCCCACCAACTCGAGTGGGGGCGGCCCTTCATAAGGCAGACTTGGGGCTCTGCTTAGCTGGCTTTCGTCCCCAGTACCTATTGTGACCCTGGGCCTGATCCTCAATCTTTCCTCCAGGCCTCGATCGAGGTGGCCGTCGAGACTGCCTAGAGGCAGATGTCCCTGGAACTGGAGAGGCAGACCATTTAAAAGAAGGATGCCTGCTTCTTCTTTTAACTGGCAAAAGAGTATTTTTCCCATTGAATATTCTCTAGATATATATGTCCAAATCATCCCTGAACAAATGTTATCTGTGAAATGGAAACCACGCCAAGAGCTTTTTGCAAGGGGTTTCAGCTGACCAATTTTTTAACCACAAGAGCCTACCAACAGGAGCGCAAGGTGAGAGGCTTGATGAATTGAATCTTTAATGGCATCCACCGCAAAACACAACGCCTTTGGTAAGTCGGCTAAGTCCTGTGCTTGCTGAGCAGGGATATCTTTGAAAACCTGCTTCATCTGATCCTTCAGGGCTTGACAAATGCCTATAGCCGCCACCGCAGGCTGAGCTACCGCACCTGTCACAGAAAAAGAGGTTTTTAATAATGTTTTTATCCGTTGGATCTTTAAACATGTGTACATTGTCTACTGGACAGGTTAGACTCTTGTTCACACAGGAGATAGCCGCATCAATTGCTGGCACACTCCCTTTTTTGTGAACTTTCCTCCATGGGATAGAGAAAACTTTTTAGGAGAAAGAAAATGTTTATCCGGATGTTCCCAATCCTGATAGATAAGCTCTTCTAGTAAAGGATGAACAGGGAAAGAGCAGATAGCCTGAGGAACTTTCAAAGAACCCAAAGAAGAAACAGACCTCTCTGCTGGTTCTGATAAGGGCAACTTAAATGCTGCACGAACAATATCAGTAAGGGACTGTACCATCAACTTTTCATATTGCAAAGCAGAAAAAAGTTCCTCTACTGTTGACTCTTCAGAGGCAGACACATCAGAATGTCCCTCCTCCTGGTCCCCTGAGGGTAAGTCAACGTCCTCTCAGCCCGAAGCGGAGAAGGGGATCTAGCGTGTTTCTTTTCAGGAAGGGAAGACATGATCAAAACAGTCAATCTCTCTTCCAATCCCCTCAGGGCTGACACAAAAATGTTCTCTGTAATGTAAATAGGAGCAGTTGGGCTGAGGATAGCCACAGCATTCAACAGCCCTGATGGCTCACCCTGGGCAACCAGCTCTGACTTATCAGTGGAGGATAGGAAAGTGGAAGAATGACCGAGATCCTCCGAGCCCGATTGTGATTTCCTTGGCTTTCTAGGGGGTTTAGTCCCAGAGCCCTTGGAAGGCATAGTCCTAAGCACAAAGCAGAGGTACTTACAGCCAAACTTGCATCTACTGCTGAGCTATAGTCCAGCGAATAAGCTGCTATCAATGGTTAGCCTGATACAGAGCTAAATAATGTGCATGTGTCGGCGCCGCCGTGGGTATGATGTGGAAGGAGGGGAGGAGGGAGAGAGCTTGAGGCTTGCCGCAAGCCGGTTTAAACATGTAGACGCTGGAGGATATCCCTCATAGTCAGTCAGTGCTCATGCAGACGGCCACCACTAAGTCAGTCAACAGACTCTGACATACAGATCGGAAACAGGGCAGAATAGAGCAGAACTGCACAATTAGCCCTTTATAGCAGATCTCCCAACACAGAGCAGCAGACTCGAGGAAAAAAGGTACGTTAACACCCTCCAGTGGCATTTTACAGGAATGAAACACAGCTAACAAGAAGGTTCCCTGAATGAACCAAGTACTAAAGGGACCTTCACTTGCCTTCCTGCCGCATGGCTCTGCTGAAAAACAGACAGCCCAATATTCGCCCATCACGGTGTGCATGTTTAAGGGACACAAAAGTGACTCTTAATATTACAGATGTACTTTCAGAAACATTATGTACCTCATCTAATGCAAAAAATGCATACAAAGGTTTTACGTTGACGAAACAAGACAAAAAAATTACAAGCCATGGTCCTGCAACACCCAGTGTCCAAGTTCTCCACTCTTAAGCCCTGCAATGTGCATAGGCACTCCTACCAGCAGTCACGTCCCATCTTAATGACATGGGACTGATTACAGTGCAGGTGCGTTAACATCAGTGAGGTGGAGATAAGACCAATCAGACACCAGCACGCAGAACATCTTCAGCTGATTGGTCAGTACATCTGGAACCGATGGTAGGAAGATTGGTGGACTGCAGATAAAGGTACCGAAAATACCTTAATTAGTAAATTAGAGTCTTTATATTTTTTTAAAGGAGCCGGGCATTGTTGGGGAGACAGGGACAAGGAAGTGTTATTTTCATTATGTGACCAGAGATCCATGCCAACAGAGATCCAAGATTGTTTGGGTTTGTGTGCACTAACAATTTTTTTTATTTTTTTTTAACAAAATATAGATTTATTAAACATTTGCACTTTCAGGAGCCAAAGTCTCTGCTTAAGCATTTTTAGTACAGTGATTGTTTATAAAATGGTATTAAGTAGCTGATACAGTATTTCAGTCTCACTTAGACTCCTGCATGCAACCACATTTATTTAACACTAGTTGTGGCTATAACTATAGGATTTTAATAAAAGAAACATAGATGTGCACTTACAGCATCCATACGATCAAGTAGCATATAAAAAGTACAGCCGGCCTACTTTCAGAACGTGTAGCCGTATCTTCCGGGTTGGATCACATGTTGCGACTCCATTCTTTCTTAATTTCTGTTTCTGTTTATGTTGTATAACATTTTTGAGTTGCTGTTTATCATTATCTATTTTTTTGGGTAAGCGCAATGTATTTTTTCTTTATGTGATATCTGTTCTTATACCTATTATTGCAGCTATCAAGTTAATTGAATTTAACGTTTATTCAGTATTAATTAATTTTATATTTTTCATCTTTATATTTTTGTTGGACCTATACTGTTTCTGTACAGATATGGACATTTTTGAATTTAGGGCCACAAGGGTGGTCAACCCAGACTTACAAAAATGGAGATGGCGACCTGGGTGGTTTATTTATGAGACTTAAAAATCTTACAGTCTCAGAATTACATACCCAGTGGGATATTGTCTTTCTCGAGACCTACATAAAACACCAGATGGTGCCCAGAAGTCTTAGATGGGAAATTCCCCCCCACCAAAAGGGTGAGACTGACCTTGAAGGGTGGTATAAATACTTCAATGAGGCTGGGCTCAGTCTACTAAAATTCCTAGGAGAGCGTAAAGCCAACAAACTTCAAAGGATAGATGATGAAATAAAACTCATCAAAGATGAACTCATTCCTCTTATGTCCAGTGATGAATATATAGAGAGATCTAAAAATCTTCTTAAGATTTTGGAAAAAGAGGAAAGAGTCAAGAAAAAGAAGAAGTTTAACAGAGACATAGGGGACTATCACTCCCACGTTGTTTTTTTTAAATTGGCAAAAGAAAATGTTGGCCGAAACCAACGGTGCTACAATCCAGACATGGACACTACCCCTCATATAGTGGCTACATGGGGGGGGGTGGCTGTCACAAATTATGGATATTTAACCCATTTGGGAGGACCTTCGAGTCATCCCAAAACTGGAAATACCCCTAGGGGACAGTCAAAAAAAAAACATGGAGGCATGACAGTCCCTCCACCTGGGTATTGGACCCAAGGACGGGGACAACACTATCCAGGGGCACCAGGCCCTCCTAGAACATGGAGACGAGGAACCTTTAATGGTCCTCCACCACCATTTTCTCAGGGCCGTGGCTACACCAAAGGTTATAATAGCCATGGTGGTGACACACGTGATATGTATTATACCCAAGGGCTTAATTACGGCCCAGTTCAGGCCCACAGAGATGCAGAGGTGGTCCATTACACTGGGGACTATGAGTCTGAGTATAATGTGCTCACTCACAATAGTTTTTTACCTTTAGGCGATCTGGCTAATTCTGATACAGTTGCTACGGCCCTGTTCCTGGACCCAGTACCAATGAAATTAGGGGCTTTGGACCTTATGACTTTGGATATGGAGTTGGTCGGGAACCAACCCTACCTACAAACTATGGTCAACCACATTGGAGTTTTCCTCGAGTAGGCCAAGGTATCAAAAAGGTGGCTGAACGAAAAGAGAAATCAGAGGGGGGAGGCGTATTAAGTCCAAAAAGGTCAAAACTTTAACTGACACCGGTATTTTCAATCTGAGTACCCATACGCTAACAGAATCTGAATTAGTAGTTTTAGGTAGGGGACTTAAATATGCCCCTCCTAAAAATTTCAACAAATTTAACACCTATATGGATATTCATAAATATGTCCGAAAATGAAATATTCAGCGATACATGCCCTCAAACCCTTTTAACCCCTCGAGGACTCAGTCTTTGGGCTACATCCATTCAGGTTTGGCGAATGCTTAAATTTACAATCCACCCGGCCAGTTGCCGGCTTATTTGAAGGTTTTTAGAGATTTGACATTGAAAGATTTGGATACTATGAAGGTCAAACATGTAAGGTGTAAGCAGAATATAGAAAATGGCATCAAATCTCTTTGTGCTAACCAAAATTTAGTTATCCGACCTGCGGATAAGGGGGGGCATAGTGGTCCTTAATAAAGAGGACTACATGCAGGAGATGCAGCGTATTCTTGACGATAGAGATACGTATACCCCCTTGGTTCTTGATCCAGGAGATAAATACAAAAAGGCATTGGTTAAGATCATCTCCAAAGGCTCTCGTCTCAAGATTTTAAAATGAGAAGGAGAAATCTTTCTTGATCCCGAAGTCCCCTATAACCCCTATTATCTATTATCTTCCCAAGGTGCACAAGAATCCCATTGTAAGTGGGATTGATTTTATCACGTCCCGGGTGGGAAAGTATATCGGTTTCTTCTTGCAGCCCTTGGTGAAAAATATGCCATCCTATATTAAAGATTCCAAACACGTGATCACTTTACTAACTGGCCTTTAACCTTCTACCAACCTGTGGTTAATAACTGCAGATGCCACTTCCCTATATACTGTCATCCCCCATAATTTGGGTTTGGAGGCAGTCTCATATTTTTTAAATAGGGATTCTGGGTTGCTAAATAAACAAGTTTTATACATCATGGAATTGCTTGAATATGCTGCTACCCACAACTTCTTTTGGCATAATGGCAATTTCTATAGGCAAGACAGGGGAGTTGCCATGGGGGCTAAGTATACCCCCAGTTTGGCCAACTTGTTTATGGCCAAGTGGGAGCAGGATGTCGTCTGTGTCCCTTCTAGGCTCCAGATTCTTCTGTGGGCCAGGTACATAGATGACATTCTCCTCCTGTGGGACGGCACAGAGGAAGACTTGTCTCTCTTTATGAACTCATTGAATGTTAATGATAGAGGGATACAGTTATGAGGCTAGCCAAGAGAGGATTAATTTCTTGGATCTGTGTATCTCTGTGGACGATGGTGCCTTTGTTACCTCCACTTTCTTCAAAACGACGGATAGAAACTCATTTATACCAAAGGATAGTTGCCATTATACTTCATGGCTAAAGGCTGTGCCTAAGAGCCAGTATCTTCGCCTCAAAAGAAATTGTAGCCATCATGCAACTTTTCTAGAACAAGCCGATGTGCTCACCAAACTTTTTTTGGAAAAGGGATATTCTTATGACCTTTTGTCTGAAACCTTAGATTCAGTCATAAAGACAGATAGAGGCAATCTACTTAAGGACAGAACAAATGGTGATACCAATAAACAATTTAGGAGTCCCTTCATTACGGACTACTCTTGTCAACATGCCAATGTGAAGCACATTGTGGCCAAACATTGGCATGTCTTGAAAAGTGACAAAGTTCTTGGTGAACTGCTACCTGACAAACCTCAGGTTGTTTTCAGGGGAGTACCCTCACTGAAGGACAAATTGGCACCCAATGTTCTAAATCCTCCCAGGATTCAATCAATGTTTCGGTCAGGTTTGACAGGATATTACAAATGTGGTAGGTGTCATGCATGTTCGCTCAATGTGGGTATAGCTAAAAGAACTACCAGTTTTAGTTCAAGCTGTACTTCCAGAAGTCATTGCATTAAGCCCTTTATCACATGCTCTACTGTGGGGGTGATATATATGATTCAGTGCCCATGTGGCTTACAATATGGTAGGACAAAACACCCTTTACCTGTGCGTCTGAATGAACACATTACCAACATATATAGTGGCTTTACTGAACATTCGGTGTCGAAGCACTATCTGTCTGCACATAACAAGGATCCTTCTAACACCATATTTTTGGGTATAGACAAATTTAGTGCACATTGGAGGGGGAGTGATCTTGTACGAAATATCTCCAGGTCAAAAATGGCCTGGATATACAAACTCAAATGCTATACACCCTTCGGCCTGAATATTGAGGTTGATGTCAATTGTTGTATTGACAATTCATAAGGATGTCCTTAATAACCTGCTTAAATTGTAAACTCGATGTGGATCTCATTCAGCTGACATTGTTATTTTTATAGATATATTTTTTTTATATAATTAAACTTTTTTATTATGTATTTTGCTATTCAGCATACTTAACCTTATGGCTTGATATTGCCATATTGCCAGCGTTTGGACAGATGTCTGGGATTAGACATTTTGCTATTACCCTACCATAGGGTAATATATATGCTGTTTTTGCGGGGATATAAATGTTATTTTTTTCATTTAGCTTCTTTGTAGGGAGATATATATATATTCATTTATTATTCTCCAGTCCAGCATATACTCTGTTTTAAAATTTTAATTTAAATATTATTCTTTAGTGCTTTTGAGTCTATATGGGATATCTGGCTGCTAATGCTCTGTTTTTTTCCCTTAGTGATTCCAGCACTTAAAATAGCTCTTGGGCGGCTGTTTGCGATTCACATCGAGGCTAAACCTGCCCATTGTCTGTATAAATGGGGTGACGCAGGACGCCACCCCTATCCCGTGACCACGTCCCAATAGCGACGAAACGTTGAGAGGCGACGTCCTGATGTCACCGCAACACGTGATCCAACCTGGAAGATACGGGCTACACGTTCTGAAAGCCGGCCGGCTGTACTTATATGCTACTTGATCGTATGGATGCTGTAAGTGCACATCTATGTTTCTTTTATTAAAATCCTATGGTTTTACACTATGCGAATCCCTCTTCTTTCTTCATATACCCTTGATTGTGACTTGGCGAGATGAATTCCTTTTTTGATGTGACCAGCTTGATATCGGTGCCTATTTAGAAAGAATCCTTCCTTTTTTTTTTTTTTTTAAGTGTATTTTTGTGCGTGAACTCGAGAGAGAGGAGCCGGACTGCAGGAGTTGGGAGTAGGCAGACCCTCCCCCCGGAGGCATTCGCCATCCTTCTCCATGCCCCCGGTGGCAATGGCGGGTGTGAAGGGGGGCCTCCCACTCACCCCGCCCTACCTGCTCCTCTTGGGAGCCCAACTGGGGCCCAACGGGACCCCAATGGGGCAGAGGGACTCACCCTATGAGGGAGTGAGGGGGCCTAGCCCACCCAGCTAGCCCCGTAGGTCCTTCGCCTCTCTTTATTTTAGGAGACCGCATGGCCAAAGTGCGTGTGTTTTAAACCAATTTCGTGTGCGTGCAAGTGTGGTGTTTTTTTGGGGGGGGGTGGGCGTACTAAGCACAGGCGTACCTTGCATAGCACACCCACCGGGAGCCGGGCTGAGACCACCAAACTCAATTCACATGTAGCCGAGACCGGGATCCGAACCCTTGGCTGCAGAGGTGAATGGCTTGTCAACGCAGTGCCAATCACGTTGAGCCACCAAAAAAAAAAAAAAGAAAGAATCCTTCCTTGTATGCTGAAAGAATCCTTTTTATGCTGTGTTTGGTCTCAGGGAGACCTATCCCTCTGGTAAGGGTCAGTGTTTTCTGTGGTGGAGGTGTCCTTGTTCCCACTGTGTTTTGGATCGTCTGTCAATCTCTCACTGAGGCTGTCCTTGATTATCATCTTATTATTAAGGATTGGACTTTTTTTCTACTATCAAATTCACCTACCATTGACTGTCAATGTATTATCTTCCTGGTGATTTGGACAGACAAAACTGTCAGTTTCTTTGGTATCTGCTTCCTGGCCAAATCTGATAAGAAGTGAATAATTGCATGCATGCATAGAATAATTTCACACTGACAAAAGCTGCAGTTTGAAATACTTCCCCTTTTTTATTTCGATCTCGACTTAATATATGGTTAATGACGTGCATATTCTTGAATATCCAACCTGCTCATTAATACGTAATATTAGTCTTGTGACGTATGAGCTATTAACTATTTTGTGTTAGGATGGTGCGAAGCATGAAGCAACAATGCTATATATATATTTGGTTTGTCTGATGTCTGATGTCTGGTTTTCTGTGGTTCGATATCCAGACGGGGCTTTCTTTCGCCTATCTATTTTCGACTTGTTTTGCAGACAGAGTTCCCCTTTTTCTTCTGATCTTGTGACACATATCTGATAGCAGCATCATGTGAGCAAGGATTGCAAGGGTTGTATAAGATCATTACAAATTATGACTGTGTATGATAGCAATCAATAACATATAGGGGCTGATTTACCAAGCCTGTGCGCCAAGACTCATGGTGCACAAGCAGGAGTAAACCTGTTTTTGACATTTACCAAAGAAACACGCTGCCAGTGCAGCGTGTTTCCTCATTTACTAAAGTGCCTAATGCGTCCCAGAAGAGGGCGCACAGCACGCCAGTACAGAGCTGGCGTGCGGCATTTAGTAATGTAAACATCGGGGATTCGGGCGGGAGTTTATGAGGGGAGGGAGGGGGGTGATGCAGGGGAAGTGTAGTGACATGTGTTTCAACTTGTGTGGCGGGCCGATTTGAAAGGGAAAGTGACTTTTGGGACCCGATCCCCGTGCCCTTGCAAAGTACGCTAGAACCTCGGAAGGTTCACTTGCATACTGGGCATGCGCAGAGGGAAAAATCGGAGCTCACCGCGCGCCGCTTCAGTACGCCGGGAAATCCTTGGTAAATACCAGGCGGCGTAGCAGTGTTTGCACTGCCTGGAGCGGCGCACGGCAAGCTCCGAGCTGTTCTCGGGCTGCGCTGACACTGAAGGGGAACTCCGCGCCAAATTTCAAATGTGAAAACCGGCGCGGCTTCCCCCCCAGGGGTACAATAGGCTCTCCGGCTTGGTCCGGAACGTGAGGGGTTAACCCACGCCAAAATCGGCGTGGGGTTCCCCCCAGATCCGTACCAAGCCCTCATCCCAGGCATGCAGTCTGGCCGGACAGGAATGGGGGTGGGGACGACGGCGAGCGGCCCCCCCCCCTCCTGAGCCGTACCAGACCACATGCCCTCGACATGGGGGAGTGTGTGCTTTGGGGGAGGGGGCGCTGCCCCCCCACCCCAAAGCACTCTTGTCCCCATGTCGATCGGGACAACAAGAGCCTCTTCCCGACAACCCTAGCCATTGGTTGTCGGGGGGTATGCGGGCGGGAGCCAATCAGAATCTGGGAGCCCCGTTTAATAAGGTGGCCCCCAGATTTCGGGCCCCCACCCTATGTGAATGAGTATGGGGTACATCGTACCCCTACCCATTCACCTGGTGGTGAACGTTTTCACTTTTGAGGGTCTTCCGCCGCCCCCTTCAAATTCTTCTGCCTGGACGGGGGTCGTACATCCCATCCAGGACTTGGACGTGGCGGGCTTCTCGTCGCTGTCTTCTGCCGCTGCCCCCTTCACCACGAAGCTCCGTGCTTGTTTGATGAGGGCAGCGGGCTTCCGTCGTCTTCTCCGGGGCGAGGGTCGTACATCCCACCCCGGATTTCGTCGCCGGGTTCTGCCTGGCTCCTACTAGGGGCCAGGGCTTCTTTTGCCGTCTTCCGCGGAGGGCGCCACTCTCCGGGCTTCTCGACGTTGTCTTCCGCCGCGGGGGCCAGGCCTTCTTCTTTGCCGCCCCCCCTCGATTTTTTCGGCCTGGACGGGGGTCGTACATCCCATCCAGGACTTGGACGTGGCGGGCTTCTCGTCGCCGTCTTCTGCCTGCCGCTGCCCCTTCACCACGAAGCTCCGTGCTTGTTTGATGAGGGCAGCGGGCTTCCGTCGTCTTCTCCGGGGCGAGGGTCGTACATCCCACCCCGGATTTCGTCGCCGTCTTCTGCCGCTGCCCCCTTCACCACGAAGCTCCGTGCTTGTTTGATGAGGGCAGCGGGCTTCCGTCGCAGTCTTCCGCCGCGGGGTGACACTCGCGGGCTTCTTCTTCCATTCGATGTTGACACGGCGAGGTCCGGCGCTGAAATGCCTTCTGAGCGGCGGGCAAGGACTTATATTGGCATTGGGCGTGGGCGTGGTTATGCCAACATGTGACCTTAACCCATGTGACAGTGATGTCACGTCACATCACTGTCACATGGGTTAAGGTCACATGTTGGCATAACCACGCCCACGCCCAATGCCAATATAAGTCCTTGCCCGCCGCTCAGAAGGCATTTCAGCGCCGGACCTCGCCGTGTGTCAACATCGAATGGGAAGAAGAAGCCCGCGAGTGTCACCCCGCGGCGGAAGACTGCGACGGAAGCCCGCTGCCCTCATCAAACAAGCACGGAGCTTCGTGGTGAAGGGGGCAGCGGCAGAAGACGGCGACGAAATCCGGGGTGGGATGTACGACCCTCGCCCCGGAGAAGACGACGGAAGCCCGCTGCCCTCATCAAACAAGCACGGAGCTTCGTGGTGAAGGGGGCAGCGGCAGAAGACGGCGACGAGAAAGCCCGCCACGTCCAAGTCCTGGATGGGATGTACGACCCCCGTCCAGGCCGAAAAAATCGAGGGGGGCGGCAAAGAAGAAGGCCTGGCCCCCGCGGCGGAAGACAACGTCGAGAAGCCCGGAGAGTGGCGCCCTCCGGCGGAAGACGGCGAAAGAAGCCCTGGCCTCGGGAGGAGCCAGGCAGAAGCGGAGGAGCCCGAGGTGGGGCGACACCCCCGTTGTTCTCCGCTGTTTTCGGCCCGGCCCCCCCCGGATGTAAAAGAGCTTCATTTTGGGGTAGGGGGCACAGTCGTCGAGCATGGCGGAGAGCATGGGTGGGTGTTTCCCCCCCCCGGCAGAAGACGGCTAGAAGACCGAGGAGTGGCGACGCCCCCGTTGTTCTCCGCCATTTCCGCCGGCCCCCCCCGGATGTAAAAGAGCTTGATTTGGGGTAGGGGGCTGGCCGAACATGGCGGAGAGCATCGGTGGGTGTCTCTCTCCCCCGGCGGAAGGCGGCGGCGAAGACCGGGGGGGGGTAGGTGTACCCCCCCGGCGGAAGGCGAAGACCGAGGAGGGGTTTCGCCCCCCGTTGTTCTCCGCCATTTCCGCCGGCCCCCCCCGGATGTAAAAGAGCTTGATTTGGGGTAGGGGGCCTGGCCGAACATGGCCGAGAGCATCGGTGGGTGTCCCCCCCGGCGGAAGGCGGCGGCGAAGACCGGTGCGGGGCTGGGAGCCCCCCCGGCAGAAAACGTCTGGAAGACCGAGGGGCTCCGCCCCCGTTGTTCTCTGCTTTTTTCGGCCGGCCCCCCCCGGATGTGAAAGAGCTTATTTTGGGGTGGGGGCCTGGCTGGACATGGCGGAGATCATCGGTGGGTGTCCCCCCCCGGCAGAAGACGGCGAAGCCCGGGGCCCAATGGGCTGGTGGTGGGGGGTCCCGGCAGAAGACCCCCCGGAGCTGACTAATAAAATTATTTTTTTCTGTGTGTTTTTTTTTTTGTTTACACTTTTCCACCCGGTGAATGGGTAGGGTACGATGTACCCCATACTCATTCACATAGGGTGGGGGGCCAGAATCTGGGGGCCCCCTTAATATAGGGGGCTCTCAGATTCTGATAAGCCCCCCGCCCGCATACCCCGACAACCAACGGCCAGGGTTGTCGGGAAGAGGCTCTTGTCCCTTTCGACATGGGGACAAGAGTGCTTTGGGGTGGGGGGCAGTGCCCCCCTCCCCCACAGCACACACTCCCCCATGTCGAGGGCATGTGGTCTGGTACGGCTCAGGAGGGGGGGGGGGCGCTCGCTCGTCCCCACCCCCATTCCTGTCCGGCCAGATTGCGTGCCTGGGAGAAGGGTTTGGTCTGGATCTGAGGGGAACCCCACGCCGTTTTTTGGCGTGGGTTTAACCCTTATGTTCCAGATCAAATCTAAGAGCCTGTTGTGCACCAGAAGGGGGACCCCCACGCCGTTTTTTTTTGTAATTTGGGGTGGAGTTCCCCTTTATCCCGGTCCTGTCAGGGGGGGGGGAATGCCTGCTCGTCCTGTCCCTACAATGTATGAACAGCGATCTGTCATTTCCCCTACACAGTCCCACCCCCTTTACAGTTAGAACACACCCAGGTAACATATTCAACCCCTTCCGCGCCCCTAGTGTTAACCCCTTCCCTGCCAGTGTCATTTTTATAGTAAGCAATGCATTGATATACCATTGCTCGCTACAAAAATGCCAAATCTCACAAAAATGTGTCCGCCACAATGTCGCATTAGACAGAAAAAACAATGATAGCCACCATTACTAGTAAAACAAAAAATTATTCCAAAAAAAACCCATAAGACCAACCCCTACTTAGAACTTTTGCCCAAACCAATCAAACGCTTATTGTGATTTTTTGCAACCAAAAAGATGTCCAAGAATACTTATCGGCCTAAACTGAGGGCAAACATTTTTTGAATATATTTTGGGGGAGATTTATTATAGCAAACCGTAAAAAAGATGTTTTTTTAGTTACCAAATTGTCGCTATATTTTTGGGTCAAGCAAAAAAAAGAAAAAACGCAGAGGTGATCAAATACCACCAACAAAAAAAAAAAATTGAATTTTTAGGGGGGGGGGGGGGGGGGAGGATGAGACGCCCAATTTTTTTGGGGGCCACGTCGCACAACCACGCAATTGTCAGTCAAATGGCAAATGACGCAGTGTTGAAATGCAAAAACTGGCCCCGTCAGTGACCAGTAATATGCTCTGGGGCTCAAGTGGTTACAAATTAAGAATACACTAAAGTTAGCCCAATTTATGGCCATAATGTGAAAGATGATGTTACACCGAGTAAATAGATACCCAACATGTTACACTTTAATATTGCACACACTCATGGAATGCGCGCCAAACTTCAGTACTTGAAAATACCCATAGGCAACGCTTTTTTATGTGTTTCAGGTTACCAGTTTTGATTTACAGAGGAGGTCTAGTGCTAAAAGTATTGCTCTCGCTCTAACGTACGCTATGATACCTCACATGTGGGTTTGAACGGGGGTTCAATATGTGGGCGGGGCTTACACATTTAAGGCCCGCCCCCATATATGGAAACATTCTTCAAACCACACATGTGAGGTATCATAGCGTGCGTAACAGCAAGAGGAATATTTATAGCACTAGACCTCATCTGTAAATCTAAACTGGTAACCGGAAACAATAAAAATGCTGCTTGTTCGCTTCTGACTGCGAGCTACTAGGGACAGGGGGCGTTTAAATTATTACTATTTAGGTTTGTTACGTAAAAATTCTATAAGACCTCCCGTTCAGCTTGTAAAGCATCACTTCATGGGGACCAAAAAAAAAATTTAACACCTCTAATGCTTTCATCCGCCATTGCAGATTTGATTCTGGTACTGCATTTCGAGTGAACTGGGCATGCTCGAACACTTAGTAAAAAAAGCTGGATGTTTGATCCTGAAAATGACTTGCATCTTTCTGAGCTGCTCAGAAAGCTCTTTTTTTGGCTTAGTAATTTAAAGGACATCCTTAACAGGTGTAAGCAGTTCCAAGTGCACACAAACTAGAGGCTGACATTTCTTTCATGTGTTTCCAATTGGTTCATTAGCACACGTTATAAAAAGCGTGGATACTGCACGTGTCAGCTGCCCATCAGAGGGGGCAGATTTGCTGGCTGGAAGGAATGGCGGAGCGAAACAGAGATGTTTGGAGCAAGTTTTGTATTTTTTGTGATGTTTTCTCTGCTACATAATTTTGCGAAATGTTTCTCAAGATGTTAATGACTAATGTTTTAATCCTGTGGGTCTATCCTGTTATTTAAAAGCATGATTTATTTTTCCAATGACTGTGAAATAAACGTTGGTCTTTTTTTTGTTTTTAGGTGTTTTTATATATTTTTTGGTGTGTTTATTTGTAATTTTTTTTTGCTTTCCTTGTTTTGTGGACCAATAAAATTACTTTCAAATTTTGAAGTTTGTTTTGTGATATTTTTTTCATGCTATGGTTTCAACCGCTGCTGCAGCTGAAATAGTTTGGGCCTAAACCATCAAGTGTGATTTGTCTCTAAGATCTTTCCTGGTGTGTATGCATGAATGTTTAGTCACCAGAAAAGGAAGGACAAAGCGGTAAGTATTGTTTCCTAGAACTGATGTCCAGACTGACTTTTTAAAGCACATGTGCAAGATGTAGGAAAAGCTGCAAACAGGCCTGTGGAGGGGGGGGGGGGTGGTGTTTTTTTTTGGACAGGCTTGAAGTGCTGATTTACAGCGCTGTGCTTGAAACTAGCACAAGACAATCCTATTCTAATTGTGGGTTGTTTGAGGGAAGCCAATTGAGTGTTAGAACCCCTGCTAGTGTTTTTAGGTTGGGCTTTGTGTCCCTTTTCCTAAAATTGGCTTCACTTCCTGTCACACAGCTGAACAGGAAGTGAGGTTAAAACCCTACCAATGGTCTTTATCTTCGGGCACAGGTCAATCTAACTAGTGTCACCATTAAGCAAATGCACTGCAGTGCAGGTACACCCCCAAATGATTGTTACTTTGGGGTTTAGTAAAGGCAAAGCCGCTCTGCAGTAGAAGCGTAGGCAATGAAAATCAGAAGGGAAGCACTGATGGTTTTTACTTCCAATCCCGCCAAGTTTTGAGTTTCTTCCTTGCTTGTCCACTTTGTAGTGCAAAGTGGATTTGCCTTTAGTAAATGGACCCCAAAGTCCAAGATTCCTACTAATTTGGGGTGTACACAGCAAAAATGCCATTTCCAAAATGGGAAACTATTTATATTGATCTGTGTGTCCCCAACAAAACATTACTCAGGTGTTTCCCTCACTTCCTGTTTGGCTGTGTGGCAGGGAAGTGAATGAATTAAGTAGAAAGTGACAACATTTGTGAGGTGTCTTTACCTATCAGGGGTGCAGACATCCCCAAAACAAACAAGAAAATAGTTGATTTAACATTGGGTGGTGTTTGTGGGGGTCCCTAACACACATTCATACATATTAGCAACGCTGGATCGTGTGCCTATTGGCATGGTTATATTTTCTTAAGCCTCTCAATAAAATGATCTGAAATTTGGGGTTAAACTGGAACAATAATCATCACTTTTATTTTTTGGATTTCTTTCATTTTTGGATAGAGTTGGTGGGGGGGGGGGTTAGAAGCTCTGTCAGTTTATTTGTATTATCCCTGTCCGTTTGGGGAGATTGGCCTTCACTTCCTGCCCCATAGCCAAACAGGAAGTGATCGAAAAAGTAGGCAAATTAAGGGCCCCCCCAAGTCCCCCCCCACAGAACTTGTGTGTTCCCCTGAAAATTCCTGGGTGGGTCATAAAAAAAACAGGGTGTGGCCTTGACAGGAAGGGGGTGGGTCATTTTTCTATTAGGGGGGTGCCAAAATTTGGTCAGGCCTAGGAAGCACACAACCTAAATCTCCTACTGCACATTAGGGCTTATTTAGACAGGATCCAATTTTACAGCATGTTTTTAGATTGTGGGAGGAAACCCGCACAGGGAGAACATGCAAACTCCAGGCAGATAGTGTCACGGGCGGGATTCGAACCAGCAACCCATTTGCTGCTAGGTGAACATGCTACACACTACGCTACTGTGCTGAACGAACATGATTGCAGCTGAAAGCATGAGATTGTTTTTTTTTTTACCAATTCCATGATTTCCAGCCTGGAGGACAGATGTGGGGTCTAATTGACCCCGCCTTTCTCTATAAAGAGGACCTGTCACACTAGTCCTATTACAAGGATGTTTACATTCCTTGTAATAGGAAGAAAAGTGAAAAAATAATACAAACAAAGGGACAAACAAGTGCAAAAATGAAAATATTAAGTAAAAAATAAAATAAAAAAAGGAATTTAAATGCTCCTGTCCCTAGTAGCTCGCACTCAGAAGCGAACACGCATGCAAGTCCCACCCACATATGTAAACATCCTTCAAACCCCACATGTTAGGTATCATAGCGTGCGTTAGAGCGAGAGCAATAATTTTTAGCACTAGACCTCCTCTGTAACTCAAAAGTGGTAACCTGAGAAAAAAGTCAAGCGTTGCCTATGGAGATTTTTAATAACGAAGTTTAGCGCCATTCCATGAGTGTGCGCAATATGAAAGCGTGACAAGTTAGGTATCTATTTACTCGGTGTAACATCATCTTTAACCTTATCCCTAAAAATTGGCCTAGCTTTACTGCTTTCTTATTTTGTCATTCATGAAACAGTTTTTTTTTTGGAAGCCAAAAAAAAAAAAACGTTTAGAAAATTTTTGGCACAAATACTGTTGGAAATGTGTCCGAAAAAAATGGGCCGCCACTTTATTCCCTAGGGTGTTTGTTAATAAAATATATATAATGTTTGGGGGTCCTGAGTAAGTTTCAAGGAAGAAAAATAATGATTGTTACATGAAGGAGAGAAGTGCCAGAATAGGCGCGGTATGGAAGTGGTTAAAGTGCACCAATAAAAGTGAAAAATTCCTTGAAATTTCGTACCATGGGGGGGGGGGGGCAATTAGGGGCGCCATCAGGAATTATGGGGCCCCTTACACAGCTTCAGGCATGGGCCCCCTGGAGCAGAGAATAGGGGGGGGGGGTGCCGCCTGATATTAAGAAGGGGGGGGGGGCTGCCGCAATTTGATAAGCGGGGGGTTCCTTTACTAAAAAATACATATAGAAAAATATATATTAAAAAAAGGGGTGGTAGCCATCCGGGGGCCCTGGGGACCACTGGGCCCTTTAATAAAAAGAAACTTCTGGGCTCTTTAATGAAAAATAAATTTACAATATCTACATATATAATAATAAAAAAGGGGGTTGCCTTGGGAGCTCTGGGCCCTTTAATAAAAAATACTACCAAAAATCTAAAAAAAAATAACATGGGATGGGGACTGCGAGGTGGGCTCAACGTGATTGGCACTGCGCGGACAAGCCGTTCACCTCTGCAGCAAGGGTTCGGATCCCGGTTCTCGGCTACATATGAATTGAGTTTGGTGGTGTCAGCCCAGCTCCCGGTGGGTGTGCTATGCAAGGTACGCCTGTGCTTAGTATGCCCACCCCCCCCCCCCCCCACAAAAAAAACACCACACTTGCACACACTTTGGCCATGAGGTCTCCTAAAATAAAGGGAGGTGAAGGACCTACAGGGCTGGTGGGTGGGCTACACTCCTTCATAGGGGGAGTCCCTCTGTCCCATTGGGCTCCCAAGTGTAGGCAGGTGGGGTGAGGCCCCCTCACACACCACCATTGCCACCGGGGGCATGGAGAAGGATGGCGATTGCAAGTCCAGCTCCTCTCTCTCT